>CM065300.1:71656016-72868516 GCA_032871835.1 Dipteronia dyeriana | reverse complement strand
GATTGTTCAAATAGTTTGTAAGCCTTTGAATTCCAGTAATCATAATCTTTATCCCCGTGGGACCGATCCTTACATTGTCATTATACTACCACTCCGACCTCATGCTATTGCGAGAGTCAACAAGTGTAGTTTGACACGATCAAATTTTGGCACCGCTGTCGGGGATTTAAGCTATTTTTGATGCTGGAAATATTTGGTTATAACTAGTTTGAACGTGTTACTTTCAAATTTCTTGTTGTATCATTTTATACAAATTGCTCTTGTATGCACCAACATACAAGGAGTAACAGTCCATAAGATTTGCACTTCGATCCAGATATCGAAGGAACTGTAAGGATAAATCGACGAAGAACTAGAGCGATGGCAAATCCTAATCAAAATCCTCCTATAGTTCAGAACCCTCGAGAAGTGGCACAAGTACCGGTTGACATCGTGGGAGTAGACGAAAGGATTCTCCATGATATTATCATGCCAAGGGTGAACCAAAATGTCTCGTCCATTAGAAGACCAACAGCTGCGGCTAACAACTTTAAGATCAAGCCAACTCTTATTCAAATGATATCAAACACGATTCAGTTCTATGACCATCCACATGAAGACCCGAACCAACATCTCCAGAACTTCAACGAGATATATGACACCTTCCGGTACAATGGAGTAACAGAAAACTTCATCAAGCTGAAGTTGTTTCCGTTCTCTCTGAAGGACCAAGCAAAAGCGTGGCTACAATCACTACCTCCGGATTCCATTGAGTTATTTGAACAGTTGGTCCAGTAGTTTTTGAACAAGTATTTCCCTTTGGGAAAAACTGTCTGTCTTCAGAATGATATAAATTCCTTTGAAGCATTCAACAAGGAGAAACTCTATGATTCTTAAGAGAGATTCTTAGAAGAGATTCAAGGAGCTAATTAGGAAGTGTCCACATAATGGATTGGCAAAATGGCAGATTTTGCAATTCTTCTACAACGGAATTTCGGAACCAACTAGTACCTTTGTAGATGCAGCTTCAGGAGGGTCGTTCTTGAGCAAGACTATGGATATGGCTTATGATTTCATAGAAGGAATGGAAAGTAACAATAGCCATTGGGGTGACGAAAGGAAACTTCTGAAAAAGGGTCATTGTGTCTTCGAGGTTGATGAATTAACAAGTGTGATGGTCCAGCTTGAAACATGTACTAAGCAAATGAATAGGATGAGTATGGGGAGTAGCTATGCCATAGTTGCTTGTTGTGAACCATGTTCAGGACCACATATGAGTTCCAAATGCCAAGATGGAAATCCTTTTGCTTCAGACTCTGTAGATCAAGTGGCTTTCGTTGGATATAATAGAAACTTCAGCAACCAACAAACAACCTAGAACCCTTAGAATAATCCCTATTCAAACACCTATAACTCGGGATGGAGGAATCAACCCAACTTTTCATGGAAAGATACCTAACAACAACAACCACAACAAAATTTGATCCAGAGACAACCTCCTGGTTTTGACAATTAACAGCAACCTCAAGCTTACAACCGACATAATTCTAGTTTTCAGAACCATAATAATGGCTTTGAGGTGGAAAGAAAGCCAGTAGTTAAAGATCTTCTCTCCAAGTACATAGTAAAGATAGACAGCCAGATGGACACCCAAGATGCCACACTTAAGAAGCTAGAAGCTAGGATGGATCAGATAACACAGCACAATCAAGCCTCTGTTAAAACTTTAGAGGTGCAAGTTGGTCAGTTAGTCAGGGAGCCCAAGTGAGACAACAAGGGACCTTTCCTAGCGATACGATCACCAATCCGAAGAAGCAATGTCAAGTAATCACCCTAAGGAGTGGAAAGTGTAAGTTCCTCAGTTTTTGATTGGCTCATTTATTTGAAAACCACATTTGGGGATAAATGTGTAACGGTAGTTTAGGCCATCATTGCTCAACCTTCAAAAGGTAAATCACTTGCTTAACCTTGTTTGAAGAGTTTTAGTGCACACACACACTCTCATGCATGTTTTTGATCATCTTGCATGAATGCTTAATTGTCATAATTGTGTGCCTTTTTGCCATAACTCTCGCTTGGGTGTTTAATGCATTTTGTTTGCCCTTAGAAGAGGATTTTCCCCTTTACCGCGGCCGGGACCTCTCCCTGTGCATTACCTACATCGCGGTATGCACAGCGGTGTTCTTCAGACATTTCACGTTGCTGCTACTCGGCTTGTGCACGTTGCATGCAATTCGGTCTCCCAAGCGGAGTTTCCTAGTGATGCACCGCTTGCTATACCGCGGTCCGGACATTGCCTGTACCGCGGTCCAGACAGTGGAGATTCCCAGGCGATGCACCTCTCCCACTACCGCGGTTTAGACTTGCCTAGGCCGCGACATGCCTAGCGGTCGTGACGGGAATCAGTTGCCCCTTGTCCAAAACGATACCATTTCGTGTAGGGCACAATATATATATGTTCTCTTCTCTTCTCTTTGGGTGTGTGAGTTCAAGAAGCCAATTTTACTCACCAAGTTTTTCTTGAGAGAGAAATTGAATCCAAGAGAGAGCGGGCTCCCAAGAACTCATTTTGACTCAACCAAATTCCAATCCATGAGCATCTAGCATTTTCTAGCATCTTCCAAGCATGGTTTTTCTTGTTTGTCATTGACTAGGTAATCTCTACATGCCTTAGAATTTCTTGTTCCATTCTTATGACATGTATATCTAGGTTTAGCAATTATTGTTCATTAAATGTATATTATTGAGTTTAATTGCATTTATAACATGTTTTGGTTGTTGATTGTTGGTTGAGATTTATTTTTATGATAGCTAGGGTTTGTGACCATTTTGCCCTTCTAGCTAAATCTCTATTATTTGCATTTAGATATTGTTTAGGACTCATTGATTGCATTTTGTGATTGCATTATAGTTCTTCCCATGCTTATTGACAACTTATGTTGATTGGCCCTTTGTTTGATAACTAGGATATATTGTTGCATAACTATATCTAGTTAAGTCTTTATGAACATTCATTTAGACATTGATATCTAGGAATTGTACTTAGTGACATTATTAAATTCCTAGAAAATCATTTAGTGTTGCCTAACATTACTTGCATGTTTGAATATTTTATCATATTCACTTAGGTTGTGTTTGACTCTTCATTGAGGTTAAGTCTTGTGACTAAGTGGTTAGTGCACAAGCAAATAGATCAAGAATCACTATTAAGGCTGTTGGGTAGAGTGAAAAGGTTAGTAACTGGAGGGTGTGATAGGAGGTCAACCTAGGTTGTAAACTTTCATTCAGTAGTGGATTTGAGGATCTAGTGTGGCGCACATATCAGCCCGTGGTTTTTCCCATTTGGAGGGTTTCCACGTAAATATTGTGTGTTGTTATTGTTTTAAGCATAATTGATTTTATTGAATGGTTTTTTATTCGGGGTTATTTGTGTTAATATTGATTAATCAAAAAATCGGTAATTTATTCGATTAAAACCTATTCACCCCCCTCTAAGTTATAGACACACACGTTATTAGGGAACTTTCAATTGGTATCAAAGCAGGTGCCTAGATATACTTAGGTGATCCGTGATCTGTATGTGTCTTGCTTGTGCATTCTTGTTATTTGCATCTTGTGTGGTGCATTTCATTTGCATCTCATTCATTTAACCCAAACACTATGAGTGAGCTTGGGATGAGCAAAGAGGGAGCATCAAGTATAAGACCACATTTGCTTAAAGGTGATAATTATGCGTCAAGGAAAGGCAAGATGGAGTCTTATATTTGTCAAATAGATGACAGTGCATGGATGACGGTTGAAGATGGGTACACTCTTCCGAAGATGACCAATGATGATGGAGATGAAGTTCTCAAGCCTAAGTCTCATTGGAGTACACAAGAATTTAAAGCTTCCAAGTGGAACAACAAGGTTATGCATGCAATCTTGTGTGCCATGGATGACAATCAATACAAGTTGGTTCAAAACACTAGGCATGCAAAGGAGGCTTGGGAGATTTTACAAACGGCTCATGAAGGAATCGAAGTGGTCAAGGATTCCAAGCTTCAAGTCCTTCAAATGAAATTTGAGACAATTCGGATGGAAGAGGACGAGTGTTTTAATGACTTCCAAGTGAAGTTGATGGACGTCGTAAATCAAAGCCATCAACTAGGTGACCCATATTCTGATAGAAAGATCAAGCGAAACATCATGAGGTCACTCCCCAAGAGATTTGAGTCCAAGGTGACGGCACTGGAAGAAAATAGCAACTACAAGACTATGAAGCCGAGTGAAGTGATTGGAAGGCTTCTAGCCTATGAGTCTAGGTGGACTTCTACACCTACATCTCCTAAGAAGCAAAAGAACATAGTTTTAAAGACATCCAAAGTAAAGATGGAGGAGGATGACTCAGATGAGGAGATGGCTCTTATAGTGAAGAAATTCAAGAGGTTTATGAAACTTTATAAGAATGACTCAAAGAAGAAGATTGAGCCAAGGTAAGAGAAGCCTACAAGAAAAGGCATTCAATGCTATGAATGTAGTGGGTTTGGTCAAATAGCCACCGAGTGTACTAATTCAAAGAAGAAGAAGAAAGGAAAAGTGGTGGCTGCCTCATCAAGTGAGAGTGGAAGTGAAGAAGATTCCTCACGTGATGAAGAGGTTATTCTTAACTACACGGCTTTTGGAGCCTCCTTTATGGAAGATGTAGAAAAAGGAAACAAAGCCTTAAGTAGTGACCTTGAAAATGGAGTAGATGAAAAAGTAGCTAAGAGAGTGATAAGTGAAGCTACTTATGTTAATGATGCCATTATGGCAACAAGTGACACTAGTGATGACTCTAGTGATAAGAGTTTCTTATCTCACTCTACAAATGGAAATGTAGAGAGTATGAACCTTGAAGGGTTCATTGAGCATTTTCAAAGCTCAAGGTTGAATATGAAGAAAGAGGTTCAAAAGCTAAAGGAAGAGAACCTCAAGCTATCAATCGAAGTGACTCACTTGAGTGAGAAAGTGAAGAATGGAAGAAAGGTGGAAGAAAGCTTGAAAGAGGAGCTTAGAGAAGCTAGAGAGTTGATTGCTAAGATGACTTTGAGTACGGAGAAGCTTGAACATATGTTAGAAGTTGGCAAGAAGCCAAGTGACAAGAGAGGTCTAGGGTTTGAAAATGACAAGGAGACCTCAACTTCTAGGAAGAAGGTATTTGTCAAGAGCGTAGACTTCAAAGAACCTCTTCCTCCACTTCATCCTAAGAAGAAAATTGAACTAGGAGAGTGTTCTAGGAATGTCCAAGTCAAGATGGCATCAAGAAGTCAAGCTCAAGCTCACTTCAAGCAACCTTCCCTCAAACTAAAAGCCATCAAGCCAAGAAGCATTTCCTGCATGCTCAACAAAGGAAGCAATCTTCTCCAACTCAACAACAGGGGAGAAGAGAATCAATACCACACCAAAGAAAAGCTCAAAGACATGGGAAAGCATCTTTGTCCTCGTAAAGGAATGGTAGGACCCCTCATTTTATTCCTTCATGTCATTTTTATGGTGTTGATTGTCATATTAGACCAAATTGCTTCAAGTACATTAACATGTGTAGAACTAAGAGCATGATTGAAAGAAAAAGGGGTTGAGCCAATATGCATGTGCCTAGGAAATCTAGTGTTAATGATCCTAGGAGTAATATGATGATCTTGACCACTAGGAATGACAATGGGTCACCTAAGTGGATTAGAAAAGATGAACCCACATGCCATTGTGCTAAGGTTTCACCCATAGGCTCAACTAGGTCAAATGGAATTGGTAAGTCTATAGGGACTCATATCCCCTATTGACTTGTTTTGATTGACCTTATATGGGGAGCTCAAGCAAAGAGAGCAAATTGGAAATGCATTGTGCTCATTGATAATATTTATGCTTCTTTATTAATTGTTTGAGATGATTGGTTGTACATATTTTTTTTAATAAGTGTGCAACTTTGCTTTACATGAAATCCATGTCTTATTTATGACCAAACATGTATTTTTGGAATAGAAGAATTGATTGGGAAGTACATTTTGAATGACCTAGAATTGATCTCCATGACATGTTGATTCTTTATATCACATGCTTTAAAGTAATATGCATGATGAGATGTTTTTTGAATGCTCTAAAATGAATGCAAAATTTATGTGTGAAAGCAATTATGAGACTTCAATCAATAAGGATCTTGTATCAAATTCAAGGATGTTACAATCCAAAAGTCTCTCTCTCTTTACTTGTCAAACAAGGCTACTATTATACGGGCATTCCACCCTGAAAAATCGAAAAGGGCGCAATAGTCGTTCATGTCTTGTTTTTCTTGTAAAGTTTGATATAGTTGTTCTTAAAATGAATTTATTTTACAGTCTATATCTTGCTTACTCCATGACAAAGAGTGAAATTGGTTTGAATTCTCTTGGAAACCCTTGTCATTTTGCTTTGCCAAATACCATATTTTGATCTTGAATACAACTTGTCTTGTATGCAAAGCATTCGTTCACACATTTTTTTTTGATAAAACTCCTTATTTCTCTCCTCTTAATTAAGTTGCATAAATTTGGTTATATGATTATGCATATGTCTTGTGCCATAAGCTCTCCTTGCTAATGCCTTTTTAAAGGGATACTCCTTTGTCTATCTCATGACAAAAAGGGGGAGTAGTGTGGATTTAGGGGGAGTTGAGTTTGACTCATTGAGGGGGAGTTAACCTATTTGGGGAGTTACATATGAGGAACGTTTGACTCATTGTGGGGGAGAATTTGCATTTGCATTGTTGATGCATGTTGCTTGTTTCTATTGTATGCAAATTGCTCTTGTTTTTATGTCTTTGATCACCTCACATACACTTGTCTTGGAAAGTGTAGTTATTTTGTTTTTTAGGGATGTAGATTCTACAAGAGATGGATGACTAGAAGATCTAGTTTATTAGACATCTCTTTGTAATGTAGAAAAAACTTTATTGACCCCTGTTTTTGTTTAGTTTATTTGTGAGGATGAATTGTGAGTGGTGGTTTTGTCACGAAATAGTCAAAGAGGGAGATTGTAAGTTTCTCAGTTTTTGATTGACTCATTTCGTTGACAACCACATTTGAGGATTAATGTGTAAGGGTAGTTTAGACCATTATTGCTCAAGACCCAACTCAAGCTTCAAAAGGTAAATCACTTGCTTAACCTTGTTTTAAGAGTTTTAGTGCACACACACACTCTCATGCATGTTTTTGATCATCCTACATGAATGCTTAATTTTCATAATTGTTTGCCTTTTTGCCATAACTCTTGGTTGGGTGTTTGATGCATTTTGTTTGCCCATAGAAGAGGATTTTCCCCTTGACCGCGGTCGGGACCGCTCCATGTGCATTGCCTCCGCCGCGGTATGCATAACGGTGTTCTCCAAGCGTTGCACGCTGCTGCTACCGCAGCCTGTGCATGTTGCTTGCACAGCGGTCTCCCAAGCGAAGTTTCCCAGTGATGCACCGCTTGCTCTACCGCGGTTTAAACATTGCCTGTACTGTTGTCCAGACAGCAGAGATTCCCAAGCGATGCACCGCTCGCGCTACCTCGGTCTCGACACATGACTAGGCCGCGACATGCAAAACGGTCATGACGGGAATCAGTTGCCCCTTGTCCAAAATGACACCATTTCGTGTAAGGCACAATATATATATATATATATATATGTTCTCTTCTCTTCTCTTTGGGTGTGTGAGTCCAAGAAGCCATTTTTACTCACCAAGTATTTCTTGAGAGAGAAATTGACTCCAAGAGAGAGAGAGAGCTCCCAAGAACTCATTTTGACTCAACCAAATTCCAATCCATGAGCATCTAGCATCTTCCAGCATCTTCCAAGCATGGTTTTTCTTGTTTGTCATTGACTAGGTAATCTCTACATGCCTTAGAATTTCTTGTTCCATTCTTATGACATGTATGTCTAGGTTTAGCAATTATTGTTCATTAAATGTATATTATTGAGTTTAATTGCATTTATAACATGTTTTGGTTGTTGATTGTTGGTTGAGATTTATTTTTATGATAGCTAGGGTTTGTGACCATTTTGCCCTTCTAGCTAAATCTCTATTATTTACATTTAGATATTGTTTAGGACTCATTAATTGCATTTTGTGATTGCATTATAGTTCTTCCCATGCTTATTGACAACTTATGTTGATTAGCCCTTTGTTTGATAACTAGGATATATTGTTGCATAACTATATCTAGTTAAGTCTTTATGAACATTCATTTAGACATTGATATCTATGAATTGTACTTAGTGACATTATTAAATTCCTAGATAAGTATTTAGTGTTGCCTAGCATTATTTGCATATTTGAATATTTTATCTTATTCACTTAGGTTGTGTTTGACTCTTCATTGAGGTTAAGTCTTGTGACTAAGTGGTTAGTGCACAAGCAAATAGATCAAGAATCACTATTAAGGCTGTTGGGTAGAGTTAAAGGGTTAGTAACTGGAGGGTGTGGCAGGAGGTCAACCTAGGTTATAAACTTTCATTCAATAGTGGATTTGAGGATCTAGTGTGGCGCACATATCAGCCTGTGGTTTTTCCCATTTGGAGGGTTTTCACATAAATATTGTGTGTTGTTATTGTTTTAAGCATAATTGATTTTATTGAATGCTTGTTTATTCGGGGTAATTTGTGTTAATATTGATTAATCGAAAAATCGGTAATTGATTCGATTAAAACCTATTCACCCCTTCTAGGTTATAGACACATATGTTATTAGGGAACTTTTAGAAAGAATGTTGATTTGTCAAAGGACTTTAGAGTAAGAGAGGAGGTTGTGGTTGAAGATAGAGAGGAAATTGAGGTTGATAAGAATGAGAAGTTGAAAGATGAGGAAGTAATCTTGGAAAAGGATTAAGAAAGTGAGCTACCAATACCTCTACAAGTCAAAACATATGTTCCACCTATCCCATATCCGTAAAGGCTAAGAAAGCGTAAGGATTCCCAGAGCTTTGTAAAGTTCTTAGAAATGTTCAAGAAACTACACATCAATATCCTGTTTGCAGAAGCTCTATATGAAGTTCTTGAAGGAGCTTTTATCTACCAAAAGGAAGCTAGAAAATTTCAAAACAGTAACATTGACAGAAGAATGTAGTTCTATACTACAGAACACGCTTCCACCGAAGTTGAAGGATCCGGGGAATTCACCATCCCTTGTACCATTGGTACATCGGAATTCAACAAGGCCTTAATTGACTTGGGGGCTAGCATTAATCTAATGCCATTCTCAATATTTCAAAAGTTGGGAGTAGGTGAAGTGACGCTGACCAATGTCACCTTGCAACTAGCGGATCTATCAATAATGTATCTGAGATGAGTGATGGAAGATGTTTTGGTTAAGGTAGACATTTTGTACTTCCCGACAAATTTGTGATTTTAGACATGGAGGAAGATGTAGAAGTACCTCTACTTTTAAGAAGGCCATTTTTGAAGACTGCATGAACTATGATAGACCTAAGAGATGATAAGATGACTTTAAGAGTCGGTAAGGAAAATGTTGTTTTTGATATGGTTAAAAAGGTGAAGGAGGCAGGTTTAGTTGATGATTGTTTGAGAGTAGAGAGTGTGGATACATATGTGGAAGAACTTCTAAGAATGAAAGAATTGGATGCACATTTGCTAGCTTGCATCAGTAAAAGTGCAATAAATGAAGACAAAGATAAGGAATTAGCGGAGTATGAGGTGAATTTAGATGTAATACCGGTGTGGCGAACCAAGAACAGATAGAGATTCGAAGACCTTGGCCAGAGCAAGCCAATAATCCCTTCCTTCATGAAAAGCCTCCACTACTTGAGCTAAAGAAATTACCTTCTCACTTAAGGTATGCCTTCTTAGAAGAACCAATAAGCTTGTCGATGATTTTTTCGTCTCTGTTGAACAAAATAGAAGAAGGAAAGCTTTTGAGAGTTCTTAGAGAGCATAAGAAAGTAATAGGGTGGTCTATTTCAGACATTAAAGGAATTAGCCCATCCTTGTGTATGCATAAAATTTTGATGGAAGAGCAGTTCAAGCCATCAATGGAGCACCAAAGGAGGTTGAACCAAAACATGATGGAGGTTGTAAAGACAAATTTTAAAGCTTCTAGATACATGAATCATATATCCAATTTTGGATAGTCTGTATTCAGGTGGTGCTGAAGAAGGGTGGGATCACGGTAGTACAAAATACCAATAATGAGTTGATTCTCACCTGGAAGATTTCAGGATGGTGAGTGTGTATAGACTACCAGAAAATAAATAGTGCTACTAGAAAATATCATTTTTCATTGTCGTTTATTGACCAGATGCTAGAGAGAATGGCGGGATAAGAATACTATTGTTTCCTTGATGGTTATTCAGGATATAACCAAATCTCTATAGACCCCGAAGACTAGGAGAAAACCACTTTCACATGTCCTTGTGGGACATTTACCTACAGAAGAATGTTGTTTGGGTTATGTAATGCTCCAATTATGTTTCAGAGGTGTATGACGATAATATTCTCAGACATGGTGGAGAAATTTATAGAAGTCTTCATGGATGACTTCTCGATTTTCAAGACATCCTTTGACAACTGTTTAAAGAATTTGACATTGGTATTGGAGAGGTGTGGCGAAAATAATCTTGTTCTTAATTAGGAGAAGTGTCTACTTATGGTACAAGAAGGGATAGTGCTTGGTCATCGAATTTCAAGCCAAGGAATAGAAGTGGATAGAGCAAAAATTAAAGTGATAGAGAAGTTGCCACCGTCGGTGTCTGTTAAAGGCATTAGGAGTTTTCTGGGGTACATTGAGTTTTATAGGCGTTTCATCAAAGAATTCTCGACAATTTCGAAGCCCTTGTGTACTTTATTGATTAAAGATTCACCATTTGTATTTGATGCAGGGTATCATACCACTTTTGGCCTATTGAAAAAAGAGCTTACGTCGGCTCCAATCATTTCAGCCCTAGATTGGAGTTTGTCATTCGAATTAATATGTGATGCCAGTGATTTTATAGTGGGATCAGTTTTGGGGCAAAGGAAAAATAAAAGGCTTCATGTGATCTACTATGCAAGCCAAACCTAGAATGATGCCCAGGTCAACAATGCAGCAAAAAAAAAGAGGAGCTTTTGGCCATAGTGTTTGCCTTCGACAAATTTAGATCGTACTTAGTAGGATCAAAGGTAATCGTGTACACAGATCATGTAGCCATCAAGTATTTGTTGAACAAGAAGATGTAAAGCCTCAATTAATAAGATGGGTTTTGCTTCTATAAGAGTTTGACTTGGAAATCCAGGATAAGAAACGAACAGAGAACCTTGTAGCAAACCACCTATCTAGGCTAGAAAGAGATGAGAAGGAAGAGGTAGCGATTCCAATTAATGAGCAGTTTCTAGATGAGCAGCTTTTTGCTCTAAAAGACCTTATGGTTCCATGGTTTGCCGACTATATGAACTATCTAGCTAGTGATATTATGCAAATTGACATGAACTACCATCAAAGGAAGATATTTTTGCATGAGGTGGAGTGGTATTTGTGGGATGAGCCCTTATTATTCCAAACTTGTGTGGATGGAATGATAAGAAGGTGCGTACTGAAAGATGAGATGAGTAGCATTTTAGGCCATTGTCACTCCAGAGAGTGTGTGTGTGTGTGGGGGGAGGGGGTAGAATCTGAACAGCACGAAAAAATCATCAGTCGGGTTTCTGGTGGCCTACCCTTTTTCATGATGCTAGGAGCTTTGTAGAAGCATGCAACTGGTGCCAAAGAACCGAAAACATCAGTAAAAAGGATGATATGCCATTGAATTTTTTATTGGAGGTGAAGTTGTTCGATGTGTGAGGTATCGACTTTATGGGCCTTTTCCAAAGTTTACACGGGAATCACTACATATTGGTAGTAGTGGACTATGTGTCCAAATGGGTTGAAGCCGTGGACACTCCAGCAAGTGATGCAAAGACAGTTACTGAGTTTCTGAAGAAGAACATCTTCTCACGATTTAGCACTCGAAAGGCAATAGTGAGCGATTGAGGCTCACACTTATGTAATAGGCAATTTGAAGAATTGCTAAGGAAGTACGGTGTTAAGCATAGGGTGACAACTCCTTACCATCCGCAAGTAAACGGACAAGCTGAAATCTCGAACCGTGAGCTCAAAAGTATTCTAGAGAAAACTATAGGGGTTCGGAGAAGAGATTAGACAAAACACCTCGATGATGCATTATGGACCTATATAACCATTTTTAAGATGCCAATTGGCATGTCTCCTTTCAGGTTGTATTCAGAAAGGCATGTCACCTCCTAATCGAGTTAGAGCACAAGGCCTTTTAGGTGGTAAAGGCACTGAACTTCGATATGAGATTTGGGGGTGTAAAGAGGCTCCTCTAGTTGAATGAGCTAGATAAAATGCATTAAATACTTGTGAGAATGCCCGGATTAACAAAGATAAAAGTAAGAAATGGCATGATAGTAGGTTGGTGAAGAAGGACATTCAGATGGGAAACCAAGTCTTATTGTACAATTCAAGACTTCATCTCTTCCCTGAAAAAATTGAAGAGCAAATGGACATGACCATATACTGTGAAGCGTACTTTTTCATATGGAACGGTTGAGATCAAAAATGACTCAAGGGTTACGGGATACGGTTTCTAAGTGCTTTGATTTTTATGGAAGTTTGAAGGGAGACAGGTGCTTTTGGTTGTTACAAAAAAACCAATTTGGTAATTGTTGATATATTTGTTTGAAGTGTTAGAGCTAGGAATGGTTGTAGGTTTGTGTGTTTTTTTTGGTTTGTTTATGCAGGATTATAGTGCCACATCTAAAAATGCCATCCAAGCAGAATATGAAGTCCACTCCCGCTGGAAGGAAGGATGTCGGCTTATCATCTAGAGCTCCGCAGCAGTGTGTACGGAACTGTGATTTCAGGAAAAGGATAGCCAAGCTCGACAAATCGCATATTATCTTTGATATAGGTATTCACCTAATGGAACTTAAGGACACACCAGTCCCCACGACTGTAGCTCAACGAGGATGTCAGAACTTTGTCAGCGTCCCGACTGACTGTAATGTCACCTTAGTAAAAGAGTTATATGCCAGTATGATCCCAGAGGCTGTTAAGGAAGGTAGAGTGGTTTTGGTAAGGGACATACCAGTCACGATAAATGCAACTAAGATCAACGCCCACTTTAGCACGCTAAACTACCTAGAACTCAGAAAAGGGTGTAATATCAGGCATGAAACTAAGGCATGTTTAGCTATGGCACTCAAAGGGACAGATGATGATGTGTGGGAGTCGGGCCACTTGCTAAAGCAATCAGAGGTTCCTCAAGAGTTGGCGTTCTAGAACCTTTTTAAAATCTTCTCCATCATGCCAACCACCTACCGGACTTTAGTTTCATAGCCCCGAGCTGATTTGTGCATCTGTATTCAAGAGCAGACATAGATTGATATAAGTTAAGCCAGCATGAAGGCCATTCTCGAAGTAGCCTCGATCAACATGCATCCAATGGTAAAGTCAAGGTCAATCATCTTTCCAAGCCTCAGCACTGCATTCCTGAAGAAGGAATGAGTTCTAGAAATCTGTACATATGAGATAAAGATCAACCACATGGGGGACCTAAATAAAAGATCATGGCAGGATGTTACAATCAAAACCAAGGGCAAAAAAAGGTCGAAGATTACTGAGGGTCAATCCTGCACTTCGGGTGAGGAGGAGCCTGATTTCAAATTTGGGGAGTCAGAGATGGAGGACTAGAACTACGAAGACCGTGCCACATAATCCATGCTAGCCAAAATTTTGAGAGTTGTGGAGGGTATCCAGCTTGGTATGACCGACCTCAAGGCTTACCTGCAACTAGTGAAAGAGTAATCAGATCTGATCCATACTAGGATGGATTTCTGTTAGGAGGAGTTAAGACTCCAGGAAGATGATATTGCAGATATCTGGAGTAAAGCTGGCTTCTAGACCTATCAAAGGAGTAGGAGGCCTTGCCCGGCTACTGCGGTATCTCGATTTCAGAGGACTATGCTGCCCAGATGGCTACAGCAGATGCTAAGAGGGCTAGAGCAGAGGAGGCAGCTGCATGACAGAGCAAGGGGAAAGATCACATGTTGCCCCAACATTTTGATACCATGATTTTACTTACCAACTTTTGTGTTTATGTATTTTGCATGTTATTATTATTTTACTTTTCTAGCCAGTAGACTTAAATTTTTACTAAATGTTTGGATAATTAGTTTTGCTTTTGTTTGACATATTTCATATATTTTTTATTTAGTTTCTCTTCTAGATTTTGTGTGGTAGTAGTGCCTTTTCTAATTTCTATTTTGTCTAGTTTTCTGAATTTCATTAAGGACAATGTTAGATTTTGTTTGGGGGTACAGGCCTTTCGGCATAGAAGTTTAAAGAGCATTGTACAAATTTTTAGATTTTCTTGCTAATTAGAATTTCAGAGCACTAATTCTGCAGGAATGAGATTCCTTTGGGTCGTTCCTTTTTCAGGTAGTTTTTGCATGCTTTGTGCCACTGAGGTTGTGCTTACTAAAGCCGCACCACATGGATTACACAGATCTTAATGGGCTCTATAGTGTCCCAGTGAAGAGGGTAGCACGCTTGAAATATTTAGACCATTAGTGGAGACTACCCCTGTAAGTTTACAGAGTCCATAAGTGTGTCACTTGAGCGATAATGTTATTTACCTATCTATACACTCTTCCGCTAGGCAATTAGGAGGCATAATTGGGAGTCAGACATATTTGTTAATTCTTTTTTGAGTTTTTGTCACGTGGTTTAATTTCCACTTGTTCTATACGTTAAGAGATGAAGTAGGCAAATTTGCGAAACCTTAGAAAATGGCCTAAACATGTCCATAGCCGTGTGTGCTTAAAAGATCCATAAGAATTTACCCAGCCATATTACACACTACATCACAAAATCCTAAACACAATACCAACCCATTGTTATAATCAGGACTTGGTAGAACTAATGAAATCTTGAATAAAAAAGCTCAATAAAATGTACAGTTCTGAATGCAGCCGAGTTTTTTTTTTAAAAAAAGAATGAAAAATGAAAAAATTGTGACAATCAACACATATAGAGCCACTTGATCCTCTTATTTGTAATCAAGTCCTAGTCAATTGGGCTAACAAATGCGGTTACATATCTTGTGCTTAGTGTATCCAAGCTTAATCACTAGCCTCATCTATATTTATACCAACCCAGCCTTGCCATAACCAACTTGACACATACCCAGTGAAACAAGATAGAAGTCCTAGCTGATCTTTAGAAAGGACTTGTTTTCAGAAATGGACCACGGTAAGATGATATTTTCTGATTCTTGTTTACATTTTTCACTTCTCCTAAAAACACTAACGTTCAAAGGTTTTCATATGTGCAAATTTCTTAATCTTTTCATGCATCACTCCAATTTTGCACATATGCTTGTTGAGTGAGCCTAGGATCTGTGTGGAAAAACGAGAGTTGAATCCAGTGAGAGTCAAGGTGAAATGCGGTCATGAGACTTTTGTGTTCGATACTTTTGGATCTAGAGTCACAGTGTAGCCTGAAATTACAATCCTTTGTGTTGATGCACCTTGGGTTGCATTTCTCTAGTCCCTATTCAGTGGTCTTAGCATGCTTGTATTCTGCTTTTGATTTACCCAATTTTGCATCTCGTTCTTCAGTTGATTCAGTAAGAAATAAAGTAAATATAGTTTAGTTCTCTTAAGATTTTTTGTCACGGGTTTTGCTCGAGGGCGAGCAAAATTCTGTTTTGGGGGTATTTGATAAGCTCATTTTTATGCTTTACGTACCCATCCTTTTATATAGTTTTGCTCTCGTTTTATTTGCTCTCGTTTTCTTTGCAAACACCATCTTCTGATGTTCCTAATTGCTTAAACAGGTCCCCTCTATTCAGGAGTTGTTCTTATACGGAACGGGGAGATTTCGGGGCTAAAACGAAGAGTCTAGCAAGAAAAAGAGTGGGCAGTGTGGTACGCATACCACACTACAAGGAAAGCCAAACCGCATCACATATCACGTTGGCAGATAGCATATGCACTGGACTGAAGTGTGGTACACCGTGTCAAAGTGAACTGCATCTCGCACCGTATTTCTGCCCAGTAAGTGAAAGAAGCTCCACATGTGGTATGCGTACCACATAAGAAGAACAAGTGAACTGCACGATGAACCATATCTTTTGGTAGTAGTTCAGATCACATTATCGTGTGGTACGCCGTGTCAAAGCGAACCGCATGATGAACAACGTTCCAAGGCAGAATATGAATACTCGATTTCGTGAACAGAGAAGGTGTTTCATTGTGGGGCCTCCTCTCTTATCTCTGATTGGGTATGGTATGGGGATGTTATTAAAAGCTAAAGGAATATCTTTGGGACACTCCTACACAAGTGGGGAGCTTCTTGAAAGTCTATAAATGAAAGAGATAGAGGAGAGAGAAATGAGATATGAAAATTACAAACACACTAGAACAGCTTATTCTCTCCACATTTTTAGAGATTCTCTCTAGGTTTTGGACTAAGTTCTTTAAGGTTTGGAGCAGCTAGGGTATGGTTTGGTTGATCAAAGGAAGCTATTGAAGCTCAAGCTTCAAGAGAAAGAGTCTACAACTTAGTTTTATCTCTTTAACTCTTCTCATCTTTAGTTTCTTTGTATTGTTCATGGAGTGTATTGATGTTAGCTCATCTATGGCCTTTTTGTATAGTATGAGCTAAATATTCAAGTGTTAGAACAGGATGATACTTAACCATGGATTTATTTATTGAAGTCTCTTTGATCTCTCTTTTGTGCTTGTGAAGCTATATGGATGTTTTGAATGCTTAAGGCTTTTACTTAATTGTTCACTTTGTAATTGATCCATAGTTAGATGCTATATACCGAAAGGAGATGCATTTGACAATGCTTAGATAAACTTTCACTATGCTTAACTAGAAAGTGCTAGAACCACTAGGCTAGCATATATGGTTCATTTGTATTCCAAATGCTTAATGGTTCTATATATATTGTCCGGATTGCTTGAGAAAGATTTCGGGTATATATTGATATTATCTTTAAATACATCGAGAGATGTTAGAGATTTGTTTAGAGAATACGAACCTATAGCATTTACACGCACGAATTAGGAGTCATAAGAGTCAAGTGTGTTATTGGGAAGGGTGAAGCGGATTCGAGTTCTAACATGTTTTCCTTACATTTCTCTAAGTGTTGTCTTAGATAATATAGTTTGTGTTTGAGATAATTTACTTTATTACGGCTCTTGGAAACTCATGTTTTAGAGTGTTCAAATAGTTTGCAAGCCTTTGAATTTCAGTGATCATAACCTTTATCCCTGTGGGAACGATCCTTACATTGTCATTATACTACCACTCTGACCTCGTGCTATTGCGAGAGGCAACAAGTGTATTTTGACACAATCAGTTAACACATTCAATGCTTATCTAATCGTGAATGAATGATTCATACAATTCTATATATCATGTTGCTATATGTTATACATATAACTTAGTTATATGAAATAAAAGCACACCTAGATGCAATAGTTATCACAATACATCAACCCAACACAAACCATAAAAATCTCAACTTGTAACTAAAAACTTAATCTAGATGTTAAAACGTCATAAAAGAGATTTTTTGATAAGCAAGAACACAAAAATGAATGAGAATGGTGTTCTACTTACCAAGTCATGTGTGTTGATGAAAACCCATGCAAAAAAACAATTTAGAAGATGCTATATGCTTATGAAAATAGGTTTGAACGAGAAAAAGTGAGTTCTTAGAGCTTCTCTCTCAAAAGGAATTCTTTCTCTCTTTAAAAATTAGTTTTAAAGCTCTAAAAGTGAATAGAGGATGAAGAGGATATATATATATATATATATATATATATATATAAAATAGCCCTATACGAATTGACATCGTTTTGAAAAATGATGTACAATGCACGAGTGTTGCACGGGTAAGAGACCCGTGCCACAGACAGATCCGAGGACATTTATCCTCAGTGCATGGGTACTATACGGGTAAGGACTTGTGCACAACCCGTGTACAAGACACACCCGAGAATACTCATCCTTAGTGCACGAATACTGCATGGGTAGGGACCCATGCACAACCTATGCAAAAAAGACCTTTAGGGAGGTCATACAATGCACTACGGAAAGCATTCTATCATGCATGCACGGTAAATTTCGATCAACAAAATGGAAAATGAAAAACATAAAACATAACCATATTTAAAATTAACACTAAGGTGCATGTGTGAGAAGTATGATGAATGGCATAAGATGCATCATATAAAGACATGTAAGCAGTTGAATTCAATGCATAACAAGTGGTAATGTATGCAAGTGAGTGTGTGCAACTACATCTATTTAAATAAGAGTAGAGTCAAGTGAGTGAGTGTGATTTTATCAAAGAAATAAGCCAATTATAAAATGCAACATTTATAGTGGTAATGTGGTTGTGGTTAGGACTTAGGATATGACTTCACTTGATAACAAGGATAACACCAACCTTGGTTTTGGGGGCCTCTAACGATTTGATGGTGCCCATTTGTACACTCGCTGTAGCCCACATTCCTTTTCAATTACGTTCGTTTCCTAGGTAAAATTGAGTGTTTAACGGTTTTAGCTTCCAAGGGTGTTTGTGTAAAGATTGGAGTCTTTTAAGGCTATTTTGAAAATTAAAGATGTTTTATTCTATACGTGCTTACATTCGTATAGCACACGTACAACACATCCCATTCCAGCAGGTTGGCACCATACATGCTTACATTCGTATATCGCACATATAACACATCCCATTCTAGCAGATTAGGGCTATACGTGCTTACATTCGTACAGTGTACTTACCGCACACCTTGTCCATCTCGATAGAATTTTTAGGTTTCCGTGCCCTAACTCCTACACCTTATAATTACTCTACTTCCCCTTAATTCCACTACCTTTTGCATGACCTTTCAACTTCAAAACACTCAAAAAAACATTTTTTTTGTCTTCTAAATCCATAAAATCACTACATCAAACCTTCAATTCTTGATCCAAACCGCAAATCCACTCCACAAAACACATAACTTCCATCTCCTCCACTTAAAACCATTATCAAAACCCAAATTTAGAGAAAAAAAAGGGAGCATCAAGTGAGGAAGCAAACCTAATACACTCAACCAACCAAAAGAGATAAGATCTACATTTAGTTTACTCTTAACTTCTCTCTTTCTCTTTAAGCACTTGTATCTTGTTATGGCTTTCATGAATATCATATCTTTTGTAGCCATACCTTGTAATATGAACTAAAACCATCTTGGATAAGGCCAAGATGAAACCTTTTCCATGAATCATCAATAAAGGCCATCACTTTATCATTATTGCATGTGTTGTGTACACTTATTCCATGCTTTTAATTATTATTGAGTGTGTAATTAGCAATTGGTAATTGTTTGGTTGTTATGTGATGTACAGAGAGGAGAAGAACACAACCTGCTTGATGAAATAAGTGATAGGAGTTGGTAAGATAGAAATATGTAATGCTAGCTTCTAGGATTCATTTGTGTGCTATAAATCTTAGTAAATTTGCATGTAATTCTAACAACCATTGAGAAACAGGTTGTTGGTGCATGTGAATATTATCTTTACCACTTGAGAGAGGGTAGAGATTACTTAAGGGTATCATGAATCTAGAGCATGCTTGCATATTTTATTTTATGGTGTGCCTAAAACTGATGAGAATTGGATATATGGATTCAAAGGTCTTAGCCTTATTCACACATAATTGCATCCAAGTGCTGGAGTTTGTTTGCTTGCTTATTTAGTTTCATTTATTGCATTATAATTATATCTTGCTTTAAAATTAGAGTACAGTAACTGTAACCATCTTAATTTCAATCGTCTAAATAGTAGTTGAATTGACAAATTCTGTAATCAATACATCAATCCCTGTAGAACAAACTTTCTTTGTCATTCTGCTACACCACAACCCCGTACTATTGTAGGCACCCGTTTTGGTATAATTAATTTTTAGGGTCGTTTTTGGGGATTGCATGGTTTGTTGATATCGATACTAGTTGTTTTACTACTAATTAAGACCCTTTACTTTGTGTTTGTGATTTTGTTGTGTTTTCAGGCGACTGCTCTTGTATGCACCTACATACAAGGAATAGAGATCGTGTGCCCTTCGATTTTGATATAGAAATTGAGAGGCTAGCCCAACACAACAAAAGAAAAGCTAGAAACAGAATAACAATGGCAGATAATCTGAATGAGGATCAAGGTCAGAGGGTTGCTAACAATGAAGATGATCGGACGTTACAGAATTACTCTATGCCGAGTGTTGGATAGAATTTGTCTGTAATTCACCAATCGAAAGTTACAGCCAACTCTTGTTAAATAAAGCCAACATTTATTCAGATGATTGCTATTACGGTTTAGTTTAGTTGGCTGCCAAATGAAGATCCAAATATACACCTTCAAAGCCTAAATGAAGTGTGTGGCACTTTTACATACAACGGGGTTCTAGAAAATTTCATCAACTTGATGATGTTCTCATTCTCTTTGAAAGATAGGGCATATACATTGTTGCAATCACTACCTCAAGATTCGAACATTAAATATGACTGGTTGGCTCAGACATTCTTAAACAGGTATTTTCCTCTAGGGAAAGTTGTTCGCCTTCGAAACTAGATCACAACCTTTACTTAATTTGAAAATGAGAGTCTCTATGAAGCATGGAAAGATTCAAGGAGCTCATTAGGAGATGTCCCCATAACAGACTAGTAAAGTGGCAAACTTTGCAAGCTTTCTACCAATGAATCACAATTTCGACAAGGAATTTGATAGATACAGCTATGTGAAGTTCACTCATGAACAAATCTATGGATACGACCTATGATCTCTTAGAAGAAATAACCCTTAACAATAGTCATTGGGGTAGTGAAAGACAGGTCTTAAAGAAGAGTACCAGTGCACATGAAGTAGATGATGTAGTGTCGCTTAAAGCATAAGTGGAAGCTTTGACAAAGCATGTGAACAAGTGGAATGCCTTCTCACGTGCGGTGCAAGAAAATGTAGCAAGTTGTGAAGTGTACATGGGGGTACATTCAAGCCTTGATTGTTAAGTGGGAAGTCTCTTCGCCCAACCATCAAATGAGCAAGTCTCCTTTGTGAATTACAACCATAACTTCAACAATCAAAACCACTAAGGAAACTCATACAATAACCCATACTCAAATACTTACAATCCAGGATGGACGAACCACCCCAATTTCTCTTGGAAAGACAAAAAAAACTAACCCAATCAGCCTCAACCACCCCAACCTCAAGCCCACATAAAGCCACTTATATTCCAACAACAAACTTTTCAAAATCAATAACCTGGCTTCTGAAACCAATTTATCAACAGTCAACAAGAGAAGACCCCCACATTGGAGTATTTGTTCTCCAAATTCATGACCAAGATAAATGCCCGGATGGAGTTTTAAGATAATTCTTTGAAAAAGCTTGATTCAATAATAGATCAAGTTGCACAACATTCTCAAGCATCAATCGAGAACTTAGAAGTACAAATGGGGCGATTGGCGAGGGTCATTTAAGAAAGAACATTGCCAAGTGAGGTCAACCTAAAGGAGCAATGCAATGCTATTTCAATAAGAAGTGGCAAGATAGTTGAGCATCCGGTTGGGGTGAGCATGGGGAGAAATCGGTAGACAAGGGTATGACATATGAAGATGAAGCTTCTTCCTCTTAAATGTATAATGATGGAGACAATGAGCATGATGACCTACCCACCACATCGTTTGATATACCTCTACCTCATCAAATCAAGGCATGTTTGCCTCCAATTCCATATCCTTAATGCCTCAAGACATAAAAGGAGGATAAGAACATCTCTAAATTCCTTGAAGTATTCAAGAGATTGTACATTAATATTTCTCTTATAGAAGTCGTGGCTCTAATGCCCACATATGTGAAGCTTCTTAAGGAGATATATCTAAGAAGAAGAGGATCGAAGATTTTGGGACAGTTACTTTTGACTAATGAATGTAATGCAGTCATTTAAAATAAGTAACCTCATAAGTTGATGGATCCGAGGAGATTCACCATCCTGTGCACATTTGTGATCCTGGGCGAGTATAAATCTCATGTTGTATAGTGTGTTCAAAAAGTTGGGATTGGGTGAAGTCAAGGCCATAAATATGACTCTTCAATTGGAGGATCGATCCTTAAAGTACCCATATGGAGTCATAGAAGATGTGCTAGTGAAAGTGGGAAAGTTTTACTTCCCCGTTGACTTTGATGTGCTAGAAATTGAAGAGGATGTCGAAGTTCCATTACTTTTTGAGAGACCATTCCTATCCACTAGAGGAGCATTAACAAGTGTACAAGAAGGAAAGCTAACATTGAGAGTCAGAAGTGAGAAAGAGGAGTTCAATGTGTTTTAGGTCACTAAGAACCCCTCTGAATATGAATCATACTATAAAATTGATGCTTTGAGTCCTCCAAAGGTGAAACTTTTGAGAAAGAACAATTCAAAGAACCACTTGAAGCTTGTGTGGTTTAAAATGCGATTAACAAAGACGGTGAAGGAGGTTGTAAACCGATCTCATGTGGTGACACGCACAAGAAGCAAAACTCACGTATGAGAGAAATGAGTGAAAATTGAGATCAGAGGAAGAGAACATGTGCGGTTGAAGAAACAAAGAAAGTGAATGGGTTTTAGATCAGGACATTCAATGCCTCACATAAGTTGAAAAGGAAAGAGGTGTTTGATGAACCTTGCTTATGGTCCCAACTTGAAATCACTAAGGGATGTACAACTCTTGTAAATAGTAGTTCTATTTTCATGCTTTTGTGTGTAATTTACATTTTCATATTGTTCTAAGTGTGCCTAGCTGTATTGTGATAAGTTTCTAGGCTTACTTGTTTAGCTTGTTTAGTTTGTGTTTTTTTGGTGTTGGGTTTCGTTTGGCCCCTTTCTCGCTTCTAAGTCTACATTGTCCAATCCATCTATATGTGCAAACATTGGGGACAATGTTTCATTTAGGTTTGGAGGTGTGGCTAATTAGTAACCTTCTTGTGTTTTTTGTGACTTGCATGATCGTTTTCGTATGTTTTGTTTGCAAAAACAAAAAATTTCAATTTTTTGCATGCTTATGTATTTGTAGAGTCAATTTCTCTTTTCTATCAATTTAAGTCAAATTTAGAGTTGCAAGGGTTGTTCGTTGATATGCTTTTGGGTTGAGCTGATGTAGGTACTTTCAGTATGCCATGTGTTATTAAGGGGGGCCATGTTGGCCAAAGTTGCACCACATTGCTTACACACATCTTATTGGGCTCATCATATTTTATTGAATGAGGTTGCACATTTGAGATGTCTAGATCATTAGTGGAGACTACACATGTGAGCTTCATTGCCCAAAAATTGTATCCACAAGAGTGAGTCTTATTTTTATTCTCTAAACACTCATCATATAGATTTTACGCATAATACCAAAGACATTGTTTCATGCAATGGGCATTAAAGAACAACTCTTTAGCATTTTGCCTCACATGTTTCCCTTGTTTGCTTGCTAGTCTCATAGCTTTGGAGATGACGTAGGCAAGGTGTGTTAGTCACTCAAAATAACCCAAACACATCCCTAAGCCTTGTGTGTGTGCATAAGTGTCCAAAGAATGTAGACCTACACACTAAACTCAATCACCATATCCACCCATGTTACATCTATACCATATCAACCCAAACGCTAGACCACCTCATAACAATGTTCATAGTTAGAAAATATAGAGATTGAAGCCCAAAAAGAAATATAACAAAATGTACTCAAGTAGCGTGTACTTAAGCTTATTTTTGTAAATTGTGTTAATACGTAAAAAAATGGGGAAGCATTCATAGTTCAAAGTTGGAAAAAATTGCCCAAATGAAAAGCAACTACAAATTGCACTAAGTGCTTGAAGTCGATGAAATTCCAAGACGCTCAAATGGGATTGCAAAATGCACCAAGTAAAAAACTCTAGCCTGATCATTAGCTCACCAATAATTCTATATCCACCAGGCCTCTCCATCACCATACTACCATAAACCTCACTTGAACTTAAAAAGAAGTCCTAATTGATATTTAGGAGGGTTCTAAGTTAGAAACAAAGGTGTTCTTATGTTTGATTCCGTTCTTGAGATCCATTTGCATGAAAACATGAGCGTTCTTAAATTTTTTTCCATGCATGTCATTTTGAAAATTCTTTGTGCATAAACTCCAACTTGCATATGTTTGATGAGTGAGCCTAGATTCAATGTGGAAAACTGAGTGAAATCTTGAAAGGCTTAGAGTCGAGGTGAAATGTAATATAATGACTCTTGTGTTCGATGCTTTTGAATCTAAATTCACTAAGAAGTTTGAAATTGCAATCATTAGTGTTATATCACCTTGGTTAACATAACTCTATACTTCAGTCAATGATCTTAGCATGCTTGTGTCTACGTTACGGTTCACCCACAAGATGTGCCAAACACAACGAGTTGAAGTTGTGCCAAATTGAATCCACAAGATCTTTCAATCCAATCACAAACGTGAATCACCTAGGAGTGTATGCTCCCTTTCTTTGAAATGTATACCTAAGGATTGAAAACAGACAAAATCTTTTCTTTTGTTAGTCATAATAATCCTCTAAGAGATAACCCAAGAACGTTTGGCCACTTGTGAATTATCAATCTATTTTATTGAAACTTGCGTAAACCCAATTCTATTTTTGTACACAAAACCTTTTGATGTAAAGGATACTAGTGCACTATCGAAAACAAAAATTTTCCCTTTTTTCTCTATGCTTGGCCGAATTCTTCACACAATGAGTTGGATGAAGTTTTTTTTATATCTTTATAAGCAAAAGAAAAAAAAACTTCTCTCAAGCCTTTTAAATAGCCTTGGCCAAAATCTCTCTTGATTTCTATGTCTTGGCTGAATTCCATATGATATATATATATATATATATATATATATATATATATATATATATATATATATGTTTACTTGGTGGACAAGAATTCTTTCTCTAGTAGGATTTACTTTCACCAAGACTCCTATCAACTTTCGAAATTCTTTTCCACACCAAGACTCCTATTCCAACTCATTAGTGTATTTATCCAATAACTAATTATTGAATATAAATTAAATTGTGATTTTATCAAAAACTTCATAATTTGACCAATAGTCAATTAGAGTTTTGATAGATATCAAATACTTCCTAATTTAACTAGAAAAATAAATTCCTTTTATTTATCTATTTATCAAATAAAGTTTGATACTTATCATTCTACCAACAATAATGCTAACAACCATTTTTGGTAAGGGGTCAAAGGAGTTAGCACCTGGTAGAAAGCATCTCCATGCACTTGATAGGTACCGGACACAATGGTTTACCACGAAGTACCAGGTCTAACAAAACCAAGGTATCTCGACATCGATGTAGGAGCAAGACAAAGCTCCTACACCTTCATAGACCAACTAGTACCCCAGTACCTTGACACTTTTATTTTATCTCACCGAGGTACATATCCTACCTTTCTAGCAGGAAGGAAGATGTCCGTAAAGCTCCTAGGAGATTACAAAGATCCAACGAGATTGACCAAGCACCTCACTGCCGAAATGGTACCACGAGGTACCTCACCATCGTCATCGGTCAAGTGCCACATCACCAGGATAGTACCCCAGGATACCTCGCCAGCAGACTTGTACTCCGAGTTACCAAACCACATCACCAGGACGATGCTCTAAGGTACTGCACCACTAACAGAGGAAGTCGAATTGTTCTCCAAACTGTAAATAAGCTCCAGGTATGTATCGTCACAATGAAAGAGTTTAAAAAGGAAACAAACACGTTTCCTACCAAGATATCCTCCGCCAGTCGATTCTCCATGGTTAATCGCATTAAATAAAAAATCCAGCAAATGGGGAAGTAAGATCAATCCAGTGATCTTCAGCTTGTACGACAAGGAAAAACCCTATACTTCATATATAAATACGGAGATAATATCAACTAAGAAAATGAAGAAAAAGAAAAAGAGAGAAACCATGTCTTGAAACCTTAAGAGCTATCGCTTGATTCTGCAATTAGGGATAAGCCTAGCCATTGTCATTTAAAGTTATGTCCACTTATCGACAGATCCGAATTCGCCACCTTCATTTAGTTAAGTATTACTATCTTACTGTACTCATTGCATTGTTAAATAAAAGAATATTACTTAGTCCACCATCATTCCTTCATTCATTCCACCGATTTTTCACACGTGTAACCGGTACCGAAGGTACCTACCCTGACTGCGATCTACCGAGGTTGTGATCCTGAGGGTGTAAGTTGAGATTCTTCACATAAAGTGAATTTTCGGTTAATACGTTTTGGCACCGTCTATGGGAAAAGCGAAGAGGAAAGCAAAAGGACCTGATACAGCAAATCCAGGTCATACACACCATTAGTGGGAGACCCACTCTAGCTGATACCTGTAATAATTTCAGAAAGAACCATGTAAGGAAGATTCCCTGGATTGAAGAGTGGCAAAGTATCTTCAAAGTAGATCAAGGCTTGATAGGAACATCTCAATCAGCCCAGATCAATTTTATTGAAGCAGATGTATACAATATCGTGTAGTTGCATGATGACCACATGGTGGTCACGGTACAGATCACCAAATGCTTGGTCCACCGTGCCCTGATTGACACAGGAAGTAACGTGGACATCCTTTTCTAGGACACCTTGAAAAGCTCAACTTAAAGTAGTGGTGTTAAAACAGTTGCACCGCCCCCTGGTATAGTTTCACTAGGGACTCGATTTTACCAGTGCTATCAAAAAATTCTACCGGTTATCGTTAGGACTATGCCTCTACAATAAAACATCATGACAGACTTCATTGTAGTAGACACCCCATCGGCCTATAATGCCATTTTAGAGAGGCCTTTCCTATTAGCACTCAAGGAGGTGCTAACCATCTACCATAACGTCCTGAAGTTCCTAGTAGGGAAAGAGGTAGGTGAGGTATGTGGAGATCTGAAGGCTGCCCGTAAGTGTTACGCATTATCCATCAATACCATAGCATTAGCAAAGTAGTATGTGTAAATAGCTGTGGTGCATGGATAAGAATTGCCAGAGATGGATTCCGAGGTCCCAGCTATTGTAGAAGAGTTTGTTGAATATTCGGAGAGCGATGTCCAAGTTGATGACGAAGTAGAAGAAGACAGGTAAGCCAGTGGCCACACCGTAGATGAGTTAGAAGAAATTTTGGTTAGAGAAGATGACCCATCCAAGGTAGTCAAGGTTAGGGCCATCTTGGAACCGAGAGTAAAAGAAGGAATGATCAAGCTCCTCCAGGAATATAGTGACATATTTGCCTGAAACCATGACGAAATGCTCAGGATCCCTATCTCCTTAGCTGCTCAAAGGTTGGCAATTGACCCCACTTTCAAACCGGTCAAGCAAAGATGTGGCACTTCAACGCCGAAAGGAGCGCTGCCATACAGGAAGAGGTCAACAAATTGATAAAGGCTGGATTCATCAGAGAATCTCGATACCCTGATTAGATGGCGAATGTGGTAATGGTCACCAAAGCAAATTAAGTGGCACTTGTGTGTTGATTACACAGATCTCAATCGTGCCTGCCCAAAGGATAGTTTCCTCTTGCCCAAAATCTATCAACTTGTTGACTCTACTATAGGAAACAAGCTCTTGAGCTTTATGGATGTATTTTTGGGGTATAACCTGATCATGATTGTAAGGTTTTAGATTTATGTTGGCTTGATTCCATAATAAAAACACTCTGTGTTTATATTGCTTAGTTGCTTAGATAGTTCGTAATTAAATCAGGCTTCAAGGAAGGAAAGCAACTTCGCATGCAAAGTTCGTCTTCAAGAGGATATATGCTTACTTAGATGCTAAGGTATCAAGATTCTTCCTCCTCTTGCAAGACGTAGGCGTACACACACACACATACATATCATACATTTGTGTCCCTGCATCGTTATGCATCATTTGGTATAACACATTCACACACTTGAATTTGAATGCTCATGCATTGGTATGAAAGTAACATGTTTTGGAAAAATGCATGATTGGAGACTATCTCTATGTAGTTTGTATTCTTGTGTGAAATGTGTTTGTATGTTTATATGTTTGTATAACATGGATATTGAACTTGAATTTGATGTTATATTGTTCCTTATTGAGTTCTGGTTATTTCGGTTGCTCATACATTTGATTTCAAGTTCCGAGTCAATAGATATGAAACTTTCTAGTCATGCTGCATGCATTGTCTTCGTATTCGTATATTGAGTCAAATTTATATTTTGTGTTGAGTTTCATAGTCATCAATGTTCGTGAGAGAGTTCCGTTCGTAATTCGTAAACGGATTCGAATTTGGAGTTCGAAAATTGAAAAACGGTCGAAGAATTCGAGAGATATGTGAAAGGGAACAAAAGAGAAAAATAATGGCAAATTGCCATTTTCCTCCCTTGGCCGAATAGGCGTGTGACCATCTTGCCAAAAATATACCTTTGGTCACGAGATGCCCACGGCACATCTCGGCTGTTTTTGATTTCATGAATTAAAAAGGATTTTATTACATACATTACATACATATAATGTTTGGTGTGGATGATCAATCAAATCAATTGGTGTCACATGTTTGATTTTCTATTGGTCTACTTGATTGCTTCTAGCGTGAGCACTAGGGATGGCCAATGGGGAAATGAGGACGGATATAGGTCCCCCCATCCCCAACCCCAACCCCATTTTCCAAACCCTCCCCTATCCCCCATTTCCCCATTTGGGGGAAATGGGATTGGGGTAATTTTGGGGAGAGGTCCCCCCATCCCCATTTCCCTTATTTTCCCCCGCTTTTTTCCGTTTCTTCGTTTCCCCATTTCCCCAAAGTTCACCATTTTCCCATTCCTCCATTTTTCCTATATAAGTAAAAATTACATTTTAAAGAAACACATAAATTCGCAATCCAATAAATTCAAAAAAAAAATAACATCCCATATAAATTGAAATAAAAGTTAAGTTATCTAATATATATATATATAGTTAGTAAAATATATTAATAAATTATATGGAGCTTGCTTGATGTGTAATTTAACAAGAAAATCAATATGTATATATAGTTAGATTGCTTGGTGTATAATTTAAGTTATAGTTTATAAATATGTATATATAGTTAGTAAAATAAATATAATAAATATAATAAAAATATATATTAATATATTTTTATATAATATTATAATATTTGGGGGAAATGGGGAAATGAGGATGGGGGCACCTAACCCCAACCCCATCCCCATTTCAAGGAATTTGTAGAGGAAATGGAGAAATGGGGATGGGGACAGGTCCTCCCATCTCCAACCCCATTTAAATTTGGGGTTAAAAGTCACCCCTATTCCCCCCATTTCCCCATTTTTTCCCAAAAAAATTCCCCCAAATGGTGATGGGAGAGCGGGGGTTCGCGGCCTCGGGATAAAATGACCATCTCTAGTGAGCACATTGCGTGGAATAAAATTTAATTGGTAAGCTTTATATAGAGTGTGACGCGTCCATGTGAAACCTTTACTGTTGTGTTCTTTGCCGCAATGCGTCATCGTTCATTGGGTTTCTTACTGTCACTTGCGTGAGCTCACTGCATGTGATAATTTACTTTGAAATTTTTAAAACACGCGTTATCAGATGTTGATTTGCGCGCGGCTTATTTGGTGAGGTCCCTTGAATATTTTCACATATTCATTTTTGACCTGCATATTTTAGAAGCAACTTTTAATTTTTTGTTTTGGTGATATCTCTCTCGATACAACTCGGATTTACTTGATTCAAAGACCGAAATCGAGTTTCTTGAAGAGATATACAAACTCCAAGTATTTTCAGAACCAAAGGATATCTTGATTATTCATAATGTTCAGATTTTCAGTTCGAGATTTCATCATTGTTTGGTAAAATCTTCTTCTTCTTAGTTTTCTTCTTTGATCTTCTTGTTGATGGATATAATATGATTAAGAAGCATGACCAGGATGATTTTGATTACATGTTATGGTTTTTACTATTGATTTTCAAGTTTAGCTAGATTTGGTTTAAATTGAATGATTTGTGTTAAACTTGATAATCATGAAATTGACTCTAGAAATCTTTTATTCTTGTGCTTGATTGTTTATTTCTACACTTGATTTTATTTTCTAAGAACTAGGTCATTTATAATTAGTGTCTCTATTTTTCTTGACTAGTTCTTAGTTTATAACATGCTTAGGTTTTCTAGATATATTTGTGATTGATCTTTGAAAGCATTATCTAGTTATCTAGTTGTATGTTCATAGAGTGTGTTTGATCTACTTGCTCTATTTGTTTATGTTTGCATCATTTGCATCCACTTATATCATTGCCTTAAAAAAGGTTGAAGTCTCTTGTTGAAGTGAGTGAATCTTTGACTTGAGCAAGAAGACTTGGCTAGGATCGGGGTGATCCGGATAGTCAAGCAAGGAAGTCTTAGTTAGGATTGGGGAGATCCAGATAACTAAGTAAGGAGTCTCAACTAGAGTCGGGAAGACTTGGATAGTTGAGCAAGAAGTCTTGCCTTGCGTCAGGAGGATCCAGATAGGTGAGCGAGGAATCTTCCTAGATACAGGAGGTCTTGGATAGGAAGTCGACATAGTAGATCAGTAGGTTCAAGGGTAGAGTAAGGGTGACAGCTTGGAGAGCATGTGTTGATTGCTTGAGTGTGTAACTCTTATTTTAAATAGTGGATTTGCTTTTGCCGGTGGTTGTGTTATCAACCCGTGGATGATTCCTCTTAGGAGGTTTTACCACGTAAATATCTTGCGTTGATTTTTAACATCTTTAATTTCTTCACTTAGTTGATTTGTGTTGCTTGAACATTTGCTTTGTCATATATCATTTTGGATATTATATTAAGTTTTGTATAAGATTACTTGTGTTCTTAAAGAAGATTAAAATTTTAGTATATACCTATTAACCCCCTCTCTAGGTATATTTTGCACTATAATTGGTTAAGGGAATGTACAATTGGTATCAGAGCGGGTGTCTAGAAGTACTTAGATAGATCTTCTTTATAGTGTTTGTTGTTTTTGTGTTATGGGTGATTCTATGCCGAAAGGTTCTTCTAGTGCTAGGCTTCTACTCTTAAATAGTGGTAACTACTCATTTTTGAAAAGTATGATGAATGCCTACATTAGATCCATGAGTGATGTGGAAGAGGAAAATGAGTCCTCGGATATTCATGAATATGCTAGCAATTGTGTTGCTCATGTGGCCATATATGAAGGAAGATTTGAGGATAATAGTGAAGACTCCTTATGTAGAGAGGAAAGTGAATACTCTTCAAGTAATGAAGATAATGAATTCTCCACAAATCATGATGAAACAAATTTCAATGACAAGATCCTTCAACTAACAAGTGAAAATGTTAAGAAGAATGATGAGAACAATAAGTTGAAGTTGATCAATGCCAATTTAGTGGTGATAATCAAAGCTCTTGAAAATGACAAGAATATGTCTTTGGAGAAGATAACCAAGCAAAGTGAAGTCATTAAGGAGCATAAAGAAACCATTGAAAAATATTTTTCAAAGATAGAAGAAAGTGCTCAAGAGCTAGATGATTTAAAAGAAGACTTTACTATGAGGTTATTTATCAAGGAAGAAGAGAATAAAGAGAATAAAGAGCTTAAAGACAAAATCCGTAGTCTAGAGAATAACTTGAAAGATAGTAATGAAAGACTAGGAATTTTGAAACAAGAAGTTGAGCAAAGAGATGATTCTCTTGATCATGCTAAAAGACTTGAAAATGTGCTTAGGGTCAAAATTAGTAAGCATGAGTGTCAAGAGAAGATGCTTAATGATAAGCTTGATGAGGCTAACAAGATGATAGGTAAGATGTCATCTAGTGCTAGTAAAGTAGAAACTCTCAAGATTGGTAAGAATCCTAGTGACAAAAGAGGATTAGGTTATGTGAATGAAAAGGTTACACCTTCATCTAACAATTCTACTTTTGTCAAAGCAAGCGATAAAGTGAATGTAGGTACTCTCTCTAACGGTGAAGTCATGGATGTAACCGGAGGTGCCTCAACATCAACAAGGAGCAACAAAGGAAAATCTCAACAAGGGAAAGACAAAAATCATCATTTTCTCTTGCAAAAGACAAAGCATCAAGGAATGGACATCAAAGAGGTAACAATGTGAGAAGGTATACTACTTCAAATGCTCAAGCTAAAGGTAACCCTCTCAAATTTGTACCTATTTTCCATTTTTGTAACATGGTAGGACATATAAGACCTAGATGCTATGAATGCATTCGTAAATGCAAATATGAGAATGATTTGCATGATATGTCTTTGATGAATGGTCCTAGGCAATCATCCATGTATGGATCTAGATCTAGACCTATGAAGACCTTGGAAAAGCATGTTGAGAAAAATATTGTTGATGACTTGCTTGTGAAAACACTTGTTGTGCATCATCTACTATGCATAAAAAGGTTGTTATTGCTTTGTTTGAAAATGTGACTAATAAAGTCAATTTGCATGATAGTAAGTCAAAGAATAAGTCAAAGCATGTTGTTAGTAGTAATGAGAAGCATAGTGGTAAGAAAATTTGGATTAGAAAAGGCTCAACTACTATTTTTTCCAAAACCAAAGACAAAGACAATAAGAGCTATGGAATTTTTCAACCAACTTATCAACCAAAGCATGCACACTCAAAAGGTAATTTTTCTAAATTTATTCTGGTTTGTCATTATCGTAATGTGATTGGTCACATTACGCCTAGATGTTATTAATATATTAGACAATGCAAACTATGGAATAATATGCATGCTAGTGAGTTGAACAAATCTTCTTTGAAAGATTCTAAACATGATAATTGTTTTGCTGTTTTGAAAAATGTGTATATTGGTCATGATCATGTGAAGAAAATTACTAGGAAATTTTGGATTAAAAAGTATGATGTGAAAAAGGTTCATAGTCATTCTTCTAAATATGTTAATAGTGAATGTTGTGCATAATAATGGTAAACATGTGAAGAAGAATGTCAAGAAGTTTTGTATGGATGAGAATGTGAAAAAACATGATGGTCATATATCTTGTATTGATGAAATATTTGTACGTGGCAATAACAATGAGTTTGAAATGAGTGATATTTTCATGAAGAAGATAATTGATGATTTATCTTCTAGATTTCATATTGCCATGAGTAATGATCATGATATTATTTGTGTTGGTTCACCTAAGACCAATATGGTCAAAGATGAGTGCTCCCATACTTGATTGAGTAGCACATATGAGAATATTTTTTTTTTGTTCTTCTTTGATAAGAGTTCTAAGTTTGATGCTTGACTAAGCCATTTGTAATAAGCTTGATTTACTATTCAAACTTGGTGTCTCTAGTCAATACATGGACTTAATATTCTCATACTTTTACTATGATGGTCAAAATTTATTGGTTGACTTTAGAAAAGTCCAATTTTGAAATCTATTTGGTGTAATTTGTTAAGACTTTTGGAGAAAGTCATTTTATATGTTTGTTTGAGTTGAGATGTTTAGTATTTATTCTCTTGGGAAGACATGCCAACAACTTGTTGTCATGAGGACAAACAAGCCAAGAGAGCTCATAAAAAGGGTGAAGACTTTACGTTGATGAAAAAGCTTGCTAAGGTATATCTCTACTCTAAAGCTTGCTTTCTTGATTCATCTTTTCAACTCTATGTGTGCATTACATCATGTAGCATGTCGTATTAGAAAACTAGTATAGCTTTCATATGGTTCTTGGTGAAATTTGCTCTCTAAAGATCATTTAGTGATTTGTTAACAATGATCTTATATATGATGTGTGAAATGCTTGTTTGATTGATGAGTGGCATACTTTTAAAAAATATGAGCTTCATATTCAATGAAAGCTACTCTATTGAGAAGTAAAGATCTTAAGTAAGTCTCTTTGTATTGCTTTTAGATCATGTACTCTTAAGCTTGAAAAAAAAAATTGGTTTTCAAAAGTGCACACTTTGCTTCTCTCATATATTTAGTTTGAGTAAGTTGAGTTTGAAGATATGTGAGTTATGGATGCACCTTGAAGTCTTTTGACTAGTACATTTAAGATGACCTATGGTTAGTATCCATTTTGTTTAGGCAACTACATAGAACTCAATAAGCACCTTCATGAAAAGAGCTACACACTTTGGTTGTGAAGCCATCCAATGTAGGAAAAGGCTACACCATTGTGATGAGTGAAACCCGCCATGAAGTTTATATTTTTTTTATGTTTTAAAAAAAATCAAAGAAGTGTTGAAAAGAATTATTAAAAAAAAATAATCTTCAATTCAAAGCCTAAAAAGAAAAGGAGAAAGGCTTAAAGGAGTTTAGTTAAAAATTAAAAAGTGCTCGGGTTGAAAAACAGAAATGGGATGACGAGCCATATGCATACACACGCTCATATGTTGAAATCTATTCTCTTAAAAGCAAAAATTCCGGATGATAATCGGTTTGACCTTTTATGGAAAAGCTTAAGATGAATAGATGTTGATATGGTTTGCATGTTGATGATCCAATTACTCCTTTATATATGTTTGGAGCAAATCCACACACACATTTATTTTGTTTTCAAGTGAATTTGATATGCTAGCAATTTTAGAAGAATTTTGAGAGAGATTGAAAATCTTGGTGTATCTCTCATAGTTTGTGGAGCTTATTTTTGTTGGATTTCATTAAAATTGCTTGATTGTGTGATTGTGTGGATATCATTGTGAACAATATCCTATCTTAATCTTAGATAAAGCACTTATCAAGGGGGAGCATAGTATGCTAGACTTTGTTCTCTTTTATGATAAGTTTACATGATTTTATTTTGATAAAAACATGACATAATTGAACATTGAGAATGCATGTTATTTATCTCATATATTTGACTCTATTCCCTTGTTAATCCCTTGTTTGTTTCTTTGACTGTTCCCTGACAAAAAATGGGAGAAATGTATACCTCACAATGTGTGGGAGAAATGTACCTCATATGGGAGAATGTACCTCTTTGTGGATTGTTGGTGTTCTTGTATTAAGGGGGAGAGTTATTTTCTTAAGGGGGAGTAAAGAATTCTTGTATGTTGAGGTTAAGGAACTATCTCTATATAGTTTGTATTCTTGTGTGAAATATGTTTTTATGCTTATATGTTTGTATAACATGGATATTGAACTTGAATATGATGTTATATTGTTCCTTATTGAGTTATGGTTATTTCAGCTACTCATACATTTGATATCGGATTTCGAGTTCCGAGTCAAGAGATATGAAACTTTCCAGTCATGCTGCATACATTGTCTTCGTATTTGTATATCGAGTCGAATTTTTATTTTCTGGATTGAGTTTCATAGTCATCCATGTTCGTGAGAGAGTTCCGTTCGTAATCCGTAAACGGATTCGAATTCGGAGTTGGAGACCGGAGAACGGTCGAAGAATACGAGAGGTATGCGAAAGGGAGCAAAAGAGAAAAATAATGGCAAATTGCCATTTGCCTCCCTTGGCCGAATAGGCGCGTGACCATCTCGCCAAAAATATACCTCTGGTCACGAGATGCCCACAGCACATCTCGGCTGTTTTTGATTTCACGAATTAAAAAGGATTTTATTACATACCTTACATATATATAATGTTTGGTGTGGATGGTGAATCAAATCAATTGGTGTCACATGTTTGATTTTCTATTGGTGTACTTGATTGCTTCTAGCGTGAGCTCATTGCGTGGAAAATATTTTAATTGATAAGCTTTTTATAGAGTGTGACGTGTCCATGTGAAACCTTTTCTATTGTATGTCCTTTTCCGCAATGCGTCATCTTTTATTGGGTCTCTTTGTGTCACTTAAGTGAGCTCACTGCATGTGATAATTTACTTTGAAATTTTTAAAACACGCGTTATCATATGTTGATTTGCACGCGGCTTATTTGTTGAGGTCCCTTGAATATTTTAACATATTCATTTTTGACCTGTATATTTTAGAAGCAACTTTTAATTTTTTGTTTTGGTGATATCTCTCTCAATACAAGTTGGATTTATTTGATTCTGTTGATGGAAAATTTGCTCGAGATGAGAAATTCCAGTTAACACCCTCAAGGCCACTACCACGAAAGCGGTGGTAAGGGTCGGTACTTTTGGTTCCCGACCTGTTTAAGAGAAAGAGACGAGAGGTAATAGCAGTAAAATGTGAATTGTATTGATATATTACTTTAAAATACAAGTAACTCTCTTATTAGCTCACAATCTCTTGAAGGTGTAGGGTGGTGGCAACTCAATGCCTGTCGAATAGTGGAGATGAAGGAGACCGTGTTCTGAATCCAGAATTTAGGTCCTCCCTCTATGTATATATTCGTTGTTTTTTTCCTTTCTCTTTCTGGCTTCACATATATATATCATCCAAGTAGGTTTTTAGTTCGCGAATACTCTATCGTAATCTCGTGAATCCGTTCCATCCTTATCGGGCGGGATTCATTATTTAAATTTGAATTGTTTCCGGATTCGACGATATCGTTGACGTAGATAAGTTTGTTCCTTTATTTGAATTTAAATTCTTGACGTGCATGTAGATATCAAGTGGAGATGATCCTGTGTGCTCTCATGCCATCGATCTTCATGGAGGTCATCCTGCCAGCTACCTATTGCTCTGTCGAGCGAGGTAGGCCCCTGCTCCGGCTCTGTTCTTGGGAGCTTAAGATAGATTTTCCCTAACCTGTGAGGGCTCGAGATGCTCTTGTAGACCTTTTCGGGAGGTAGCTGGGGTAGTATAGATCCAGGCGTGATTCTTCCCTGATGCCCAGCAAGGACAACGGGCTTTTGGAGAGGTTGGCGAGCTTCTTTCGAATGTCTCTTGAACTTGGAGATTTCCTCTGGCGTTTACGGCGTGGTAGTGGAGCCCGACCTCTGAACCGAGGTTCCCAGATAGATGACCTGGAGAAGCCCGGGTTCCAGTGCTCTTGTGGGGGCTTGTCCCTGTCGCGCTTGGCTTGTCTTCTGGTAACTTTGAAGCCAAACCGACCTTCCCTGCTCCTGCGGGGTGGCAATGCGGTCTTTCCGGGCTTCATGAATGTTGATTGTAGGTGGAAATTTTTTCTTTGACCCTTGGTCAAATTTCCCTATTAACAGATTCAAATACCGAAATCTAGTGTCTTGAAGAGATCTACAAACCCCAAGCATTTTCAGAACCAAGGGATGCCTTGATTATTCACAGTGTTCAGATTTTCTGTTCGAGATTTCATCCTTGTTTAGTAAAATCATCTTCTTCTTGGTTTTCTTCTTTGATCTTCTTATTGATGGATACAATATGATTAAGAAGCATGACCATGATGATTTTGATTACATGTTATGGTTTGTTCTATTGATTTTCAAGTTTAGCTAGATTTGGTTTAAATTGAATGATTTGTGGTAAACTTGATAATCATGAAATTGACTCTAGAAATCTTTTGTTCTTTTGCTTGATTGCTTATTTCTAGACTTGATATCATTTTCTAAGAACTAGGCCATTTACAACTGGTGTCTCTATTTTTCTTGACTAGTTCTTAGTTTATAACATGCTTAGGTTTTCTAGATATATTTGTGATTGATCTTTGAAAGCATTATCTAGTTATCTAGTTGCATGTTCATAGAGTGTGTTTGATCTACTTGCTCTATTTGTTTATGTTTGCATCATTTGCATCCACTTAGATTATTGCCTTGTAAAAGGTTGAAATCTCTTGTTGAAGTGAGTGAAGTTTTGACTTGAGCAAGAAGACTTGGCTAGGATCGGGGTAATCCAGATAGTCAAACAAGGAAGTCTTAGTTAGGATTGGGGAGATCCAGATAACTAAGCAAGGAGTCTCAACTAGAGTCGGGAGGACTCGGATAGTTGAGCAAGAAGTCTTGCCTTTGGTCAGGAGGATCCAGATAGGTGAGCAGGGAATCTTCCTAGATACAAGAGGTCTTGGATAAGAAGTCAACATAATAGATCACTAGGTTCAAGGGTAGAGTAAGGTTGATAGCTTGGAGAACATGTGTTGATTGCTTGAGTGTGTAGCTCTTATTTTAAATAGTGGATTTTCTTTTACGGTGGTTGTGGTATCAACCCGTGGATGATTCCTCATAGGAGGTTTTACCACGTAAATATTTTGTGTTGATTTTTAGCATATTTAATTTCTTCACTTAGTTGATTTGTGTTGCTTGAACATTTGCTTTGTCATATATCATTTTGGATATTATATTAAGTGTTGTATAAGATTGCTTGTGTATTTAAAGAAGATTAAAATTTAAACATATACCTATTCACCCCCCCAGGTATAGTTTACACAATAATTGGTTAAGGGAATTTACAATGATGCACCCCGCTGACCAGGATAAAACCAGCTTTATCACCGGGCAAGGTCTCTACTACTATAAGGTGATGCCATTCAGCCTAAAAAATACAGGTGCTACATATTAGTGTCTGGTTAATTGGTTGTTCAAGCTAGAGAGAGGAAGGACGATGGAGGTGTACATCGATGACTTGCCACCAAATACCAGGCAGTGGAGGAGAATCAGGACCATCTCCGTCGAATTTTCTAGATTGTAAGAAAAAACCAAATACGGATGAACCTCGCCAAATGTGCATTCGGGGTAACCGCGGGAAAATTCCTTGGGTTTATTGTTCACGAGAGAGGTATAGAGGCTAACCTAGAGAAGATTAAAGCTATTCTGAACTTGGAATCTCCTACCTCACTTAAACAAGTACATGTGTTAACTGATCGAGTGGCAGCGCTCAATCGTTTCATTTCACGGTCGATTGACAGTGTCTTCCCTTCATCAAGATGATCAAACAGAGAAGGAATATGAAGTGGGACTAGGAAAGCGAGCAAACTTTCCAAACTAAAAAAAAATATCTAGCCAGCCCACCACTGTTGGTCAAGTCAGTTCCCGGAGAGGAACTACAGATTTACCTAGTTGTGTCTGAAATGGCAATTAGTGAGGCTTTTGTCAAAGAGTGTGGAGACGCGATTCAACGACCTTTTTACTACATGAGCTATGTATTAACCAAGCTCGAGACGAACTACATCCTCCTAGAGAAGCTCGCCTTCACCTTGGTGACATCAACAAGAAAGCTCCACCCTTACTTCCAAGCTCATGCAGTCGCTGTTGTGACGGACCAGCCGCTCCGATAATTTTTACAGAGACAATATGTGTCAGGAAGGTTAGATATTTGGGCCCTTGAAATCAACAAGTTTGACATAAAATACAAGACAAGGAAGACTATTAAAACCTAGGTGCTAGCAGATTTCGTGGCTGAATTCTCATATCTTCCCAATCCTGATACTTTGACAGAGATGGAACCTGTTCCCCAAAAGGATCTTAAAATTGGAAACTGGCCAGCCGACTGCAATTCTTAGGTCCTCTACACTAATTGAGCATCCAGACAAGTAGAGGGAGTGGCTGGCATCGTCTTAACAGACCTAGGAAAATCAGAATGCTGCCACAGCTTCAGATTCGAGTTCAAGGCTACAAACAATAAAGTGGAGTATGAAGTCCTCTTAACAGGAATAAGGATAGCCATCAAGATCGAGGCCGACTACCTACATGTCAAGAGCGACTTATAACTCATCGTTAACCAGGTCATCGGTTTGTACCACGAAAAAGGAGATAACATGATAGCTTACGTCAAGTTGGTTTAGGAGCTTAAAGCCAAATTTAGAGGGTTTAAGATTGAACAGATCCCTCGTCAGAAAAATCATCGAGTAGATACCCTCTCCAATATAGCTGCCAATGAGGGGGAAAACTCTACCAAAAGAAGTACCTCTTGAGATGATCTCTCAATCCAATATAACTCCAGGCAAACAGGTCAGCCCAGTTGATCACCTCCCCTATTGGATGGACCTAATATCAGCCTATCTCTAAGGGGGTAAGCTTCCAAAGGATCCGAAGCAAGCTTTAAAGCTCATAAGGACTTCAGTCCGATACTACCTGATTGATGGATACCTCTATCGTAGGGGAAAGTCCCTTCCCTCACTCCGATGCTTGCATCCGGACGATATTGGTTGGGCAATGAAATAAGTCCACTCAAGCAAATGCGGGAACCATATCGGATGAGAAGCATTGGCATACCATGTGCTTCGTATGGGTTAATATTGGCCAACCATACACCAAGATCCAAGAACATTTGTACAGTCATATGGATTCTACCAAAATACCTCGAACCTGAACCATTTGCCTTTGGAATGACTATCTTCAATCAGCTTACCATACCCCTTCGTTATTTAGGGAGTTTATTTGATCGGGCTCTTCCCTACCGCTTCAGATCAACATAGGCATGCTATTGTTGTGATTGATTACTTCACTCGGTGGGTGGAAGCAGGACAACTATCCCATATCATAGAAGAGAACACCACCAGGTTTATCAAGACTAACATGGTGTGTAGGTTTGGTACCCCGATCATCATCACTATCGACGCTAGTAAGCAGTTTGATAATGCTCGATTCAGGGATTTCTGTGAAGACTTAGGAATCAACCTTCGCTTTGCCACGGTAGCCCACCCTCAAACCAATGGCCTAGTGAAGGCAAACAATAAGACAATTAAGAAGCTTTTGAAGAAGAAACTCCAACAAAAAAGGGCAAGTGTGCAGAAGAGCCGGCTGAGGTATTTTAGGCCTACCAGACCACCAAAAGAACCGCGACCGGGGAGACAACCTACTCCTTAGCATTTGGGGTGGAAGAGGTCCTACCTGTCGATCACAAACTGACCTTGTTCTAGGTCCAGTACTTCAAGGCAGAAAATAAGGAGGCCAAGCTCAAGACCAAACTGGAACTACTAGAGAAAAAGCAAGACAAAGCGGTAAAAAGGGTAACAGTTTATCAAACCCGGATTGTGAGGTACTTCAATAAAAAGGTGAAGACCTGAACTTTCAAAGAAGGGGATTTAGTACTCCAGAAGGTGACTGAGAACACCAGGGTCAAATCAGATGGGGTCTTAGGACCAAACTGGAAGGCCTTTACTTGATAAATGTATTGGTTCAGAGCGGGGCTTATATCCTAAAAGACGTGGATAGACGGCTTATTAACCATACTTCGAGTGGATCGGCCCTACCCAGATATCAACATTAGTAGTCCTAAAACATTTCTGTACTTTTAGTTTGATCATCAATAAAATCTCCAGTTAGTTTCTCCATCTCCAGTTGTGTTTTCTTTTTCGTCAAGAGGAATTTCACCACGATCGCTACTTGTACCACTTCTATACCCCGATTCTAGAGAGATTACTTATAGTAAGTGCACGCATATCAGGGATCTTTCCCAGGCCTAATACCCTGAAACACTGTTGGTACTCCAATCGAGGTGCTTGTTGCTCTTTCATCAAGTCCCCAATACATAGTTGTGCAATTGAAACATGACAACATAAAAAGCTTGCAATACTCGTGGAGAATAGACTATAATGACAAGTGACTAGCATCAGATAACTGTGATACTTAGCTAAGTTGATCCTGGAAGGATCCTTTTCAAGGTCAATTATCCTCTTTGGGATAACTGAAGTACCATTCATCCATTCAGTTGGAATTTAGTACTTGGTCGAATTGGCAGTTATATGGAATCAATCCGGGTACCTTTGTCCCTGTATTAGAGAGGTACCATGCTACTGTGACCTTGATCTAGCAGGCAACTATTTACTTACGCTTAGATCGTTCTTGGGGGTGATAGCCCAACCAAGGAATTAGGGGTTCCAGTTTGTACTCATGGTCTTGTGAACTGACTGGCAACTATGCTTTTACGCTCAGACCCTACCCAGGGGGTTGCCCGACCAGGGGCATTAGGAATGCTATCTAGCTATCCTGGTCTCGAGATCTGGTTGGCAACTATGCTCTTCCACTTAGACCCTTTTTTGTGAGGGGTGGTACCCAACCATTGCATCAAGAATGCTATCTAGTTATACTTGGTTCATGTACCCGGGACCTCGCTTAAATCCTACGGGATCACACGGGCAGCAGTCCTGTGTACCAGAGTTAGAGTACAAATTTTTGGCTAAGTGTTCACAGCCAAAGTTCACTACCTACTCTACTTGGTTTATTATAATTAATAGTTTTAAAGTTTCTTTTACCAAATCTAGTTAAGTCAATGACTGTTTTCAGAAGCCGGAATAAAGCGAAATGCACTCAACCAAGACATAATTCATATAAGTACAGATAACAAGAAGGAAAAAGTTTTCATTCATAAAATTTAGGGAGCCCATCCCTTTGTTGGGCTATGTCAGAGCAAACAGAGAGCCTATCCCCGGGTTAGGGGCTATATCCTAAAAAACAAATGGCTAACAAGAATGGCTAAGACTGAACATGATTAAAATTGGGTGCCCACCCCATTTTCCGGGCAATACTTAAAGCAATTCATAATAAAGGTTCATGCATCTGCCTTCTCTGGGTGTCTCTTGTTCTCTATAATTCCACCTGTTTCAACCCCCTACAGGCACACCTACAGTGACTAAAGCTCATTCATCAGGATCAATACGAGGTAGGCCACCTAAGCTAACCGTCACCATTAATTGTGCTACCTCAGTTGGGACCCCTACTTGAGTTTGACTAGCTTAAGTTTCCACCAGGGCACCCGGTCCAGTTTGCTCCGCCACCTCTTTAAGGGAAGGTCGATCCTCCGCTACCTCCTAGATGGTAGGGAAGTCAACTATCATATTTTGAGAGGCAGGTTTTCCCCCCAACGTTTTAGAATATTAATATTCTATGGCTTCTTTAGAAATAGTCAGGTCCTTCGTCGCCCCGGTATTAAGTGGAGGGGGAGAGGTAGTTTCCTGGCATAGATCACCATCCACGCCCTCATTGGCACCAGCAGTCCTAGAAGGGCTTGCTCCGTTATTAGACAGGGTAGAAAGCTTCATGGCCCTCTTCAAGATTTCCCCCTATTCCAATCGTCAATGATGGTTAAGTCGAAGAGAGAGGGTAGAGCCTGGGCTGCTTGGAATGCCGTATAAATATAACTATCACCAAAGGATGAGTTAACTTCTACCTCTAAACTTGCCACTTGATTGCATAGAGTTCAATTCTCATCCACTTGCTCCATGGATTTCTTCCTCTATGAGTTTCTCTCTATAGCTCATTGCTCCAACCTGATGGTTTTCTAATCAATAGCACGTTTCAACCTCTCTAGATCACATATAGTATCCTCCAACACCTTCTCGATCGCGTTTAGGTTGAGGTTCCACACCTGCACCACGCCCTGAGTTTGAGCAAGCTCCTCTCTGGCTACTTCAGCATCAGACTCAGCCTTTTTAGCACAATTCCTCAGCGAAGTCATCTGATGGATCACAACTACATTATACTTGAAGGTCTAAAAATCACAACAACCAAGTTAGCCAACACCTAAGGACCAATTATGTAAATACCAAAACAATAATGAAATGGGATATGATTCCCCGTTTACCTCAGCAATAAGGGTAGAAATCCTGGTGCACAGAACCTCAGAAGGCAGTGAGGTCATTGCAGCTAAACTCCAACCAAGACAAGAGAGGATAAACCGGTCTAAGACCTTGTCCTGGCCAGTAATCTTCGGTCGGGGTCTAGTACGCTCTCGAGGAGTAGCCGATGTGGTGGTATCAGAGGTCTCGAGACCCACCACAACTCGAGGAGGTACTGAAATAGGTAGAGGGGGTGGAATGGTAGCAGTAGCAGTAGAAGTAGAGGTGACAACAGTGGAACTAGAAGTACCAGTAGAATAAGCAGCGGCAGTAGTAGCAACATGATCAACAAAACCCTGACCTCTTACCTTGGTCAACTAGGATGCGAATACATCCATCTGAGATGTGGGTCTAGCGGTGAGAGGTTCCCTGGGAATCCAAATGGGTATGCACCTACAACTCATCACCGTGACAGGAGGAGGAGAATACCTAACAGTTTGAGCGACGGGGGAACCAGGCGGAGAAGAAGATCTTGGAAGGGTCCAGTTATCAAGCGGGCTAGGCTCCTACTAAACCGATAGTGGAACAACTGAAATTGCACAAATCAATAGAGAATTAGAGTAAACAAGTGACAAGCAAGAAATTCGAGTTAACAAAAGCATAAAGATTCAACACATATGGAGAAGCAGACATGTAGGTACCAGTTCACCCAACTGGGTTCATAAGCATCCGAGTTGGGATACTTTAGATTGACGAAGTTTCGCTCGACAATCGCTTTCAGAATCACCCTAAACTCAGCGACGAGGGAAACTTTCCCTCAAGTTTGTCTGCCATTAAACTAGGTGGAAACCTAGTATTCAGTGCCCCTGATGAAGACCATGCTTCTCCATTCTCCACTTATCACAATCAACTCTTCCTTCCAAGGATTATCTTTCTTGGTGGTGACAGGGATTATAAAATTCAGGTTTTTTTTTTGCTCGAAGATAAAACTGCCTCTTCGGACTAAGGGAATTTGTAGTTTTCTAGAAAATGAACCCCAACTCGTCCGGTCTCAGTACCCTGTCAATACCATCCATCTCACATTTCTCCTTCCATAACATGAGAAAACCCACCAGGTGCCTCCAGAATCGGGGTGTCAATTGAAGGGCCATCCGGAGAGAGGGATGAAGAGGCAACCTAACCCCATTCTCAAATGCGATGAAGTGAATGAGAAGCACGTCGGACGGACGGTTGAACACGTCGTACCTCCTATGAGGGACGACGATGGTGATGCTATTGGGAATCCTAAATCTTTCCCTCAAACGATTAATGGACTAAACTGTAGCTGTGGAATTAAAGATGATCCTAAAATCATACGGGCAGGTGAGTATCCTTCATACTGCGACAACAACGGCTTCGATCCGACCTCCCATAGCTTCAACCTTGTCTGACTCTTCTTCAGAATCTTTATCGACTATCTCGAGCATGGCATCTGATTTGTTTAAAAAGCCAGCCACAATAGCAGTGTTCCAATCGGAACGATGGCATGGTTACAGAGAAGAGACGTTGCTCTGCCCGCTATCTTTTTCCCGAGCTCATTTCTTACCTGTGAGACCCGGGGAGTCACCCTTCACCAATCTTTCGATACTGTCATGATCGGAGTTTGACATGGTGATAACGGATATGAAGTTTGAAATTTGAGAAAAAAAAACTACCGAGAAGATTAGGGATTTTTTCCAAATTTGAAAGTGTGAAAGAGTTTTGAAAGCGTGGAGAAGACGAACGTGGGTTGAGGTTTAAATAGACGTTATGGAACAGAAACCGGTGACAGAAGATTGATCGAAGAGATGAGATTTTCTCCTTAATATTCACAAACCGCCAAAAACCTCTTTTTTTTTTCAAACAGGAAGCTTTCCCCCTGCTCAACACGTGGCCATTGCATTTAATGGAAAGATCTCCTCTCAACTCCTGGGAATTGGCCAAAAATAGAAATTTCCCAAACAAAATAGGAAATCTGTCTCCAACCCCAAATCAATCACCATTATTCAAGTCAGAGGAGACTTTTGTTAACAACCATTTTTTGCAAGGAGTCAAAGGGAAATTTTCCACCTAATTAGCACCTGGTCGAAAGCATCTTCATACATTGGATAGGTACCAGACATAATGGTTTACCTCAAAGTACATGGTCTAGTAAAACCAAGGTACCTCGACATCTTTATAAGAGCAAGACGAAGCTCCTACACCTTCACAGACCAATTGGTACCCGAGTACCTTGACACTTTTTTGTTATCCTACCGAGGTAAATATCCTACCTTTCTAGCATGAAGAAAGATCCACGTAAAGCTTCTAGGAGATCGTAAAGCTCATAGGAGATCGTAAAGCGCCAACGAGATTGACCAAGCACCTCACTACTGCAATTGTACCCCGAGGTACCTCGCCATCGTCATCTGTCAAGCGCCACCTCACCAGGATAGTACCCCAGGATACCTCGCCAGCAAACTTGTACTCCGAGGTACCTTGCCACATCACCAGTTGATGCTTTAAGGTACTACAACACTAACAGAGGAAGTCAAATTGTTCTCCAAACTGTAAATAAGCTCCACGTATGCACCATTACAATGATAGAGTTTAAAAAGGAAACAAATACATTTCCCGTCTAGATATCCTCCGCCCGTCGATTCTCCAGGGTCAATTGCATTAAACAGAAAATTTCACCAAATGGGGAAGAAAGATCAATCCAGTGATCTTCGGCTTGTACGCCAATGAAAAACCCTAGACTTGATGTACACATACGGAGATAATATCGACTAAGAAAAGGGAGAAAAGAAAAAGAGAGAAACCAGGTCCTAAATTCTTAAGAGCTATCGCTTGATTCTGCAATCAGGGATAAGCCTTGCAGTCATCATTGAGAGTTGTGTCTCCAATTTGTTAAGCAAACGAGATAGAGATTGAGAGTTTCATACTACTGTACTATTTACTATCTCATTGTACTCATTGCATTGTTCAATAAAAGAATATTACTTAGTGTACCATCATTCCTTCATTCATTCCACCCATTTTTTACATGTGTAACCGGTACCGAAGGTACCTACCCTGACTGCAATCTACTGAGGTTGTGATCCTGAGGGTGTTAATTGAGATTCCTCACCTAGAGTGAATTTTCAATTGATAAATAGTATGACACTATGAGACCTTCTCCTACTATGAAAAAGTTTTTGACTTTTAATTGAATTATTAATTAATTAATTAATGGATTTCCTTTTAATTAAATTATAAAATAAAAAACAATATATTAGGCTATTTTATAAGCCCTTGCCGCCCAAGCCTATTATATGGGCGATATATTATTATTTTTGTTTTATTAAATCCATTGGACTTTAATAAAATGTCCACATATGAACTAGACTCATTCATACTAAAGAAGAAACAAGTCCACATGCCTTAAATTAATACATTAACATAATTTAAACAGTCCATTTAAATTAAATGTATAAATTATATTCTTAATGTATTAATGGAATGCAAATCGCACCCTAATAGGGTCGCCTAAGGAATCCCACATCCTTGGCCACCCATTCCAAGGATTTTGAAGAGTTCCCGCATGTCTTGATCACACATGACCGCACCTCTCCAAAACTTTTGGATTCCGAAATTCAAAAACAATTCTAGATGGACTCAGAAATTGGTCTGGTAGAATATATCAAGTGATCCATGCAAGTTCGTGTGAATTGAGGATCTTGGCGGGCTATCTAAATTTAAGCTCCAATAGACATAACCTAATCACAATCAACAAATGATTCACTTATATCCAATCTATGAATTGTAGTTTAATCCATTAAAGAACTAATGTTTAACTCTTAAATAAAGATAGAATAAGTTAATGTTCCTTATTCATACCCTAGACAATCTTAATGAAGATAGTGTATCATCGTGAAAAATACCAGTAATCACCAAGAGCTCATAGACTGACTATAGCTCTCCTAGTTACCATATTTACTCATATGACTACATTTTCAACTGGGATATTTTGACTTGTCCAGAAGCCATATTTCAATAGACACTATTAAAAACTTAACGTTAAGATTTAATATCCAATACCTTAAAATATTTATATGATGATATTCTACTCACATTTAAAAAATGGAGCCACGATGTCCATATCTATAAATAAAGTTATCTGTCGATTATCAAACGAATGCCACCAAACCATCGAGGATAGACTATGCTATATAATTGTACTCATTGATGGCTCAAATGATAACACTTGTAACCATAAATCCGTCATTTATCTTCAGATTGAGATAGACTCTCTGATTGTCCTCAAGTGAAATTTTTTATCCATTGATGGTTCTGGATAAAGTATTTTACTGTGTTACTGTGATCCTATTCAATGCACCTAGTGCACTAGATTCTTTTTCCCAAAAACACAACACTTTGATGATTTTAGACTCATCATAACACATTTGATCCCACTCAAATGCTAGCAAAAATAATCTACAACTTTAACAAGGTAAAGACACCCAATCTTTATCTTAAGTTGTGAATATTATTTTTGACTAACTAAAGAATTATGTCTACCTCATTCATATCCTGATGTATGAACAATTCTTTTTTTTTTCTCATATTCTTTTGACCTTATGATTATTTACTTTTGACAATTATAATAATTAAACTATAAATACTATAAGATTTTTTAAACTAGAAATCACTTTATTAATATGAAAAGATTGTCAAATACATTATTACACTCTTACTATTGAGCATGATCCTAACATTTGTTATATACCCCAATCCACTAATCTTAGTGTGAACACCTCTTAATCTATGCCTTTATAGTGACCCTTGGCAACCAATGCTTATCAGCCAACCTTTGGTTGCAATACTACACTTGCTTGTGTAACTTCACCTAGAAGCCACAAGACTATGACTCTATGAAGAGAATTATGGTCTAAGTGAACAATCAACGAATGCTCAATTCAAAATATGCTAGACCAAATATACAATGCTTAACTAGATGTTATAATGCAATTTTAACAACCTAGTTATCAAACAACGCCTACATGCCTACACACCTACACGCCTACAATTAGGACTCAATTAGATGTAAAGGGATTCTAGCAATAAATATGCAATCAACAAATGCAATAAATTAGACATAAATATCAAGGTCTAGATGCAAGGTATAAAGACTTAGCTAGAAGGGCAATATAGTCATAAATTCTACCCCAAACATGTCATAACTTCAATAGATATACAATAAGTTTGAAGATTTGCTAACATAAGCAATAAATGACATGTCTTGATAAAATAGAACATTAAATGAGCTAGGATGTTTGTTCTACTTACCGAGTAAAGACATTATTGAAGACCCATGCTTGAATGATGTCAGAGATGCAAGATGAAGATGGTTTTTAGAGTTTTAGATAGTCAAAGAACAAAGCTTAAAGCTCAATCACTATAAGAGAACTCTTTCTCACACTAGGATCTCAAAATTTTGAGTTCTTGGTCGAAATGGGGAAGAAGATAAAGTATATATATGTTGGTAAAACGTGCTGCAATGGAAAATACGTCTTTGCCTAAAAAACAAGCCTTCAGTGGGAGACTCTGTCGGAGGCACCTGCGGAAATTTGTCCCATGGAGAAGCCTAAAGGGTTTATGCAAGAGACTTCGCTGGAGATACTCACGAAGGTTGTCCCGTGAAACCCATAAAGCTCTGTAGCTTGAAATTTATATTGCTCAAAACATGACCAAACGATATTGAAACCTTTCATATAGTATATCACTGGAAAGGTATGGAAGTCTACTTTAACAACACATGATTTGGATCATTGAAGAAATAATTATGGTCAAATGAGTGACCAAATGTCAGATTTGGATAACAAACAAGAATGCCTAGAATCATGGAAAAAACCATGTGACCAAAGATCAAAACAAGAGAAGATGAAACCTTTTCAAATGGTCACTCAACATGCTTAGACAAGCACACCATTGTGCAATTGTGGACACAACAATCACACGTAAAGACAAACAAAGAAGTGGTCATGTGAGTTGAGTCATAGATGCACACAATCATGGAAGTACAAATGCAAAGTAATATGAGAATGCATGAAAGTGTGTATGTGCACCTAATATCTTTAAGAATCAAGTTAAGTGATTTACCTTACGCTCTTGCACCTACTCTTGAAAGTGTGTGTGTGCACTTAATCTTTTCAAGAATCAAGTCAAGTGATTTATCTTACGTTATTTTTCTTGCACGTACTCTTGAAATCATGGAGATGCTTGGAAGCTTGCCAATGGAACCTAAGCTAGCCATTACAAAATCGTCCTTAATGTGGTATGTCATGAAGTAAGCCAATCACAAAAATAGAGGTTCTTACAATCTCCCCCTTTAGCTATTTCGTTACAAAATACCACTCACGAATAAATCCTCACAAAACAAAAATAAAGCTATTGTCCATGAGATTAATTCTACATTACAAAAGAGATTCCAAGAATCTAAGACTTCAGTATATTCAATCTCGTTGTAAATTCATTACTGTAACTACATACAATAGCAATAAGCATTTTCAAAGAATAGATGCAAGTGAGGTGAACAAATAATAACAAGTATTGCACTCAAATACAAATAAAGCAATACAAAGAATGCATGTACAATGTTCCCCCTAAAAGGTTACTCTCTCTCATGATTTATCCCACAAAACATAAACAATGCTCCTTCTGTATTTCTCTAGACTTCTCATCTTTTTGTCATGAAATAGGCAAAGGAGCTCTCCCTATCTGGTTGCTTTAGCAAAGAGAGTTATTCGCATAAATACATTGCATAATCATATACACAAACTTTATGCAATCTAACTAATTGAGAGAGATTCAAGGAGTTTTATTTAACGAAAATTGTGTGAAATTGTTGCTTTGCATGCAAGACATATAACATTCAAGTTCAAGCTATGGTATTTGGCAAATCAGACATCAAAAGGGTTTCTAAAAGAATTCAAACCGATTTGTACCCTTTTGTCATAAGAAAATAAGATATAGTTTTTCAAAAGGTATTTGCGAGTTAAGAGCAACTATATCAATCTTATAGGCAAACCAAGACATTGGATCAAGAGATCCTATTAGATTTTTCGGGATGAATATCCGTATGATAGTAGTCTTTTTTAACCACTAAGAAGATAGAGAACACTAATTTGGATATGATATCCATATTGACTGAATAGATACTGGATCCTTATTGATTTTAGTCTTCTCATTTGCTTTCACACATATTTTACATATAAGAAATCAAAAACATTTCATGCATATCATTTAAAGCATGTAATAAAAATAAAGTTCACATGTCATGGAGTTAAATTATAGGTCATTCAAATGTACTTTCCCAAATAATTTTCCTAGTCCAAAAAAACATTGTTGAACTAAAATATGACATGGATTATAAACAAAGCAATGATGCACATTTATTTTTAAAAAGAACCATATTAGCATATATGTGCAACCAAGAACCTCAATCAATTATCAAAAGAGCCTAAAATTAATAATTTTTTTGCACATTGCAAATCATGCAAGTTCGATCTCTTTGCTTGAGCTCCCTTCACGGGGTCATTTCCAACCAAGTCAATGAGAAACATGAACCCCTATAGACTTACCAAGTCTGAAGGATCTAGTTTCATCTATGGGTGTCACATGGGCACAATGGCAAGCAGGTTCATTCTTTCTAACCCACCTAGGTTCCACTTTATCATTTCTAGTGGTGATAGACATGTTTCTAGGATCTCTAGGTTCATGTAAACTTGCCCTAATTTTTAACCACTTTTCTTTTATGCTTTTTAACCTACACCTCTTAATGCATTTAAAGTGATTTGGTCTTAAGTGACCAATCATACCATAGAAATGACAAGTAGGTACAAAAGAAGAATTTATACCATTGCATCGAAGTCTCATCGAGGCATCGCCATGTTGATGAGGTTGTCTTTGATGCTACATCGATTGCCGGTTGATCTTACCTCCTTGGTTGAGGTTGCCTCGGTTGAGGTTTCCTCTTGTGGTCACCTCATTTCTTGAGAGTTGGCTTGTTGGAGGAGAGGGTAAACTTCTCAAGGACTTGTCCTTTCTTCTTGGATTGCCTAGGCTTTGACTGAGTTGCCAAGGTTTGTGTGTACTTTTCTTGAGTGGAAGGTTACTTAGATGAAGCTTTGTTTTTTCCTTAAGCTTGAGGTTGCATAACCTTGTCCTTATTCAATTCTTCGAGGTACCTCATTTCTCTACCCTTGATAATCTTCAAGGAATTGTCTTTGTTGGCAAGTTCATCTTTCATTACCTTCATCCTTTGGTGACAATCTTCAATCTCCTTCTCATAATTGGACACATCAATCTTGTCCGTCTTCAAGGAGTCATCAATGAAATTCTCCTTCTCCATGGTCTTCAACTTAAAGATAAGAATGGAGATGTCTTCCATTTGCTCATCAAAGATCTCACTGTATCGTTGAAGTTGACTTTGACATTTTTGCTTGCTTTCTTCAAGGGTACAAATCTTTTTCTCTGAGGAAATCTTCTACATTCTCAAAGTCTCATTCTCCTTGGAGAGCTCTGTATTTTTCTTCAAGACTTTGAGAAGGATCACTTAACACTCATCAATTGAGTTAATTTCCTCATCAAGGGCTTTCCTTTGGTCACAACACTTTCATCTACAATAGAGTTAATGTTCAAGGCCATGGTGCCTTCATCTGAATGTTCCACAGGAAGCATCATAAGCTATGAAGTTAAGCACAAGCTCTTCACCATTGGAAGAGACCACTTCACTCTTCTTGAAGAAAGTCTTCTTCTTGAAGTCATTTCTTCTAGAGTTATTCTTTTTCTTCTCAAGCTTTAAAAGTCTTCTAATTTCATTATCGTGGAGGTCATCTCCTCATCGTAGTCATTATATGAACTAGAAGCAAGGATGTTAGAGTGAGTGCTCATAGAACCTCTAAAGGTTGGAGCATCCTCAACATCAACAGAGAGGCAAACATTCCTCTCTCCGAAATTTCGCTCTCTAAGAGTTTCACTCTCACACATAGTGTTTAGTGAATGAATAAATGCAAATGAATGCAATGCTCAAAAAGCACACAAATGTAAGACATACAACAAAAGCAAGGATAACCTAAGTATGTCTATGTACCCGCTCTGATACCAATTGAAAATAAATAAAGGGTGTCTAAACAACTTGAAAGGGAGGGAGGGAGAATGAGTTGTTAATCAATTATTACCAATTTCTTTGATTAGTCAATATTAACATGCAAAACCCAATTCAAATAATAAAAATCAAGTAGAGTGTGAAAATTAAAAAATACTTGATTTTTATGTGGAAACCCTCCAAAAGTGAAAAACCACAAGACTAGCCACGCTAGCCACTTGAGCCACATAAATCCACTATATGAAAATAAGATTACACCCTTAAGCGATACATGGACTCTCACTCTCGATTAACCTCAGGCTATGGACATTACCACTCACCACTCTTTGTTCAATCCCTAGTGATATCCCTCGATCCACTAATCTTGGCATGAGCACTTCCTAATCTACCATGCAGGCCTTTTACAGTAGTTGTTGCCAACTAATGCTTGCCAACCAACCTTTGGTTGTAAGACTACACTTGCTTGTGCAACTTCACTTAGAAGCCATAAGACTTTGACTCTATGAAGAGAACTAAGGTCTAAGTGAACAATCAATGAATGCTTAATACAAAATATGCTAGACCAAACATACAATGCTTAACTAGATGTTATAATACAATTCTAACAACCTAGTTATCAAACAATTCCTACATGCCCATAATTAAGGACTCAATTAGATGCAAAGAGATTCTAGCAACCTAATTGTCAAATAAAGTCCAACCAATACAAGTTGTCACAATATATAACAAGGCAACAAATATGCAATCAAAAAAAGCAATCAATGAGACATAAATGTCAAGGTCTAGATGCAAGGCTTAAAGACTTAGCTAGAAGAGCAATATAGTCCTAAATTCTAGCTATAAAAAACAAACCCCAAATATGTCATAACATTAATAAATATACAACAAGTGTGAAGATTTACTAACCTAAGCAATAAATGACATGTCTTGATAAATTAGAATAATAAATGAGCTAAGATATTTGTTCTACTTACCAAGTAAAGACATTAATAAAGACCCCGTGCTTGAATGATGCTAGAGATGCAAGAAGAACCATTGATAATGCTAAAATTTTCATGATCTTTATTTATGCACATGACAAAACCTTGTTGTTGATGAGGTCCTTCAAAAAAAAGGTGGACATAGTGAGTCCGTGGGTCACTAGGTTTGCCACGACTTTCCTAACATTACAAAGTTTGGTGGATAAAAAGGACTACTTAAAGGAATTGTTTACTAGCACGGAATGAGATCAGTGCAAATGGTCGAAGACTGTTAAGGGGAAGGCGACCTACTATACTGTGTTGAGCATCACTTTTAGGAATGGGGTTAAAATATGCTTGAAGGTATTTGCTCATTTGGTGAAGGTGCTTCAACTAGTTGATAAGGATCGAAAGCCATCCATGGGCTTTTTGTATGGGGAGCTCAAACAAGCAAAAGCAGAGATAGATGTGGCCTTGAAAACTAATGATACTACTTATTGGCCAATTCTTGACATTATTGATGGTAAATCTAAAGATCGGCTTGATACTCTATTCAATATGATGACCTAACTCTTAAATCTCTTCTATCTCTATAAAGATCCAAGTATTGCAACTGCGGGTGTTATCATGGATACAGTATATAGTTGTTTGGAGATGTTCTTTCCTGATGATATTGACAAGCAAACAAACATCATAATGACTAAATTGAAGAAGTATACCATAAAAAAAGTTAGTGGTTTTGGAAAAGTAATGGCTCTGAAAGCATGCGAGAATATCGATGACAAATATGATCCAAGTAAAAACAATTATTCAATTTAAAATAGTAAATTAGATTATGAAAATATATTAGTAGTTACTAATTAGTTTATTGATTTTAAATTTAAAATATTTATCTCTTATTATGTAGTTCATTGGTGGTCAAACACCTGACTTGCAAAGGATGGCAAAATCCTCGCATTAACCACTAGTTCATCCATATATGAAAGGAATTAGAGCATTTTTGACGGGGTAAGTTATTATTTAATAGGCATTAGCAAGTTACTTACTTTAAAATATTTTTTTGATTAATTTCACCTTTATGTAGATTTATACGAAGGAAAGGAATATATTAGATATGGATCAATTGAACAATCTATTATTCGTCTAATTCAATTCCAAATTGATTAATAAGTAGAAAAGATTAAGGGAAAAGGTGTTGAACATAGATGTACTACAAGCAATTGATGTCAATCCTAGTAATGCAGAAGGATGGATAATTTTTGATAGTGATGAAAAAGTTGAGCCTGGTTCGGTGCATACTTGGCAAATGGTACATAAAGCAACTGAGATAGATGAAATGACACAACCTCGATGAAATGCTAAAGTTCAGTGAACTAAAAGAGGTCTTGAAGAAGATTTTGAATTTGAAGATGAATCAGTGGAGGAAGATGATTTCGAGTTCGAGTCTAATGAAGAACAATGTTGGCAAGATTTGGAGAAGAACAAGAAGAGCTAGACACTTGAAGCTAGACATTTATTTCTATATTTGTTGCAAGTTAATGGTTATGTCTTATGAACTTATTTATTTACTACTCTACTTTACTTGTTGGCTTGTAGGAAACTTGGTTAATTTGTTTAGTTGTTTAGTAATTACTACTTTACTTTGGTTGGAACATAGAATTTGATTGACTTTGGTTGGAATTTGATTGAGTTTTTGGATATTGTTTAGTTGTTTATGGATTTTGATTATCAATAGTCAATATTGAGTATTTTTTGGAATTTCATTTTTCAATTTCAGATTCTATATATGAAAATATATGAAATAGTATGAACATTTACTCAATTACAACAAAAAAAAACTTTAAAAAAATCTCGGACGGCCGCGCTAGGCAAAGGAAAGGGGAGGGGGCTGGGGTTTTCACTGCCCAACTAGCGCTATCACCGCCCGACTAGTGCCTAGCGAATTTTACAACAATTATGGAATGCGGTAGCGACGACTTGAATCTAAGAAATTGACAGATTGAATGAACGCTCTTACTACTAAACCACGTTGGGTAGTGGTGGAATGATAAATCACTTGTCTCATCATTTAAGATGGTTTTGGGCTAAATTTGTGGGTTGTCAAGCATCAGTGACTATAAATATGTTTATTTAGACTCATGCATTAAATAAGTATTTACAGTTAAGTTAAATTTAGAACTGACGAGAAGAGGTTAGTTCGGGGGTAAATCCCTCACACCTGCATCACGAGGTTATGGGTTCGAGTCCCCCCTCTCCCCAAAAAACCCAAACTTTATGTAATAATATAATACTTCTAAAAAAAATGAAGTTAAATTTAGAACTATTATGAATTAAGACAAAAACAATTAAAGACCAAAAACGTTGGAGTATATTCTTATTATTAGGGCAACATCCACAAACTTACCCTAAGGTATGACCAAAATACTTGATATTTAACCTTTAGCATTAATTACACAAACATACCGTCATATTAGTCAACAAGACAACCAAGGACGGCCTTGGCTATTTTAAGGCCCGGGCGAAAATCTAATATGGGCCCCATGTTCTTATTTTGTTTTTCGATTTAGACTTTATCTTAATAAATTTGTAGATCACCGAAGAGCAAATATAGATCCAAGAAAGTAAGAAAGTGTGTAATTTTGTGAATGAAAAAAATTATAAATTGAAAACATGAATGGAAAAAATGAACAACAAAATAAAAAAAATTAGTATAATAGTATAATACATATATTATAATTATATATATATATAATTCAGAGAGAATTTGTAATGAAGATTGAAATGGGACGAGGAAGTCAAGTAGAGAGATCATAGATGAGTAGAAAATGCTAGAGTGTTGACTGTTGAGAGAATGAGAGCGGAGGAGTTAGGAGAGACGTTTGTGGCTGGAAACACCAAAAAAAACATATATTGGACCTTTAGGTATACTGATATGTTTGAAGGGAAGAAAAAAAAAAACAGAATCAAAGATTTCATTTGGACCTTTGTTTGTTCCGGGCCATTTTTGTTTTTTGTTTTGTTTATTTTAACTTTTATACTTTTTTAATATGGTCGTTTTGACAAATACTTATAACAAATATTTGGGCCCTTGACAAATGCCGTTTTGTGTATGTAAAATAGCTTGTCAAACAAAATTTATAGGTCCCAAAATGTCCTCAAGATTGCTTTTAAAGAAACAATATAATGGCAAGTCGGGTATCGTCTAGAGGGATCGAGTGATAACTATGATCAAATAGAACTCTAGTACTAAAAAATAGTAAAAGTTTGCAATAATTTGTTTCGATGATTAAAACTAAACATACAACTATCAACTAAATAAATCTAAACGCAACTAAAGCTAAGGAGAATATGGAGTGATTATATAATACATGAAAAGGTGAATGGGAGATGATGCAATCATAGTACAACGATGGACAATCCATTCAATCTTTACAAAGCTATCTGATTATTAAGGGCTAATCTACCTTAAGGGATGATTTGAGTCAACAAAACTCACTTGCAACCACAAGGTTGGATTTTGAGAGTTGAAGACTCTAATAACATCAACTCTCTACTACTTGGATGGTTTATAAGAGAATACCTCTTTAAGCTTATGTAAATTCTAATGGTTATGGATGGCTTGGAAGGGCATATTCATAACCCACCCGTTTCCATTGCGTCCGAAATGCATAGGAAGTGAATATTCACTACATACCAATTCCAATCAATTTGATTTGAATAAGAAATGCAATCGGAAAACAAATGACTTCCTTTTCCCTTTCTGTGTGAATCTAATAGGAAATCATACAAGTAGAACACAATACCAAAACAATATATATGCTGTGAATAATCAAAAACCACCAACAATAATCAATCAATACATGCACAAAGACACAAGCCAATTTTTATGTGGAAAACCTCCTCGAATTGAGGAGTAAAAACCACGGGACCGTAGTCCACTTAAAAGCTTCACTATCAACCAAATTATGAGTGTACAATATGTCCCTAACTTCATATAGGGATACAAAACAGCTGCAATATCAAGAAAAACATTATTGGCAACACAAATATAATGTTAATAAGTGAAACAATAGAGAAGATAGCACAAACTTGGATGCTCTATTCAGAGTGTATACCTCTCTGTAAAAAAATTAAATCTACAATCAAACCTACCAGATTGTAGAACCATGAGTGAATAACGTGCTTACCGAATTTCAATCCAATCGGACCACGGATCAAAGAGATATCGCTCTTTGACGAAACCTGTACAAAATTGGAAACTCCTCCCCTGTTTTATGCCAAGCTCTGTTCGGAAACTAACCACAAAGAACTTCGATTGACAATCCCACCATTTAGAATCATGAACCACAAGAGTAGAACATGCTCACATAATTTCAGCCTAAACCAATCTCAGATGAAGTAGATATCAACGTTTGAAAAAAACTGCAGAAAGAGTTTCTTCACAGAATTTCTGCACACACACACCTCTTTTTTTTCTCTCTTCTATTTCTCACACAATTTCTTTCTTGCAACCAACGCCACACATATAGTGAAGGAAAAACAAAGGTCTTTAGGTTGTCTCTACAACCCACTAAATTACCAAAATGCCCATTCTCTTCTTGTGGGCTTAACAATCAACATGTCAATTAGCTAACATGTTGATGGGTTATCATTCACATATGAAGGAACCCAAGCCCAAAAAATCTTCCCCTTCCCGATTATGTGAAGGGGTATGCCATTTCGGTGACCACCCAACAAATTTATAGCTTCTCCCTTGGTAAGGCTTTTGTAATCATATTGGAACCATAGTGGCCAGTGTGAACTTTTTCAAGTTTCAATAGCTTATCATTCAGGACATCTCTGATCCAATGATATCTCACATCAATATGTTTTGATCTTGCATGGAAAGTAGAATTCTTACCAAGGTGAATGACGCTTTGGCTATCATAAAATGGCACATACCTTTGTTGCTTGAAGCCAGGTTCCCCTGTGAACTTCTTCATCCACAACAACTCCTTACATGCTTCAGTAGCTGCGATAAACTCTGCTTCTGTGGTGGAAAGTGCAAAACATTTTTACAACCTTGACTGCCAAGCTACATCTCCACCTACAAAAGTAATCAAGAAACTAGAAGCTGACTTACTAGTATCCACATCTCCTGCCATATATGCATCTGTATGGCCAACTAGTAGTGGTTTCTCATCCTCGTAGATATCTCATAATCCAATTAACTGCATTTCAATGCTCTCTCCCAGGATTAGACAAGAACCGGCTAACAACACCAATAACATAGGCTATGTCTAGCCTTGTACATACCATTGCATACATCAAGCTTCCTACCATTGATGCATATGCAACCCCTTTCCATGTCTTTCTTCTCTACATCTGTAGAAGGACACTGCTCAATGTTCAGCTTAAAATGGGTAGCAATAAGAGAGCTAACCGCTTTAGCCTTGTCCATGTTGAACCTATGAAGTACTTTTTCAATGTATTTCTCCTGTGATAGATATAACTTCTTGGCATTCCTTTCACGATGAATTTTTATGCCAAGATTTGCTTTGCTGGCCCTAAGTCTTTCATAGCAAAGGATTGACTCAACTGCATCTTTAACCTATCAGTGAAGCGTTCCTACCAACAATCAACATGCCGTCAACATACAACAGTAAAATAACAAAATCATCATCAGAGAATTTTTAAACAAACACACAGTGGTCAGAAGTTGTTTTCTTGTAGCCTTGCTCATCCATAACAGATTCAAACTTCTTATACCATTGTCTCGGTGTCTGCTACAAGCCATAAAGACTTTTCTTCAGTTTACACATATAGTCCTCTTTTCCAGTCACTGTGAAACCCTTCAGTTGTTCCATATAGATTTCTTCCTGCAAGTCGCCATGAACGAATGTTGTCTTCACATCTATCTACTCAATTTCTAAATCAAGACTAGCTGCTAAATCAAGCACAACACGAATGGAAGACATCATTACAATTAGGGAAAATATCTTCTTGAAATCAATACCTTTTCTTTGGCTGAATCCCTTGACAACCAATCTGGCTTTTTACCATGGTTGAGTAGTAAGCTCATCGTGCTTTACTCTGTATACCAATTTATTTTTCAAAGCTCTCTTGCCCTTAGACAACTTTACCAGCTGATATGTATGGTTCTCATGTAGTGACCGCATCTCATCTTGTATTGCCTCAAACCACTCCTTTTTGTGTCCATCTACTACAGCTTCTGCATAGCACTCGGGTTCTCCCCTATCAGTCAAAAATATATACTCATCTGCAGAATACCGAGTAGAAAGATGTTGATCTCTTGTAGACATTCGAGAGGAACTTCTGAGGGAATGTCAGGTGTTGCCAAATGCTCATTCGTTTCAACTTCTTCTTCAATATGTGAGAAACCATCTGTGTTACCTGCATCCTGGTGGTCATCTTCAACATTTTCTTTAGCCTGTGTTGATAAGCCTACTGGGGAAGGTGAATCCAAGTCAACCAAGCAATCAACATAATACGGTATTGACTTCTCAGCTTTCTCAATATCCTGTATGGTTTGATCCTCAAAAACACGATATCTTTACTTTTTACAGGTTTCTTCTGAATCGGGTATTAAAACTTGTATCCGAACTCATTCTGGCCATAACCAATGAATATGCACTATCGAGTCTTCACATCAAGCTTAGATCTCTCATCTTTAGGAATATGCACAAATGCTTTGCATCTAAAAACACGCAAGTGGTCATAGGAAACATCTCTACCAGTCTACACCCTGTCTGGTACATCAAAATGCAAAGGAACAAACGGTGTTAGATTAAGGATATGAATTGAAGTATTTAGAGCTTCACCCTAGAAAGATCTTATCAATTGTGCTTGTGAGAGTAAGCATCTTACTCTCTCTATAAGTCATCTGTTCATCCTCTCAGCTAAGCCATTCAGCTGAGGAGTCTTGGGAGGTGTCTTTTGATGTCGTATTCCTTGTTGCCTACAATATTCATCAAAAGGATCCGAGTACTCTCCTCTATTATCTGTTTTGATACATATCAATTTTTCCCCGTTTGTCTTTCAACTAGAGCCTGAAATTACTTGAACAAATCCAACACTTGATCTTTTGTCTTCAAGGTATAAACCCATGTCTTTCTTGAGTGATCATCTATGAATGTCACAAAATAAAGAGATCCACCCAGAGTTCTCATCTTCATAGGGTCACAAACAACTGAGTGTACTAGGTCAAGTATTCCTGGCTTTCTTGACGGGGGGAACTATGGAAAATAACTCTATTCTGCTTCCTTGCTAAATAGTAGGCACATTTCTTCAACTATGTACTCTTCACGTTGCAATAGATTCTTCTTAGTCAAAATAGTCAGGCCTTTCTCACTAATGTGTCCAAGTCTCTTGTGCTATAGTTCTACTTTATTTTCATCCTCCACTGCATTTATACTGCTTTTGGAAAGCTTTGCCTGCAATAGATAAAGTATAGAACATTTCTTACCTCGGGCCACAATCATGGCACCTATAGCGAGCTTCCACAGACCGTTACTGAAAGTGTTGCAATACCCTTCATCATCAAGTTTTTATGTAGAAATAATATTCATACGAATGTCAGGAATATGTTTTACACTTTTGAGAACTAACCTTGTGCCGTTGTTCATCTCCAAGCACACATCTCCGATGCCGACAACTTTAGCAAGTCCATCATTTCCCATCTTTACATTCCTAAAATCACCACGTTTATAGGATGTAAAGAAATCCTGTCGAGATGTAGCATGAATAGAGGCACCACTGTTAATAACCAAGTTGGTCTCTTGGCAAGCAAAATTGATGGAATCATCATCATAAACCAGAAGAAAGTCTTCTTGAGAAGTGGTGGCAACTCTATAATCACCGTTGTTATCTTCATTCTTCTTCTCTTTGCCTTTATCATTTTTATTTTCATTCTTCAATTGTCTAAAATATCTTTTAATGTGCCCCTTTTTAACATAATGATAGCACTCAATATTTGCAGACTTGTATGACTTGCTTCTGCGTTTATTCCTGCCCTTTGGACCCCTACTTTTGCTTCTCCCCCTCTTTTCAGTAATCAAAACCTCTGAATGTGAAGTAGAACCCCGTGTCTTTCTTCTCATTTCTTCGTTCAGAAGATTTCCCTTGGCTAAATCCATAGTGAGTACACCATTTGGAGCGGAGTTTGATAGTGAAGATCTGAACGTCTCCCATGAGTCGGGCAATGTACCAAGCAACCACGATGCTTGGATCTCATCATCAAACTTGATACCATTCCAGCCAGCTAATTTAAAATCCCTTGGTATGTGTTCAAGTGATCTGTTAAAGGGGCCCCATCTTTATATTTCAGATCCATCATCTGTTTGATCAAAAATAGCTTATTGTTCCCTGTTTTTATTGCATACAATTCCTTAAGTTTATTCCATAAGATCCTTGCATGTGTCTCACCACTAATATGGTTCAAAACATTGTCATTTACCCATTGCCTAATAAATCTGCAAACCAGCCAATGAAGTACGGTCCACTCTGCATCAGATTTATTACCTGGTTCTCTGTAATAAAAATAGGTAAATGAAAATTCTTCACATAAAGAAGGTCCTCAAACTTTCCTTTCCAAACATGATAATTTGAACCATTCAAGGTGATCATTCTACTCAAATTCAAATTGGTCTCCATAATTCAAACACACCACATAGGAATTAAGAACCAGGTTCTGATACCACTTTACTAAGAAAAAAAAAATGCAATCGGAAAACAAACGATTTCCTTTTCCCTTTATGTGAATCTGATAGGAAACCAAACAAGTAGAACACAATACCAAAACAATATATATGTTGCGAATAATCAAAAACCACCAACAATAATCAATCAACACATGCACAAAGACACAAGCCAATTTTTACGTGGAAAACCTCCTCGGATTGAGGAGTAAAAACCACGGGACCGTAGTCCACCCAAAAGCTTCACTATCAATCAAATTATGAGTGTACAATATATCCCTAACTTCATATGGGGATACAAAACAGATGCAACATAAAAAAAAAAACATTCTTGGCAACACAAATATAATGTAATTAAGTGAAACAAGAGAGAAGATAGTACAAACTCGGATGCTTTGTTCGGAGTGTATATCTCTCTACAGAAAATTTTGATCAACAATTCAACCATCCAGATTGTAGAACCATAAGTGAAAAACATGCTGACTGAATTTCAACCCAAACGGGCCACGGATCAAAGAGATATCGCTCTTTGACAAAACCCGCGCAAAATTGAAAACTCAACCCCTGTTTTATGCCAAGCTCTATTTGGAACCGCAAAACTAACCACAGGGAGATATCAACGTGCTGACCAAATTTCAGCCTAAACCAATCCCAAACGAAGGAGAAATCAACGTTTGAAATAAACTGTACAAAGAGTTTCTTCACACAATTTCTGCACACACACACCTCTCTTTTCTTCTCTCTTCTATTTCTCACACGATTTCTTTCTTGTAGCAAACAACACACATATAGTGAAGGAAAAACAAAGGTCCTTAGGTTGTCTCTACAACCGACTAAATTACCAAAATGCCCATTCTCTTCTTGTGTGCTTAACAATCAACATGTCAATGGGCCAAGATGTTGATGGGTTATCCTTAACATATGAGGGAACCCAAGCCCAACACAATTTAGCTAGTTTAACACCATAAAAGTGGGAATCTAACTTGGCTTGAGAGAGGACGTATCTATTCATTCCAAGAAGATTTATAAACCAATTTTAAAACTCAAAAGAAATTGACACAATCAAGAACCATGAGAGAGCATATCTACTTAATTCAAGAAGTAATCAATTGAATTAGAAAAATTGAATGAAACTTAATAATCACATAATAAGAGTATGGTGGATCACTCATAATTTATATGTTCTTACATTTGAGGGTTAAGTTACCTATCACAAAATTACAATGAAAAGATAAAAGATAAAAGATAGAGATTAAACCCATAAAGCTTGGTGATCTTTCTCTTCTCCTAGCTCTTCTTCTTCTAAAAAGTGTGCAGAGATTGGGTTCCATGATGGGTGTTGTGTTTAGACTGAGTGTTTGGTGGAAATGAATGAGAAATGAGGTGATTTGGTGAAGGATTTGGTTAATGGATGGTTTGGATGTTGGGAGAATATGATTCCAAGATCTAGAGAGAGAAAATATGATATGAATGAGTATGTGGATGTGTGGTTGACCTAACACACGTGTGTATGTATATGTAGAAAATATGATATGAATGGGTATGTGGGTGTCTGGTTGACCTAACACGTGTATATATATACATATATAGGATTCTAAAATGGGTAAACCAATGTACATGACTTTTTCTAGTGCAGTGCGTGGGTAGATATCTTGATATGCACAGGTCTGACTCGCGATGTGACCCGCACACTTGGACATTTGGCTTGTGAAGCTTCTCATATCGCGGGTAGTGCACGGGTCCTTACCCGTGCACTGGGCACTTTGAAGATTTATTGATCCTTGGACCGTAGGTAGCACATGCGCCCTTACCCGCGTATTGGTTGTTCTTCATTTTAGAGAGCTCTGGAACACGGTTAGTGCGTTGGTTCTTACCAGCAAGGATGTGGATGTGCGCGGGTCAGGTGATTCGTGCAGTGAGTCCTCCTCCTTGATTTTTGACTTGTTTCGCGCCTAAAATTTCCGCTTTCCATCTCCAATACATGAATTGCTTATGCCTGCAAACACTGTAAAAGAGCCAATCAGACACACGAAACACAACAAAAACAAGATAAACAATATGGAATTGAGGGCCAAAATATAGTACAAATTTGGCACGTTCAGCCTTTTATAATCTGATATAAAAAAAAAAGGGTCCTCGAACTAATACTGAAATTATATAAACATGGGCCTTTAAAAAAGGGGCCTAGGGCGGCCGCCCCTCTAGCCAAACAATAAGGCCAGCCCTGAAGACAACAACCGTTAAAGATAATGAGTGACCATATTTTTTAGATGAAAAGTCCAAATTGCCCCTCCTAAAAAGATTAAATTAGATAGGGTGAGGATGATGAATGGTCCATGCCTAGTGTCTCTTGGGTGTGATATTGCGCCAGGGATCGCGTTGCCCAAGCGATGCTGCACTTGGACAGTGCACTGTCAATGCCGCGTGGGCCCGACAATGCCAACATCGATAAAGGTTGGAGATGAGAGAGGAGAGAGAAGGGAGGGTATGGAGTTTAGAGAGGGTTTTTATTGAGGGATTTTAGTAATTTTGTAAAATATGGTGATTAACGATTAAACTTTTGTTATTGTTTAAAATTAAAAGTTTAATGATTCCAAAGGTATTTTTTTCTTCCTTTATTTTATTCATAGATACATTTTATTCATTTAATCAATTGAGAATTAATGTATACATTTAATCAACGACAGATTTATTGTTTTATACTAATCAAATCGATTAAAGATGGGTTAATCTACTAAAATTACATTCAACCAACCAAAAATTAAATCCATTGTACTTACCTATTTAATTAAATAAAGTTCACTGTAATTTTACTTAAAAGCACCAATGATATTAAATAATTTCAATAGAGTCTATTATACGCAAGAAAGCACTCAAAGCACCGTGTCACTAAATGATTTCTTGTTGCAATATGATAATTTATCCTCAGAGCTTTTAAGTGTATTACGAAAAATTATATATGAGATCCAATTAGACTTGAATTTTGAGAAGAAGAAAAACAAGTAACAATTGATTCATATTTTAAGAAAACGTCTTTAGTAAATTATTAATTCATGAAATGAACGGGACCACATATTCGACAAGGGAATTTTTGAAATGCATTATCAAATAATTTAATCAAAAATATTAATTTATCACACTAGCTCAAGTCAGGAACGAACAAATTTATTATATAAAAAAGATTATTAATTAAGTTTTAGTATTGTTATATATATATATCGGAGATTTTAAGAAGGAAACTCGAACCCACAATCTCTTGATATAGATGTAAAGGGTAAACTAATAGAGGATTTTGAGGAAACCCAAACCCACAATCTCTTAATATAAATGTAAATGGTAAACTTATAGATCAATCTCATATTTTCTAGTTTTAGTAACTGTTATTAAAGAAAAGTTTCATTACAATTGAACTAACATAGCTTACTCACTGTTATCGTATGACATGATTATCATATCACATAATTACCAATGTCATGTGATATAATATTATAATAAGAGTCACCATATGAATTATGATATAATGTTTTTAGAGACAGTGAATCTAACAAAAAGGGTATGAGACTATGAATTGTTACCTTAGACTTGTTATTCATGCCAACCAAATCAAGTTAACTAGGAGAAAGTAACAATGTCGACTATGACAATTTTGTCATATTAAATGTTAACATGGTCCTAATTTGTTTGTCATTTATAAACTGTGCCGGCTTAATTATATATAAAAATCATTAATATCTTTGTAACATTAATTAATAAATAAATTAATTACTTGAGACAAAATCAAGAGACGTGTGTACTTTGCTTTGACAAAATTGATTTTTTTTGTTGTTGAGGTAAATGCGTTGCTTTGATCAAGTATTCATTTTCATTTCGAAGTAGAGTTTTTAAAATATAGGTGCTGTTTGGGACCGTTTCAAAAAAAAAAGAAAAAAAAAAGAAACTTTAATTAGTTTTTTTTTTTTTTAAAATATATATATTACAATTAATTAGTTGTTGTATATGCTTTTTCAAATTGTTGTTTTCGAAAATGATTAAATGAAAAACAATATTTTAAAATTGATAACTAAAAAATTTGAAGCAAGAATTTATTGTTTTTCATTATTTTAAAATAAATCACAACGTTTTATTTCAAACAAATATTTTACCATTTTAAAAAACAATACCAAAATATTTTTACATCACTTTCAGTTTTAGAAAACTAATTTTAATAAACATAACCAAATATATTTCCATTTTGAAAATATGATATTCATTTTTTTTTCTTTTTGAAATTAGTTTATAAAAACACCATTTTGAAAATTAGTTTACTAATGACCTCTTACCGTAGTGGTTAGAATTTTCAAGTGAATGTTCCATAAAGTTGTGATTTGATTTGTTAACTAAAATAGATTTTATTTTTATTTTTATTTATTTAATAATTTTATTTGGTTGTATACTTGTTTATGTAATTTTGATTTTTGAATATACTTTTATACCATTGAATTATTGAAAAGAATTAGTAAAATCAAGGGTCGAATGATAACACATGAGATAATACAAAAGAGAGAAATTAAAATATATTAGCTTTTGACTTGTTTTTACATTGTACTGTTAGTAATACATTTTACCCCTAATACAATAGTATGAAACCAGCACAAACCAAAGAACAAGAAGCATTAATTTGTCCTTAATAATAAGCATAATGAAATTTAAAGGAAAAAATTTCTGCAGAAACAAAATTTATGATATAAGAAAGTGTCTACAACAAAATATATGGGAAAGATTTTGTCCTCATCTTCACCTTGTACATCATTTTCAAGGACAAAATGTCACTCAAATCAACTAACATTAATCTATTCAAGTAAGCACCAACTGTTTCTAATCAAATTCATTGTTTTGAAACCATGACCATGAAGCTTGATACTGCAGTATATAAGTTCCTGGGAGGTTTGCAACTGAAAACCTCAAAAAAGAAAAGCAGAATTGATCATCGAGAGATGGGAGAGTCAAGCTCAGAAAATAAGGATGATGGATCATCAAGTAAACATGAAGAAGAAAATGAAGAAATGATAAGAACAGAACCTGGTTCTTTAGGGATGGTTTTGAAGGACTCAGACTGGAAAGATGTGTTGTTAATGGTGATGGGTTCAATTGGTTCTGTTGCGGATGGTTCGGCCATGGCTTTGATCATGCTTTGCCTCGGTAGTCTCATGAATGGTTATGCAAGCTCTGCTCTCACTCCTCACGACATTAATAAGGTTAGAGTTGAAATAAAAAAAAATATTACTATTTTCAATCACAATGCAACATATATGCATTAACTAATCATTGACTCAATGTAATGAATTTATTGGTTGGTTGTTTGTTCACACTGCAGTACGCAATGTCCTTGCTGTATGTTGCTGTTGGTGTGGGATCTGGAGCTTTTCTAGTTACTCTTTTGTTTGTGTGCTTTTATGTTTAATATTATCGAACTTAAAACATGTCATGTTGGAATTGTTGCATACTTGTGCCTGTAAACATTATATAAAGAAATAATTGAATCTCGTATTGTATACGTAAGTATGAATAGACGCGTACCTGAAATCCCAGTAGAAAACATTCAAGTCTTAGAATTTTAATCTTGAATCCATCATAACTCGATAACCTGAAAAGAAAACAAAGAAAAGAATAGAGAGTCTTCTACTCTCTTCTCACCTTCCTCAGATCGCCTAATGGGAAGACAATTTTATAAAAACTTGTTATGAGTGAGGGTAAGGACCCCCTATAAATAGTATAACTTCCTAGAATCTTAACCTATAAATGATATTCAAAACCCTAATAGGATAGCTAGTCTTAAAATGAATACTAGGCCCAAACATATACAATAGCCCATACCATATCCTACATATATTTAATGTAGCTAAGGTGCACCAAGCCCAACAATATTGATCACATTAATAACGGGCTTTATCTAGTCAACTCTCACTTGCTTAAACATTCCAATTAATTCGGTTTTCATAAACTGAAAATATAACGTAATATGTTGCTCACAATTTTATAAAAATCTTACATTCTCCCATTTTTGCTACATAGACATTATTATTATTAGATTTAAAAATTTATTTTAGAAAACGACTCTTCGAATTGACAAATAATTATACGTGACCACAAAAAATGTTTAAGAGAGTAACACCTTCCTTTCCCTTAGTCCAATAGAACCTTAAGTATCCAATTACAAAGATCATTACATATTTAATCGGCATAAAACCATATGTAATCAAAATACCCTTAGCTCTATCTACCCTGATAAAATGGTATGTATGCGTGGTATAAAAGTTACATGCAAATGTGATCATCATGTCTATTTCCATATAGGTCCACCTCGCTTCAGAGGAAGTATCTTAAGACGAGAAACTTAATGTCTTAAGCATCTTACACACATAGGCCAAACACTTTGACTATGAGTTAAACCTCCCATAAGACAGACAAATCTTTATAGCTTAAGTAATATTCACTTATAATTGAAAACTTTATACCTTATGAGTGAATTGCCCTCTCAAAGCTAAAAGCTTTAAGATTTCATGCCATATCCAATCATCCGTGTGCACACAATAACAAATATGAAAAACATCTTAACATGCATATACAATATATTCTCGAAAATATGAAACAAACATGTATAGAATAAATGCAGTTAATATAATTAAAGACAACTCCCACTAACCAAACACATCAAAAATTTCAATCAATGCAGGATACAACATGCTCCATAAAACCTCAGGAGTCAAATATCTTGGTCAGTGTATCAAGAGTTATTTTACTTGTGGCTATTAGAAACTCATAACTCTTAAATCTTTCTCTCACCATTATATCCATATGATTAAACCTCCGAAATCTCTTAGTATTATATAGAGAAGATAAATACATTGAAATTATTACAATCCACCTCAAAATATGATTTCACAATCAAAATTCTTTAAAGTTGCAATATATAAATCCACATATTTTTTTATCCATGCATACATGTGAGCATGAAATAATTAACCTCTACAAATACTATGAAACCTTTTTTTTTTACAACTATCTAATAATATATGTCAAATTGGTTTGAAATCCGTAAAGTTTACTAATGTAATAATAGAATCTATACATATATATTAAGCTTACATCAAACTATCATTTGCAGATACATACATGACCTTTTTTTATAAGAACGCTCCAATTTACTTAAAAAAAACTTATGTAAGTTTATCACTTTTACCAATAAGTATCTCAAACAAGTAACTTTGTAATCAAACTAACCATTTAAGTGTTCTATTAATATATTTTCTCAACAGCATTATCAAAATAAGCTTGTTTGAGATTTTTCACATCGAAATACTAGAGATAAAATTCTTAATGTCACACAAATGACAACATAGAGCACATAAATAATAAACTTACTCACACTGACCATCAGTTATGTGTAATGGCAAAATAATTTTTTTAACAAAGTTATTAAATGCCACTACTTTGTTAAACTAAACACCGTTGTCCGGAAACTTGATTAACTATGTCAGTGAAGTTTTAAAGCATGCAAACTTAATACTAATTTTCTAGTAAAACCCCCAAGCCATAAATATGACCACATAACTTTCAACATTTAAGCTGAAAATATTATTACTTTAAAAAATTATTTTCAGCCAATAAGTTTGCAACTATTTGACAACTAAGTCAAAACGTTAACTCCAATGACATCCAAAATTACAATTCAACAAACATGACATTTATTCAACATAAATATCACAAGCATACAATTTCTTCCTTAAACGCAAGTCTTTAAAATTATATATTTTTAACAACATCACTCTCTCTCCCTTAATAATGTATAATGCATAGATCTATCTATTCTCATAAATAAAACATGACAAGTTCTATAAAACTATTACCGATAGTGTCTAACTATTGTAGGTATATCCTTATATTTTATGAGATCACTTTTAATACAATTAATCAAAAGACTTAAAACTTAGAATTTAAAAATAATCAAAATGCCCTACGAATCAATTACCTCAATTCTACCTTTGGTCATGCGATTAAAAAAATTATATCTAAACTACAAGAAAAATCATCAATCTAATTCTAAAACCTAAAAGTAGAATTTAGAATACGATAAGAGTTTGAAGATCCATACAATTTAGTATTTGTAAAATCACCATATAATATCTGTTATCTTAAATAAACTTTAAGATATTACTTTAAATTCTCAGCCTTATTATGAAAATTGTACTATACATTATAGGACCAAAATCGAAAATATCATCCAATAAAACTTTTAGAGGTTTAAAATAATCTAAATATTACCATGAATTCAAATGAATTCAAATAAAACCTCTTCACCAATTGGTCCTTATTAAATACTGAGTTCATTAATGTACCACAAGAAACAACTCACTAAGTGCTTGATTTATAATTAATCAAATAATTCAAAACGTAAATTAAGGGGTGTCTTTTCTTGTGATAGTAAATTATTTTGTGTCCTTAGTATTTATTTGACTTGTTATGTTGAATTGTCAAAATTTCAAGATTACTTCCTATTGTGTTTGTACCCTATCACCCTTATCAAAATAACAAACAAAAGACATAACTTTATAGTATATTAATCTCCATATATTTATAGGGCACTAGACCTTAACAAACTTTCGATAGTGGGTGGGTTCACTAAACTACATTTATCCCTTAAACCTTGCTAAGGTAAAAACCAATTGGAGTGTCTCATCTAATCCATTAAAAAAGTCCATCAACCAATATCTTAATGTCATGTATTTAGAAATAGTAGAGGTGTTTAAAAAGAATTTAAATGACGGTTTACTCATGCTCATATTGATTTCCATAATCATTATAAATAATGATTTAACCTCAAAGAAATCTAACACAACATTATGATCTGTCTTTTGGACAAAGACCACAAAACACATGTTAAAACTTTCCTACAAGTGATCAACCTCTTTAGAAGATGAACATCACTCTTTATTCTTCAATGCTCACAAAACTTACACAAGTGATTACTCTCTTTGGCAGATGATCAACACATGTATAGTTTTACCTCAATGCAGTTCAAAACCTTAATCATTGATAATCCAGCGAATATTGTGAAATCAAAACGGATAGTTCACTACGTGAATACATAGTCATCCAACCCCTTAAATATTCCAAACACAATTGATTATATAATTTTAACAAATGATCATTATAAAATCTTAATGGTTAGTCTACTACGTAGAAATATATCCATCCAACTTTATAATAATTTTGAATATAATCAATTAATGTCCTCAATGAAATAAACAAATTATAATGAAATCTTAATGGTCAGTCTACTATGTAGAAACATAACCATATAATTCCATAATAATTTCATAGGTTATTCATTTGTAAACCAAGAACTACAAATCCAATATCATAACACCCAACATAAAGTTATTTATTTCTCTTAATCAATCTAAAACGGTCACACATAATTTATATTTTAAAATTATGTAAAATAATAATAAATGTATAACCTTCTTAAATTCATGTTGAGTAGATATTATTTGTGAGTATATAGAATATGTAGGCATCATTAAGAGTTAGGCACTTTCATTCAATTAAAAGAAAATATATTAGAGTCAATTTCTAAAATATATAATATTTATATCACATTATATAAATGAATATCTCAAGATGATGAACCTCCTATGGAAAAAAATATCACCCATCACATGTGTCTAACATTTATAATATATTGTATAAGTGAATACCTCGAGATAATGAACCTCCTACGAAGAAGAACATCACTCATCACATACATATAATTTTATCATTGCAGTTCTGTGGATGAGTACCTCAAGATGATGAACCTCTTACGAAGAAGAACATCACCTATCACTTGTGATAACCCTCCTACGGAGATGATTAACACATGCATTTTTATCTTTACAGTTCAAATTTAATAATTAATAACCAACGAATATCTCAAAATCTTAATGATTAGTCACTACGTGAAACAAAATCACTAATTCACGAGAATATTCTATCAATTATTAAAACTTACCAAATTAATAATCATTAACCGATAAATTTATCAAAATCTTAATGATTAGTCATTACGTGAAACATAATCATCCGATTCACTAGAAAATTCAAAACAAATTACTAATTTTAACTTCATCAATAATCGATAACCGACGAATTTATCAAAATCTTAATGATTAGTAACTATATGAAACATAATCATCCGATTCACGAGAAACTTCTATCAATTTTTGAATCAAAATCATTAATAATTGATAACCGACGAATTTCTAAAAATCTTAATGACTAGTTCACTACGTGAAAACATAGTCATCCGATTCATGAGAAAATTCTATCAATTATTAATTTTAAACAAACTAATAATTATTATTAAAACTTAATGATTAGTCACTACGTGAAACATAATCATCTCAAATAATAATAATTATTTATGAACTGTAATTATTTTTCATATAAAGTTTTGGAAATTTTTAAAATTACAAATCAACCCCAACACATGAACAATTACAGATAGATACCTTAAAGTTGTATTAATTATAATATACCCTAGAAAATTGCAAAACAGCACAAAACTTAGTCAAATTCTCAAAAGATGGCCCAAACCACAAATAAACCAGACCCTAGAAATCTCTAGAGTCTTCATGGCCGTCGTTCGTTCTTGCTCCAACGGCCACTAGAACAGTGGCGACGACCAAATCGATTGAAGCCAATCGACCCACCATCCGTGAATCTACAACTTATGTCGTCGCCGAAATCAAACACCTTGTCACCTGGAAAGTGACGAGCACGGTAACGCAACCAAAGATTCTCCGGCGGTAATCTGATGCCGGAAAGACTAGCATAAGTGTGCGGGTCTGGGTCGATCCGCGTCTGCACGCTGTTTCAAGAAGAACGACCCGCTAGTGGGCACGGATCGGGTCTTTACTCTTTAACCCTTGACCCGTGTTTGATATCAGATCTGGTGTGAAGATTGCACCTAAAACGCTAATCTACATCCCGCCATAAATGCAACACAATCCAACCAATTATCACAGATTCACAATCTCTTTTGTCCTCAACCTTATCAATAATTAATTCATACCCACACACGTCAAAATAACAAAAATACAAATATGGATTTTAATTTTGTTATTTAACGTATATGAGATTAATCTGTGAAAATAATAACATGCAATACACAGCATAGCATGCAAACATATATTTATCACAACAACAATAAATAATATAATTCAATTCATCCGGTGTCTATAAAACAAAATACAAAAATGAAATCAAACCCATTCAACTTATGTGACAATACGATTGATACCACTGTAAACATTATATAAAGAAATAATTAAATCTTATATTACATACATAAGTATGAATAGACGTATATCTGGAATCGCAGCGGAAAACATCCAAGTCGTAGAGTCTTAATATCGAATCCATAATAACTCAATAACCTGAAAAGTAAATAAAGAAAAGAATAGAGAGTCTTATGCTTTCTTCTCACCTTCCTCAGATCGCCTAATGTGGATACAATTCTGTAAAACTTGTTATGAGTGAGAGTATGGATCCCCTATAAATAGTATAACTTCCTAGAATCCTAATCCATAAAGGATTCTCAAAACCCTAATAGGATGACTAGTCCTAAAAGGAATACTAGACCCACACATATACAATAGCTCATACCATATCCTATATATATTTAATGTAGCTAAGGTGTACCAAATCCATCAATATTGATCATATTAATAACGGGCTTTATCCGATTAACTCTTATTTACTTAAACATTCCAATAAATTCGGTTTTCATAAACTCAAAATATAATATAATATGATGCTCACAATTTTATAAAAATCTTACACCTTCTCTTATATACTCTTTTCCGAATTTTGGTATTCGATAGAAGGATTATGTTGGGCACGCACTGCTGAAAGGCAAACTCTTAGGCTCCGTAGGAGATACTTAGGAGCTGTACTTCGGCAAGATGTTGGATTCTTTGATTCAAACCATGGTGTATCCATGACTTCACAAGTGGTATCTAGTATTTCTAATGACACTCTAACCATTCAAGGGGTTCTTACTGAGAAGGTCTATACATGAATTCACTTTACATTTCTCACTTGAGTGCATATATAGTTACCCTTTCCGTTTTTCCTTTTCTCAGAACACTTTCACTTGATTTCGAATAAAACAGATTGCGAATTTCCAAATGCATATGTCAACCTTCATCACTGGTCAACTTGTCGCTTTATACCTCAGTTGGCGACTGGCTATAGTTGCCATCCCTGCATTGTCCATATTGATTATCCCAGGGTTAGTATACGGGAAGCTCTTAGGCAGGGTTGGAGAGAAGATACAAGAAGCATACGCCATTGCAGGTGGGATTGTGGAGCAAACAGTATCATCAATGAGGACTGTTTACTCTAATGTTGCAGAGGATCGAATGTTGAAGAGCTACGAGATTGCATTAGAACCAACTCTAAAGCTTGGGATAAAGCAAGGATTGTTGAAAGGTATGGCAGTGGGCAGCATTGGAATTACATTTGCTGTCTGGGCTCTCCAAGGTTGGTATGGGAGCACCTTGGTCAAGAAGAATGCTAAAGGTGGAAATGTTTTTACTGCCGGAGTATGTATCGTATATGCAGGACTGTAAGTTCAAAATAAATCACTCAACTTTCCTATGAAACGTGAAAACAATCTTATATCGGAATAATAATTTGATCTTGCAGTTCACTTGGGGGTGCTCTTATCAATGTGAAGTACTTAACCGAGGCAAATGCTGCAGCTTCTCGAATATTTGACATGATTTACCGAGTTCCAAACATCGACTCTGCAGATCAACAAGGGACAACAATGTTAGATGTTAAAGGTGAGTTAGAATTTAAAGACATAGACTTTGCTTATCCTTCAAGACCAGAGAACTTGGTACTCAGAAAGTTCGGTCTTAGAGTAATTGCCAACCAAACTGTAGGGTTAGTAGGCAAAAGTGGGTCTGGAAAATCGACAATTATAAATTTGCTTGAAAGATTCTATGACCCTCTTCAGGGAAAAATCCTCTTAGATGGTATTGATATAAAGACACTTCAGCTGAGATGGTTGAGGAGTCAAATGGGACTAGTAAACCAAGAACCTATACTTTTCGGAACTTCCATCAAAGAAAATATCCTTTTCGGAAAAGATGGAGCTTCAATGGAAGAGATTGTTGTAGCAGCTAAAGCAGCCAATGCACATAATTTTATCAATCAACTACCTGATGGATACAATACCTTGGTAAGCTGTAATCATAAAAATGCATGTTCCAATATGATGCATCGCTGCCAAATACTTTATCTACTTTCTCTACTCTCTTAATCCTCATAATCTCTCATGTGATTACTCTTACTATCAATAAACTAAGGCCTGTGTTTCACGTTCTTCAGGTTGGACAATTGGGAAATCAGATGTCTGAGGGACAGAAACAAAGGATATCCATTGCAAGAGCATTGTTAAGGGACCCAAAAATCCTGCTCCTTGATGAAGCGACAAGTGCACTGGACTCACACTCTGAAAAGGCTGTCCAGGATGCTTTGAATCAGGCATCAATAGGACGGACTACAATAATCATTGCACACCGTCTTTCTGCTCTACGTAATGTTGACTTAATTGCAGTTATTCAATCGGGGGAAGTGGTAGAATCAGGTTTCCATGATGAACTTATGGGGAGGAGAGGCTCATACTCAGGAATGGTGCAGCTTCAAAGAGCATTTATAAGTGATGATCATGCATCAACAACCAAGAGTATGGAATCTAACAGTTCTGATTTCCTTGACAAAAGAACTCCTAGGACAGAAGATAAAGCAAATGAATCAGATATGGAAATTTCCAGCCGTGACAAGATAACTAACCAGCTGCAAGAAGATCCCAAAGGATCCCCATCTTTGTGGTACCTGATGCGTATGACAGTGTCCGAGTGGAAGTCGGCCGTATTAGGCTGCATTGGTGGGGTATGCTATGGAATGATTCAGCCTCTGTACTCTTTCTGCCTAGGTGGGCTTTTATCTGTTTACGTTATAACTGATCACAGAGAGATTACATCGCAAACGAGAATCTACTGCTTTGCCTTTTTATCTTTCGCGGTCTTTGCTTTTATCACCAATGTGTTTCAGCATTACCACTTTGGGCTTATGGGAGAGAGTTTAACAAAAAGGGTAAGAGAGACACTCTTTGGCAAGATCCTAACATTTGAGATTGATTGGTTTGATCAAGAAAACAACAGCAGTGGATCCTTATGTTCAAGATTGGCCACAGATGCAACAATGGTTAGGACACTTCTGACTGATCGCTTGTCGATGCTGTCTCAGAACATCTCTTCAGCGACATTAGCTGTTGTTTTGGGTGCGCTGTTGTCATGGAAACTGGCACTCGTAGCTATTGCTATGCAACCATTTATTATCGGCTCCTTCTATACCAAAGCAATAATGATGAAGAGTATGTCTCGGAAATTACTGAAAGCTCAGAACAAGAGTAGTGAATTAGCAAGCGAAGCTGTTGCGAACCACAGAATTATTACAGCATTCTACTCTCAAGAAAAGATTCTGAAACTTCATGAGCTTACCCAGCTAAACTCCACAAAAGAAAGCCAGAAGCAATCTTGGTACGCAGGGCTTGGATTATCCATCTCACAGTTCCTCACTGCAGCCAATGCAGCACTACTTTTCTGGTATGGTGGGAAACTACTATATCAACAACAGATAACTTACAAGCACCTTTTTCAGACATTTTTCATCCTGGTATCAACAGGGAGGATCATAGCCGAAACAGGGAGCATGACATCGGACTTATCAAAGGGAAGCAGTGCATTAAAGTCAATTTTTGTGATCCTGAAAAGAAAAAGCAAAATAGACATAGATGATTCAGATGGTATTAAGCCAGAGAAGATCAATGGAGAAATTGAATTTAAAGAGGTGGATTTCTTCTATCCAACAAGGCCAAAACAGATTATCTTAATGCATCTAAGCCTAAAAATTGATGCGGGAACAGTTGTTGCTCTAGTTGGACAAAGCGGGTCTGGAAAATCTACCATCATCAAACTAATTGAGAGATTCTACGAACCATCAAATGGATCAGTCGTAGTTGATGGAGTTGACATCAAGCACTATAATTTAAGGGCTTTAAGGTCATATATAGCATTGGTAAGTCAAGAACCGACTCTTTTCATGGGAACTATCCACGACAACATTGCATATGGAAATGAGAAGGCAACCGAAGCTGAAATAGTTGAAGCAGCAACCGTTGCAAATGCCCACGATTTCATAAGGTTTGCTGTTTGCCTGTTTATACTACTCAAGAAACATAAATTAATACAATTATGATCTGTTTCCATTAATTCTTTTCTTCTGAACCAATATTTGACAAAATGATTTCCGTGATGAGCAAGCAGTTCTCTGAGCGATGGATATGCAACTTACTGTGGGGAAAGAGGAGTGCAACTATCAGGGGGACAAAAGCAAAGGGTAGCACTTGCACGGGCCATTTTGAAAAAGCCAGCTATACTGCTTTTGGATGAGGCCACAAGTGCCCTGGACATCAATTCTGAGATGCTTGTTCAGGATGCTCTAGAGAAGACTATGGTTGGCAGGACATGCGTTGTTGTCGCTCATCGACTATCTACAGTTCAGAAATCAGATAAAATAACAGTTGTTGAAAATGGGAGGATCATAGAACAAGGGTCTCATAGTGAGTTACTTACTAAGGAAGAAAATGGAGCATACTTTTCTCTTGTAAAATTCCAACAACTTGCCACCATTGGGCAGGATGTCATACACCATGACCAGGCTAGGCTTTCTGGCTAATAATTAGTTTTACAGCTCTCAGCTGGCATCCCTACTTTGTTTCTAATTCATCTTGTTACTTGTTGTTTTCTGTTTAGTTACTTGAGTGGAAATACATCACCTAAGTACCATTACAATCATGGCAGTACATCCATTTCTATGCTTTATTTTATGCATTTTGTATTTGTCTTTTTCTTTTTCCATCCAAAACGTCTGCACAAGATCTGCTAACCAAAATTAGAGTAAGCAACAAAAAACTTACACCCCAATATAGCTAGGGTGAGCTATTAAGGAAGGAATAAAAGGGATAAGAACTATTTTCTTCATCTAGAAAAAAAAAAAAAGAGCAAAAAATCTTGAATTAAATGATTGCCTAACATTCTCAATGGAATAAAATTTAAAGCATAAAGCATAGTATACATAAAATAGTATCAAACAAACAATGAGGGAGGCAAAAGAACACAAAAAATCAGGGCTTGATCCTCTTCCTTAACAACAACTTTCACATCAATATCCGTCAAACATTTATGCTAAACAATCCAAAATTTTAGTTCAAATTTCAATCCAAATGATGTGGTAGGTGGTTCTTCATTAACCACATCATCACATGTTATATATGGTGATGACAACTCAATTACCACGTCATTTGAACTAATTATTTGTGTCGTATAACATTACTCTAGAACATGTAGTCTATGTAGTCTAATTAGACAGGTACAAATAAAAGATGCAGCCTAAAATGAATCCATAAAAGTCTTCTGGTCATTTCAAAGAAGGAAGATGTCTCTTCTCTTCGGTTCTTAATCATCATCTAGATTTTATTTTCAATATTCTTTTTCCAAACATCAAATCCAATATATATATATATATATATATATATATATATATAAATATAAATTTCAAAGACAAGTTACTAATCCTTGGAGAGCTTGTTATATAAAAAATTCAATTTTCCTTAGCTGTAACAGAAATAAAATGAGACCACTGTCCAATGTGGCTAAGTGAAAAGTATGATTGTTCAGTCTAGCAATGTTCAGTTCAAGTCAAGCAATTGCTATTATGCCAGATTACCGGCGTGTGTACAAGACACATTGTAGAAACACAGTGCAGTAGTCATCTCCATGTTGGGCATATCAAGATGATCCTCATTCCGTAATCAAGGGCAGCTCAACCATTTTTGAGGCCTTTAAGGAAGGAAAAAAAGGAGAGACCCTAATAATAATAATAATAATAATAATAATAATAATAATTAACTTTGTGTGCCTTTTGATATGCAAAATTTTTAATCAAGCTTTTATATTCAAGATTTTTTTTTTTTTTCAATAGATAAAAGAGCTACTTCATTTTAATCTTTTCTGTAACACAGTTGATCTTAAATAAGTTTTTATCAATTTTAATTTTAAAAAACTTCTTTCGGCCGAAGCAACTGATATTGTTAATAATATTATACATGTATTCGGGAAAGAATCAATTTTCTTTAAAAAATTCAATGTTTCAACTGCAGTTTATATTTTACTATCCAAAATCTGTCTTAAGATTTTTAACTCAAAATAAATCAATACTATCTATATCAGAATAACTATCATATTTTAAAATACATTCTTTGAAATTATTTTCATCTAATGATTTTAATTTATTAATATCAAATAAAAAACAAAAAACCTCTTTAAATTGTTGAAATTGTTCAAATCTACTATGGATAGAGGAAATTGCCTGATTTGTAATATCTATAAAATAATTAATTTTAAAAGAATCTTCAGGTGATTGAAAGCTCATAGACTCACCGTTAGTATTTTCATCAAATTGTTTTTTTGTTCGAGGTATACGTTTTTGTTCAAATACATGTTGAATTCCCATTTCACATACAATCTCTTTAGCTGAAACTAATGTTGATTTAAACCCTTCTTCTCTGTAATTTTTTAAAAAATTCATCACGCTGCTCAATTGATCTAATACAATATCAATAGACATATTTTTTTTTTGTAAACTTTTACTAACTAAATTAACAGCAAACAAAATATCATACTAAATAAAAATACCCAATAAAAACTCATAGTTTCCTACGTCATGTTTTGCAAAACTCTCTGTATCACTTTTTGCCTTTGGATCATTAGTAGTTTCGGCTAATTCAACTAAAGCATCTCGTATTTTTGAAGTTTGATATCTTATGGCTTTAACACTTTCTACACAACTCTCCCATCGAGTTTCTGACAATGGCTTAATAGTTAATGAGGGAACATATTCTAATAAAATTTTCCACCGTTTTGTTAAAGAAAAAAATTAAGAATATATACGTTGTACAACCCCAAAAAACGAACTAGCTTTATTACAAGACATTGCCATATTACTAAGTACTAAATTAAGACTATGACATCCAAATGGTGTATACAATGCTCTAGGATTTATATCTAACAATCTTTTTTGTGCACCTTATCGCTTACCTTTCATATTTGATCCATTGTCATATCCATATTGTAACATCCCAAAACTCAAAGAATATTTTAACACTTTGATAAGGAATGTTATGACATAAATCAATAATTACATCGCCCAAAAGAAACTAATAATTATAGAAACTCCAAATAAATCATTCTCTAATGACAAAGTGTCTCCAAATGATCCCAACAAAAAGATTCATTTCACTCAAAGGAAATAGAGACAATACCGAGTATCAAAACTCAAATTCTAAGGAACAATGCGAAGATAAAATTCACATAATACCAATCACTTTAAATTCCTGAAAGTCTATTGTTCTAGCGGTCAGCTCCTAGGATACTCTGTCTGCAAAATGTTAAATGACAAGGGGTGAGTTGTCGACTCAATAAGTATTGCATAATACATAATAGAAAACATTTATGAAATTTATAAAAGCATTTACTATGTACATAACTTTTCAAATATTCAGATACAATTAAAATTACAAAAGTCACATTTTCGATATATAAGTAAACTTGCAAAAGTAATATTTTCAAACACAAGTAAACTTGCAAAATTATCATTTTCAATATACGATAACGATTAATAACATTTCATAAAAATATGCTCAAGTCAAGTAGTGTCACCATGCTCCCGGTGACCCGGCCATTAACATTTCAGAGATTGGTAGAAGACCAAAATCATAACATTTCATTTGTCGCTCGCGCTGCATTTACATTATCACCGGTGATCAACATTTCATTTCATTTCATTTCATATTTCATTTACTATGACAGTGTGCCAAAATATTACTTTCAAAATATGTATAGCATAATACATTTGCGTCGTTAAAGCGCAAAAGAACCAAACATTTAAGCATTTAAACAATAAGTTCTAATAAGAGTAAAACTTATACAAAAAGAATTAGGTAATGAATATGTAAGTAAAGATTACATAAGTAAGAAAATGAGTTTATTTACATATATAAACATATATAACAAATTATTTCAGAATATAATTGTAATATCCCAAAAAAATAGGTCAAACCGTCCTCAAGTAGTTCGTTTCAATTATTATGAATTTGGGCTCAACTTAGTTTCTATAAGGTTTGATGTCCAAAATGACAGTGTTGGTGAGATTATAATTATGACAAGAGATATAATGATTTGGGTTGGACCCAAATCGATTAGTATTTGGGATTGTCCTTATTTTAAATGCTAAGGCCTAAGCTTGCTTAAGTTGCTAGTTGACCTAAACTTAATTTAGGGAAACTTAATTTAGGGTAACTCAAAAGGTAAGTTTATAATGTCCTATGCATTCGATGAGTTGAAAGGGGGAAAATAAAAAAATAAAAAAATAAAAAAAGATGGAACAAACAAACGAATGGAGAGAGAGAGAGAGTTGTGTTGGGATTTTTGAGTCACTGTCCAGTTTTCTTTTGGTGACAATTCGGAAGTCAATTTGTGGTCCGATTGAGCTCGAATTTTGTCAACATGTTCTACTCCGATAGTTCTTGATTTTGGAAGGTGGAGATGTAAATTGGAGTTCCCTATGAAGAGATCTAAGGCTCCGAACAGAGCTGAGAAGAAATATAAGACGAACAATAGTTTTGAAGATATTGGTGCTAAGTAAGTTGTTCTATCCTTCCCATGTCAATGATTTCTTAGATATGTTAGACTGATTTTTATGAATCATTTATGATAATAGACATGTATAGGATTGATTTATATTTATTCCATAGTTCATGGTCCAGATCATGATTTTTTTATAGAATTTTCGAATTGGCATAGAGGTTGCTGAAATCCTCTGTTTTACTAAACCAGCCACATTTCGTAAATCTGTTTTGGGTTGGTTATTAATGTGGGAAAATTATGAAAATTTACACAGATGTAGACATATGGGAATATTATTACCAAATTTCGTGATCTTTAGATGTGTAGAAATAGTTTTATAATTCCTAGAGTAGACAGAGGTCGGATTTCCTTTTCTACTGGATAGTTTCGGGAACTATGAAATATTGATATTTTTGTATAATCTAATCACTCTGTATTGATCAAAAAATTTTACTGTAGATTACCCTATATGTCTAGATTACAAAAGTTTCATAATTTATACTTGAGTAGAAATATTTATATAAATTTCGGAGTGGACTGTGGTTGGCTAAGGTCTTTACTGGACAGATTTGGGACAAGCAAGAATATAATTAATTGTTTGGACATGCTATTGGTCCTATAATAAATTGAAACTTTTACTATAGTATTACCATAATGTCTAAACAATCCATGTTAAATTTTGTAATATTTGGAGCTGTAGAGAAATTATTAAAAATCAGAGATCAGAGGATGGTCAGTTGTATTAGCTGGAAACTTGATTTCTAAGTATAGTTCTATATATGTGAAGCTTATGTTTATTTACCTTACTGCGGTGATAAGCTTATGACAGTAAATCAATTTTTAAATTGATAGGTTTGAGTATTGCTAGAGCTTCTAGAGCTAGAGCCGATTCGTTCGTATTCGAGGTAAGTAAACTCATCCATAATGTATTATGTTTTTCCAAAATGTTTATACTATGTAACAAGCTCTTTCATGTTTTCAAGCGTTTATATGGCATATTTATGTTTCAAATTATCGAACTATTGTTTCTAATATCACTACCATTTTATACTCTATCGTATTTTGTTAAGGATTTCACCGATTTTAAGTAAGGTTGTTTTTATAAGTATTTGGTATTAATGACTTTGAACTAAATTTGTTACTAACATATTTAGAATACAATTTGACTATTGTTATTTATACTGAAATGGTTCTACTGAGAATTCTATTATTATCTATACTGAGTATCGACATGCTATTGATTTCAAATGTATATGAATTTTAAAACCGTTTTGGCTCATTGTTCCGTAGTTACCGTTATTGTTATTGGCTCAGCTGGGATATTGTATGCACACATACTGTAGCCGCGTCACACGGGTAATTGTGACATATTGTTATTGCCGCGTCTACGGGTACTTGTGACACTACGAGACATGAGCTTACCGCTTTCTAAAATTGATTAATGCATACCGTTTATACTGTAAAATAATTTATTTACCGTTTTATAAAGTGAATGATCTGTACCGTTTACTTCCGTAAAATTATAGTGTTTTAACTTAGGATTAATAGATGATCTTTTGGTTTAACATCGTATTTCCTCTTAATGAAATGATTTATGATTTAAGAATATCATTGAAGATGTTTTGAAATATTGCTTCAACCGTTTTAATGACATTAAGTATGTACATTGTATTAAAATGTTAATTCATGTTTTATAATGCGTTATATTGTTTAAATTCCCTAGAATGTTTATTATCAAGATTTTAAAGGTAAATGTTTTACAAATGCTATTTTATTTTTACGTATTATGCATGAATTTATTTACCGAGTTGACGGCTCATCCCTCGTCACCACCATTTTACAGATTGAGTTTTTGATCATAGAAGTAATGGAGATTACATTAGCATATTGGAGATATGTATCGCCGGAAGAATTAGATTCTTTGTGTGTATATATTGTAAGTGTCCGTATTAGTTAATATTGTAATTAAGTTAGACTATAGAGATTTTAGTGAAATGAATAGTATCAGATATACATGTTGAAATTTGTTAATACATTATTGATGATATAAGTTGTGACTATTGTAAATTAAGGTTTTTGTAAGGTTCGGATCACGTAGCATCCCGATCCGTTGGTTCCCGGATTTGGGGGTGTTACAATAATAATAGGGTAAATAAATTTGTTTTTCGAAGAAAAAACCTTTATGCAACTACATATTATGCAAAAAATCTACTTACCTCTGACGATAGTAAGTTTAAGGCTCGACTAACGATATTGGAAGTCGCAACAGTAACCTATACATATATAACGATAATCCTTCAATCAAACTAGCACAAACCGAAGAAATCTAACTTCCGTTCTTTGTAAATACATTTTTTTTATTATTATTCATTTCAAGTAGAAATTCCAGAAAACAGATTTTTTTTTTTTGTATTCAAACATTATTGATTCGAAAATCTTGAAGGCCACGAAAAATAGCAAAACTTAATGAATAGATCCAAACATCAGATTACTAACTCGTCTCAAAATTTCAGAATTTTATCAAACACCAATAAATTTCTATAAGTTTCTAAACACACAAGGGTCAATCCTAACAGCATAAATTTTGATCCTCCAATCTGACCTTGTATCAGTGTTTAACAATCCTACCGACCATGAAAAAATCCAAAATTTGATTTATAGACTAAGACCTCAGTATTATATCCCTATACCGAAGATAAAAACTTTACCTATCTCCATTTGTGAATTAAAATTCCTACAACATCAAGAGCTTATGACTGTCAGCATAAATTTTATGGCTTAAACATCAAATATATCCAAAGAATTAAATCACTTATACATCACCAAAATTCATGAAAATTTATATCCAGATTCAATAATGTATGTACAGCCATATGAAAAAAATATTAGACCTAAATTATTACCAAAACTCAATTTAAAAATTACTCCATTACAATAAGGCCAGTTTAATAATTCAGAAATATTTTTACCCACAACTGTTTTAGAAATAAAATCTCCCTAAACTAAACACCACCGAAATTTCTGAAAATTATAACATAAGTTGATATATGTGTCTACTATTCTCATACCAAAATTCACACCATCAATTGCTGCCGAAAAATATATCTACAATAACCAAAACAGTAAGTTGCTTCACCAGTATTAAACAAATCAAAATCCCGACCTACAAACACTCAATCTTGAACTCTTTAATGGACTCCAAAAATCCTAGCAATTTATTAATAGCTTCATGTAAATATATCCATTTCATTCACTCCGAAATTCATACATTAGAACATCTCCATAAAACTCAAATTAAGAATTTGTTAGAGGCCTATATTTTGTAAATGAGATATTCTATGTCAAAAGCAAAAAGGGTTTGAAAAAGAAGAATATATATATATAAAAAAACAAATATGAAACAAAGCTTGAGAAAATCATACATTCAAAGAGTTTCAGAGTAGTATGAAAATGATATTGACATTCCTTTGTAAAATATATGAATATGTGAATAAGCCTCTAAATATGGAGTTGATTTGCTTGGTGATTAACCTAGAATATTATTAGGGAATTAATCACTAATAATTAGTTGTCTTAATGAAAGAAATTAGGAGTTGACTATGATATTTATTTATATTATTAATGTTATAATATTGTTATCAATTATCATTAATAAAAGGATAATTAATTTGGGTCTTACAACTCTTTCCCCCTAAAAAAAAAATTCGTCCTCGAAATTTAACGTTACCTCATGTATTGAAGAGTTCAGGGTATTTTTCTCTCATTTCAGCTTCTCGTTCCTATGTGGACTCCTCTTTCGAATGGTTTCTCCAACTTACTTTCACCAAGGCTATAACTCTTGACCACAAGGTTTGTTCTTTCCTGTCAATGATCTCCACAGGTTGCTCCTCGTATGACATATCTTGTGAGATTTGAATTGGTTGGTATTTCAACACATGTGAATGATCTGGCAAATACTTTCTTAATACTGATACATGAAAGACATTATGAATTCTAGCCAAGTCTGATGGTAAAGCGACTCGATATGCCACATTACCAATTCTCTGCAAAACCTCGAAGTGTCCAATAAACCTTGGGTTGAGTTTTCCCTTTTTCCCAAATCGGAATACACCTTTCCATGGTGACACTTTCAAGAAAACGTAATCTCTAACTTGAAACTCCAAATCGCGTCTGCGCTTATCGGCATAACTCTTTTGTCTACTATGTGCTGTAGGAAGACGCTCCTTGATCAATCTGATCTTCTCTGTAGTCACTTGTACTAAATCTGGTCCCAAAAGTTTTCTTTCACCAACCTCATCCCAACAAATCGGTGACCTACATCTCCTTCGATACAAGGCTTCATATGGAGCCATACCGATGCTAGCATGAAAACTATTATTATAAGCAAACTCAATCAACGGTAGATGTTCTTCCCAATTGCCTCCTAAGTCCAGTACACAAGCTCGTAACATGTCTTCCAACGTCTGAATAGTTCGCTTAGACTCGCCATCCGTCTGAGGATGAAAAGCGGTACTAAATTTCAGTTTAGTGCCCATCTTTTGGAGCAAACTAGTCCAAAATCTAGAAGTGAATCTAGGGTCTCTATCAGATACAACAGATACCGGTGTGCCATAAAATCTAACTATTTCCTGAATGAATAACTTGGCCAACTTAACCAGATTATCGGTCGTTCTTACAGCAAGAAAATGTGCCGACTTCGTTAATCGATCCACTATAACCCATATAGAATCACTACCTCGTCTAGACCGAGGTAAGCCAATAACAAAATCCACTGTGATATCTTGCCATGTCCATTCCGGAATTGGCAAAGATTGGAGTAATCCTATTGACCTTTGATGCTCAATTTTCACTTGTTGACAAATAAGACACCTGCCTACAAAATCAACAATTTCCTTTTTCATATTCCTCCACCAAAAATTACCTTACAAATCTCTATACATTTTGGTACTACCCGGGTGTACAGTATAAGCTGCCATATGAACCTCTCCTAAAATCTCTTTTTTTAACTCAATATTATCAGGTACACACAATCGTTCCCCAAACCATAACACTCCTTCGCTGGAAACTCTAAACTCCGGTCTTCCACCCTTTTCCACCTCGCCAATGATCTTAATAAACTCATGATCTTTCTTCTGGATTTCTTTGATTCTATCGATCAGAGATGGTTGAACTTTCAAGTGAGCCAAACATTCTCCCTGTCCATGAGTAATAACCTTAATACCATAATTCTCTAAATCTCTAAGTATATACTTTTGTGAAGTGATTAACCGAGCTAGACATCCCGATGACTTCCTACTTAACGCATTAGCCACTACGTTTGCTGTTCCTAGATGATAATTAATGGTACAATCATAATCCTTCACTAATTCCAGCCACCTCCGTTGTCTCAAATTTAACTCCTTCTGAGTAAACAAATGCTTCAAGCTTTTATGATCCGTAAATATCTGACATGTCTCACCATAAAGATAGTGTCTCCAAATTTTTAATGCAAAGACTACTGCTGCTAACTTTAGATCATGAGTGGGGTAATTATATTCATGACCTTTCAATAGTCTTGAAGCATAAGCAACTACCATTCCATTTTGCATCAGTACACACCCCAAACCTTTCCTTGAAGCATCACTATAGATAACATATCCATCACCGCCAGATGGAATGGTCAAAATTGGAGCAGTAACTAAACAGTTCTTGAGTTCTTGAAAACTCTTCTCACATGCCTCACTCCACTCAAACTTGAGATTTTTTCTTGTCAACTGAGTTAATGGGGCAGCAAGACTAGAATTGTTTTTCACGAAACGACGATAATATCCAGCTAAACCAAAAAAACTTTTGATCTCAGTAACCGTCATCGGTCTACTCCAATTCAAGACAGCTTCCACCTTAGCAGGATCAACAGAAATTCCCTTTTCTGACACTACATGCCCTAAAAACACCACTTGATCCAACCAAAACTCATATTTCTTGAATTTCGCGTATAGTCTCTATAACACCCCCAAATTCGGGACCCAACGGAACGGAATGCTACGTGATCCGGACCTTATAAAAACCATATTTTACAATAGTCATAACTTATATCATCAATAATGTATCCACAAATTACAACATGTATATCTGATACCATTCATTTCACTAAAATCTCTAGAGTCTAACTTAATTACAATATTAATTAATACCGGACACTTACAATACATACACATAAAGAATCTAATTCTTCCGGGCGATACATATCTCCAATATGATAATGTAATCTCCATCACTTCTATGACCAAAAACTCAATCTGCAAAATGGTGGTGACGAGGGGTGAGCCGTAAACTCGGTAAGTAAATTCATGCATATCATATAAAAATAAAATGGCCTTTGTAAAACCTTTACCTTTAAAATATTGATAATAAACATTCCAGGGAATTTAAACAATAAAACGCACTATAAAAGATAAATTAACATTTTAATACAATATATGTACTTAATATCTTTAAAACAGTTGAAGCAATATTTCAAAACATCTTCAATGATATTCTTAAATCATAAATCATTTCATCAAAGAGGATATACAATATTAAATCAAAATATCATATATTAATCCTTATTTAAAACACTAAAATTTGACGGAAGTAAACGGTACAGATCATTCACTTTATAAAACGGTAAGTGAACTATCTTATAGTATAAACACTATGTATTAATCAATTTTGGAAAGCGGTAAGCTCATGTCTCGTAGTGTCACAAGTACCCGTATGACACGGCAATAACAGTATGTCACAATTTCCCGTGTGACGCGGCAACAATAGTATGTCACAATTACCCGAGTGACGTGGCAACAGTATATGTGCACATAATAACCCAGCTGAGCCAATAACAATAACGGTAACTATGGAACAATGAGCCAAAGCGATTTTACAACTTCATATACATTTGAAATCAATAGCATGTCGGTACTCGGTATAGATAACAATAAAATTCTCAGTAGCACCATTTCAGTATAAATAACAATAGTCAAATTGTATTCCAAATATGTAAGTAAAGAATTTAGTTCAAAGTCATTAATACCAAATACTTATAAAAGCAACCTTACTTAAAATCGATGAAATCCTTAACAAAATACGATAGAGTATAAAATGGTAGTGATATTAGAAACAATAGTTCGATAATTTGAAACATAAATATGCCATATAAACACTTGAAACATGAAAGAGCTTGTTACATATTATAAACATTTTAGAAAAACATAATACATTATGGATGAGTTTACTTACCTCGAATACGAACGAATCAGCTCTAGTTCTAGAAGCTGAAGCATCACTCAAACCTATCAATATACAAATTGATTTACTGTCATAACCTTATCACATATGTAGAACTATACTTAGAAATCAAGTTTCCATCTAATACAACTGACCATCCTCTGATCTCCGATTTTTTATAATTTCTCTGCAGCTCGAAATATTACGAAATTTAACATGGATTGTCCAGACATTATGAAAATACTGTAGTAAAAGTTCCAATTCAATCTAGGATCAATAGTATGTCCAAACAATTAATTATATTCTTACTTGTCCCAAATCTGTCCAGTAGAGACCTTAGTCAACCACAGTCCACTCCGAAATTTATATAAATATTTATACTCATGTATAAATTATGAAACTTTTCAGATGTAATCTAGACATATAGGGTAATCTACAGTAAGATTTCAGATCAATACGGAGTGATTAGATTATACAACAATACCAATATTTCATGGTTCCCGAAACTATCCAGCAGAAAAGGAAATCTGACCTCTGTCTGCTCTAGGAATTATAAAACTATTTATACACATGTAAAGATCACGAAATTCGTCAGAGTGATAATAAACTCATATGCCTACATCTTTGTAAATTTTCATTATTTTCCCACATTAATAACCAACCCAAAACAGATTTACGAAATGTGGCTGGTCTAGTAAAATAGAGGATTTCAGCAACCTCTATGCCAATTCGAAAATTCTATAAAAAAATCATGATCTGGACCATGAACTATGGAATGAATATAAATCAATCCTATACATGTCTATTATCACAAATGATTCATAAAAATCAGTCTAACATATCTAAGAAATCATTGACATGGGAAGGATAGAACAACTTACTTAGCACCAATATCTTCAAACTATTGTTCGTCTTATGTTTCTGCCCAGCTCTGTTCGGAGCCTTAGATCTCTTCATAGGGAACTCCAATTTAAATCTTCACCACCCAAAATCAAGAACTATCGGAGTAGAACATGCTGACAAAATTTGAGCTCAATTGGACCACAAATTGACCTCCGAATTGTCGCCAAAAGAAAACTGAACAGTGACTCAAAAATCCCAACACAACTCTCTCTCTCTCTCCATTCGTTTGTTTGTCCCGTCTTTTTTTTATATATTTATTTTCCCCCTTTCAACTCATTGAATTCATTGGACATTATAAACTTACCTTTTGAGTTACCCTAAATTAAGTTTAGGTCAACTAGCAACTTAAGCAAGCTTAGGCCTTAACATTTAAAATAAAGACAAACCCACCCAAATACTAATCGATTTGGGTCTAGCCCAAATCATTATTTCTCTTGTCACAATTATAATCTCACCAACACTGTCATTTTGGACCTCAAACCTTATAGAAACTAAGTTGAGTCCAAATTCATAATAATTGGAACCAACTACTTGAGGACGGTTTGACCCATTTTTTTGGGATATTACAGTCTCCTCTCTTAATGAGTCTGTAGCACAGTTCTCAAATGCTTTTCATGCTCCTCTTTGCTTTTAGAGTATATATAAGGATGTCATCAATGAATATAATAACAAATTGATCCAGATAGGGTTGGAAAACTCTATTCATTAAGTCCACGAAAGCCGCTGGGGCATTAGTTAATCCGAATGGCATAACTACAAACTCGTAATGCCCATATCGAGTTCGAAAAGCGGTCTTCGGTACATCCCCACTTCTAACTTTCAATTGATGATACCCTGATCTTAAATCAATCTTGGAAAACACTTTCGCACCATGCAATTGATCAAAAAGGTCATCAATTCGAGGAATGGGATATTTGTTCTTGATGGTAACTTGGTTCAGCTGGCGATAGTCGATACAAAATCTCATAGTACCATCTTTCTTTTTCATAAATAATATCGGAGCTCCCCAAGGGGACACGTTCGGACGGATAAAGCCCTTGTCTAGCAATTCCTCTGGCTGGGTTTTTAACTCCTTTAACTCCACTGGTGCCATCCTATATGGAGCCTTAGAAATAGGGGTTGTACCAGGAATCAATTCTATAGTAAACTCAATCTCTCTATCGGGTGGTAAACTAGTCAAATCTTCAGGAAATACATCAGAAAAATCTCGGACTATAGGAACTTCCATAACAGAATTCTCCTTAACACAGTCAATCACTACACCAGCCAAAAATCCCTCACAACCTCCTAACAACAATTAAGAGGCTTTAATCATAGAGATAAACCCCCTAACAGGCGATTTCCGTGCACCCCAAAACCGAAATTCTGTTTGACCAGGAATATGAAATACAATATCCTTGGTGAAACAACCTACACAAGCATGGTAAGCCGACAACCAATCCATTCCTAGAATTACATCGAAATCTTGCATATCCAAGGGCAACAGATCTACATAGAAATCTCTACCATAAAAACTCATGACACAAGCCTTATAAACTATGTCCACTATCATACCATCACCAAAAGGCATAGAGATTGATAAACAATAATCTAGCAACTCAACGGGCTTATCTGAATATGAAGCAAAGTTGCAAGAAATAAAAGAATGTGTAGCACCAGGGTCAAAGAATACTTTGGCATCCCTAGAGAACAAAGATAAAGTACCTGATGCCACATTATTAGAAGCATCTGCATCATGCTGAGTGATGGCAAAAACTCAACCCTACACCTTCTGCCTTTTAGCCTAACCTACATCCATTGGGGTGCTGTTACCAGATCCACGATTCTTTGGGCAATCCTTAACAGAATGCCCCACCTGCCTGCAACCAAAACAAGCTCCAGAAATACGATAGCATACCCCAAGATGTGTTTTGTAACAATGCTGACAAGGCGTATATACTCTCTGAGTAGATCCACTCTCATTCTCCGATTCTCTCTGATTAGCTCTACTGTTGCCTTGTTTCTGCAGTTGTTTCCCCTGCTTGCCATAGTCTCCTTTGTGTGGCTCCCTGACTTTCTCTTTTGTCGATGTTGGTCTTGGGTAGCTTGAGACTCAACTAGATACCTCTCAGTGATCATAGCTCGATCCAATAAGTCAGCATACACATTCAGCTTGAGGATTGACAGCTGAGATTTAATGCCCGGACGAAGTCCTTCAAAGAACCTTCTGTACCTACTTGCTTTAATAGCAACCAATGTAGGCACATGTCGTGACAATGAATTGAATTTCTCTTCATATTCTGCCACTAATTTTGTTCCCTGAATAAGGCTAAGAAAATCTGACTCCATCTTGTCACGTACGCGATCCGAGAAATATTTCTCATTGAAAGCCTCCAAAAACATGTCCCAAGTGATGGGTGCATTGGCAGTATTAGGTGTTGCATCCAAACATGCCTGTAGAAGGCGAGAAGTAGCATCCCACCAGTGATTTGCCTCATTTTGCAAAACAAATGAGGTAAAAATGACTCTACGATTATCATCACAACCCATAGCTATAAATATCTTCACCAATTGTTTCAACCAAGCTTCAGCCACTAAAGGATCATAACTTCCTTTAAATGTAGGAGGTTCCAACTTCTTGAAACGCTCCAAGGTTATTGCTTGCAATTCGTTAGCTTGTCGAGCAGGCACACCAGTATTTGTTCCATGCCTTGGAACTTGCCTATCATGGGCTAATTCCTCAATCAATATGTTATGATTTTCCAAAATCCTAGCTAACATTCCTATTGTTGGATTAGCCACCTCCTCAGCCATCTGACAAATGGTTGGGTTATCTTCCCCAACTATAGTCTGGGTAGTCTCTGCGTTTCTAGGAATACGGCGTGACATCTTTGTCTACAAGTGTCAAGACCAACACTTAGGGAGTAGACTTATGAAGATATATTATCCATAACATTTTGCAATCATAACATGTCAAATTAACATATAGCATGATAGATAATTTATATATATATATATATATATATATATATAATATTTGAAGAATTCTTTACCACAAACAGCAAACAAGTATTTTCAAACACAAGTAAACTTGCAAAATTATCATTTTCAATATACGATAACGATTAATAATATTTCATAAAAATATGCTCAAGTCAAGTAGTGTCACCAACGCCCCCGGTGACCCGGCCATTTACATTTCAGAGATTGGTTCAAGACCAAAATTATAATATTTCATTTATCGCGCGCTCTGCATTTACATTATCACCGGTGATCAACATTTCATTTCATTTCATATTTCATTTACTACCGACATTGAGCCAAAACATTACTTTCAGAATATGTATAGCATAATACATTTGCAATGCAAAAGCGCAAAAGAACCAAACATTTAAGCATTTAAACAATAAGTTCTAATAAGAGTAAAACTTATTCAAAAAGAATTAGGTAATGAATATGTAAGTAAAGACTACATAAGTAAGAAAATGAGTTTATTTACATATATAAACATATATAACAAAATATTTCAGAATATAATAATAGGGTAAATAAATTTGTTTTTCTAAGAAAGAAACCTTTATGCAACTACATATTATGCAAAAAATCTACTTACCTCTGACGATAGCAAGTTTAAGGCTTGACTAACGATATTGGAAGTCGCAAGAGTAACTTATACGTATATAACGATAATCCTTCAATCAAACTAGCACAAACCGAAGAAATCTAACTTCCGTTCTTTGTAAATACATTTTTTTATTATCCATTTCAAGTAGAAATTCCAGAAAACAGATTTTTTTTTTTGTATTCAAACATTATTGATTCGAAAATCTTGAAGGCCACGAAAAATTGTAAAACTTAGTGAATAGATCAAAATATCAGATTACTAACTCCTTAAAATTTCAGAATTTTATCAAACACCAATAAATTTCTATAAGTTTCTAAACACACAAGGGTCAATCCTGACAGTATAAATTTCGATCCTCCAATCAGATCTTGTATCAGTGTTTAACAATCCTACCGACCATGAAAAATTCCAAAATTTGATTTATAGACTAAGACCTCAGTATTCTATCCCTATACAGAAGATAAAAACTTTACCTATATCCATTTGTGAATTAAAATTCCTACAACACCAAGAGCTTATGACTGTCAGCATAAATTTTATGGCTTAAACATCAAATATATCCAAAGAATTAAATTACTTATACATCACCAAAAATCATGAAAATTTATATCCAGATTCAATAATGTATGTACAGCCATATGATCAAATATTAGACCTAAATTATTACCAAAACTCATTTTAAAAATTACTCCATTACAATAAGGTCAGTTTAGTAATTCAAAAATATTTTCACCCACAACTGTTTTAGAAATAAAATCTCCCTAAACTAAACACCACCAAAAATTCCGAAAATTATAACATAAGTTGATATATGTGTCTACTATACTAATACCAAAATTCACCATCAATTGCTGCCGAAAAATATATCTACAATAACCAAAACAGTAAGTTGCTTCACCAGTATTAAACAAATCAAAATCCCAACCTACAAACACTCAATCTTGAACTCTTTAATGGACTCCAAAAATCCCAGCAATTTATTAATAGCTTCATGTAAATATATCCATTTCATTCACTCCAAAATTCATGCATTAGAACATCTCCATAAAACTCAAATTAAGAATTTGTTAAAAGCCTACATTTTGTAAATGAGATATTCTGTGTCAAAAGCAAAAAGGGTTTGAAAAAGAAGAAATATAAAAAAAAACAAATATGAAACAAATCTTGGGAAAATCATACCTTCAAAGAGTTTCAAAGTAGTATGAAAATGATATTGACATTCCTTTGTAAAATATATGAATATGTGAATAAGCCTCAAAATATGAAGTTGATTTGCTTGGTGATTAACCTAGAATTTTATTAGGGAATTAATTAGTAATAGTTAGCTATCTTAATGAAAGAAATTAGGAGTTGACTATGATATTTATATATATTATTAATGTCATAATACTGTTATCAATTATCATTAATAAAAGGAGAATTAATTTGGGTCTTACACATGTCTTCTATTTGAATAAATTCTAAAATATATTCTTCTACTTTTACCGGAAGCAAGGAAACATTTACACATAGAATTACAAGGGTCATTTGCTCTTGATGACTTACATCTGGAGTGCAATCAAGTATAACCGAAAAAAACTTTGTTTCTTTGACCTTTTTAATTACTGTGTTTATTATTTCAGATGCTAACAAAGCTATCAATTCGTTTTGTATATTATGTCCAAGGTAATGATTCACAATCTCAGCATCTTTGATACGGCGAATATGCTCTTGCATAAATGGATCATATTCAGCTATCATTTCAATGAAACATAAAAAATCTCCATTATTTTTTTGATATATTTTCTCATTTTTTCCCTGAAATGCCATATCATTTTTGGCAAGTCTTTTTACAAGAGCAATTATCCTAACCAACACATTTTTCCAATGTTCTTTTTCTCTATCAATTCGCTCTTGGATTTTAGAGTCAATCGTTTTGTTCATTGCTAGTCTTGTTTCCAAATCAATCCAAAGACCCATATTTGTGATATGTTCATTTGATGTTTCATGACTTTTAAGTTTTGCACCAATGTTATTCCAATCACTAGTCCCCTCATTACTTAACTGATGTTTGTTAGAATAGGAACTAAATAATTTACAACAGAAACAGAATGCCTTATCCAAATCTTTTGAATAAACAAACCATTTCCTATCATATTTTTCTCCATTTGATAGCACTCGGTTATAATATGTACTAGAAAATTTTCTACCATTCTCATCCCTAGGATATTCTAAAATATTTTCTCTAATTGGAACCCTTTTCTACTGATAAATCTTGTAATTTCATATATATTTCATTATATCGTCCTATATAATATATATCTTGAATAGCTAAGTCAGTGGTTTTTATTCTAATAGTATCTTCTTCCAAATCTTTGTCACACACATCTTTAATCTCAACCTTATCGGGTTGTCTTGTTTCATTATGTACTAACTCTTTATCAAAATAATTATTCTCTAAATTATAATTTATTTTTTTATTAACAACAAACCTATCCATTGCTCCCTTCCTTTTGAGATTCAATCAATTCGTCTGTTTTTTTTTTCTTTTGATGTTTCTGAAAACCAGACTCAAATTTTCTTGTAGAAATTTTTATACAAAATATAATTAAAGCTAATATATATTTAAAAATAAAGCAATGCATTACTAAAAAAATAAAAAATAAATGAACGATAGAATCTGACTCCAACTAAATTGCAATAGAAAATTTTATTCTTGCAATATTATCTGTAATAGATAAACAATACAATTAGTAAGTAGTAACCAAATGAAAATTAACCACATGATTTATCAAACAATAAGAAAAAATTAAAACAAAAACTGAATTTTTAAATTTGAATTTGTTGTCGAGAAGAAATTGCAAGCACACAAATCTAAACAGAAAATAGAAAGCAATAATAAAAGAAGACACAAAATATTTTATGTGGTTCAGCAATTTGCCTACGTCCACGGAGTGCACCGCACTCAATCCACTATATCTCAGAGTTGATTACAATTTTTCTGTCTCTCTTTCAGTCTCTCTACAATTGCTTTCTCTCTCTAGTAATTTTCTCACACACTACGCACTATTTTTCTGCTCTATTCTTCTCTCTTTTAAGTACAAATAATTATGGTATTTATATGGGAGCACTAGGGTTAGTCAAAATCCCAATTGGAATCTATTTCCTATTCCAATTACTTGTGCACGCAGGATTTCCTATTTCTCGAGAAACCCGTCTCTACCGCGGTCTGGACCGCTGTGTGGGCACATGCCTGTGTCGCTGTCCATAGCGCGTAACATGTCTATGAAACTTCGCTCCACAAACCGCAGTGTGTGCATCTTGTCTGCACCGCGGTACAGACAGCATGTCACCTCTGTGATTTTTCGCTGTGTGTGCCGCGGTCTGGGTCACTGCCTCCGCCGCGGTCGACGCCGCGCCACCTGCCATAATTGTTTTCTTCACCTGTTTCTGGCTTCACGTAACCCAACAATCTCCCACTTGAAGTCTGAAACTCAATAGGTGTTCTCCATCTTTCCTTGATGACTTAGTGGGTAAATAACGGTGCGCTCGTTCCCATGTCTTTACTCTTGAAGACCAACTGAAGTTACGTATAACTCCAGGTTTTTCAATAGTAACCGACTTGATTAACATGTCAGCCGAATTCTTAGTTCCTGCAATCTTCACTAGCTTCAACACTCCTTCTTCAATTAACGATCGAATGAAGTGGTAGCGCAGGTCTATATGCTTGTTCCTATAATGGAATGCTGAATTCTTGGCCAAGTGTATTGCACTTTGATTGTCACTATGCAACACATTCATCACCTGATCGAATCCCAACTCGGCTAACAACCCTTGTAACCATATCAGCTCTTTGCTTGCTTCTGTCACAGCCACATACTCATCTTCTGTTGTAGAGATTGTCACTATTTTCTTACAACTGGGACACCCAACTAACTGCAGTACCCGCCATTGTAAACACATATCCGATGGTACTTCTTCTATGATTCACTTCTCCGGCAAAATCTGAATCCACATAATCTTCCAGTTTGAGTTCATCTCTCTTGAAGGTTAGACATTTCTCTGTCGTACCCTGTAGGTATCTTAGGATCCATTTCACGGCCTCCTAGTGAGGCTTGCCAGGATTGAACATGTAGCGGCTCACAACTCCCACTACTTGGGAAATGTCAGGTCTTATGCAAGTCATGGCATACATTAGACTTCCAATTGCTGAAGCGTAAGGAACTCTAGCTATGAAGTCTTTCTCTTCTTCTTTCTTCGGACTCTGATCCTTAGACAACTTGAAGTGACTAGCTAAAGGTGTTCTTACTGGTTTAGCATTTCCCATGCTGAATCTCTGTAACACCTTCTGAACATACTCTACTTGTGAAAGCTTCAATGTACCTTCCTGTTCGTTTCTGCTAATCCTCATTCTAATAATTTGCTTTGCTGGACCCAAATTCTTCATCTCGAGTTCACTCGAAAGTTGCTTCTTCAAATTATTTATCTCTTCTAAATCTGCTCCAACTGCTAACATGTCATCAACATAAAGTAGCAATATTATAAACTTGGACTTAACCTTTTTGAAGTAGCAGCAGTGGTCAGCATTGCATCTCAAGTAGCCATTCCTTTGCATGAACCCATCGAACTTCTTGTATCACTGTCAGGGAGCTTGGTTTAAACCATACAAGCTCTTAGTCAACTTGCATACCAACTCTTCCTTGCCATCTTTCGCAAACCCCTTTGGTTGCTTCATGTATATCTTTTCCTCCAAATCTCCATGAAGAAAGGCAGTCTTCACATCTAACTGCTCCAGATATAACCCTTTTGCTGCGACAATACTTAACACTAACCGGATCGTAGTTAGTTTAACAACAGGAGAAAATATTTTAGAGTAGTCGATACCTTCAATTTGTTGGAAACCTTTGACTATGAGTCGTGCCTTGTATCTCTTGGAACCGTCATGTTCCTTCTTGATCCGATATACCCACTTATTCTGTAGGGCTTTCTTTCCTTCAGGCAACTTGGTTAACTCCCAAGTTTGGTTAGATGCCAACGACTCCATCTCATCCTTCATTGCAAGCTTCCACTTGCTCACATCTTCTCCCTGACAAGTTTCATCATAGAACTCAAGTTCTCCTACATCTGTCAGCAGTATGTAGTGTAAGTATTTCATATTTGGTATAGGAGTTCGAGTTGATCTTCTCAATGTATTCTGGACATGTGTCATAGGAACATCTCTAGGTGGGATTGATTCTTGTACCTGGGGCTGCACACATTGCTCTTCATCATTTTGTTTGATGTGTTCCATGATCTCTCTATCCTGTACATCATTCGGTCCAAAAAACTCTGGCTCTTCCGGCTCAGACATCTGTGTGTTCCTGTCTTTGTACATGACCCTTTCGTTGAAGACAACGTCTCTACTTCTGATCATCTTACGGTTTTTGTCATCCCACAGCTTGTAACCAAAGTCATCCTCTCCATAGCCCACCAAAGTACACTTTACTGACTTGGCGTCTAGCTTACTCTACGTATGATCACCTATATGTACATAAGAGACACACCCAAACACTTTAAGGTGAGAAAGTTTTACCTCTTTCCCAGTCCAGATCTCTTCTGGCATAGCGAGGTCCAAAGGCTTTGATGGTCCTCTGTTGATCAAATATGCTGCCGTATTGACTGCGTCTGCCCAGAACTGTTTTGGTAGCCTTGAGTGTAGCCTCATACTTCTGGCTCTCTCAGTCAATGTTCTATTCATCCGTTATGCTATGCCATTCTGCTGTAGGGTTCCAAGAACCGTCCTACTAAGATTTATCCCATTTTGGTAGCAAAACCTCTTGAACTCATTGTCTTCATATTCTCCACCATTGTCTGAATACAACTTTTTGATCTTCAAACATGTCACATTCTCAACCCTGGCTTTCCATCTCTTGAAAGCATCAAATATCTCAAACTTGTATTTTAGAAAGTAAACCCATACCTTTCTGGAAAGGTCATCGATGAAAGTAACGAAGTACAGTTTACCTCCGGTTGATGAGACTGAAGCTGGACCCCAAACATCGGTGTGCACTAGTTCCAGCTTCTCTTTTACCGGTGCTCTTCCGGTCCTTTTGAAGCTCACTCGCTTCTGTTTTCCTTGAATGCAACTCTCACAGAATTCAACCTCAACGGATTTTAAATCTGGCAACTTACCTTTTGAATGCAGACACTTCAACCCTTGAGAACTTATGTGCCTAAATCTCTGATGCCATAAGTTTGGATCGTCTTTGCTTTTTGCCATAGCGACTGAACCATACCCATCCGTGGTTGTGTAAAGCGACCCATTCTTACTTCCTCGGGCGATTGTCATTGCACCTTTCGAGATCTTCCACTTATCACTTGTGAAAGTCGTCACAAAACCATCTGACGCCAATTGCCCAATGGAGATCAAATTCTTTCTTAACTTCAATATATGCCTCACAATGTCAAGATTTCAAAATGACCCTTGCAGTTGAATCTTCACATCTCCCTTCCCCGTAATGTAACATGCTTGATCATCACCAAGATACATTTTACCCATATTTCCGGAGACGTAGTTCTCGAGCAATTCCCTATGAGGTGTGGCATGGAATGACGCTCCCGAATCCAAGACCTAGGACTCCATCTTGCTTTCCAACAAGTAGATAAGGCAGTCATCTGACTCCTCCGATACACAATTCGCACTGCTCTTGCCCTTATCTTTCTTCTCAGATTTACACTCATACGAGAGATGACCTTTCTTACCATAATTCCAGCATTCAACATCCATTTTGTTTCATTGCTGGTTTCCCGAATAGTTAGCCTGATTTCTTGATTTGGACTTACCTCTAGACTTTGATCTTCACTGTTGACTTGTGTTTCGATTTTTGCCTCTGCCTTCTTTACCTTCCAAACTCAATGCTGAAGATGTAGATGCTCCTGATCCCTCTTCACGCATCCTGATCTCTTCCTTCATGATCATGTTTATAACCTACTGAAGATTCAACTTTTCTTTCCCGAAAGAGTTGGCAATCGACTGGCATGTCATTTTCCAACTTTCTGGCATTTGGGTAAGTAGAAACGAAGCCATAAACTTCTCATCAAACCCCAAAGATAAAGAACTCAACCCGTCATTTACTTCATTGAACTGGTTCAGAAAATCTTTAAAGTTCTGATCCTCCGCCATCTTCAAGGTTGATAACTTCTTGACAAGATGGACTTTCCTTACCGCAGAAGGCTATTCGTATAGGTATGATAGGGTATCCATTAGATCTTTGGCTGCCTGTTGAAGGCGACCTACTTTGTCAAACTGAGATGAATTGCTCCCAATGCTTTCCTATCAAGGAGTTCAAAGTCATCATCATCCATGTTCTTCAGTTTCAGTTTCTTTTCCCAATCTTCATCGGTCATATCCTTTGGTCTCTCTTTTATCGGCCAATACAGATCCTTCTGGTACAGATAATCTTCCATCTGCATCTTTCAGAAGCTGAAATTCAAACCATTGAATTTCTCAATTTTGTGCATTTCCTTGTCTGACCCCATATCCCCGACGAAATCAATGACCTCGAGAGAACCTAAATTTGTGTGAATAATATGCCCCAACTCGGAGCTCTAATACCAATTATTGTCGAGAAGAAATTGCAAGCACACAAATCTAAATAGAAAATAGAAAGCAATAATATAAGAAGACACAAAATATTTTACATGGTTCAGCAATTTGCCTACGTCCACAAAGTGCACCGCACTCAATCCACTATATCTCAGAGTTGATTACAATTTCTCAGTCTCTCTTTCAGTCTCTCTACAATTGCTTTCTCTCTCTAGCAATTTTCTCACACACTACGCACTATTTTTCTGCTTTATTCTTCTCTCTCTTTTAAGTACAAATAATGATGGTATTTATATGGGAGCACTAGAGTTAGTCAAAATCCCAATTGGAATCTATTTCCTATTCCAATTACTTGTTCACGTAGGATTTCCTATTTCTCGTGAAACTCGTCTCTACCGCGGTCTGGACCGCTATGTGGGCACATGCCTGCGCCGCGGTCAACAACGCGTAACACGTCTATGAAACTCCGCTCCACAGACCGCGGTGTGTGCATCTTGTCTTCACCGTGGTACGCATAGTATGTCACCTCTGTGATTCTTCGCTGTGTGTGCCGCGGTCTGGGTCACTGCCTCCGCCGCGGTCGACACCGCGCCACCTGCCAAAATTATTTTCTTCACCTGTTTCTGGCTTCACATAACCCAGCAGAATTTTACATGTTGGAATCTCTTCAACTATTCTTAAAGATAAATAGATAATATAAATAATATATTTAAAGAATGATTGTAGAGATTTAACTTGTAAGCTATAAAAATAAAAACTTTTACATGAAAAGAGTTATAATTGTAGTGATGTATTGATGTACTTGATTGTTGTAGGTAAATGGAATATATATATGGATAATTTTTAAACGGTAAAAAATTAAATGGGGAGAAGTTTAAGGATTTATTTAATAATAAAATTGGTTTTTTAAGGGGATAATCAAAATGCTTGATTGTTATAACTTATTAGCATGGATGAAAATGTCCATTTTGATATATCATATCAATGTTTAACTACTACAAAGGGTGTGAAAATCCGTATAATTACCGGATATTTTACTGGTTGTTAGATAGCCATGTGGCAACAAAACAAAATTGATGTTGAAATAATTACAGGCTATAATAAGTTACAACATGTTTCAAGTCAAAATTTTTCTTTTGATATATTTTCAATATATTTAAAAAATTAAAATGTTACAACTTTGTTAGACATGTAACAACTTTCATAAGTGACAATTTTCTTTTATTTTTCAATAGTTTTAATATAAACAAATTTTTTAATATTGTTAAAATAAAATATTACAACTTTGTTATGAATGTAACCACTTCCATTAGGCAAGTGACATTTTTTTTCACAATGTTACAAATATGGTAAATAAAATTTTTAGAATTTAATATACAATGTCAATATCAGTGAAAATTATTTAAAAAAAAAAATTGAAATTAAACTAAAACTTTTAATATTAATCACTTTGTTCTCATCGATGAATGCAAATAAGAAACCTTGTGTAAATAAAAATATATATAATGTCTATATGAATGTTAATGTAATTATTTGTGGAGTTTAAATCTTTTACCATAATATAAAAATCAGACTATACTAATATTTATTTGATAGAATTTGACAATTGAGTCAACAATCCGATATATATATATATATATATATATATATATATATATATATATATATATATATATATATATAAAGTTTCAAGAATATTCAAACATATCTTGAAATTATATAATTAAATTTATTTTAATTAATTTAATTAATTAACATAAAAAAATATAATATTAATATCTTGTATATAGCTTGAAATTAAAGTGTATATGAACCACATGTGAAATTAATTAATTAAATTTATTTCATTTTATTTACATAAATCATAAAATATGATAAAGCTCATGCAATGTTTTATGTACATTTTTTGTAATATCAATGAAATAGACTTCGTTATATGTTGAAATCAGTGCAGTGATAGAAAATTGCAAAAAAAAAATTCTAGACGGTTGGATCTACAACTGAATTTATGAGCGTACACTGACAACTTGCCAAACGGAAGTAGTGATAGAGGGGCACTTGGGTGACTAGAGTGGTAGCCAGCTAAGTGGACTCTAACGCTTGAGTTAGTTGGGATTATATGAAATGAAGTAGAATTAAATGTAACGACAATAGTAGTAAAAAGAAGATCAAACTGTTTTTCTGATAATAGTGGTAGAGCAAAGTACGATAGATCACTGTGGGTTGAATGTTAAGGCTTGAGGTGGAAGTAAGGTGGTTAATGATGATTTTTCTGCTTGATCGAGTGTTATGCTTCATGGGAACTGAATGGGTTGATGTCGAATGCAGACTCATGAATGAATAGAGGTCGACGACTTGAAAGCTTGGCAACAACGTGATTCGCTGAGTAATTCATTAGTAAGTCAGGTTGTATGTTGTTCCATTATCAATGATAAATGTTAGAATTGATTGTTTAATTCATTTTAAAGAATTCATTTACTATGAATAGGGGTGGACATTTTGAGGTCGGGTCAGGCCAAGACAGAAACCGAATATGATCCGACAGAATTTCGGTTTGCATATATGTTAACTGAGTAGGGTAATTTTTTATGAGAAAGGTGACCATAACCAACCAGGCTAAGGTCGATTCGGTTTGGGTCATTTCTAGTTTTGGTGCCCACCTTTAAATTTAGACACGACAACAGGTCAGATCGGGGTCGGATTTACATGGCATGTACTTGAAACCCAATTGAGGCAAAGTTTTCTATACGTAATCCGTGTCTTGAACGAGTTTTCAATTTCTACCCCATATCCGAACTCGTTTGAGGCAGAGTGACCCATACCTGATCCGAACTGTCCCGTATCATTTAACAAAAAAAATGTTCAAACCATGAAATATATGAGTTTTATCATTCAATTGAAAAATATATTTAAATGTAACATAAAAATTACAAATAAATATTAAAATTTAAAGTTCAGTGTACATTTAAAGTTCATGTATAAGCATAACTTTAATTCAATATATAATATTATAATATTAATTTTAAATTTTAATATAAAGTATAACTAGTAGAGAGATTTTTTTAAAATTATATAAATGCTGGATCAACCATAGCGGATCGTGTATAGTTATTAGATCCAAACCCCGACCCGGTTACAAACCCAGTCAATAGTGTTTGGCCTAGACCCACCTGATACTTGTTTTAAGTGCTTTAAATCCGTCCCAAATGGATTAGATCCCCACCGGTTGGGGCGGGTCGGGATTTTTATCATATCTAGCCCTAATTTAAGAATCGATTGAGGTATCATAAGAAAAAAAATTGAATTCATCATAATTATCGGTGCTAACCATATTAAATTAATAAATAAGAATAGTAATTGTAATATTGGGATGTGCTATAAAACATATATTTTTTTTCAAAAAAATTCATAAAACACGACACAGTTAAAATTCTTAGAGAATAAAAATGGAGTAATGTTCTTAATTTTATAAAAAAAAAGCTCTATTATAATAAATATGAAAAATGACAAAATAATAATTATTAAAAAATGGATGAAGCCAAATTTTTTTTTCTCAAAAATTAATTTTGAAATAGGTAAACAATGTAATAATTTTAAAATGTTACTTGAATGTTTTTTAGAAAAAAAAAATTATATACTTTTCTTTGTTTGAAACTTGTTTACATTTACTCACCCATCAAATTAAATTTCTCCCTATTCAACCATTCATAGCACAATCACACTTATCACCCCACCATTCATTGATAGTTACTTTGAGTTAATAATTGTGTCTACAAGTTGCCAGTAATTTTTTCTTTTTTAATTTTAAGAAAATCAAATCCATTGTAGCCATTGGATATTATAAAATTCAATCCAATGGTTAGTTATTAGTTCAGTAACAATATTGAATCAGTAACATAGCATGACCCATCATATCGATGGGTTTTGAGTCCAAATTTAGAAAAAAATATAGAAATTCGGTTAAACTTAGGGGTGTAAAAAGACAAGGATTCTCTTTTGAGAATTTTCCCCGCCGAACTTGTGTTGAGCTCCATAAAATCTGGTAGCACTTGACTTTGATAAGAATGAATGGTCCAGATTTTGTTAATTTTTTTAATTCACAAACCAATTTTTTTTTATTGACAGTAAACGTCATAGAGCATTTTATTAATTAAAAAAAAAGGAAAAGAAAAACGAAGACTGAAGGATGTGCATGCCTTAAAAAATATTTTAAAAAGACACGCATAAATGCCAAAATAATAATAATTCATGGACCTAATTAATCAGACCTGCGAAATCATTCCTTTCTGCTTGAATCTGTGCAGAGTAACAATAAAGCCAATTCTACTTGGGTCGTAGAATCAAGACGAATCTTAGTCTCAGCAACATGGAGACGCTTAGAACTTTCATTACTCATTTGAGACTAGGAACTATATAAAATCTTAAAAGTTGGCTTTACTTTATTTTTTTTTGGTCACCACGAGAATCCAATTATTGTCAAACACATGATCTTCTAAACCATGATTAAAAGTTAAAGCGTGAATATCTTGGTCTTCTAATATATTCTCCAAGTTAATCTTTCCTTTTTTATATGTTAAAATCCAATCAAAAAATTACTGATCAGAGATCTGGAACTCTGTAATCATTGGTTTATAAAGAATTACTCTATTATTAATGCAAATATTCTCTAGAGAACATTGAGAATTCTCATTATTAGATCATCTCCAACAAAAGTGGCTTGCATACCAATAATCATTGAAATGTCAACAATATCAAAAGACTTGCTTCCTATGTGATGTAAAGATAGACTTGATAGACAATTAATTCAAATTTTGGTCTCAAATGCTTCTGTTTAAAACATAATTTTTTTTAATGACGTGTCAATTTTGTTTCTTGTTTTCTTATTTATTTTATTTCTGAAAATACATAGTGTGTCTAATATAACCTAGAGAAGGGGGGGGGGGGGGGGGGGGGTTGAATAGGTTTTAAAAATTTGTTAATAGTCATTTTTGGCAGGGTATCAAAGAGATAATTTTCACCTGTTTTTACCTGGTAGGATTTACCTCCCGATACTGGGTAAGGTCTACCTGTTATGACCTACCTCGAGATACCAGGTCCTACACTGCCTAAGCACCTTGACATCAATATCTGGAAGAGGATCGACGTTTACGGTTTATGTCCCAAGAGGCTATCGGGTACTGGGGCAAGCTCGTGTCATGGCATTTCTTGATTAGCATCTTGGTACCCGGATATCCGATTGGTATCCGAGTACCTTGATACTACCATCTTGGAAATATCAGCATCTACAGAAAGTGCCAGGTACCCGATTGAGTAGGTACAATGATATTTCCTACCTAGCACCTTGGAATTAGGACGTCCGCTTGGTACCTGAGTACCTCGATGCTATCTCGCCACCTTTTCTAAGTAAATGTCTTACCCATCAAGAAAGTGTTGGATATTGCTTGAATTTCTAATGGCTACCAAATAGGATTCAACCAATACGTAGACTTCCTGAAGACGTGGGATACGTTTGGAAGTAGCAGATCATGATTGAGGGAGGCTTAAAGACTGAATAGAACTGAAGAAAATGGAATCTGGTAGGTACTGCGGTCTGGACCGCGGTGCGGACATTTGCACATATCGCAGCACAGGGAGCTGTCAAACGCCTGTGGATTCTTACGGCGTGGACCACAACGGAGACAATGCACCAGTCGCAGTATTCGGAGCGGTGCACGACAACGATGATTCGTGGATGGCCAACCGTGACCCAAATCACGAAAATGGTGAATTTTGTCCAAATCAAGAATATTGCATGAAAATAGGAAAGTTGTTTTGTTCTGGAAATTGGAAAAGGAAAAGAGTTTGTCTTCATGAAGAATAAGAAAATCTTGTACTTAAAAGAAAATGATTTCTTTTAAACAAGAAGACTTATCATAAATTAGAAATAGTATTTATGTGGAATACGTAATTCTTGTACGTTTAGGAGTAGATTTCCTTTTATCTTATACTCCCTGTAATACATATAAATAGACCATAATAACTAGGCTATTGGTGGTGGAGCAAATTAGCAAATATAAAGAGAGATCTCAAGAGAGCATTGGGTGTAATTAGGTCTGGGGTATTTTAGAGAGAGAATCCTGAGAGTGTGGTTGAAACAATTTACTACATAGTGAAACTTTCTCTTGTCGTCCTGACGGCCGTGGTTTTTTCCCGATTTGGGTTTCCACGTAAATTCTTGTATTGTGTGTTTAAATTTATTCTCTTAATCTTAATTCTTTCATTTTGCTATTGTTTGTTTGTGTTCCATCTAGCAACGCTTCCGCGTAAGTCATTAACAATTGGTATCAGAGCTCCGGTTGCTTGATAGTTATTCTAACAAACTAGATATGGCAAAGTTGATGAGATTCGAGGTTGAGAAGTTCGATGGAAAAATTAACTTTGGCTTGTGGTAGGTTCAAGTCAAAGATTTGCTAATCCAATATGGTTTGCACAACACGTTGAAGGGCAAGCCAACCCTTAAGAACCCTAAAGGTTCTAGAGATTCTAGAAAAGAAATGGCTAGTACTAGTTCTAGAAAACCGGTGATGAGTGATAATGAATGGGAAGATCTAGGCGAGAGGGCTGCAAGTGCGATACGATTGAGATTAGCTAAGAATGTTCTTGTAAATATTCAAGGAACATATTCAGTGAAAGAACGTTGGGAGAAGCTTGAAGAACTGTATCAATCGAAGACCGTCTGCAACTGATTCTACCTGAATGAACAGTTTAACACGCTGCAAATGTCTGAAGGTACGAAGATTTTCGATTATCTGAAAGTGCTCAATGGGATAGTTTCTGAACTAGAGTCAATTGGAGTAAAGATTGATGAAGAAGGTAAAGGTTTAAGACTAATCTGGTCCCTTCCACCATCTTATGTGCACATGAAGCCAATCTTGATGCATGGGAGTTCAACCATATGTTTTGGAGATGTAGCAAACAAACTAATCTCTGAGGAACGAAGGCTAAAGAGTGAAGGTAAATCTTATGGTAACTTTGCTTTGTTGGTTGACAGGAAGAAGGGAGACTCTAAGAAGAAAGGCATTTGTTAGGCATGTGGACAATCTGGACTTTTAAGGAAAAATTGCAAAAATCAGAATACAAGTGCGGCTAATGGCTTCAAAGAGGGGGATCTGGCAATCGCCTCTCTTGAGTATGATGACTATAGCGATGCCCTTTAAAGGGGCATAAACATCCTCATGGCATGACCACTAGTTGCCGTGAAAAAGGATGTATTGCTGATAGCGGGTCTACAATTTAAGCACGAGCATTGGTTAGGCGGAGATGTAAGGAATTTGGTGGACAAGGATGTCGATGGCTGAACGAACTCCCAAGAAGCTTAACGTGAGGAGTTGCACCACAATTTCAGCAAGGTAAATTTTAACATGTGCCGGTGAAATCTAGGGATGGGTGTTCCTATTTAATTATACTTCGTGGTGGGTATGTTGATTCTCAGTGATGAGAGTCGTAGCTATGGAAGGAGTTTTGGAAATTCTTGCCATAAGGGAGGATTGTTGGATATGGCTTGAATGTCCAATGGCTACCAAATGGGATTCAACCAATGCAGAGACTTCCTGTAGACGTAGGATACATTTGGAAGTAGGATATCATGATTGAGGGAAGCTTGAAGACTGAAAGAACTGAAGAAAACAGAATTTGGTAGGTAACGCAGGCTAGACTGCCGTACGGACACGTGCACAGACCGCGACATGAAAATAGGAAATGTGTTTTCTTCTGGAAATTGTAAAAGGAAAAGAGTTTGTCTTCATGAACAATAGGAAAGTCCTGTACTTAAAAGAAAAATATTTCTTTTAAACAAGAAGACTTGTCATAAATACGAAATAGTATTTATGTGGAACCAGTAATTCTTGTATGTTTAGGAGTAGGTTTTCTTTTTATTTTATACTCCCTGTAATTCAAATAAATAGACCATAATAGCTAGGCTATTAGTGGTTGAGCAAATTAGCAAATACAAAGAGATATCTCAAGAGAGCATTGGGTGTAATTGGGTTTGGGGCATTTTAGAGAGAGAATCGTGAGAGTGTGGTTGTAACAATTTACTACATAGTGGAACTTTCTCTTGTCGTCCTGATGGTTATGGTTTTTTCCCGATTTAGGTTTCGATGTAAATTCTTGTGTTGTGTGTTTGGATTTATTCTCTTCATCTTAATTCTTTTATTTTGCCATTGTTTGTTTATGTTCTATCTAGCAACACTTCCGCGTAATTCGCTAACATAAAGAAGAAAGTTAGCCGAAAAACTCCATAATGATTACTGAGCACCACGCTACTAGACCAGTACCCCTAGGTACCTTGTCATCGGCATGCATATTCTTGATTCTCCTCTAAAGCTACAGAGTTAACCTCTTCACCATTATAGCGTTGTAAGGAGACCAGATAGGTCAACGGAAACTTGACGTAATCAATAGGAGTAATTCCCGCGTAATTTGATTCCCCCATCAACGCCAATCATTTTTGATAACACGAAAAATTAATTGGTCTAAATTATAAGGATTTGATTGATGATGGAGGAGGATTAAAAGGGGACGTTAGGATCTAGATAGGATATCAAAAAATTGGGAGAAAAAGGGCAGAGCATCTTCACCATCTTTTTACCTCAGAGGATTTAGCCACTTATTGACACGCACGAGTCCACCACCTCCAATCTTTGTAAACAAGAGAGATTGAGTGATTTTTAAGATCATTGTATAAGTCCTTCAATAAAATAGTTTTCTCAGATTATATTTCACCGTATTTGTCCAGTTAGCAAGCCTTATATATCCATCTTCCTGTGACCACTTTGTCACTTAGATACGAAGTATCTACCCCGACTACAACCTACTGGGTAGCGGTCTTGAGGGTGTTTATTGAAATTCCTCTCCTTGAGCGAATTCTCGGTCAACAAAATTAATTACCAACTTTTGATTAATCAATATTATCCAATCACTCAATAATAACTAGCAAGTAATCAACGATGTATATAAGTGCAGAAAACAATAAAATCATATTAATTGATTTATGTGAGAAACTCTCCAATTGGACAAAACTCGCGGGCTTTCCATTTAATCACTTAGGTCCTCAAATCCATTATTTGAATGAAATTTTACAACATAAGTTGACCTCTAATCGAACCATCATCGGTAACTAACACATTCCATTCTACCCACAGGCCTTTAATAGTGTTTTTTAACCAATTGCTTGTGCAATAACACTCTTAGTCACAAGACTTGACTCAATAAGAGATTAAAATATACGAAAATATTCTAAATGCAATCAATGTTAGGCAAACACTAAATGCTTAATTATGAAATTAAATATGTAAGTATAATTCGTAATTATTAATGTCTAAATGCAAAACATAAAGACTTAACTAGAAAGGGCAATAATGACTTAAATGCAAGCTACAATGAAGAATAATCTCAATAAACAAACAATGACTCCAACATATTCAAAATAAACTTAAGAAAAGGAGTCATGCATTTAATCACACGATAAATGCTAAACCTATGTAAAGATAAACAATGATGGAAATAATGAATTCTAAGACATGTTCAACTTATCTAGTTGTGAAAACAACGAAGACCTATGCTTGGATACTGAATGGAGATGCTAGATGTACATGAGATATGAGATTGGTAGAGTAAAATTGGAGTATTGGATCTCTCTCTTAAACAACTCACTTTGTTATGAATGTAACCACTTCCATTAGGCAAGTGACATTTTTTTTAACTATGTGACAAATATGGTAGATAAAATTTTTAGAATTTAATATACAATGTCAATATCAGAGAAAATTATTTTAAAAAAATATGAAATTAAACTAAAACTTTTAATATTATTCACTTTGTTCTCATCGATGAATGCAAATAAGAAATCTCATGTAACTAAAAAAATATATAATGTCTATATGAATGATAATATAATTTGTAGAGTTTAAGTTTTTTAACATAACATAACATCAGACTATGCTAATATTTATTTAGTAGAATTTGACAATTGAGTCAACAGTCAGATATATATAACATTGACTCGTATATATATAACTTTCATGAATATTCAATTTAAATTGAAACATATCTTGAAATTATATAATTAAATTTATTTTAATTAATTAACATAAAAAATCTAATATTAATATCTTGTATATTTATTCATTCAATGACATATCCTGACACTAAAATATTAAATTATATATATATATATATATATATTGTGATAGAGTATTTAATTATGTATATTATTTGTGGTATAATATTTTTTAATATAATAGGAAATTAAAGTGTATATGAACCGCATGTTAAATTAAATAATTAAATTTATTTAATTTTATTTACATAAATCATAAAACATGATAAAGCTCATGCAATGTTTTATGTACAATTTTTGTAATGTCAATGAAATAGACTTTGTTGTATGTTGAAATCAGTGCAATGATAGAAAATTGCAAGAAAAAAATTATCATTAATGTTTCATTTTTTAACGTGATTCTTACATTTGTGGACGGTTAGATCTACAACTGAATTTATGAGCGGACACTGACAACTTGCAAAATGGAAGTAGTGATCTAGGGGCACTTGGGTGACTAGAGTGGTAGCCAGCTAAGTGGACTCTAATGGTTAAGTTAGTTGGGATTAAATGAAATAAAGTAGAATTAAATGAAATGAAAATAGTAGTAAAAAGAAGATCAAACTGTTTTTCCGATAACAATGGTAGAGCGAAGTACGATAGGTCACTGTGGGTGCGTTTGACACCTAGATGGGACTAGACAGGACAAGACAGGACATGACAGGACGATACAGTTGTTTCGTATTGTGTTCGGAATACTTGCTACAGAACTGTTACCTATACTATTATGCATTTGGTATGACTGAGAATAGACGGGACAAGAGGTTCTAATGACCAGGATACCCCTATTGTGATTGAAAATATTCTTAATTAATAATTTTAAAAAATTATTTCAGATGGATGGTTAGGATCAAATTATTAATTTTTTGGATATTAAATATTTAAGATATTCAAAAAGTTATAAATAATGCAATATATATATATATATATATATATATATATATATATATAAATTATCTCCTCCATTCATATTCATGATGGATGGTGAAGATTAAATATAATTTAACAAAAAACAAAAATATATAAACTGAATAATTAAAATTTATATATTAATATAAATAGAGGTGAAAAGCCAATCACTAGATTAGATCACCACCGTTCATAATGATCGATGGACTGTGGAGATCCAATCTGAGATTGATCTCCACAAACATTTCTCTCCTTCCTCGTTGACACCAGAAAAATTGAGGTATACAACAAAACATCTCCATCAAATCTGAGGCCCACAAGTTTATGGCTTCTCTGGATCAAAATCTAACCTTTTTTTAACATAAAAAATCAAACTTCTGCAAACCAATAATTAGAGTCAAAACATCCAAATCTTTATCAACACATTAAAAATTCAAGCTAAAAATGGGCTGATGATCGACGATGATAAGAACTGGTCAGAGGAGGTCTCATCTTATGTTTGGCGAGATGCCTTCAAACTAATTGAGTTTCAATTAAAGCAAAAAATTGAAACTCAAATGAAAACAATTACACAGAAAATTTGAAAATTTGAAAAATGATTTTTTTTTGACAAAGCATCATACAAACAACTGGAGCTGCTTCCTTTTTTTATCCTTAACAGTTGGAGCAGTGGCAGCAGCGGCTATCTGAGAGAGAGATCCGCATCAAAGAAAGAGAAAAGAGGTATCTCGTCTAAGAAGGAGAGAGAGATGGGTTTCAGGTGTTGGTATATATATATATATGTAATTTTTTGAAGTTTCGAGGGTAAACATGTCTTTTCCAAACTTGTCCCATGCATGGGACAAGTCTGGTCTAAGGTCTGAGGTATATGACAAGTTTTTATGGTTTTTGTCCCATACTGTTCTGTCCCGTCCCATGCTAATGGCGCACCAAATGTGAGACAACAAAAAATTGTCCCACCCTGTCCCGTCCCGTCCCGCGTACCAAACACACCTTGTGGGTTGAATGTTAAGGTTTGAGGTGGAAGTAAGGTGGTGAATGATGATATTTCTGCTTGATCGAGTGTTATGCTTCATGGGAACTGAATGGGTTGATGTCAAATGCAGACTCATGAATGAATAGAGGTCAACGACTTGAAAGCTTGGCAACAACGTGATTCACTGAGTAATTCATTAGTAAGTTAGGTTGTACGTTGTTCCATTAACAATGATAAGTGTTAGAACTGATTTTTTAATTCATTTTAAAGAATTCATTTACTATGAATAGGGGTGGACATTTTGAGGTCAGGTCAGGCCAAGACCAAAACCGAATATGATCCGACATAATTTTCGGTTTGCATGTATATTAACCGAGCAGGGTAATTTTTTATGAGAAAAGTGACCATAATCAAACAGGCTAAGGTCGATTCAGTTTGGGTCATTACGGTGCCCACCCCTAAATTTAGACACGACAACAGGTCAGATCGAGGTCGGATCTACAAGGCATGTACCTGAAATCCAATTGAAGCAAAGTTTTCTATACCTAATCCATGTCTCGAATGATTTTTCAATTTCTTCCCCATATCCGAACTCGTTGAGGCAGACTGACCCATACCTGATCCGAACTGATACGTATCATTTAACAAAAAAAAAATGTTCAAACCATTAAATATATGAATTTATCATACAATTGAAAAATATATTTAAATTTAACATATAAATTACAAATAAATATTAAAATTTAAAGTTCAGTGTACATTTAAAATTCATGTATAAGCATAACTTTAATTAAACATAATATTACAATATTAATTTTAAATTTAATATAATTACATTTAGTAGAGAGAAAAAAATTAGAGTTTTGTTTTACCTATTATATAGATTTTAAAAAATATACAAATACTGGATCAACCATAGCGGATCCTGTATAGTTGTTAGATCCACACCCAACCCGATTACAAACCGAGTCAATAGTGTTTGGCCTAGACCCATCTAATACTTGTTTTAAGTGCTCTAAATCCATCCCAAATGGACTAGATCCCCACTGGTTGGGGCGTGTCAGGGATTTTTTTTTCATCTTTAGCCCTAATTTATGAATCGATTGAGGTAGCCTAAGAAAAAAAAATTAAATTCATCATAATTATTGGTGCGTAATATTGGGATGTGGTATAAAACATTTTTTTTTTGAAACAAAAACTCATAAAACATGACACAGTTAGAATTCTTAGAGAATAAAAATGGAGTAATGTTCTTAATTTTATTAAAAAAACTATATTTTAATAAATATGAAAAATGACAAAATAATAATTATTAAAAAATGGATGAAGCTGATTTTTTTTTTTACAAAAATCAAATTTGAAATAGTTAAACAATGTAGTAATTTTAAAATGTTACTTGAAATGTTTTTTTTTTTAAACAATTATATACTTTTCTTTGTTTGAAACTTGTTTACATTTACTCACCCACCAAATTAAATTTCTCTCCGTTCAACAATTCCTAGCACAATCCCACTTATCACTCCACCATTCATTGACAGTTACTTTGAATTAATAACTGTGTCTACAAGTGGCAATTTTTTTTTATTATTATTTTAAGAAAATCAAATCCATTGTGGCCATTAGATATTAAAAAATTCAATCCAGTGGTTAGTTATTAGTTCAGTAACAATACTGAATCAGAAACATAGCATTACCCCATATCGATGGGTCTTAGGTTAAGATTTAGGAAAAGTATAGAAATTCGGTTAAACTTAGGGGTGTAAAAAGACAAGGATCCTCTTTTGAGATTTTTCCCCACTGAACTTGTGTTGAGCTCTATAAGATCTGGTAACACTTGACTTTGATAAGAATGAATGGTCAAAATTTTTCTTCTTTTTTAATTCTCAAACAATTTTTTTTTATTGACAATAAGCATCATAGAGCATTTTATTTACACAATAACAAACAAAACGAAAATGAGAAAACAATTGCAAGAATAATGAGCAAGCACGAAGTGAGTTGAAACATAAATGCACATCTTCGAGGAACAAATAAATGCGAGAGATATGAAAGTGTATGAATTTTGTGTGTGAGCAACTAGATCTCTTTAAAGAGTCAAGAACATGTGATATACCTTTGAAGTTGTCTTGAGCTTGAGGTTTTTGGGATGCCAGTGAAGCTTGATCATGAACACTGAATAACATAATCTACCTTTATAAATTAAACCCCAATGTGGATTGTCAACGAAATAAGCCAATCAAAATATGAGGATCTTACAATTTTCTTACCAAAAATAGATGAAAAATTAATGTCAATTTTAAAAACTTGTTGAGTCAATTGAAAAAATAAATGTGTATCTGACTATCTGAAGGTAGACGGTCATGTTGACAATATCTAATAATTTTTTTTACCACGCCAGCTTGAGCTTAATGTCAATTTTTTTTTGTCAAATATTGGATTACATTTATCATTAGGCTATATATTTTTTCACAAGCCACTATTGCATTGGGGATGCTCTTATCTTCCAAATTTAAATACATGGCATTCAAATCATTGGAGTTATTAACATTAATTCATGCATCTTGATTAGGAAATTGTTCAGCTGTTTGAATTTGAATTCGAGAAAAATTCTCAATTAGCTCTTGATCTTCTACAAGTCCATTAAATTTGTCGCTCATCACTGGAAACCGCCCTTCACAAATTGGGTCAACTTCTTGAAACCCAAATTTGTCAACTTCAAAATTGGCTGTTGTTTACTGATTCACTTTTGTAAGTTCCTTATTTGTGATTGGATTATTTATATGACAAACCATTAATGGGGTTAATGTTGAAAGGGTAGATTTAGGTGTTTGGACTTGATTGTGATCAAAGCATCCTCTAGCATCCCCAAAGCTTGAAGAATGAAGAGATACAAAGGTATAACACTTGACTTGTATTCTTTAAGAGCATTATGTGCACACACACAAACACACACACTCATAACAATCTTTTGTGTCCAATATATGTCCTTTTCACAATTCACATACTTGCAAATGTTACATCTAGGTTAGTGTCTTTCTTCTTATTGTCGTGGTCTTGGTTTCATCGTGGTAAACCATAAAAAAACTTCCAGTGGGTTTTGCGGTCCAAGTGTCTTCTTGGACCACTGTAAAACATTGACCATGACAAATCTTCCAGCGGTTTTGGATGTTGTTGTGTTGTCATGGAGAGCCGCAACAATTGGAGTGAAGTTTTTGTCCAATGATTTTCATGGTCCATGTGTCGTTATATTAGGTTCTTAAGTGATGTTGGCATAATTCAATATCAAAATAATACTTTCATTGTATTGATTAAGTTGTTTAGGTTCATGTTAACTCAAGGTTCAAAGAAGAATGAAAACATATCAAGCAATGAGAAGTCTTCAAGAGGAACAAGCTTTGTTGCACATCAAATGTATATTTGGACCTTATTTCTCTTGCAAGGCGTTTAGGTGTGTGCGCGCACACACACACACACACACAGACACACACATATTGTATTCATATGTGTCTCTTCATCATTGTACTTAATTGGTATAACATACACACACACATAATTGTTGTATACACATGTATTAATTTTAAATTGACAACTGTTAACAACCATTTTTGGTAAGGGGTTAACGGAAAAGTTTTGACCTAGTTAGTACCTGGTAGGAAGCATCTCCATATACCTGATAGGCACTATACATAATGAATTGCCTTGAAGTACTGAGTCTAACACAACAAGGGACCTCAACATTGTTGAAGGATCGAGGTGGAGCTCCTTCACTTTGAAGGATCTCCCAACTGGTACCTAAGTGCCTTGACATTGATCTGCTACCCTATCGAGATTCATATCTTACCCCTCGAGTAGGATCAGAGATGCCCATAAGGCTCCTAAATGATCATAAAGCTCTAGCATGATGGATCAAGTGCCACACTGCGAGAATGCCTTGCTAGCAGGCTAGCACCTCGGGGTTCCTCGGCATCGGGAATAATAATTGCCACTTCACCAGGCCTATGCTTTAAGATGTCACGCTACTAATAGATGAAATCAAAATTGTTCTCCAACCCATAAACAAGCTTCATGTACGCACAACCATAATGAAAGAGTTCGAAGAGGAAACAAACATAATTGTCTCCAGGATATCCTCCGCCAACAGATTCTTAAGAGTCAACCATTTTAAACAGAAATCCCGTCAAATGGCATAGAAGATCAATCCAGTGATCTTCGACTTGTACACCAAGGAAAAACCCTAGCAACTTCATGTATAAATAGAGGGGTGATATCACCAAGAAAAAAAAAGAGGATCGAGTCCAAAAACCTGAAGAGCTATCGCTTGATTCTGCAGTTAGCATCAAGCCTAGCCATCACCATTGTTATTTATGTCCACTTATCGACAAATATAAATTTGCTATCTCCAGCTTGGTAAAGAGAAAGGAGAGATTGACTGGTCCCATATATGTTACTGTATTCATCTTAAATCTTCAATAAAATAACACCATTAGGTTCTTATCAATCTTTTCTTACATTTAATACATTCTTACACATATAACCGGTACCGAAGGTACCTACCCCGACCGCGATCAACCTAGGTTATAGTCTTGAGGGTGTTGGTTGAGATTCCACACCTAGAGCAAATTTTTGACCAACCACAACTTTTATAAAATTGCATGTTTTAAGACTATTTCTAAGAAATGACATAGTTGTGTGTATCTGTGTTTTTTTATTTATGTTCACTTGATATCAGACTTGAATCTTTTCATATATTGTTCCTTATTATGTCCCGAATGTTTTAGTTACTCTTTCTTAAGTTTTTGATTACCAAGTTGGATTTTACGAAACTTTCTGTGTGTTTATCATGCATGGTTTTCATCCTTGTGTATCGAGTCAAATTTCAAGTTTTTTGTTGAAGTCTTATTGACGTTCATGTCTATAAAAGAGTCCTGATTCATAATTTGAAAGCAGATTCGAAATCATAGTTTGGAGGTCGAAATATAGTTGAAAAATGAGAGAGTTGCGTGTGGGAAGAGAAGTGTGGCACAAGCCAGTACCTCACACTTCCCATGGAGGCACTTGGCCTCCACGGGAAGGTTTTGGCCTCTGTGGAGGCCACACACCTCCATGGGATGCCTATATGGCATGCCATATATAGCTGGCCGTGGTCTCACTTCTCTCCATATCATCTCCCTCAATAATTCTTTTAAAAACTCCTCTCCATTTCATTTTGTTATTTGAAGAAGATTTGTGCAAAATATTCTAAGTTTTTCTCTCAATTTTAAATCATCATCTCTCACTCATTTCTTAACAAAATTAAGTAGTTCAAAATGTGAAAGAATCGCCTTGAAGTCTACTATCTTCTCCTAGTGATTTGAAAGCAAAGTGTTCAAATATTTTTCGTGTCTAACATCAATTTCGTGGTTGCACATACTTTTACAAGGTATTTGTTTATCCTATGATTTCTAAGCTTTTAAATGTTCAAATAGCATGGGTATTTTTCCTATTTTAGTATATGTGACCTACATTTGCCAAATTAGAGACTTAAATGTGTTTTAGGTTTTCCTAAATCTAAAACTTCACATGTTTGTGAGTTGTATTTTGACTAGCTTATATTATAGAACCATTTAAGTGTTAATTGAATTTATTATGTTGATTGATAGCCACATGTGCTAGGATCTTTTAGTTGAATATATTTAAGTTTAGAACATTTAATTTTATATTTAGAGCCTTTTAGATTTAATTGATTATTTAGTGAATATGTACGCTAAATATTTCCTAGAGAATCTTATTGAACATATTTTATATTTTAGCATTTTTGGTTTTAATTCTAAAGCCTTGAACATGAGCTTAATGAATATGTTATGTTTCGAGCTTTAGTTTGTATGAATAAAATCTACGATTTAAGTGTGATTCGGTTGGATTGCATTTTCTAGGTTTTTGTTCATGCATAATAAACTAGATATTATTGTTTGTGAACTTACATGTCTTGTTTTAGTTCTTCAAGAAGTGTACCTAATCCATACATTTCATATGTGATTTGCATCTTTGTGTGATGTCAATTGTTTAGATTATAAACTAGAAAAACATGCATTATGTGCATATTGATTATTTTTAGTTTCCGTAGGATATCTTGATCAAATATTCTATTTTGCATATGTTGGGGTTTATGCCTTAAAGATGTAATTTGTAAATGGATTTATGAAATAAATAATAGAAAAAGTTGAATTCATTATTGTTGTGTTGTTTATTTTATAACATGTATATATTAACATCCTAGATTGCCGGATGTAATCTCAAATTGTGTATATGAGTGTCATATACGAATGGATACAATAAGAGACATGCAATCTAAAGAGTCAATAGATAGCAAATAAAGCTGGGTACTTTATTTGTGGTTAATCTATAGCTGCGGTCCATTCTGTAATGTACGGTGATTCTATCATGAATCATTCATATGAGATATGAGAATGGAGACACTTTGTATGATGTGATCATATAAGACTGGGCCATGATCTATATGAATCTCTCACCAAGATCCGTTTACTGATGAGATTCATATGTATCAACTAATGATGGCTATATGTGGGTAATCTTAATCCAGAGTATCTTATCGACTCCTTCAATAACCATCGTGGTCTTTGATATACTATGGGTGAAGTCAAATACATTTCCTGATCGATATACTCCATATGTTGGGATCTTGTGGCTCGGAAGGTTTGTACACAATAATTGAATTCACTTATTCTTGTGAGAAGTAGATGGTAGTTCCTTTAAGAGTTGATTCAGGGCTTGGACAGTATGAGCGCTCTCTTAATTCCATGAGGAAATAGGATTTATTGTTCATTAGAGAATCAACGGTACTTAAAGGATATATATAATTAGAGGGGTATAACAGATATTCTGACCCAGCTCTAATTATAAACTATTGTAGAGGATCACACCATATGTAATAGTTGTATCGATGGACACCGAGTTGTATCGGTCTTTATAAAAGCGTCTGCAGTTGAGATAGTACAGCTTCGGGTTTTTAGTGGAATAACACCAGAGTTAATAATCAAGAAAAAATAATTAAAGAGTTTAATTAATGATTTCGAGGATTATTGGAGTTCAAAATACTGTGGGTTCATTGGTCCCCTTGCTAGCCCGATCGATTTAGGTAACAAGGGTCACGGTTAATTAATTGGATTGTCCAATTAATTGTGTTACGAAAGTGACACGTATTTATTCAGGAAATTAATTGAATAATGAGATTATTTGACTAATGAGATTATTTGACTAATGAATAAAGGTGATTAAATAATGAGATTTTTTATTTTATTAATCACTAAATGGAGGATGTTTGTTGATATTTGTTTTTTAATAAAATAAGATAATGTGAATATTTTATTTTATTAAATTAAATATTTAATTTTTGTATTTAAATATTTTAAATTCAAAATTGATGGTATCTTTTAATAAAAATAAAATAAAGATTTTGTTTTAAATAAAAAGATATCATGAGGATTTTAAAAGAGAATATATATATATATATATATATATATATATATATGATATATATTTTTTGAAAGCCGACTAAAACAATATATCAATTAAAAGGAAAAATATATATATTTGATATATATATTCTATAAAAAGAAACACACAAACGTGCAACATAAGGATTTTGATTTAGATGCAATTTGGTGTGTGTGTAACAAGCACAAGAGATTAGGTCTCTTGAATTGCAATTAATAGCAATTATATGTGTGAGACATGACACACGAATCAATAGAATAAAAAAAAGGGGGCATTAAAATTGTTTTTAGCTCTGCACACTATTTGTTTTTAACAAAATGAGAGAAGTCAAAAATGGTTTTGATAAAAAGGTGTATGTTTGTGTGTTGTGTAGTGCAAACAAAATAGAAAGAAAAAAATAATATTGTTTAATCTTTTTATACTAGAATTGTTCTAGTTTGTGGACTTAAAATAAAAGAGTTTCTTCAATTCTCTCCACATCCTCTATTCTAAGATCCTGAGTCCGTGACTCGCCCATACGCAATTACTAGTCCCGGGAGATAGCGTGGAAGATCGAGTGGTTCAGATAGGAGCATATCGTAAAGTGAAGGAGTCTCCAAACGTTGGTAAAATTTTATTCATCTAAATATATTGATTTCAATTTCCTATATATAAGTATATTTTATTATTGTATTAATTTTATATGTATAAGTTCCGAAAAAGAATTACGATATCAAGTTCACTGGTCCCAGATCGTTTACGATCTACATAAAAAAATTTAAAACCCACTTCTACTGCGTGACCGGTGAATGGGGGTTCTAACAATTGGTATTAAAGGCAATTTTTTTTTTGGAACTGGAAATTGTTTTCGATGCTCCTGTATGCATGATTATATAGACACAGTTTAAATTGACTTTATGATGTTTTTGTATGTATATTAAGTTTTTCAATTTATGAAAACATGATTGATCGTTAATTATACAGTACTGTGGATTTAGGGTTTATGGGTTGTATAATTTTTTTATATATTTTAATTATTTTTATTTTTACTGTTATTGTATTGTACGAAAAAATAAAACTTTGTAACCTATATTGAAGACTTGGAAAAATCACGGAGAAGGATTCATGATATGAATCGGAGTGACCCGATGAGACTGGAAGACTTGAAAATTACAAGAAGATCAAGGAATGCCTTGGGGTATTTTTGTAATTTTAGATTTTAATTTTTTTAGGTTAAATAATCCACAGTACTTGGTCAATTCATCTATGTTTTATATTATGTGATGATAAAAGTATTGTCATGCATATCTATGTCATTTATATTAAATGTGCCTACACAAATATATTTGATATGTCATACATGCATCATAGCCCAATTTTTTTTATGTATTTTTTTTAATGTGATTAAAATGGGTAAATACATAATTGGCTATGAAAATGAGATTAATTTTTTTAATGGTTAAAAAACTTGGTAATTCTCATTAATATTAATCTAGTTATTAAAGTGTTTAATAAGTTAGATTAATAGGGTCATTTATTGTAATTAGGATTAATATGATTAATTGCCTAATAATAAATGAACCGAATAAAGTGTTAGAGTTTTAATAGTTAATACTTGGTAAACACTAACATAATAATCTGACCTTAGTAAATAGTTTACAAAGGTTTAGATTATTCACTAATAAATTAGATTTTTAATAGTTAAAAATCATAAATAATTTATTAGTTAATTATAATTTGTTTCTAATAATGAATTAGTTCATGCGTTAGATAAGTTAATTAAAGTTAGTCGTTTGATCCTGTAGAGTCTAGGTGCATTAAGGGATAAAAGAAAGCCCTAATTTTAAAATAGTGAGTGGGAGAGGGATATATGACATATATATCCCACGGTCTCCACCATTAGTTCAACAAAGTGAGATCCGAGTGTGGCCTCGTGACAGCTTTGCTTTTGTCCTCCCTAAGGAGGGTTTCCACAAAGATCAATACCAAGGTTGACTTTCTAACGGATAAGATTTTTGAGGGTATTTCGGAATTGACCGACCCTAAGGTAGCAATTCTCGAGTTAAGCTTGTGAGATCTGAAATGGTGGGTTACATTCACGAAGGTTTTGATTAAGTTTTGTTAATTAAAAACTTGACTGAATAAATGATGATTGAAGGATATGGAATAAGAGTTATTCTAGAACATCATTTGATTGAGAATGTCTCGGTCTAACATGCAAAGACTTGACCGACCCTAAAGCAGCACTTCTTTGTGGTATGTTCGATTGTCGTGGCATAGTAACTAGTTTTAGGGTAGTTCTAGTTTGTTAAACATATTCATGCATCATGTTTAAATTTATGCCATATCACTCACACTTGTTTTGAAATAGATGACTGAATGAATGTTTTATTTTTTTCAGCAATAATGTCTTCTGCATTACTTCAAATTCTTACAAATGACAAATTAACTAGTGATAACTACACTAAGTGGAAACTTAACATTAATGGAATTTTTGTCACCAAAGACCTTAAGTTTGTGCTAATGGAGGAATGCCTTCCAGCGCCTGCTGCTAATGCCACACGAACTGTTTATGATGCATACCAGTGATTGGTCTCATCTGATGAGAAGGCTCGAACATATCTATTGGCTTCTATAACAGATGTGCTTATCATAAAGTATGATGCAATGACTTCAGCATTTGGAATCATAGAGTCATTACAAGCTATGTTCAGGCAGCTCTCCGAGCAAAAGCTACACGAAGCTATTCGTTCCATTATGCTCGCTCGCATAAAGAAAGGTACGTCTGTTCGGGAACATGCCCTGAGCATGATGTCCTACTTCAACATAGTAGAAGTCAATGGTGAGGCCATTGACTTCTCCATTGATGAACCCAGTCAAGTTAGAATCATACTGATTACTCTTTCGAAAAGTTTTAATCTGTTTAAGAGTAACTACGAGATGAACAAGTTAAGGTTCAGTCTCACACGGTTGTTAAATGAGCTCACTACCTTTGAGTCCTTGACTAAGGGCTGTAAGGGCAAGATCGGTGAGGCAAATGTTGCTGAACCATATTTATCCAATAATAAGAAGAGGTAGAGGTCTGGTAGAAAGGTGAAGGGTAAGCCCAAAACTAGAAGAAGTCCAAAAAAGGTAAATATGATTTACTTGTTCGTGAGTCATGTTTAGTGGAAGATGATTCTTCACCCTAGATAGTTGATTCGGGGGCAACTAACCATGTTTGTTCTTCTTTGTAGTGGACTGATTCTTGGACATAACTAGAGGAGGGAGCCTTCTCAATACGTGTAGGGTCGGGGGATGTCGTATCGGCCAAAGCAGTGGGAGCAATAAGATTGCAAGTTTGTAATAATAATAGTTTTTTATTATTGAATAATGTTTTTTATATTTCTGGATTTACATGGAATTTGATTTCCGTTTCTAAGTTGTTAGAACAAAAATATTCTGTTTCTTTTTAAAATAAGTTTGTTATTTTGGAAAGAATGGTCTGAATATTTATTCAGGAATTGATGAAAACAATTTGTATATGTTAAGACCGTTAATACATACTACACTGCTCAACACCGAAATATTTAAGGATGAAAAAACAAAAACTAAACGACATAAGATTTCACTAGATAATGAAACGTATCTCTGCAGTTAAGGCTTGGTCATATCAACCATGACCGGATAGACAGACTAGTAAAAAGCGGACCCTTAAGTGAGTTAAAGGTTGACACCTTACCTGTCTGCGAATCTTATCTGAAAGGTAAGATGACTAAGACACCTTTTACTGGAAAAGAGCTTAGAGCTAAAGAACCACCAGAGCTTATACATACAGACGTCTGTGGACCAATGAATGTTAAAGCTAGGGGTGGTTATGAGTATTATGTCATCTTTATATATGACTACTCAAGTTACAGATACGTCTACTTAATGCAACGGAAGTTGGAAATGTTTGAAAAGTTTAAAAAATTCCGAGCTGAAGTTGAGAATCAATTAGGTAGGACTATCAAGTCACTATGATCAGATCGTGGAGGTGAGTACCTTGATCAAGAGTTTAAAGACTTCATGGTCAAGCATGGGATAGTTTCCTAACTTATAGCTCCTGGTACACCTCAGCAAAATAGTGTAGCGGCGAGGAGAAATAGAACCCTAATGGAAATGGTGAGATCTATGATTAGTTTCTCATCATTGCCAAATTCCTTTTGAGGATGAGTTACAAACAACAGCATACATTTTAAATGTTGTGCCATCCAAATATGTTACTAAGACTCCCCTAGATTTGTGGAACGATCGTAAAGCCAGTTTGTGATATTTTTACATATAGGGTTGTCCAGCACATATGGTGAAGAACAGAAGTGGAAAGCTCGACTCCAAGTCCGTGGTCTGCCTGTTTGTAGGATACTTTAAGGAGACCAGAGGTGGACACTTCTATAGTCCCGAAGATAACAAAGTATTTGTATCGATAAATGTAACATTTCTTGAGAACAATTATATTAAGGAGCATAAATCTCGTTCTAAGATTGTATTAAATGAGTTGGAGCCCGGTGAGACTAGTGCTTCAACAATAAGAGTTGTTGATCTATAAACATCCGAGAGTTAGATGATAAATAACCACCTAAACGTAGTCAGAGGGTTGTAAGACAACATGAACACTATTTAGGTATAAGTGAGGGACAAGGTGTTATCTCTGCTAATAGTGTGGATAATCCATTGACATTTAAGAATGCAATGAAAGATCCTGATAAAGAGGAATTGCATAAAGTCATGAATCTCAAGATGGAGTCCATGTACTCTAACTCAATCTAGGATCTTGTAGACTTAACTAAAAGGGTAAAATCCATAGGGTGTAAGTGGATCAACAAGAGAAAGAGAGGAATAGACGGGAAGGTTAAGACCTTCAAGGCAAGGTTAGTGTCTAAGGGTTATACCTAGAAAGAGGGGATCGATTGTGAAGAGAACTTCTCGCCAGCAGCCTTGTTTAAGTCTATTTGGATTCTTTTATCCATTGCTGCCTATTTCGATTATGAAATTTGGCAGATGGACGTCAAAACTGCATTCTTGAATGGCAATCTTGATGAGTGCATCTATATGATGCAACCAGAGGGATTCATGTCTCCAGATCAAGAGCAAAAGGTTTGCAAGCTGCAAAGGTCCATCTAAGGACTTAAGTAAGCTTCTAAATCTTGAAACATAAGGTTTGATGAAGTGATCAAAACCTATGGCTTCGAACAGAACGTCGATGAGCCTTGTGTCTACAAGCACATCATTGACAAGAAAGTAGTTTTCTTGGTCCTATACATAGATGATATCCTATTTATTGGGAATGATGTAGGAGTGTTGTCTGTTATAAAAAGCTGGTTGGCTAGCCAATTCCAAATGAAAGATTTGGGAGAGTTGAGTTATGTTCTAGGGATCCAACTTATAATGGATCTTAAGAAAAAACTCATAGCACTATCTCAAGCATCATATATCGATAAGATTATTGTACAATTTTCGATGCAGAACTCTAACAAAGGTAATTTACCTTTCAAGCATGTAGTTCACTTGTCTTAGGAGTCTAAGGAACAGTGTCCTAAGACACCTTAAGAAGTAAAAGATATAAGACGTGTACCATATGCATTGACAGTAGGTAGTCTCATGTATGCTAGTTTATGCATGAGACTGAACATCTGCTATGCAATGAGAGTAGTCAGCAGCTATCAGTCCAACCCAGGATTGGATCATTGGGTTGCTGTCAAGACTATTCGCAAGTATCTTCGGAGAACGAGAAATTATATGCCAATGTATTCCGGATAGAATTTGATCAAGTTAGGATACACAGATTCTGATTTTCAGTCAGACGGAGATTCTAGGAAATCCACATCTGGATCAGTATTCACCTTAGGTGGTGGAGCCATTGTGTGGAGAAGTATCAAACAATCTTGCATTGCTGACTCCACCATGGAAGCCGAATATGTAGTCGTTTGTGAAGCAGCTAAACAGGCTATTTGGCTCCACAAGTTCTTGAGTAATCTGAAAGTTGTTCCAGATATGGATAAGCACATCACACTTTATTATGATAACAGTAGTGTTATGGCTAATTTCAAAGAACCAAGAAGCCACAAAAGAGGGAAGCATATAGAGAGAAAATATTATCTCATTAGAGAGATAGTGTAGAGAAGAGATGTGATTGTCACAAAGAAAGCCCCATAAGAAAATCATGTTGATCCATTTACGAAGACCTTACCGGCTAAAGTGTTTTCTACTCACCTAGATGGTCTAGGGTTACGAGACATGCCTCACATGCTTTAGTGCATGTGGGATATTGTTAGGGATTATGCCCTAAATATGTAATTTGTAAATGGATTTATGAAATAAATAAAAGAAAAAGTTTAATTCATTCTTGTTGTGTTGTTTATTTTATAACTTATGCATATTAACATCTTGGATTACCGGATGTAATCTCGAACTGTGTATATGAGTGTCATATAAAAATGGATACAGTAAGAGACATGCAATCTAAAGAGTTTATAGATAGCAAATAAAGTTGGGTACTTTATTTGTGGTTAATCTATAGCTGCGATCCATTCTGTAATGTACGGTGATTTTATCATGAATCATTCATATGAGCTATAGGAATGGAGGCACCTTGTATGATATGATCACATAGGACTGGGCCATGATCTGTATGAATCTCTCACCAAGATCTATTTACTAATGAGATTCATATATTTAAACTAATTATGGCTATATATGGGTGATCTTAATCCTGAGTGTCTTATCGTCTCCTTTAGGTTAGGTCGTGGTCTTTGATATACCATGGGTGAGGTCATATGTATTTTCTGATCAATATACTCCGTATGTTAGGATTGTGGTTTGGCTTGTGGTTGGGAAAGTTTGTACACAATAATGGAATCCACTCATTCTTGTGAGAAGTAGATGGTAGTTCCTTTAAGGGTTGATTCGGGGCTTGGACAGTATGAGCGCTCTCCTGATTTCCTTGAGAAAATAGGATTTATTGTTCATTAGAAAATCAACGATCCTTAAAGGATATATGTAATTATAGAGGTATAACAGACATTTTGACCCAACTCTAATTATGAACTACTGTGGAGGATCACACCATATATAATAGTTATATCGATGGACACCGAGTAGTATCGATCTGTGTCAAAGTGTCTGTAGTTAAGAGAGTGCAGCTTCGCTTTTTAGTAGAATAATACCGAAGGTAATAATCAAGGAATATTAATTAAAAAGTTTAATTAACGATTCCGAGGATTATTGGAGCTCAAAATACTATGGGTCCATTAGGTCCTCTTGCTAGCCCGATCGATTTAGGTAACAAAGGTCACGGTTAATTAATTGGATTGTCAAATTAATTGTGTTACGAAAGTGACACGTATTTATTCGGAAAATTAATCGAATAGTGAGATTATTTTATTATTGAATAATGGTGATTAAATAATATAAATAATGAGATTATTTAATTATGTTATTAATCACTAAATGGAGTATGCTGGTTGATATTTGTTTTTGAATAAAATAAGATAATGTGATTACTTTATTTTATTAAATTAAATATTTAATTTTTGAATTTGAATAGTTTAAATTCAAAATAGATGGTATCTTTTAGTAAAAATAAAATAAAGATTTTGTTTTAAATAAAGAGATATCATGAGGTTTTTAAAAGAGGAAATATATATCTGATATATATTTTTTGAAAACCAACCAAAACAAGAAATCAATTACAAAGGAAAAATATATACATTTGATATATATATATATATATATATATATATATATATATATATATATATATATTCTATAAAAAGAAACACACAAACGTGCAACAAAAGGATTTTGCATTAGATACAATTTGGTGTACGTGCAACAAGCACAAGAGATCAGGTCTTTTGAATTGCAATTAATATCAATTATATGCGTGAGACATGACACACGAGTCAACTGAATTAAAAATAAAAAAAGGGGTATTAAAATTGTTTTTAGTTCTACGCGCTATGTGTTTTTAACATAAAGAGAGAAGTCAAAAATGGTTTTGATAAAAAGGTGTATGTTCGTGCATTGTGTAGTGCAAACAAAATAGAAAGAAAAAAAATATTGTTTAATATTTTTATACTAGAATTGTCCTAGTTTGTGAATATAGAAGAAAAGAGTTTCTTCAATTCTCTCTACACCCTCCATTTTAAGATCCTGAGTCCGTGACCCGCCCTCACGCAGTTATCAGTCCCGAAAGATAGCGAGGAAGATCGAGTTGTTCAGACAGGAGCATATCATAAGATAAATGAGCCTTCAAACATTGGTTAGATTTTCTTCATCTAAATATATTGATTTCAATTTCCTGTATATACGTATATTTTATTATTGTAGTAATTTTATATGTATAAGTTCTGAAAAAGAATTACGATATCAAGTTCACTGGTCCCAGATCGTTTACAATTTATACAATTTTTTTTAAAACCCACTTCCGCTACGTGAAAACTTCATAGAAATGATGGAGGATGAATATAAAAACACTCTCAACTTTGAATCACTCAAATCAGAGTTCAAATGAAGAAGTTATGGTGTTTGGAAGGTGAGAAAATGTAGAGAGAAAATTTTCTACACACAAGTTTAAATTTCTTCTTAGAATGAATGTGAGAGGGAAGAAGAATATAAAGGAGAGAGAAAATTGGGCCTGTGAAATGAACAAGAGGGGCAAGAAGCAGCCAAGCATGCTTGCTCCCCGAGATGGCGCGTGGGCATCTCGGGAAAGAAGTGCTTTGCTGACTTCTTTCTCCTTCGACCTTCCTTCGCATTCTTCGACCGTTCTCCAGCCTCCGAACTCGAAATTCTAATCCATTTACGGATTACGAACCATAACTCTCACACGGACATAGAAATATAAGATACTAAACCCAAAAAATAATAATTTGACTCGATATATGAAGACGAAGACAATGTATGCAACATGAGTTGAAGTGTAGTATCTTTTGACTTAGAACTTGAAATCAATAGTATGAGTAACCGAAATGACCGGAACTCAATCAAGAATGATTTAAGACTAAAATCAAGTTCAATATCCATGTTATACAAATATATACACAAACAAACACAATTCACACCAGAATGCAAACTACATAGAGATAGTCTCCAATCATGCATTTTCCAAAACATGTTATTTCCATACCAATGCATGAGCATTCATCTTCAAGTGTGTGAATGTGTTATACATGGTGCACAAAGATGCAGGGAAACATATGAATGAATTGTATGTGTGTGCCTATATTGGTGCAAAATGATACAGGGACACATGAATGAATTATGTGTGTGCCTAAGCCTTGTAAGAGAAAGACAAGGTCTTAGTATACCTTTGTAGAACCATATTGCATCCTTTCTCTTTGAAGACTTTGACCTTGCTTTGACTTGTTGTTCATTCTTCTTTGAAGCTTGAATCATCATGAATCTAAACAGCTAAATCATTACAAGTAAACATCATTTTGATATGGAATTAATGCCAACATAAACTAAAACCTAACAGCTTTCCCTCACTAGGGGAACTCTTTCTCTCACTAAGATCTGGAATATTAGAGTTCTTGATCTAAATGGGTAAGAAGATAACATATATATAGGCACAAGCAAAATGGTATCATTTTGATAAAATTCTGCCCAGAACCGTATAGTGCGTGGGTCTAGACCCGTGCAGTGACCTGTACATACTCGTGCTAAGCCGTGAAAATGTCTGTCTAAAGGCCTGAAACCGAGAGATAGAGAGTCCCTCACCAAGCTAGTGCGCAGGTAGTGCATGGGTTCCTTACGCGCGCATTGACCCATGCAATAGAGACTACAATGGTCTCTCTTCGCGCTACAAAGAGCACACCATCATGCACGTGCGAACGTATCCATCCAAGCAACAGAATACCAATTATATACACACCAAACACACTTAAAACTAAGAATGAAATGCCTTATAACAGATGTAACAACTCAAATACATATAAGTGTGTGCGTGTTCAATAACAAATGCATGTCAATGTAAATGCATATAAATGAAATGTGAGTGTGTGCAACTAAATCTCTTCAGTAAGAAATAAGCACAAGTGAACTACCTCTTGAAGCTTACCTGGATCTTGGATGCTTGCCATCAAAAGCCTAAACTACCCATTACACATTGAATCCCTAATGTGATTTGTCATGAAATAAGCCAATCATAAAATTGAGGTTCTTACAGAAGGTATCGTCCATAGAGAGGTAGAATCCGTATAACTGTCTCTAGCTAAAGTGTTAGTGAAAGCGATGTAAATAGAATATGGAAAGGGTGAGAATAGTGTGTGTGATGTATATTCATAAAGCGGATGGTGTGTGATGTGTGAATAACTAAATTAAATTAAATTACACTAAGGATAGAAATGTAATTGGGTGCTTGCCTTTCTAAATTTAACTACATGGAAATCCATTACACTACAAAGCAATTAAAATTAGTCTACTCCTAAAGGCAAGACACCTTAACTATGAAAATAAATGTGGATTGGAGAGATGCAAGATAGTGATTACAAAAGGTACATAAGTTCACCAAACACACAAGCTAGTCATGTTGATAATAAACATTCAAGCAGCATTCAAAAGGATTAAAAGGCTAGTTCTCTTGATTATGGATTCCAAAACCAAATCATCTATTGTTACGAATCATTTGTTGATTAAGGAATACCGAAATCGATTCTTATCACTTTACCAAAGGCATGGAATGAGCAATTGTGTCTAGGTCTAAACCCATTAAGCACATGAACAATACACCAAACAACATAATCTAATAGAAGCATGCATAAATCAACTTACCTCTATTCAAGAGTTAACAATAAAGATCCATTCACGATTAATCAATCGAAACACAGATGTACTCTTTCATTCAAATCAATTCATACATATCGATTCCCTTTCGCCACCAATATACAAACAAGAGTGAGACACTAAGTTACACTACATCATTTGTTTCATTCTAAAGTCTCACTTATGCAAAACATAGTAATTCCTACTCATTCACCAACATACATGTCAAGAAAAGAGAGATATAACACAAGCTCAAAGAATAGAGTCAAGATCCAAGTTGAAACTAAGTATATACCATATATAACAAGCCAAGTGTTGGTTTACAAATATTCCCTATTGAGGATTACACATCAAAAAAATAAGACATAAAACAAATAAAAGAGTTTAGAGATAACCAAGATCTCTATTTTGTTTGCTCTTCTTTCTCCTTGAATCTACGTCAAAGATGGATGAAGGAAGTGTAGAGATGTTGGTGGAAAGACATCCATGGAAGAGAATTCTCCATGGACTCTTTGAAGATCCTCTCTCTCTTTTGTGTTGTTGAAGAACAAGAGTAGGTGTTGGTGCCTATCCAAGACTTGATATTGGAAGATATATTATACTAATGATCAATAAAGTGGTGTATTTATCGAGTTTGAAGGTTAGGGCACTAATTAGGTGTGAAATTCAAGTTTGCCCTTCAAAATATCTTGATCTGGAAGTGGATAGAGTTCTGCAGCCATAAATCTGTGAGTTGGAACTCACAGTTTTAAGTCACAGATATGGCTCTGCCGGTTGTAACTCACAGATCTAGATAGCAATAAGTTATGGGAAACTTCTGTGAGTTAGAACTCGCAGATCTGGTAGCCGCCTTGTTTCTGTTGGCTTGAACTCGTAGTCTAAAGTAATAGTCTCCTTTGGTATGCATCTGCGACTCTGATATGTGAGTTGGAACTTGTGGTCTGAAGTAGTAGATCTGGATCTGCTGGCATAAGGACACAGTCTGACTTGGCAGTATCTTCTGGGAGACACTGTGACATTGATCTACGAGGTAGAACTCATAGTCTGAACTTGCAGTCTCGTCTAGAAACTATATACTACTTGGTCCTTTTGGTTCATGTCGTAGTTTGAAGTAACAGTTCTCTCTGGGGAACATCTATGACTTAGATCTGCGAGTTAGAACTCGCAGATGGAGCTCGCAGTCCAGTCTAAATCCTAACTTTAACTCTTTTTCTTACTCTTTGAGAAGCTTCATTTTAAGCTCGAACACCTAACTTTAGGGAAATGGACCTACACAAGGCTCAAACACATATTATATACATAGAAACACTCGAAACCAAGCATAAAAGTTAAGAATAGGGAGACTAAAATAGGTACATAAATGTACCGATCATGGGTGCATCTAAAAGTCTTTTGACTAGTATGTAGATTATGATAGTATCTATTTTGCTTCGGCAACTACATAGAACACAACAAGCAACTTCATGAAAAAGGTTACACATTTTGGTTGTGCAGCCGCCAAATGTAGAAAAGGGATGCGCCAATATGATTGAAAATACAAACATAGTTAAATTGCCTAAGCAAACCTAAGGGGTGATTAGGTTCTTACAACTGTTTTCATTCCCCTGAAACAAATAAAAGCTTGCCCATCAAGATAGCTTTTCTCACAACACATTAAGTAGATACAAACACACTTAGACTATTGAAAAGTATGAACAATTAGTATAGTCCAATATATTCTACAATTTGCAAGTGAAGAGTTCATACTAAAACATAAATCAACAAGCATTAGTATTCATTTATAAATGTCTTACATAAACAAGTGCTAATTAAATAACAACTATATACAAATAAATCAAGTTGAATAAATGATATGCACTACTTTGATCAAGTGTATGTTTGCATCTCACTTAAATCCAAAAATCTTGTTTTGCAAAGATATCAATCAATAATGATCCAAACAAGATTTAACCAAACACATAAGTAAATATGAAAGAGATAAGTATATTGGCATTTGACACATCATATTTTACATGGTAAAACCTCTGAAGAGGATACATCCATGGGTTGATTTCATAACCACTGATAGCACCAACTTTCACTAGTTGGATAAACGTACACCCTCAAAATTGACCACTTCAAATGATACATCCTCTCTTGGATATCCTTAGTATCTTGCCCTAGGGCCTTTTACTAATGAAAAACTTGCCTACTTTCTATCCAAGACACTTCACTTGTATTGAGAGAGTTTACTCGCTTGACTATCCAGAACTTTACACTCCTAGCCAAGACTTTCTTGCTCGGCTATCCGAAACTACACATTCCTAGCCAAGATTTCCTTGATTAACTATCCGGAACTTCACATTCCTAGTTAAGACTTCTTGCTCAAATTGAAGCTTCGCACTCCAACAAAAAACTTCAACCTTTTGCTAGGAAAACGATCTAAGTGTAATGCAAATGATGCAAACACATGTAACATAGAATATATGATCAATATATCCTTTTGAAACTAGAAATGATCAAGAAGCACACAATGTACATTTTTCTAGTATACAGTCCAAATACAAATGACATCATACAAATGATACGTGTAAATACGAAATGTATGGATTAAGTACAATCCATAAAGAACTAGACTTATGCATTAAAATGCACAAAATAAGATTGCCTAGTTCTTAAACATGAACAAAAATCTAGAGCATGAAAAACACTAAAAACATGCCAAGTCCTAGATTTTATTCATGTAACTAAAGCTTGAAAACATAGCATATTCATATGGCACATATTCAAGACTTTAAAACTAAAACCAAAAATGCTAAACTCATGAGATATGATCAATAAGATTCTCTAGCAATCATTTACAGCACATATTCACAAAATAATCAATTAAAACCTAATAGGCTGTAAATATATAATTAATTGTGCTAATCCTAAATATGTTAAACTAATGAGTCCTAGCACATGTAAAGGTTTTCAATCATCAAAATACAATCAATTAAAGCACAAATAGCTCTAAATAATAAGTTATTCACAATACAACTCGCAAGCATATGAAAACATAGATTTCCAGAAACCTAACTCACATACAAGTCTTTAATTAAGTAGTTGTTATTGATAAAATCTGGAAGGACGACAGGTCAACATGATTGCCAGAATTCAAGGTAGTCAGAGATGTCATCTCACCAAAAGTCAACTGAACTAAACCAACCCAAGTTGACCGAAAATGACTCCACAGTACCTTGTCAAGGTTACCCAGATGGTCAGACAGAAATAATCCGACCAAGGTAATTAGATTGATTAGGTTAAGGCATCCAGTTGGGGTCAAGTAACCAATCAGGGAGAGATGTTTGGTTAGGTATGGCAGGCGATCAGATGAGTGGCACGTGGACAATGTTTAATTCACTCCAACCATAACTCAAATACATAGAAAAAGAGTCTTACTTAAACATGGTGTCTCGAAGCTTACTTTGATAAGGAAATGAAGTTCCTTAGAGATATCAGAGTCTAGATTAGACAAGAGATATAATGCTTTCAATCCGCAAGATACACAAACAGAAAAGAAGATAATCACAACTTCGATAAGTTATAGCTTCATTAAATGTCATCATTTTTTCTTACTTGTACATCAATAATTAGGGTTTTATACATGCATAAATGTACCGTAAAATACCATTGTAATAGTTAGAAGGCAATAATACACAAGAAAGAGAAAACTAGAGTGTGTAACAATTTCAACATAGCGGATTTTCCTTCCTGCTGTCACAGGCAATCGTGGACGTTTCCCCAACTTAGAGTTTTACCATGTAAAACTGTGTGTTTGCGTGCTCTATTTTTCCTGTTCTTTCTATGACAATGTTAGCAATCAGGAAATAGTGTGTTGGTCAAAAATCGCCGTTAACAATTGGCACTAGAAGGAGGGGCCGGGTATTACTATTTTTACAGAATTGCTAGAGTCAACCTCAAGGAATTTGTGAGACAATAATAATATGGAAAATAGTGGAGACGAAATTCAATCCCCATATGACGTTAGTACCCTGTGTGATGTCAAAAGCTCAGATCTAGTCAATGCTGGCACCGCTGAGGGAAATTTGTCCTCCGTAACTCCAGTCTCAACCGGTCAAGCTGCGATTCCCTTCATAGATGTTCTCCTAGGGATTTCCCCAAATGCATTCAAGCAAGTCCAAGAGTTTTGGCAAAGATTCATTGAAGACGCTGCTAGATAAGAAATCAATATAATAGTAATTACCAATTTGACCTCACCGTATCAACTGTCTACACCTATGGTGGCCTAAGACCCCAATGTGCATTCTGAAATAATAGTTGTGACCCTAGGCACACCTTGTAAAACTAGTAGAGTCAGGGTGGACCATCGGGGAAGGATGGAACACTCTTAGAGAAGAGATGACCGTCAATTTGACTATGGCCATATGGAGCACTGAGGTGAGATAGCCGAGAAGCGAGTAGATACATGGAGTCTAGTTTATAAGAAGATGTATGAAGATACGATGGGGGCAAACCAGAATATACTCAAGAGGATTGATATGATGGTCATAGACGGAGGTTTTAATCAACCTCAATTGATGTAGAGGCCCCATCTAGGTGGCATCGGGAAACAAAACCAGGTTACAAGATGAGTACTGAGGGATCCATAAGGGCTCACTATTTGATAGAAATTCGCTGAGCACAAGGAAATAGAAAGAGAGCAAAAGGTCTTGTTAAGGAGGATAAATGCACTATGGGAACTTATTGATTAGCAACTCTAGCAGCCCATTCACCGATCCAATCTAGAGGGATCTATTTTTGAAAAAGTTTAGAATGCCATATATGGAATAGTTTAAGGCTAACACCGATCCACAGAAATATGTCAGAAGGTACCATAGTTCGATGACTCAATATGATTATGATGACACAATGATGTGTAGGATACTCCTATAGAAATTAGGAAATCAAGGGTCTAGATGGTTTGGTGGCCTAACTAATGGCTCGATCAAGAACTTTGAGGAATTGATACAAGTCTTCACCTGACAGTTTATAGGAAACATCCAGAGAAGTAAGTCAATATTGGTTCTCTAGACTCTGAAGCAAAGAAATGACAAGAAGTTACGAGACTACCTAAGCAGATTCTCTCATGATGTATCAGAGGTATAGGATCTCAACGATGATGCAATGGTTTCAGCCTTTATTAACAGTTTCCAACATAGCCAACTGTCACTCAGATTATGGTAGAAAGGGTTAACCACTTATGCACACAAGTGGATGATGTTGAGGGATATGTGATGGTGGAGAAAGAGCAAATTACCTACGGTGGGGAGTTCATACATGGCGGTCGGCTAGAAGAAGGCCAAAACCCTGACGATAGTTTTTTGAAGTGAAACCAGACATTGGACCATGAGAACAACAATTCAGGCAATGGCAGTGAAGGTCGGAAGGATGATGGCCATTAGGGATGTAGAAACTTTAGAAGGCAATACACCAATTACACTCCCTTAACCAAGAAAAAGAAGGATGTCTTGGATATGATAGAAAACAAAAACCAATACAATATGTTAACCGAAAATTCCCACTGGGTGAAAAATCTCGATTAACACCCTAAACCCGTTACCCGGTAGGCGACGGGGGGTAGGTTCCTCAAACCTTACTGATCTTGTATGAATATGAAGGATGATACGGCAGGTAGAAGACTAGCCTTACCACCCATCGGGCTTCGTGCATATGGAGGTGATATGGGGAGCACGAGGTTCCCTTGCTGGTGTAAAGGGGCTGATCCTCATCCCTGGTCTTGGTCTTAGTAACCGTCCTGGTATCCGGTCTCTTTTCTAGGTGTCCTTGATCTAAATAGCAAGTGATAGGGTAGGATTGGTGCTCCAGGATGACATAGATATGGTTGTGAAAGATTGGACCACCCGATAACGATCCTTTACCTCTATATACTTTCGGTTGAGGTCGGAACCCGTCCTAGTTCCCAGGTCCTGGACCCCGATTCCTTTCTGCAGTTCCTTGACCTAAATGGTAAGAGGGGAGATAGGATCGGTACTCCTCCGTAGTTTCCCATCCCCGATAACAAGTAAGGAGGATGGCTCATCTAGCTCCGGTGCTGGATCCTCATCCGCTTCCATAGAGAGGACGCATGAGAGCTTCTCGATTCCCTTCAAACGGGCCTGTGTGGTTTATCTCAATCTTGACATACGACTTGGCAAGCAGATAGGTGAATAAGAGCGCTAGGTCCAGCGGGGTAGGAATCTTGCTCACACACATGCATACATGCATAACACATGAGATAAATAGGAGAAAGACAAGTCTTATGTAGAGGGAGGTGGACTGACCAAGGGGGAAAAAGTATCATAAATGATCACTTGTTGAAAAACCCCGAGGCAGTATCCAGAGGAAGGAGAAAGACCTTTATATATATATATCAAGCGGTGCTCCTAGAAGCTTACAACAATGGAGAAATAATACAACCATGGTGCTCCGGAGAGCTTACAACAGTGATCAAGTGTTAACAGATACCGGTACATTCTTGGTAAAAGTACACATACAAAAATGATATCGGGAGAGCTTAGATGAAGCATGTAGACTTGGCTCGGGCTGGTCGATTTTTGGATTAGAGATGAGATATTAGATATCTCATATCTGATATGAGAGATGTGTAGTCAATGCTATTACATGTGTATTTATACATGGTGTAACTACCTTGGCATGCAAGTCCAGGATTCTTGAATTGTTCTCCTTTCCTTATTGAACACGATTCTTCATTTAATGTAGTTGATCGACTTGTATCTAATTTCTCAGAGAAGATGTGTTTGTTTCCTCTTCAGACTCTTCCTTGTTTCCCACTCCATTAATTTAACCAATCAATTCGTAATCATAGGAGTTAATGATTGAGTTGACTTATTCATGGCGTTATTAAGGAGTTGACTGATTTAATGTCGTTGATTATCTACATTAATAGGGTTGACCTCATTAATAAGGTTGACTACCTCTATTAATATGGTTTGACCTCATTAATAGGGTCGATTATCTCTTTTAATACGATTTGACCTCACTAATGGTATCGTAAATATCTTGAAAGTCAGTCAACCCTCTCTTCCTATGATGTTTGGAGGAGAACTCTGGTTTTGAATGTCACTTTGGAAAGGTACTTTATGGAGGTTACCTAGGGTGACACTTGCCTATCTAGTGTCGAGGTACGCTCAGGTACGCTCAGGTACTGCTCTTGCTACTGAAGACTTGATTTAACCATGTCGGGATCTGCAGTGGATTTTGCCCTAATCGTGTTTGCACTTTTTGGTGATGATATGGCTTTACAGGCTTTTTCTTTTTCTACGCGGGCAAGTTGTGTCCTTACCATGATGAGGCAGGAGGGCATTCGCAAGACAGGTTTGGCACCCTGAAAGTCTTTTAGTAACAATAGAGATGGTAGTATGCTCCTGGAAAGTATCGCGAGATACCCCAGCCTTTGGGAACTCGGGTCCTTCCACGTCGACCTAGCTTCGGGCTTCTATCCTGGCGTAGGGAGCTTGACGTGGTCACATCGGGTTTTATTTGGCAATCCTGGATGCGTGCAAAACGCTCAGACGGTATAAGTGGCCTTGCCTTTCTCATGTAGGATCGCGTGGTAACTCGACCTCGGGGGCCTTAGTTTGAGCCCGAACTTGGACCCTTGCATGAAGGCTGGGAAGTGGAAAATTCTCCTTTTGTCCCTAGCCATATTTGGCTACTAACAAAAGTCCTCCTTGAGTTTAATATCGGTATATAGTTCGGGTTGGAGTCAGGATATGTAACATTCGAAGAATTTTCCTATCTCTTCGTAAAGGTAGCTAATACTTGAAATTAAAATCGTTTTCAGCATGCTTGGCTCAGGTAAATCATGGTACAAGCATTCCTGCTTTAGGAATCCTGGTATTTAGGCAAAAATATCTTGGTAGGTAACTAAGTCCACTTTCACACCAGGTCTTTATACATAGATGAAATATAGGTGAATCCAGACCTGTAAAATAAATGAGAGGTGGTGGACCACCGAATGGGATATTCCTTTGGTGGAATTTCCTACGCTCTAGTCAGTGTAAAATTTGATAAGAAAGAAAGGTAAGATATGACAAACCGTACGGTTCGATCATGTGGGATGAGGCTCTTGTGGCTAATCTGGGTACCTAGCGTTCCATTTCCAGGAATCACGGTACTTAGGCAAATTGGCGAAATGATCCTGGTGGGCAACTATGACATCCAAATCCTTCCTGACGGGGTTGGTTCGGTCAAGGCAATAAGATGGCCATTTGGTTATCCTAGTCTCGTGATCTAGCAGGCAATTATGCTCTTACGCTCAGATCCTTCGTGGGGGTGGTAACCTGACCAAGGCATCAGGAATGCTGGCTAGCTATCCGGGTCTCGAGATCTGGATGGCAACTATGCTCTTATACTCAGACCCTTTTTGGGGGTGGTAGCCTAACCAAGGCATCAGGAATGCTAGCTAGCTATCCTGGTCTCGAGATCTGGACGGTAATTATGCTTTTACACTCAGACCTTTCTTGGGGATGGTATCCCGATCAAGGCATCAGGAATGCTTGCTAGCTATTTTGGTCTCGATATCTGGATGACAACCATGCTTTTACACTCAGACCCTTCCTAGTGGGGGTGGTGCCCGGCCAAAGCATCAGGAGTAGTTAGGGGGATTCCCCTACCAATCCCTGGTCTTGTGTCGATCATTATTAAAATACCATGGCGATCCTCCTAGAGGAATTAATCTTGTCTAGGGCATTAGGAGTGTTGTGTAGCTCTTTTAGTAATGGTAATCCTCCTGAAGGGATTGGATCCGGTCCAGGGTATATCGATCATAGGTGAATGGTGATCACAGGAGAACTATCATGGGGATCAAAATCAATGGAGATACAAACTCATGGCGCTACCAATACGAGGTTGTATCAACGCAAGGTGGTACCGGTTGGTAACCAACCTCGCTCTATGAGCTTTTACATTAGTAGAATCTCTTAAAACGATCTGAGTTATAGGTGTAGATGATAGAGTGACCTTTCCTAAAAGATGTTTTTCATTATGAACCGATCACTAGGTGAAATCTTCCCACGTTAGGGTCACTACCTCTTCCACAGGGGTACTAGAGAGAATAAAGAGCTCCTAGTCCCCAAGTGATGTAACTGGTTTAAAGGCCTGTTTGGGGTAGATAAGAATCTTCAATAATTAAAATGGAGCTCAAGACCCCACTATAAGCGAATCGAGACCTATGGGTGCTTCCCGAATGGATCGGGACATCGATGGCTCACTAGGCATAGAACGACCTGGTACAAATGGAGAGGAGCCATCAGTATGATAATCTTCCGGATCAAGCTGATGCTGCTAAGGCCGAGCTCGTGCAAGCCAATGAGGATGACTATTTCTTTGCAACCTACCAAGTGGATCAGGCTCTACCTCTTTCCTTAAATGTCACTGATGGATGGAAAATGGAGGAGATCAAGAATAAAGCTGCTGAGATGGTTGTGTATGCTTCCACCGTAGTTGGCAAGTCTTGGGCTACTGAAGCAGACCTTGGTTCGAACTCCCATGTTGTAGCAGAGGATCAATCAAAAAAGGTAGCTTCAGACCATCCTACCTCTCCACATAGACCTGCTAATGAGGTACTGGACCATACTGAAACTACCAATGAGGGGGAGGTTCAGACCAGTTTGGTTGAAGAGAGAGATACCTAGGTTAACCCAACCCTGATGAGGGTGGTGGTCCATGCTGGCACAACAATGGTGAAAGACATCCTTATTGGCTCTGCTCAAATAAAGGCCATAACTGAGGTGGCTATGCAAATGAAATGTGAGCCCGTAAGTGATCCAGAAGTAGGTGCTTTGGATGGGGAAACTGCTCTATTAGGGGAGGTAAAACTAGAAGAATGAGGAGTTAGCCACGGTAGCGAGGGGTCTAAACTCTGTATAGTAGCGTGACTAGCTTGAAAGCCAAGGTGGGCACTTTATTTGCTGAAAGACACTTTTATGCTACTTTCTAGGCAATTCGAGCTCTTCTTCCCATTGACATGATCATTATTGGAGGATGGATACCTTGAGTAAATCATGAAGAAAACTGGGAGTTGCCTGGGTGCGCTCTGACTGAAGCTAGACCTTTTTGAGCTGATAGATGCGCATATAATGAGGAGGACTTGGTACCCATTTCCACCCTCATGCCAAGGCATACTGGGAGAACCTATCTCAAAGTCCCCTGCTGTAAGGTAAGAGATTTATGAGGGGCTTCAAACTTGCTTATCTCTTTATCAGAATCTATCAAGGTAGAGGTCTATATTGATCCTACCAAGGAAAGGGAGGTTTGAACTAGTCCGGCTGATATGGGCCGCTGCAGAAGTTGGGGATGTAGGAGGAGCTTCAAACCTGCATATCTGTTCATCTGAATCTATCAAGGAGGTTGAGATCTAGACCGATCTCACCAAAGAAAGGGAAGCCAATACTGATGCCATAGTGGTGAAAGAGGTCCCGATCGATCCAGCTGAAGAGAAGATGGTCAATGCTGACTCAAGCTGATCCAACTAAGGTGGTGGAAACTGGCTCCAAAGTAGCGGCGCTAAGGGATGATGACCCTTCCTCCAACAAAGTAGTTGGACTAGGGGGAAAGAGCTATTACTGTCGAGGAGACTAACCAGGGAGGTGGATCAGGATCACGGTGGCTCGCTAGGGCGATGAATGGTCTGATACAAAAGGAGAGAAGCCACTGGCATGATGTAGGTCTAGAGGCATGCTTGGGATCCAAGGAGTCTCCAGCAACTGAGAGAAGGCTTTAGTCCCCTCCGGAATGAGTAGGAATCATGGCGACTCACTTGGGCATTGGATGGCCCAATATAAATAGAGATGGGCCACTTGCCTGGTACCGGTTCAAAGGAATGCTTGGGATCCAAAAAGTTCTCAGTAACTGAGAGAAGGCTCTGGAACCTACAGGAACGAATCGGGAGCTCAGTAGCTCATTTGGGCATTGTTAGACCCGGTATGAGAAGTGAGAAGCCACTGGGCCTTGCAGCGGGGCTACTACTCTTGAGACTTGCTTAGGCATGTGGGAGGCCTCAGCAAATGTAGGAAGCCTCTGGGCACTCCTTGATCAGATCGGAGCTTTGGTGGCTTGCTAGGGCGATGATTGGCCTGGTACACATGGAGTGAAGCCGCCGGTCTTGTAACGGTGCTACTACTCCAAAGGCTTGCTTATGCACGTATGAGGCCTTACCAAGCGTGGGAAGCCTCTGGGAACTTCTCGATCAGATCGGGCTTCGATGGATTGCTAAAGAGATGAATGGATAGATATACATGAAGCGAAGCCACCGATCATGTAGCGATGTTATTGCTCCAGAGGTTTGCTTAGGCATGTAGGAGGCCTCATCAAATATAGAAAGCCTCTAGGCTCAAAGTTACCATTCTTATAGTGATCCAAAGGCATGCTTGGGATCCTAGAAGTCCCCCAGCAACTGAAAGAAAGCTCTGGACCCTGCTGAAATGAACTGGGAGCTTAGTGGCTCACTTGGTAGTTGACCGGCTCAGTATAAGAAGTGAGGAGCCATTAAGTCTTGCAGTAGTGGTGCTACTCCAAAGGCTTGCATAGGCACGCAATAGGCCTTAAAATATGGGAAGCCTCCGGGCTATCCTCGATCAGATCAGGCTTCGGTGGCTTGCTTGGGCAATGAATGACCCGACACACATGGAGCAAAGCCAACGGTCTTGTACTGGTCCATAAGCATGCTTGGGATCATAGAAGTCCCTAGCAACTGAAAGAAGGCTCTAGACCCTACTGGAAAGAACCGGGAGCTCAGTGGCTCCCTTGGGTGTTGACCGGCCTCGGTATATGAGGTGTGGATCCACTAGTCTTCTACTGGTCGTGCTACTCCAAAGGCTACACAACTGAGTTAGCTTCTCAGATTCAAGAGTTGACCTGCTATCGCTACCTATGAGCTTCTGAAGGGCGGATCCGGTGACATAAGGGGACCTGTACGACCAGGTACAAGTCCAATGGATCTACTGGATAGGAGGTCTACCGATAGTAGAGCAAATCTTCTATACGGAAGCAGGAGAATTGCAGCTCTACTGTATTAGAGCTCTCGATGTATTGAAGTGGTTCAGTTGTGTAAGAGATATTTAGGTGGGGAGCTACTGTTTTGGAGCTACTGTTTTGGAGCTAAATGATTGTATGAGCAGGTTTTCTTTATAGGAGCAACATAATAAACCGGTTCCACCAGGAGTCCCACGTACCATATTTGCTCCACAATAAACGAAAATTGTTAAACCGTAAAATGAGCACTACACGTGGTACGTAGGCAATATAGACGAACATGGAGAAAGGATATCATAAACAAAAATTGATAAATCTATCTTCTCAATAGTATAAGGATGCTCATAAAAATACATGAAATCTTTCAAAAGGGGTGTGGAAACTTCCCACAGAAGGTGCTAAAAAGTGTTAACCGAAAATTCCCACTGGGTGAAAATCTCGATTAACACCCTCAACCTGCTACCCGATAGGCAATAGGGGATGGGTACCTCGTACCTTAGGATCCTGTATGAATATGAAGGATGATACAAAAGGTAAGAGATGAGCCTTCCCGCCTATCGGACTTCATGCATATGGAGGAGATATGGGGAGCTCAAGGTTCCCTTGCTGGTGTAACAGGGTATATCCTGGTCCCTGGTCCCTGGTCCCTGGTCTTTTGTCCTAGTTCCTGGTCCCTGATCCCTGTCCTGGTATCCAGTCTCCTTTCTAGGTGTCCTTGATCTAAATAGTAAGCTATGGGGTAGGATTGGTGCTCTAGCATGATGTAGATGTGGTCGTGAAAGATTGGACCACCCGGTAGCAATCCTTTGCCTCTATGTACTTTCGGTCAAGGTCGTAACCAGTCCTGATTCCTAGGTCCTAGTGCTTGGTCCTGGACCCCGATTCCTTCTTGTAGTTCCCTGACCTAAATGGCGAGAGGGAAGATAGGATCGATACTCCTCTGTAGTTTCCCATCCCCGATAACAAATAAGAAGGAGGGCACATCTAGCTCCGGTGTTGGATCTTTATCAGCTTCCATAGAGAGGTCGCATGAGAGCTCATCAACTCCCTTCAAACAGGTCTGGGTGGTTTATTCCCATCTTGACATGCGACTTGGCAATCTGATAGGTGGATAAGAGCGCTAGGTCCAGCGGGGTAGGAATCTAGCTCACACATATCAATACATGCATAACGCAAGAGATAATTAGGAGAAAGACAAGTCTTATGTAGAGGGAGGTGGACTGACTCAGGGGGAAAAAGCATCACGAATGATCACATGCTGAAAAACACCAAGGCAGTATCTAGAGGAAGGAGAAATACCCTTCCTTATATATATATATATATATCAAGCGATGCTCTTAGGAGCTTACAACAATGGAGAAATAATACAACCATGGTGCTCCATAGAGCTTACAATAGTGATCAAGTGTTATTCAATACCGGTACATTCCTGGTAAAGGTACAGATACAAATATGATATCGGGAGAACTTAGATGAAGTATGTAGACTTTCCTCAGGCTGGTCGATTTTGGGATTAGAAATGAGATATCAGATATCAGATATAAGAGATGTGTAGTCGGTGTTATTACATGTGTATTTATACATGGTGTAACTACCTTGGCGTGTAAGTCTAGGATTCTTGAATTGTTCTCCTCTCCTTATTGAACACGATTCTTTATTTAACGTAGTTGATCAGCTTATAGCTAAAATCTCAGAGAAGATGTGTTTGTTACCTCTTCGGACTCTTCCTTGTTTCCCACTCCATTAATTTAGCCAATCAGTTTGTAATCATAAGAGGTAATGATTGAGTTGACTTATTAATGGTGTTATTAAGGAGTTGACTGATATAATGTCGTTGATTATCTATATTAATAGGGTTGACCTCATTAATAGGGTTGACTACCTCTATTAATACGGTTTTGATGTGTTGTAAATTCGTGTTTTATAAAAACAATACTCGCAAGTGCACGAATCGTGAAAATATCGTACAACAGCAAGTAAGGATCGTTCCCACGAGAAAAAGTGATTTATTTGGTTAAATCTAATTCTAATTAAAGTTAAACCGAAAGTAACCAAAAGATTGATGATGATTTATTTAAAACTTAAACTAAATTAAATTAAAACTTAGAAGACAATTGCAAATATTTGGTTGTGGTCAAAAGTGAGAAAGCATTAGGTCATCAATGATCCTCAATGATGAACACTCAATGCATGGATTAATTTGTAATAAAAATTCAATCGATTCACGAGTTCATTCTTTATCTTTAATATAAATATTATCATATGATCGCGGGAAGAGTCAAGTGTTCCCAACAACTATTCACCCTTGGTCTATGGTGTGAACAACGATCGAAAACCCGTTAAGCACAAGAAATAAGAACTAAATTCTATACTTTGCTTGGTCTATGCTAAAGATAAAATTCATTCATTCAAAAGAGCATTAATCAAGGTTAGGTTTGGTCTATACTCTAACCCTAATTCTCATATAATATTAACCCTAAAATAATGCTAAATAATTATCCACCCTTGATCTATGGTTTAAATAAATATTAAAACTAATGAGAGTCAAGCAATTAAGAGCAATGAACAAATCAAGAATCGAGTTGATGAAATAATATTATTAATCCAAACATGAGCATTCACAAAAGGTTCATATTGATTCCCTAGTGATGGAATTAGTTACATATCATGAAAATAGAATGGAAAGAGAAAGAGAAAGAAAAGATAAAACTCATTGAGGTCTCAAACGGATTCTTCAATTCTTCAATGTTGAAATCTTCTGGTCTTCCGATCTTCGGATGTGCAACGGTGATTAAAAGAATGGTTATGAGTTTTTGAAAGATATTGAGAGGTGAATTTTTTGATGCTGCCTCCTTTTAATTGTAAAGAATATGGAGTATTTATAAGTGATTTTTCCTTGCGAACCCCCAATTGTTCTAAGGTTTAGGAAATCCATCAAGTGAGAAAGTAAAATGAAACAAGGAATGAGAATCATTTCCTAAATTGAATTTCCTCTTTTGATATTTGACTCATAATTTGAGTTTTGGAAGTTTTCCAAACATGTTTTGGTCTTCTAAAATCATTAGAATTTGATTTGGGAAGTTTTGAAACAATTCTAGACCAATTCGGAGTTCCACCAAAAATCAGTCAAACCGTGGCCTGGGTAGCTCCGGAGGTCGCCGCTGTCCAGACCGCGGAATTCCTCTGCCATGTACCGCTCTGTAGACCATTGGCTAGGTCTTGTGCCTGGACGGCGGTCTATGCCACGGTTGACTTTCTAGCACTGACCTTTGCTTACTAAATTGCCCATAACTTCTTCTAGGACTATCTGAATTGCAATCTGTAAAGTGCCCTGAAAACTAGACTTACGGGGCTTTCAATCCATAGGTAGTAGGACACATAATTCGATCTAAGATGAGAGTTATTGGCCCCGAAATATGACTATTATGCACTGGTCCGAAAATTAATCTTTTTGCTCCTTTTCTCCAAAATAACATCCAACACCTCTTGAATGAAATGTGACCTACACATGCTCAAAAAACACATAAAATACCTAATTTCACCTAAGAACAAAGCATAAGTAATAGGAAATGGGGACCTAAAACATGTACAGAAATAGACTGATCAAATACCCCCAAACTTATCTTTTGCTAGTCCTCGAGCAAAACTAGAATAAAAACAAAAAAAATAAAAACAAACAAAAATCTAAAAATAAAATAAAAAAAAACTAAACCACTTTCGTAGGGAACATGATAGCATTGAGCGTATGCTACAAGCCTTTAAACCTCTAGGTGCCTTAGTAGGAGGAGTTTTGTCTTCTGAGGGTTTACAACTATGCTACCCACAAACATATTTCTACGAAAAACAAAATTATCAAGATGCAATTTCACATGTACCATTCAAAATCAATACATGCTAGAGCCACTGAATAAAGACTAAAATTATACCACAAATTTGAATGCACTCCTTAGTTTTAATGGAAAACCCATACTCAAGTCACTCTAGCTTCAAAAACGTATTCGTCAAATGCCATAGATATAATTCGCCTCGACTCTAATTCTTACAGGATGTAACTCTTAATTTTTCACAGAACCTAGGCAGATACACTTATCAAGCATATGCGAATGGAGTTTATGCATAGGAAATTTCAAGATATAATCGCATATGAATATATAGTAGAAAAAAAGCTTGATTTTATGCAAAGGATCTCGTGAACGGAATCAGACATTAAGAACAAGATAGAGCACATATTTACCTTTACTCTCGAGCTAGCATTCCCAAAAGATCAATTAGGTCTTTTCTTTGGTTGTAACGGGGCTATTGGGTGAAGGTTAAGAAAGAATGGGAAAAGGTTAGCAAACAACCTAGAATCATATCGAGAAATTCTTCGGTAATATTCATACTCGGTCGAATTTCTTCAAATTCTTCATTCCACTTGCATCCAGGCTTCTTAAACAATTTTTGTTCATTTTTCTTCTTGAGTTGATCTTGATTTCTCATCACTTTCATAATAAAGCTCTATCTGTTTCACTTAAATTTGATTCATCGTCTCATTCATTTATCTTCTTTTTTTTTAACTTTTTTTTAGATGAGAATTTATACATCAATTACATAATTCTTCCAACACCTTCTTTTCATTTCATCTTCTTGCTTTGCCTGGTACATGAACATCACAAATCACCCATTTCGAACTCCCTTCAATTATCTTCATCACCTCAATATGATCCCAAGCTGTAAGGTATGGCTAATAAATGGCTCATTGGGGTTAAGTTAATGTGGGTGATGAAAGAAAAAGGCTTATAGTGTTTGGCTTCAAAATTGGCGAGGGAGCACACACATAAAAGTGGAAATATTTAAGGCTTTTTAAGTGAGTTCAAGCACACATTGCCTATATCACTTCTAATGGTTCAACCAAAACAAGAGCAAAGTCCACATGTGATATCTTTTAATGATGAATGTTCTTTAATATCCAATGCATAACCTGGTGAGATCAATTTTTAATGCTAAGAACCTAATGAGTGTTTAGGAGTAGAAATAAACAAAACCCTCTATAATGATATTTATGTATGCTTTTTGGCTTAGTGAACTTACAAGGGTAGTCTCCACTATTAATCATGGATATCCAACTAAGCATCCTATCCACTATCATATCGAGAGCATGCCATAAATTTTGAAAAATACAATACATTACTCTAAGTGGAAAGATGTTAGTCTAAACTCAGTGAATAAAGTATATATTACGGCTCTTAAAGCACACGAAAGAAGCATCGAAAAATAGAGGACAAACAATTCAAAAACCGGTGACTTTCTAAAACGACTTACGTTTGTTCTTTAATGTATATTTCTTAGATGACTCAAAAAAAGTTAACCAATTTTAACACAATAAACTAGACATATAAATTCACACTTTTCATTTAGAAAACAATTCAAAATTCGAATAGGTGCATGAAATCGTGCCCTACCGCAGTATTGGTCACTTACATGGGCCACGGTCTGGGCAGTGATGATGCCTAAAATTGCATACCTAAAACTTCAAAACGCACCGTTTAACTCAAGCTACCACGGTCTGGACCGCGGTTCATGCATTTCATCTCAAGCGGTCTAGCCAGCGGTGATTCACAGCGGATTAACATTCTGTGTGCCGCGACGCAGACACCTTGTCTGTAGAGTTGTCTGTGTCGCGAGAAAGTCCAAAGGGTACCTGCTTACTGGGATGAGGTCTGGGCAATTCACCTTGAGAGCGGTCTATGGCACGAAGATTGGTAGAGCCTTCATGCTTTGCAGACCGCGGCCTAGACAAGTGTCTATAGAGCGGTCTAGCCAGCGGTAACAAAATAGTTTCCCATACTTCATCTGCATAGTTCAAATATGCACAAATTAGAAGCACTTGTTCTTGTCATTCAAAACTTCAAGATACCCCTAAACCTGGGTTAAACAATGTCTCTGAATTAGGAATAAGATTAAAAAAATTTCAATATTCAATTCTGGCTATAAAGGTTCTTGTGAAACACTAATTATAACTCGAAAATAAATAAAAATAAAAATAAAAACAAAAACAAAAGAATTAAACCTGGGTGGGTTGCCTCCCACCAAGCGTTTTATTTAACGTCTAGGCGAGATGGAGTAGAGCGATGCGGCTCTAATGGTGATGCAACTATCTCATATTCATCACCTATTTTCTTCAACTTGAAAGTTCCACCACTCTCAACGTTTCTTAGCTCAGCCTTTTTGATCCATACTTTCTTCACATTTGTTGGATTCATTCTCCCTTGTGTATATTGTCTTATATACTCGTAGTATCTTGGTCGAATGTGACCTTTCCTGTTACAAAAGTGACAAACAGGAATAAATTTACGAAAGTTACCTCTCTGGTAGCTTTTGTTCAATGAACGATCTTGATTCCTTCTGTTTCTCCTCCTTATTTTTGGAATTGGATCTTCTTTTTTGGTGATGGAATCAGTTGACTCATCATTATTCACCTCATTGATCTTGACTTCCTCCAATTGCTTCTTCTTATCCATGACTATTGACTTGATCTCTTGCTCCACCTTTTTAAGGTTTGCAATGTCTTTAAGCTCTTTAATCTTTATAATCTCTAAGGCTTTATCTCTTTGTTCAATCTCAGCCTTCATTAGCTTCATCTGTTGATCAAACTCCTCTTTGATCTTTTCAACCTCTTGAGAAAGTATTGCATACCTTTGTAATGAAGACTCTTTTTTTTCCAGTAATTCAGTGATCCTTATTGTCAATTCAGAGTTAAGAGCGACAATCATCTGTTTGTCTTCTTTTAAATGTTCAATCATGTTCTCATAACTTGCACAATGTGAAATTTTGCTTCATTTTTCCATTTCGAGATTCTTTTAAGGCCGAAGTTGAATCTGGACAAACTCCTGGTTCTACTACTTCCACATTGAAATAATTAGCAACACCTACCAGATTTTTCAAATGTTCAAAAACATCAACGTTGATTGTCTCATCAAACACCATCATGGAAACCTTCCCATTATGCACATCTATGATAGCCTTCACGGTTGATATAAATGGTCTGCCGAGCAAGATAGGGAAGTAAATCGTATTGGTGCCTTCTTCTTCCATATCTAGTGTGATAAAATCTACAGGTATAATAAGCTTGCCAACTTGGACTATAACATCTCTCACAATTCCACGAGAATACCTAATAGATAGGTCGACAAGTCAAAGCTCCATGTTGATTGGTTATAGATTACTCAGCCCCATCTCTTTATACACAACATACGACATCAAATTAATGCTCGCTCCTAGATCTAGTGTGGCTCGCTCCTTTCTTGTTTCTCCCACTGTGATGGTGATATTGAAACTTCTAGGATCCTTGAGTTTCGGGGGCAACTTCTTTTGGAGTATTGCACTTTCTCCATCTGGAATTAGCACTGTCTTGTGTGAATCAATCTTTCTACTTCTTGATTTGAGTTCTTTGAAATACTTTGCGTAGGCCGGCATCTTATGAATCTCTTCAATGGTTTGCAGACTAACATTGTCATTTGATAGGATATTATAGATTTCTTTGAATGATTGGTTGAGCTGGTTCTTTTGAACTCTCGATGGGAAATGAATAAGTGATTGGTGAATTTTCGATGTATCCTTGGACTTCTCAACCTTAAGCTTTTCCTTTTCTCCTAGTTCACTATTCTTCTTCGAGAAACCTGAAACATTAATAGGAGCATTAATTAGTTCAGAAGGTTTATCATTATTTAAATCTTTACCATTCCAATGAGCTGTGATGGCCCTTGCTTGCTCAGTATGGCTTGTGAATTTTCATGGTTTATTCCTTTGTTAGCTTCAGCTAGTTGCCCAATTTGTGTTTCTATATTTCTTAATGAAGCATCAAAATTCTATATTCTCACTTCAGTGTCTTGGAATCTTTTATCTTGCTGATTCATCCTCTAGCCCATAGTTTATATAAATTGCTTCATTGTATCTTATAATGATAGATTTATGGGTTGAGATATAGGAATATACTGGGTACCGGCATTATACTCTATCTGGCCATAATTGTTGCTATTTCTCCACTGATTCCCGGGGATTTGATTATCTCTCCAATAGAAGTTTGGATAATTTCTCCATCCTGGATTGTATGTGTTTGAAAAAGGATCATTCTGAGGTCGAGAGTTGAAATTGTTCATAGCTTGTACTTCTTCCTCATCATTAGGTCTATGACCTCTTGCTTGATAAACTTCTACACCATGCCCTGGTTGCTCATATCCCTTGCGTTGTTCTTCTCTCAGTTGTCCCACTTGATTGACAAATACTTCCATAGTTTTCTGCATTTGTGACATTTGCATTGAGTTCCCGGCACTCGTATCTACTTCATAAACTCCCTTCCTTCTCCTAGAGTTTTTCTCTCGGGAATTTGTAGTAATTTTTTTGAAGATAGTTTGCAATTCTTCTAGAGTCTTGTCAGTCATGGATCCTCTACATGCATTATTCACAGATACAGTTGAAACGTCATTCAATCCATCGTAGAACCACTGCCAGAGTTGGTGCATTTGATATCCATGTTGCGGACAATCAAACAAAAGCATCTTGTAACGCTCCCATGCATCATAGAATGACTTTTGGTCCCCTTGAAAGAAATTTGTAATCTTGGACCTGATCTCACTAGTCTTCTGAGGAGAGTAAAACTGATTAGTGAGTCTATCTACCACATCTTCCTATGTTGTCAGTGAAGCTGGTGGTAAAGTCAGAAGCCATGTCTTCGCCTTCTCCTTGAGAGCATGTGGAATACACCTCATACGTAGCTGGTTTTCTGTCACCATGGTGTTTGGAAAAGCTTGAATTGCTACATAGAACTCTAAGGAATTTAAGCACATCTTCATTCGGAAGTCCATAGAAAGCAGGCAACAGATTGTAATGGAAACTTTTCAGCTCATAGTTTCTAGCTGCCTCATCCAGGGCAATGCAGAGAGGGTGATTATCAACTATGGGCCTGCTGTAATCTTTCATGGTCTTGATAGGTACAACTGGTAGATCCGGAACCTCTTGGATGTTGTGATTTCCATCGTCTCCCATTGTTCTTTGTCCAATACAATCAATGTTGTCGTTCAACGGTAGTAATTCTCCTTGCAGTGATCTTCTATCTGGCATTCACCGTCGAAACATGAAACAAAAGGCAGACATATAGTAAATTACGAAAATAAAATAAAATAAAATAAAAACTAAAAACCTAAAATCAATGACTCTACTACCTAACTAATTAAATCTATTACTAAAACTAGAATTAACCAATAAATTCAACTAGTCTCCGGCAGCGGCGCCAAAAACTTGATGTGTTGTACAATTCGTGTTTTATAAAAACAATACTCGTAAGAGCACCAATCGTGAAGATATCGTACAGTGGTAAGCAAGGATCGTTCCCACGAGGAAAAGTGATTTATTTGGTTAAATCTAATTCTAATTAAAGTTAAACCGAAAGTAACCAAAAGTTGATGATGGTTTATTTAAAACTTAAACTAAATTAAATTAAAACTTAGAAGACAATTGCAAATATTTGGTTGTGGTCAAAGGTGAGAAAGCATTAGGTCATCAATGATCCCCAATGATGAACACTCAATGCATGGATTAATTTGTAAAAAGATTCAATCGATTCACGAGTTCATTCTTTATCTTTAATATAAATATTATCATATGATCGCGGGAAGAGTCAAGTGTTCCCACCAACTACTCACCCTTGGTCTATGGTGTGAACAACGATCGAAAACCCGTTAAGCACAAGAAATAAGAACTAAATTCTATACTTTGCTTGGTCTATGCTAAAGATAAAATTCATTCATTCAAAAGAGCATTAATCAAGGTTAGGTTTGGTCTATACTCTAACCCTAATTCTCATATAATCTTAACCCTAAAATAATGCTAAATAATTATCCACCCTTGATCTATGGTTCGAATAAATTTTAAAACTAATGAGAGTCAAGCAATTAAGAGCAATGAACAAATCAAGAATCGAGTTGAGGAAATAATATTATTAATCCAAACATGAGCATTCACAAAAGGTTCATATTGATTCCCTAGTTATGGAATTAGTTACACATCAAGAAAATAGAAGGGAAAGATAAAGAAAAGATAAAACCCATTGAGGCCTCAAATGGATTCTTCAATTCTTCAATGTTGAAATCTTCTAGTCTTCCAATCTTCGAATGTGCAACGGTGAATAAAAGAATGGTTATGTGTATTTGAAAGATATTGAGAGGTGAAGTTTTTGTTGCTAACTCCTTTTAATTGTAAAGAATATGGAGTATTTATAAGTGATTTTTCCTTGTGAACCCCCAATTCTTCTTAGGTTTAGGAAATCCATCAAGTGGGAAAGTGGAATGAAACAAGGAATGAGAATTCTTTCCTAAATTGAATTTCCTCTTAATAATTTGAGTTTTGGAAGTTTTCCAAACATGTTTAGGTCTTCTAAAATCGTTCGAATTCGATTTGGGAAGTTCTGGAACAATTCTGGATCGATACGGAGTGGTTTTCCCCTAAAAATCTATCAAACCGCAGCCTGGGTCGCTCTGAAGGTCGCCGCGGTCCAGACCGCAGAATTCCTCTGCCATGTACCGCTTCGTGGACCGCTGGCTAGGTCTTCTACCTGGACGGCGGTCTAGTCCGCGGTTGAATTTCCAACACTGATCTCCTATTACTAAATTGCTCATAACGTCTTCTAGTAATATCGAAATTACGATTCGTAAAGTGCGTCTGAAACTAGACTTCCGGGGCTTTCAATCCATAGGTAGTAGGACACATAATTCAATCTGAGCTGAGAGATATTAGTGCCGGAATATGACTATTATGCACTTGTTCAAAAATTGATCTTCTTGCTCCTTTTCTTCAAAATAACATCCAACACCTCTTGAATGGAATGTGACCCACACATGCTCAGCAAACACATAAAATACCTAATTTCACCTAAGAACAAAGCATAAATAATAGGAAATAGGGACCTAAAACATGTATAGAAATAAACCGATCAAGTTTGACCTCACTAATAGGGTCGACTATCTCCATTAATACGGTCTGACCTCATTAATGTTATCGTAAATGTCATGAAAGTCAACCCTCTCTTCCCATGCTGTTTGAAGGAGAACTCTAGCTTCGTATGTCACTTTGGCGAGGTACTTTATGGAGATTATATGGGGTGACGCTTAGCCTATCTAGTGTCGAGGTATGCATAAGTACTGCTCTTGCTACTGGAGACTTGATTTAACCATGTCGGGATCTGTAGTGGATCTTGCCCTAATCGTGTTGGCACTTTTTTTTGATGATTGGGCTTTGCGGGCTTCTTTCTTTTCTGTTCGGGCAGGTTGAGACTATACCTTGATGCAGGAGGGCATTTGCAAGACAAGTTTGGCCCCCTGAAGGTCTTTCAGTGACAATAGAGATGGTAGTATTCTCCAGGAAAGTGTCACGAGATACACCAGCCTCGGGGAACCTAGGTCCATCTACGTCGACCTAGCTTCGGGCTTCTATCCTGTCATAGAGAGCTTGATGTGGTCAAGTCGGGCTTTATTTGGCGAGCCTGGATACGTGCAAGACGCGTAGATGGTATAGGTGGCCTTGCCTTACTCATATAGGATCGCGTGGAAGCTCGACCTCGAGGACTTTTGATATAAGCCTGAACTTGGACCCTTACATGAAGGCTGGGAAGTGGAAAATTCTCCTTTGGTCCCTAGCCATATTTGGCTATTAACACAATCACTGACAACCCCATTCAGGGGGTTTGGTGGTACCAAAGTAAAACTCTAAGGACAGTTAAGTTACCGGTTGAAATCGAATTTTACCCCTGCCAAAAAACCATACTCCTCGATTTTATGGTGGTAGATACTGAAAATTGGCCCTACAATGCCTTATTAGACAGACCTTTCTTAAATAAATTAAAAGCCATCACGACAACGTTTACCTTAACGGTCAAGTTCCTGACCAAAGCAAGAGTGGGTGCTATGAACAGCTCACAAAAATGGGTGAGAAAAGCAAACCTGGCAGTATACAGAGAAAAGACGGATTCGGATGTAATGCGAATTGATCTGTTAGAAGGGAAAGATTGTCTTAGGGTCGATGAGGAAGAAGCTCGAGCAAATACCCTGACCAAGTTTGGCCTGGACTCAAGGGAGACATCCCCGGAGCACGAGAAAGATCAATTAGAATAACAAACCAATGAAGTCGTGCTCGATGAAGATAGACCCAACCAAACGGTAAAGCTATGGGCTTAACTATCTGACCAAGTTCGTAATGGTCTGACTCACATGTTGAGAGAATTCAAAGATGTGTTAACCTGGAAGCTCGACGACATGCCAGATATAAACACCAAAGTACTATCCCATTACTTGGTTGTCGATCTCGAGCACATGCCAGTTGTTAAGAAGAGACAGTAGCTCAACCCGGAGAGGAATAAGGCGATCAAGGTAGATGTCAAAAAACTCTTAAAAGAAGAGTCAATAAGAGAGGTGCAACACTCGGAGTGGGTGCCAATATTGTGTTGGTAAATAAAAAAAAACAGACAGTAGATGATGTGCATAGACTTCACTGATTTGAACAAAGCGTGTCCAAAAGACAGTTTCCCTCTACCCAGAATAGATTAGTTGGTCGATGCAACTACGGGGCACAAGTTGTTTAGTTTCATGGATGGTTATTCTAGTTATAACCAGATCAGGATATTTGAGCCAAACAAAGAAAAAACCGCATTCACAACATACTTAGGGCTCTACTGCTACGAGGTGATATCATTCGGTCTAAAAAATACCGGGCAATTTGCCAAAGGTTGGTAAACAAGTTGTTCGCTCGACAGACCGGTAGAAACATGGAAGTATATATAGACATCTGAAGTACTGAGAAAGTATAGGATGAAGCTCAACCTAAAGAAACGTGTTTTCTAGGTACGTCAGGGAAATTCCTCGGTTTCCAAGTTCACCAAAGGGGAATCGAGGTGAACCTTGAAAAAATAAAGGCACTGAAAGATATAAAGTCACCTGTTACCTTAAAGGACATTTAGAAACTGATCGGTTGTTTGGCCTCATTGAATCTATTCATGAGCAGATCAACAAACAAGTGTTTGCATTTCTTCAAGGCCATAAGGAAAAGGCAAAAGAGTAGAGTGGACTGAATAATGAGAGAAAGCCTTCCATAAAATCAAAATAAAACCTTGATTTTGTCAAAACCGTTAGACGGTGAGATGCTATACTTGTACCTTTCAATCACATCAATGGCTACAGGGTCGGTATTGGTCAGGTTGGATGAAGAAGTACTGAAGCCGGTATAATATACCAGCAAGGTCTTACTACTAGCAGAAACATCGTACTCGACAGTTGAGCAAATGACCATAAAAACTGTAAGTGAGAAAAGTCCTCTATCTTTTTGTGAAAATTGTAATCCAAATGTAATATCTCCCTAATAGTCGGAGTAACATTCTGAACCATATATGTAGAGTCTAATCTCACCCGATCCCGATAGTTGTAATAAAAAAATAAAAATCATATCCAAACGTATTATAACTTAATATAGGATAAGAGGAATTATCACTAAAAATAGGATTGTATAGGAATAATACAATACAATAAAATGTGTCAAACATGACCTAAATTACAATAAGTACAAGGTTTTTTTATCAATATCACAAACTTTAAAAACAACAGCACCTGGAAAAGGTTTATATACAATGTCAATACCAGAAGTTAGTCATCTCTGATGCAAAAATTCCCAGAGAACTTGTTCATCAATCTTGCTTAGCTTCTCATCATCGAGATGCTTCCATGTCTTGATCCTCTCGACTCTTGTCCATGCATTCTCTCCCTTCCCAAGTTCTGCTAATATCATCCTAGCTCTTCTGGGCCATCCAGCCCTTCCATAGCCATGGTATCCGATACCTCCACCATAACATAACCATATACCATCAAGATTCCCACAGAAGTCATTGGTGTGGTCATGTCCCATAAAGACAGCCTTCACATCTCCCATGGAGATAAAGGTTTGTAGGACTCCTGAGTTCACTATTGAGCATGCAGCAGCTTCGTGTAACTGGCCTACCATCTTACGATAGTATAGCTGTCGAATTTCTGGGATTGGTATATGGAAAAATGCAAGCGCTGGCGAGTGACTGGAATCCTGTTTTTGGCCCTGTTAGAGTAAGACCTGCAACATGTTAATGAAATCTAAATCTGCGAAACCTTCCCTGTGGGAGTCGAAAAAACATAAAACATATTAAACACCGAAGAGAGTTTAAATTGGTTCATCATTGATAAACATAAACGAATAAAATGCAATAAATTAAATGCAGCCAAATGTTTAATTAATTTATGTATTTCTTCATTACAAAATGTATAAGGTTGCTATACCTGCAATATTCCCTCAGAAACTCCACGAAGCCAACGAAGTTGAGATTCCTTAATCCACCCGTAAGTGCGGATTCCTTGAACAATCTCCCTGTCCCCACTGTCTAGGAAGAAGAGTTTGAAGATGCTGCTGTTTGCCAAATGAGAACCTGCAGGACCATATACTCTGAGATCATAATTTCCAAAACCATCAATGTTTTCTAATATGTCACCTTTGGCTGGATTGGAGAGATCTTCAGCCAATGGATTAGTTCGTGCGACTGAATAATCCATGAGGGAGATAAAGTACATCAGTTCTTCACGATTCATTGTCGATTCTTGGTCATGATTTCCTAGAACTGCTGCCCATGGAAGTCTAGATTCCATAGCAGGACCAAACGCTTCTATCATTGATTCAGCAGCGTCTGTCGTGCTTGTCCCAAATATATTATCTCCTATAGTTGAACATAATGAATTGAAATTAGTCCTTTAGATTGATACACACGTTATTGTTTCTCTCACAATGAATTGAAGTCAGTTTGTAATATGGGTGGATAAATATCAAGACTGAGCATACACATCAAATCAGGCCAATTTAGTTTGACCGGCCACTTCTATTCACTTAAGTAAGATCAGAGAGATCATGGGCCGGTTCTTGTAGAATTGATTGAACTCACTCCAGATATTATAAATTGAAGAACAGATTGAAAGGAAAAAACAAAGATCAAAAAAAGGATAAAAAAAGAGCATGGATTCTAGTACCGGAGAAATGCTTCAAATATGGAAGGACTAGCAAACCAAATCAATCGAATGTCCATCCAGTAGAATCCATTCATAAATGCATACATATGTGCCCATGTCTCGAATTAGAAAGGTAACACAAAGCAGCCAACCAATTAAAATCCCATTAACACTAAAATTCACACTTTTTTATCTAATTTTTCCTCCCAAGTATTACTAATTTAAGAAAAAAAAATCAAGATGTGTATAATAATATATAGATAGAGTACCGGTAAAAGCAATAAAATCAGGCTTTTCAGCTTCAATGATCCTCTTAAGAAAGCGAGTGGTGTTTAGGTCAGAGCAATAATCAAACTGAGAAGGTAAAACATCTCTGCAACGTGTCACCATCCCCATCCCATAATGCATATCAGCCACCTGAGTTTCACAATCTCACAAACCAATAAATTTCATCAATAACAAATCCAAACTCAAAAATCAATAACTACTACATATTAGCTAGCTACTAATTAGTAGTAACTGCAGTAACTGTGAACCAACCTGAAGGATTTTGAATGTGCCATCATATCGGAACCGAAGAGGAAGATCTGGGTTCTTCTTCAGGTGGACTTTAGGCTGGCTTATTTGTAATTTGTCTGAAATTCGGTGGTGAAGATAATAGAGAGTAGCATAGATTAAGCTTAGATAGAGTAGAGAGGGCTTCCATTTTGCAGTCAACGATGTAGATTCCATATTTAGCTTCAGTTGTTCAGGGGCTTGCTATGATACGAGCGACCTCCTCATGCTGTACCGTACAACATAAAAAAAGGGGGTTTTATTCTTTTAAAAAATGGCTTTTAATTATTATTAACCTATTACACCGTTTACCACCCAAATAAATAAAAGAAACAAAATCCCACTCCTCTACTCTCATTAGTTGGTCCATTTTTCTTTTCACGGTTAGTATCTCTATCCCTCTTCGGTCTTTCAATAGCGGTCTCCATCACATTTGACTGAACCCTCTTCTTGTTGTAATTGTCGACATCTCTTCTCCAACTTTGTCGGTGGTGTTGTCGAGACCTCTTCTCCAGGTGAGTTATTCCCATTCTGGCGCCCTTTTCTGTTGCGTTTGTAGCATCTGAATCATCTCTGAAATCTGTTCTGTGGGTCAAGTCTTAGGTAAGGTACTTTTGTTTAAAGATTAGGGTTTTGTATCATGTATATTTAGATTTATGATTGCAAAGGTTCAATATATCTGTAAAGATTAGATTAGGGTTTAAACAATTTCCCTCTCTATGATGTCCACAATGAGTTGAAACAATTTTGTTTTGGGTGTTATATAAATAGCTTGTTTAGAGTATAGAAAAAGTGCATGGGAATTTTGTTCCTAAAATGTGATATAAACATGTGAAGCTTTAGAATGTATATAAATATTCCAGGATTTAATGTTTTCTTGATATATATATATATATATATATATATATATATATGTGTGTGTGTGTGTGTGTGTGTGTGTGTGTGTGTGTGTGTGTGTGTGTGTGTAAAAATGTGAAATTATAGTTAGGGTTATAAGTTGAATAGGCTAGGTTTATAGGTAGGAATTTGGGTTTGATGTTAGGGTTGTTTATGATTTCAACCGAAGTTGTTTATATTTTTTGTTGATATAAGTTGGACTATAATAGAATTGACAACATGAGCTTTATTCTATGGTAAGGAATTTACAACCATATCTATAAATACGTGGAATATATTCCTTGAAAATTGAAGTTTAAGGTTATTTATCTATGGTTAATTGTATATTTTCATGTATTTCGCTAAATCGATACGGATGAGGGGATTTGTAAATACCACGACTATTATGACACATTTTTTTTTTGAAATATAGGTTATTTCGGTGGCGGTGTTAGAGGTGTGCTTCCAAAAAACTATTGCGATCTGGTATTATTCCTAGCCTTTTGCTGTTATTGTGTTATTATTGGTTCTAGGTTAAGGAGTTATTGTAGTTAGGTTTTTGTGTTCTGAATTTATTTATGGCCAATGGTGGAGTAGGATCTGACTTAGTATGTAATGGACCAACTAGTATATTGTGTCATTGGGTTACGGTGCAACTATGGATATTTGGTCATTAGAATATATTGATTTGTTAGCAATTTTTTTATTTTGTCCAAAGTTTGTCTGAATTAGATTCAGATGTAATTTCTATTGTTGGATATCTTAATATTTCAATAATGTTCAAAATAAATTATGCTAGCAGCTTTAATTAAGTGAATAGAGATTTATTTAATATTGTATATCCACGATTGTTAAATGGTTTGTTGGATATGCAGTATGGGCAATACTTATTAGAAATTCTATAAGCAACACACATGTCACATTGTTAATAGGATAGAGAGCACCAATTGCATTAGTTATAAAACTTGTAATTTATGGTGGAAAAGGTAGAAAGCAGGAGTTTTGTGGCAACCCAAATGGTTGGTACAATAGTTATGTAAAGTTCACTTAATAATCAAAATTTCTATCAGTCACCTTTGACATTAAGATAATTCACATAGATGTCAAATAATCTTCTAATGCAATAGCTTATCGTTTTATTATGCTCCAAAACCTTGCAAATTTAATAAATTGGTACAGTTGACATCTTTAGTTATGAAGTTATGATGGTTTGAGTGATTGCACGAACATTAAGTTGTTCGATGAAGCTATTTTATTAAATTTAATTATGTTTTTTCACAAAGTTCATAGGCTGGAATACCGATATTTACTCATACCCGGAACGGTGCTGTTAGAGTACATTTGTGAGTCAACGCCGTTTACTGAGTGTCTAATTGTTCCGATTATGCTATTTATTCATCTTAATATATTGTTCGGTACATTATTCCATCTATATTGTCCTTTTCCATTTTACTATATGTATTATAGGTACATGTTAGTCTCCATAATTTAAAAGTTATTTGATTCTTAAGTTAAGTTATTGTTGTATATTTTGTAATAGTCAAACAGTATATCGGTTGGAATACTCAGACTTACTCATACTCGGAATTGTACCGGTAGAGTACACATGTGAGACAACACCACGTACTGACTGTCTATTTGTTTTTTTTTATGCTCTTCAGTATTCTGGAAATGTTTTTCTGTACATTCTACTTTATATTTTAGAGCTATCTCTTGGTAGCCGCATTTTGTAAGTGTATATTCTTTATTGGTGACAAAGTGATGAATACTCACTAAACTTACATATACCCGGAATGGTGTTGGTAGAGTACAGTTGCAAGACAATGCCATGTTCTGAATTAATCTTTCTTCCTTTTAAGCTTTTCAATTTTTTAGATTTGTCGTCTTGTATATTTTACTGTAGACCTATATTACAGCTACCTCTTGGTAGCTGCATCTTTGATATAATGCATATTAGGATGTGGGTATTTGAGTTTAAGCAGATAAAGGGACCTAATCCGTGGTGAAAAGTCAAGATAGTGGGATAGAAGAGGAGGAACCTTTGATCCCAGGTACTTTACATTACATCACACGACATAATATTAAAAGTTTTAGTCCTACTCTGTTTGGCATGATATGAAGTATAATTGCATGTAATTTCGTTGAAGAATGCATTATATATTATACAGCATGAACTGCATATAGTAATCAATTTATATATAAAATCAATTGTCTCTTACATATCTGTTTCTATCAACATTTTTGACCATTTCTGTAGGGACTGAAAATGGTTAAACGAGGGAAACGGGAACAGAACAATGGTAGGGCTCATAAAACAACGACCACGACCACCATCTCAAAACCAAAGATTGGGAACATGAGGTGGATTAATTATTTGTGAGTATTAATTATCATATGGAGCACTTTTGTGTTGTATCTACTTTTTTTGGGCATGTAAACTAAACAACGGGTTTCTATTTTTGCAGTAAATTGGAATACAAAAGAAAGATTCTAATGGAAAGACAAAGGTAAGATTATTTTGCAACAAGTAAAACCACTTTGTTTCCATTTTTATATGATGACCATCATTCAAATAATCGATGATGTTATGTTTGTTCAGTCATAGATTGAAATTGGCAATACGTGGCGTTTGTTACCACTAGAAGAGAAGATCCAATATGGTTTACATCATGTTGTTGACACTGAGGACCAAAATGTGACAACTGAGGAAGCTTAACATCGTGACATTCCCGATAAGTCCAACTTGCGTCCACCAGTTGAAGACATACCAGGCACAAATTTACTGCTAGGCCTTGAAGAAACCATAGCCACAAAGTGTACTCCCTCCTGGTGGACCCAGATTGTGAAGAATCTTTTTGACTAGCAAAATGAGGTTGTTCGGGCACTGGGCTTTGGAAACTTGCTCACCCTTAATTGTGGACGTTTATGCCTTAGGATCTGTCGGTGGCTTGTTGATAACTTTGACACAACAACTTGTTCAATTCATATCCACAACCGGAGGTTTGCAATAAACTCTAATCTGTTTGGTCCAGTTTCGGGGATTTCCGACCAAGGAGATCAGATATGTAAATCCGGAGATGTCCCTAACAAATTCTTTTGGGAATCAAAGATTCCCATTACATCTCATTGCATCTACTTGAAAGACATAGAACATTGGCTGGAAGAGATGACAACGGCTGATGATGAATTCAACGTGGCGTTATGTTTATTCTTGTTGGGCACCATATTGTCTCCTTCAGCAACCGATTATGTTCAGGCAGGCTACTTGATCCTGTTGACGGATGTTGGAAGTATTTCTAGGAAAAACTGGCCTAGTTAGTGCTTTATCTCATTATATGAATGGATTCAGAAGTTTCATATGAACCGGCATCAGATGAAGACATCTTGCATTTCCGGTTTTGTGTTGTTTCTTCAGGTAACCAAAATAATATTTTTAATTATTACTATCTTGTACTATGAAATATGACTGTATAATGTAATAATAAACTTATTTGTAACCTTGTTACTTAGATGTAGTTGTTTTACTTTCACGCACTACGATGGGAGTCTCCCCTAGTGGATAAAACACTATTACCTGCCGTTTGTTGGTCAAACGTGAATATCAAGAAGGGCTTAATCCGGCTGCACAACGAAGGTGGTGTTGGAAGTAACCAGGTGATTATTCTGTAATTTAACTGCCCATGTTATATGTAATTTAATTCAAATTACCATGGTATCATTAACATTTATTCCAATACAATGATGTAGATCTCGGTTGAGGATATCTACAACCATCCATCATCATCAGGAGGTCAATATGATACTTTTTCACATGGACGTACCAGTCATGCAAATGAAGATCCTGGTACAAGTAATAATGGGCACATTAAAGGTATTGATGATGTGCTACGGGTGGTGAAAGAAATGCATGCTACATTGAAGAGTGAACTTAATGAGATCTGAACGAAGGTCGACACTTTATATGCCAAATTCAGTTCAACGGATGACAACAACATCGATACTCAGTTGCATAATACACCAGGCCAACAAAATCCCATGAAAGACACAGATCAAAATCCTCCTCCCCATTATCCACCTCCACCCCCAGCACAACCTTTTTCTACTCATAAAAAACAGCATCCAACCGTTAAGCTTTTCTCAAATAACACCTAAACATTGCCCGCACATGAATAGACCATTTCCAAATCCACCTCGAGTTGGATGAATGCACCTAGTGACATACCATTAGAAGATGAGAACTCACCTTATCCTTATGATGAACCTCCAGTCCTTATTGCTCCTACATTATTAGATGAGATTAGATAATGTTTCTTCAATATATTCTGTTTGTCTATATTCCAAAATATACAACTTCTTTGACTTGTGGTAATAAATAACAATTCCATTTTACTACATACCACTTTTAGGATAGCTTGAATGATGATACCAACCAACATGAGTCGTAATCTTCTAATAAGCGGAGATTAATCTATACAAGATCAACCGTCAAATGGAAGCTGAGTCAGTATAAAATTTCACCGTACATTGCGGGACCTGGTAATACGACCACAAAGTACATATATGGTCCTTTCCAAATAGGCTTTCCACTGAATACATACGATGAATAGTTGATCACATACATATTTTTGAAGAAACTACCTACATAGAAATCATTGATTGTGTTTTTTTTTACTCATAAATTTACAGTGTTGCATAAATTTATTTCATATTTGCAATGAGGTTATCGTAGATATTGGTCATTTACTTGTAACCCAAAAAAGTTTTAGAACATTAGAACCTTCCAAATTTGTTGACAGTGAGGTGATTTTGCCAATAACCTCACTCAACGCATACCCCATTACTTTTATACAGTAACAGCCTATACACTAGGTTTTTCTGTTGTTCACTTACATCGACTCACTTTTCATGACAAATTTTACCGATTATTAATCTTATTCCCGAGTAAAAAACAATAAATTCAAAGTCCAAAAGGTCACAACTTTACTGGTTTCTGCCTACGAACTATATGGTAAACTTACGCTCATTGCTAAAGACATATGCCATGTTTTTTTTACTTGTTCAAAATTTCACGCATCTAATCTAAACTTTTTGTATTTTACGGATGCAGTTTACTGTTTTGACTTGTATAGATGGGAATCAGTCGTCATTGAAAAAATCTCTTTCAAGATTGCGGGAATCCTACATGTATGATCTTCGTAGGTGTAAAAAGATGACACATGGCTAGTCTTTATTCCTATTATGTAGACCTTTGTTTGATGATGTGAATATTGTGTTTTTGATGAAGTATACTTGTAATGAGGTTTTCTTGCACATCTTAGATTTACATTCCCATCCATGACTTACGGAATCATTGGTATATGGCGTTAGTGGTCGTAAAAAAACATGAGTGTCAAATTTGGGACTTGAACCCACCTCGAAGGAAGGACGATCCGAGCCGGTTCAATCAAGTTTGAAAATTGGTATGTCTGTAACACTTGTTCCTTTACTCCATACTCATCTACATACAATGAGTGTAATGACGATATGCTGTAATGTACATTTTGTTTTCCATTTAGATGGAGTCCATCGACATTGTTCTTGGTGATGACATTCTTGTTACCTTCCCAACTACCTTCTCATTCACATCATTCAATATCTTATATGCCAAAGTGCCCAATCAGCTAAATGGCTTCGATTGTGGCCTTCTAATTTGCATGTACATGGATGACAACTGCCCAACATCACTTCAAATGAAATCAGTATGTTAACTAATCAATGTCTCTCCTACATATCTATTTACTGCATAATTATTGGGTTGACGTATCTATAACATTTGTCACTTGTTTTACAGTTTCAATCCCAGTGTCAACGATTGTTGTTAGCTCTTTTCTTAGCCCTCTTCCCGGGTAACAACAATTTATTATCTTTGAAGAAAACTGCCCAAGAACACTATAACTTATTAATCTCCAACAATGAAGTTTTACGCCAAGTAACCTTGAGACCGCCAACCATCCACAACTTGCGCTGTAAAGCCGTGGCACTCCTGGATTAAATGTTCTTGTTTGGGTTGCATGCGATGATTTTGAAGGATATTCTTGTATATGGCATGTTAATGTTACAGTGTATGGTTCCACCTCCTGAAATCGTTTTTTTGTAGTTGATTATTTTTGTAACTGTGGTAGTAGGTAGGCGACCCTCCAAAAGGGTGGGATAAGTCTTCCTGTACTCCACTGACAGTGTAATATAACCATAAACTTATTTGTACATGGTAGTTGGCACGTATATATGGAAGTGCACCATTGATGAATTGTTACATGTTACCAAATATTACAAAAATGGTAGTGGTTTTATTGTTACACTTTGTCCCAAAATCGTTAATTAACTCGGTGCTCATGAGATATTTATTTAACCCATTTCATTCGAAGGTACTCATGATATTATTCCAATACAACCTACAAACGTAATTAGTTGTTGGTGAAATCATACAAACAAAACCCAAATGTAATGTGCTCATGGGAAAAACAAATGATTTTAAATATTGGGATACATATGGTGATAAGGTTACAAAACGGATCTCTATTGGCTCCCACTAATGTTAAACATTCAGTTGTAAGCATAAAAACACTGACCAATTACCAACCCAACCTATGTAATTAGATATGTTGATTATAAAAGGTTAAATAGCACACAAATGGGTCACATAAAGGTATACAGCCTCCAATTGGTTTTGTTGCATGTACGTAGCTTGTGTTGAGCTTGTCATGGAATAATCATCAACATTCAAGTGGTTCGTAAAATGAGGCCTTAGAACTTCAGTATTTGGAAAAGTAAACGGTTGAAAACCACCGTCACTGTTGACATTATATGGAGAGTCCCAAGACTAGACTAAATCTGCATATGCGGTTGGCTATGATGTCGACCCCATTCTGGCATCTCTATTGATTGCCATTGCACTGACGTTATTGTTGACATGGGCATAACAAGTCTTGGCTGTGTGGCCCGGGTGGACACATTTCCCACATTTGTGCACCTTCTTACTTGATTTTTTGTTTTGTTTCATCGACCCATTTGTTGCTGCTATGACCGGGTCTTTAACATGAACATTGGATTGTATTCTTCTACCATTTGTATTTTTTCCCTTGTTGTAGTTGATGCTAGCAATAGTCCCTTTATCTGAATTGTTAACTTATCAATCACTGAGTTTTCTGCTTTAAAGCTTTCAGTTGACTTCGCTGCATAATAGTTCATTTTGCTACACTTTAAGCTCAAAGCTCCATATCTACATTATCATAACATGTTAACCAACAGACAATTATTAGGTGTAATTCCATAATGTATGCTGGAATAAGAATTACAGGATGCAAACCTAGCAATTTCCAATATGTTTGGAGTAGTCATAGCAGAAGAAGATTCGAGTTTTGATCCATCCTTGGCAATCATTGTCCATCGCTGCATTATGAGTGTCTCAGGTATGTGTTGTTGGTTAGTGGCTTTCATTACACTAAAAGCATGGCAACAAGGAATTCCTAATATCTCAAACATTTTACAAGAGCATTTGCAAATTTTTATTGATGGTGTGTACATCACATTCCAGGTTTTATCACCTAATGCAAACTTCTTGAAAGTATACACGACACTCTTTATATCATCAACACAATTGACTATACTAAGTTAAGACTCTGATTTGATTTCATCTCTCACCCAATGAAATGTGTTTCGTGTAAACACTTCGGTAGCATGTTTTTCCAGTTGTAAGAGATGGGTAACTAGTATCTGATGCTCGTTAATACTATCAAATTCATCTTTCATTTCGTTGTTTTGTAGGCGCGACATTGCCCTATCGATATGACTCATGAATTTATACAATTTTAGCCTATCGTGCAAGAATCGATTAAGGAAAGAATTAATACTCTCTGACCATTGTGTACTCCACAAATCACTGAAGAAAGTTTTACAGAGGAAGGTTTTTGCCCACAGTGTTCGTTTACCATACAACGAGTTCACCCATTCATTATTTTGCAAACCAAATGTCTTAATGGCCTTCAACAACTGCGTTTTGAACTCTGTTTATGACATGCACGTGAACATACAGTGGGTAAAAGCTTTAGTAAACCCAGTGTCACCTACATTTGTCTGTATATTTCGCTCAAGGTGCCAAGAACATAGGCGGTGTACGGCAGTACCCATTACTAACATTAGGGCATTACTCATAGCTCTATCACTATCGGTAACAACCGAAATTGGACATTTCCCATGCATAACTATAAAAAGGTTTGCAATATCCAAGTGTAAGTATCAACAGTCTCATCCACCAACAACCCACATCCAAAACTGTGGTTTTTGTATGATTGTTCACACCAACGAAAATCACTAGCAGCCAGTTATAAGCATTAGTTTGGTAAGTTGAGTCAAATGACATTACATCTCTAAAATATCTGTAGTCACATCGCGACATTGTGTCGGACCAAAATAAGTTACCCATGCTACCAACTTCAAGAAAACTGTACCCAAAGAAAAATCCTGGATCCATTTCTGCTTTCGCTGTCATGTAAGATATAATTGAATCAGCATCTGAATTATAGGAACCCGACCTACGTAAAGAGTCGAGCTAGTTTTGTAAGTCTTTTCTGGTGTGTCCCACAATGGCGTAACTTCCTAATTGATCCAAAATGTGGTCCATCACTTGTGTTGTTTTTATGCCATCTAATCTCAGTGATTACACTTGTGCTATATCACAATCTTCAACATGTCGATGAGACTGTAGAAATTGGCTGTGATTGCCTGATATTAACTGATGACAATGGTCGTTCACAAACTCTGTAACAACCCATAACATCTTCTCACTGTCAAAATTAATTTTGAATGCTTACTGATAACCTTCCCGAGTCTGCTCTCTACGTCCACGCACCCTATTTCTCCTTTCGACATTTTTCTTTGATCTATATTATTCTTTAGAACAAACCCACCTATGAGTTGTAATTAGTCCATGTGTGTCCCAACACAGTCGGTCCTTATACATGCTAAACCCCGTTACATATGAAAATTTCTTGTAAAACTCCTCAGTATCACTAACAGAAATAAACTCTTTCCCCATAATATCTGTCACTTTTGAATTGATAAGGTCACTATCTACTACATCATTGATTGGTTGCATGTCCCTGTCATAATTCATACTTTGGTGTGTCGAAACATTACCGGGTGAAAAAAGTCACACGAAATGGCCATTCTTTCATGTTGCTCATGTTCGTCGGTTTCAAGTCCTCATCCATTGTCAGTGTTATGTATGGCTCATGCCACCTCGACGGTCCTTCATTGTTAAGACCATCATGTCCAGCAAGATTCCTAAACATTACACAATATTTCCCAATGTTACAACCTACTTGGATGAACTTGCAATTGTTTTAGTGGAAAACAATAAGATTTACAAGAAGTAAAAGGTTAACATACAAGTTTCAAAACATTTGAGAATAATGTTACTGCTCCAAAAACAAACAATACTTACCTACGAAGTAGTTTTACTTGGATGAGCAAACTTGTGTGATTACACGGTCCCTATATCGTAATCATCTCCTGATGGTCGAAGGTTTTGAACATTTAGGTGAAGAAAAAAATACAAAGACTTATGAAAGATAATTTGTTTTACATCTTTAGCGTATGTAGGGGACATGAGAGACTTTTTTCATTGAACTACATTATTTATGAAGTCTTTAAGCTGAGTACAATGTTGGTGGAGGGGCTGATTCACCCCAATAATATGGTGAGGAGTTATTGTAAATGTGAAATTGTTTGGTTAAATGAATTGGTGGCACTAAATTGACTTTTAATCATCTCTAACAGTATAGCGACCTGCGGGCGACCAATACTTCATAACCTCAAGGTCTCTTGGGTCTGTAATGCTACCAATTCGTACTGTTTTAGAGACTATAGCGACCTAGTGCGATGTGGAAAATTATCGCCCTTGGGTCGCTATAGTAACAAGTTTTTATATCTAGCACAACCGAGTTCATAGCGACATGTAGGAGACAATGTTCATGGTCGCCTAAATGTCACAATTCGCTCGGTTTTGCTGTATATAAAAATAAGAGAATATAGCGACCCCAGGACGACCAGTTAACACGTCACCTTGGAGTCACAATAGCCTCGGGTTTAGTCATGAACAACCATGAACCTTCCAACCTTAGGGCGACGTGGAAAAAGGTCGACCCGTGGTCACACAATAGAAATTATTAATGTTATTAACATATGACAAGACAGAGACCATTGGGACATATAGGCGATAATTGTCTTGGTCGCTCTTTTGTCGCAATGGTCTTGGTTAAATGAGGTTCCAAATTATTGAACATTGCGACCAATATGCGACCGTTGAGTTGGTCGATTTGATGTCGTAGAAGGAAAATGATTAATTTGATAGTGTGGTTGAAAAAATTAGTCCATTGCGAGAATAAGGTGATAGTTGGCTTCGTTTCTATGCGATCGATATGACCTCGGGCTAAGGCCTAAGAAACCGGTCTATAGTGACCAATATACGACTACACCCTTGATCACCCTTATGTACCAATAGTAATGGGGTTGTCCATATTAAACAGAGGACATAGCGATGAAAGGGCGGCATTTACAATGGTTGCCTTAAGGTCACAATGGTTTCGGTTTTGCCTCCATCACGTAACACAGTTGTGAAACAATAAACACCTTAAAATATCCATAATTGTTCAAGGCACATTTTCTTATGTTTTTGTGATTTTACAACTCACATTTGCCTATGTTATTATCAAAATTACGGTGTGTAAGGACCTCGATTTTATGATTGACTTATTTCATGGAAAATCACATCACATTGGGGATGATTGTGTAATGGGTAGCTTAGGTCCTCATTAGAAAGCTCCCAAGCATCTCCATGACTTTAAGAGCAAAAGGTATATTCACTTGACTTTGCCTCTTGAAGAGTTTAGGTGCACACACACACACCTCATACATGCTTTGTTGATCTTGCATTTGTGTTGATATTGTTTATATATGTGCATCTCTTCACAATCACACTTGCACTTCATTTATAGATTTAAGTGTGGTATTGTGTTGTCTTCCCACTTGCACAATGGTATGCTTGTTTTAGCTCGTTAATGACCATATGAGAAGGTCTCATTCTTCTCTTAGTTTGGTTATATGGAGTACGGTGTCTAGGTTCCAAAGAGTGTATTTCAATGATTTAAATGTTTTTCAAAACTGACCCTTGTATGGTCTTGTGACCAAATATTTTTTATAAAAGGATTCAAAATGAGTTTTGAAAATTTTTGTACAAAATAGACACCCATACCTTTCCAACGGTATATTATTCGTAATATTTCATGACCATTTGGATTGTTTTTGAAATCCTCCAAAGTGACCACAAAAAAAGGGCATCTCTGTTGTTGTCTGTTTCTGACTTTTGGTCACTTAAATGACCATAACTTTTTCTACAGATATCAAAATAATGTTTTTTAAATTGGACTAGAAATTATACTTCCATACCTTTCCAACGGTATATTATACGAAAGGTTTGGATGTCGTTTGGTCATATTTTGGGTCGCTCAAAGCTTGATATGTTGTGTTGTCAAGCGTATACCGTGGTCTGGACCGCTTTTGGTACACATGCCTAGCCAGCGACCTAGGCAATGGTAATGTCCAGCCGGGCCATGCTACCTGGACAGCTGCCTAGACACTTACCTGGTTACTGGTATGCACAACGGTCATGACGGGATTTTGTTTCCCAAGTCCAAAACAATGCTGTTTTGTCTAGGGCTTTTACATATATGTCTCTTATTCTTTCTTGCCTCTTTAGAGCTCAATGAATACATTTTAAGAGTGAGAGAATCTCCATTAGAGAGAGAAAGCTTCAGGCTTTATTTTTGACTCTCCAAACCTAAAACCCATCTTCATCTTGCATTCAAGCATCATTCAAAGCATGGGTTTTCTTTGATTGGTAAGTAGAACCTCCATTAATGTTCATTTATTGTTCTGTCTTACCAAGACATGTTATTTATTACTTATATTAGCATTTCTTCCTATTAATTGCATATTTATTGAAGTTATGACATGTTTGGGGTTTGTATTGTGATATCTTGCATTATTAGGTTATTTATGCCTAAATAGCTAATCCATGAATGTTAATGTATACATAATTGATGATTAGGTTGACTTTGTGCATCTAGTGTAGTTTATGAACATTTATGTGTATGCCTCATTGATTGTATTTATTGATTGCAAAATATTACCCTTGATTATATGTTGTGACAACTTGTGTTGGTTGGATTTTTATTGATAATTAGGTTGCTAGAATCCTTTTGCATCTAATTGAGTCCTTATGTATGGGCATGTAGGCATTGTTTGATAACTAGGTTATTGTATTGCATTATCTATACCTAGTTAAGCATTGTATGTTTGGTCTAACATATTTTGCATTGAGTATTCATTGATTGTTTACTTAGACCATATACTCTTCATAGAGTTTAAGTCTTGTGGATTCTAGGTGAAGTTGCACAAGCAAGTCAAGTCTTGCAACCAAGGGTAGGTTGGCAAGCAATTGGTCGGGTATCCACTGTAAAAGGCCCGAAGGGTAGAGTAGGAGGTGCTTACGCCAAGAGTAGTGGATCAGGGGATGTCACTAGGGATTGAACCAGGAGTGGTGAGTGGTAGTAGCCATAGCCTGAGGTTGTCGAGAGTGGGAGTATGAGTATCAATTGAGGGTGTAACTTTTTACTCATATAGTGAATTTCTGCGATCGAGTGTGGCTCACTTAACAGCCCGTGGTTTTTCCCATTTGGGGGGTTTCCACATATACATCTTGTGTTATTTATATTTCCGTACTTTTACACTTGATGTTGTATGTTTGTTTTATTGGGTGAATTTTGAATATTGACTAATCAAGAAAAATTGGCAATTGACTTAATTAAAACCTATTCACCCCCCCTCTAGGTTACTAGACACACGTTCTAGGGAATTTAACGGTGACATACCAATTAATTGTTTTGTTGCATCCAATTGCATACTATTATTACAGACCTATTTTGATCATGCGTTTATGGAACATAAAAAACATTACCTTCATACAGTAATTCATTTTAATACAGCTGAAAAATTAAGGTATCGACAAAGAAAAAAACTAGAACCTTTGAAACAGTTGTCAAAACATCATAACCACTAAACTGAAATAAATAGTTTTAAAGAAAACAAAATATATACTGCATGTATGTAAGGGTGTGCAATGATCTACGGGTCTTTTGGGGGCATGATGGAGGCCGGGGGTGCCTGTTTAGATGATCCTCCTGAGCCGCTTACTGAACAATCAGTAGGCCTCAGACCGATAACAAGAATGATGATGCCTGAATCACCCAAACCTTTTTGGAAACCATTCATCCTATCATGGATGTACGTGACCTGATTCATACAAGTTCGGTGGTTGACCTCCATTATAAGGCTCGTATCCTAGATAGCTCGCAACTTCTGATCCATCGTCGACCCTTCATCATCTTCGACCGTATCAGTATCTGCCTCAACATTGTAGTCCGAATCATTTGGATCATCCTCCAAATCATTCTCGTTTCCTTGATCTCCAAGCAGTCTGGCTCCTCTATGCTTGGCAAGATCATTGTAAACTTGTTTCCCTATATCCGTCACAGGAGGAAACATAGTCCATCCTCCTCCATGAACGTTAATCCTGATAACCTCACAAAAGTGAGTGATGAGGCAGGGGAAGGGCAAAGTGCCTTTGGATGAGTGGCCACCTATGAAGATCTGCTTCATGATGATTTGACCTATGTCCATGCGTAGGCCATTTCATGCACAGTATAGAAAGCGTACGGCATTGTACCCCAATTCTGTGCGGTGGGTACTTGGCGATAAGGAAAATGAGAAGAACACATACCAAAACCCCGCATCTAACTTTAGTTGGTTGTAACAAAGGGGATGTCAATGGTCGTTCCAAGCCGGATCACCATCCAGTCTCAAGTCTGCTGCTAACACCCAATTCCAAGGCTCAAAGTGTTCATTTTCGGTTAGACCATCAACCAGGTGAGATAGATTCGTAGGAGTGTCCAACCACTGGTTTATTCCGTGGGCAGTTATTTAAACCGGTCTTCCTTAAACCATTACGGGGACCCCCTGAAGAAATTGATACGGGACCATGGCATAGTAAAATTCCCTAACCAATTCTAGTGTCACCATGTTAGGGGTCCTTACATATCTATTCCATCCTATTATGTTTACTGTTTTCGGGATGAATGTATTCCCAAAAATTGTCATGTTGATCCCTCTTTCTGGTCAAATCCACCTACTACCAAATAATGCCCATCTCTTCGGATCCTCCGGGGTTTGTGAATTCCGTTAAGGATTCTCCTTTTCCTTTCCCTCTAACCGGAGGCATTACCGGAGCCTGTCACCTCTTCTTTGATGGCCCCCCAACCATACCAACTTGTTTCCCTTTTCTAACCCCATCTATTATCAATTTCTATCCAATTCAATTCCTACAACACACAATTAACACAAAATTGAACATCCACCCTTAATACTACCAAAACAAACACAACAACGCAAAACCACCCTTAGTTCTACCAAAATCAAAATCTACAAGGTTTGACATATTTCCAACTACACACTATCCAACGACCGATCAACAAGAATAACCACAACATTAAACAAATTAAACCCAATGAACTTTCATTCTGACAAAACTAATCAAGTAGAGGAATCTATGCCCTAAGCAACAACAAGAAGATGAGAATGTAGTAGATTTGGATGGGCTTACCTTTGGAGATTAAGAACGATTGTTGAGGAATATTGGAGATGGTTTTTGGTGGGAATTTTGTGTCTTTGAAAATTTTTCTAGCTACCTAGGGTTTATATCGTAAAAATCACAATACTGCGATCTCAAGGCGACCCGTAGGTCACTTACTTAAGGCCGCATTACGGTTAAACGGTGCCATGTCATTAACAATTCAAGTTGAAGGCGACATGGAGGTCGCCTTCTGTCATGAACAAGGGGTCGCTTGAATGTCGCTATTGACCCGGGTTTTGTAATCGAAAACTAGATATTATAGCGACTTCCAAGCGACCTAGTCCAAAGTCGCCTTATGATCGCCATCGTCTCGGTATTAACCATACAAAATCGAAACAATTGCGACCATGTGGCGACCTTAACATAAGTCGCCTAATGGTCGCATATGACCTAGCTAGCCATTCATAATGATGCCTGTATGTCCTATGGCCAACCAAACTGTGAGGAATATGAAACTTGTTAAACATAAAAACTATTTTACCGAAAGCACCCCTACATATGCTGTTCAAAGAACCATATGTTTCGGGTATAGACTTAGAAGTTTAGTCATCCTACGGAGTTGATTAAATCGAATTTTTGACCTAGAAGTAAAGACCACCAACATTTCTTTTGTTCTTGTGTAGTTATATGGATGTTTTGAATACTTAAAGTTTTTGCTTAATTGATCCATGGTTAGATGCAATGTATCAAGAGGAGACACGTTTAACGATGCTTAGATAAACATTCACAATGCTTGACTAGAAAGTGCTAGAACCACTAGGCTAGCGTATAGGGTTCGATTTATATTCCATGTGCTTAATAGGTTCATATATATTGTCCGAATTGCTCGAGAAGATTTTGGGTATATATGGATACTATCTCTAAGACATTGAGAGAGACAAGAGATTAATTAAGGGGATACGAGCCTATGATATACTTGCACATTTTAGGATTAGGTGAGTCTAGAAAGTAATTAGGAGGATTGTCATGGTTGAGTCGTTTCTCTGCTGTAACCACATTTCATGAATATATCCATTATATCTATCATTGTATATATTATTTATATAAGTTATTTAGTTATATTATTATTCACTTTTCCAAACAACCAACACAAGAGTCTGCTCGGAGCGTTGTAATAAAAGCTAGAACTAGATACGGTCGATGAATCCCACCTACGTTGAACTTGTTCGTGAAGGTTTACGTGAACTTGTTCACTGAGCAGTAGAACTTGTTCGTGAAGGTTAACATCAACTTGTTAACCGAACAAGTTTAACATTTAGATGAATGTTAAAATCGTTCAACCAACATTGAACTTGTTCATGAAAGTTTACGTCAACTTGTTCATCGAACAAGTTTAACGTTCAGATGAACGTTACACTCGTCCAACCTACGTTGAACTTGTTCATGAAGATTTACTTTGATTTGTTCACGGAACGAGTTTAACATTCAGATGAACGTTAAAATCGTTCAACCTACGTTGAACTTGTTCATGAAGGTTTATGTCAACTTATTCATCGAACAAGTTTAATGTTCAGATGAACGTTACACTCGTCCAACCTACGTTAAACTTGTTCATAAAGATTTACGTCTACTTGTTCACCAAACAAGTTTAACGTTCAGATGAGCGTTAAACTCGTTCAACCTACGTTGACCTTGTTCCTAAAGGTTTACGTCAACTTGTTCATCGAACAAGTTTAACGTTCAGATGAACGTTAAAATCGTTCAACCAATGTTGAACTTGTTTGTGAAGGTTTACGTCAACTTGTTCACTAAACAAGTTTAACGTTCAGATTAACGTTACACTCATTATTTGTATATACTGTCTACACACCATGTGTGGTGATTATTTTGTCATTTGATGAGTTTTATTTGTTATGGAGCAAATATGGTGTGTGGGACTCCAAGTGGAGCTTGTCTACTACACTGTCCATATACTTGTGGAACTCCATATAGTAGCTCCACACTTAAAGGGCTCTTCCACAATAGAACCGCTCATATACTTCTAGTGCTTCTATGCAGTATAACCATACCTTTCACCTGCTCATACCTGATTCACTATTCAAAAGCTCCTAGGTAGCATGTTAACACATGTACCCAAAAAGCCAACTCAACTGTGTGATCGTATGAGCAGCATGACCGGTAGAGGCCCAATGGCTCCTCTTTTCTTGTACTGAGTCATTCAATGCCTATGTGAGCAATTGCGGTACCGATTTCACTTGTTGGAGACTTCTAGAATCCCAAGTATGTCTCTAGACCAGTATCATACCGGTGGTGCCTCACCAATTGTATCGGGTCATTGAATGCCTGAGCAAACCACCAAAATCCTAATCTGATCAAGGAGAGCCTAGATGCTTCCTATATTTACTAAGGCCTCCTACATGCCTAGGCACGCCTCTAGTGCAGCTGCACTACTACAATACCGGTGGCTCCTCTCCATTTGTGTCGCATCATTCAGTGCCCCAATGAGCCACCAAAATCTTGATTTTATCGATGAGAGCCCAGAGGCTTTCCATATTTGTTGAGGCCTCCTACATTCCTAAGCAAGCATATGGAGCAACAGAACCGATGCAATACCAGTGGCTCCCTTCCATTTGTACAGGGCCATTATGCGCCCTAGTGAGCGACCAAAGTTCTGATCTGATCGAGGAAAGCCCATAAGCTTCCCATATTTACTAAGGCCTCTTACATGCCTAGGCAAGCCTCTAGCGCAACAGCAACGCTGCAAGACTAGTGGCTTCTCACCTTTAATACCAGGCCGGTCAACGCTCAAGTGAGCCACTGGGGTCATGATTTGTTCGAGAAGGGTTTAAAGCCTTTTTTTCATTTGCTGGAGACTTCTACGATCCCAATCAAGCCTTTGGATCGGTATCATGCCAGTGGCTCCCTCTATCTATACGGGCCATTCGGTGCCTTAATGAGCCATTGAAGTCCTGATCTGATCGAGAAGAGTCCGGAGGCTTCTCAATTTGTTGAGGCCTCTGGAGTAGCATCACAGCTATAAGACCAGTGACTCCACTCCATTTGTACTGGGTAACTTAATGCCCTAGTGAGCCACTAAAGTCATGATCCGTTCAAGGAGAGACTAGAGGCTTTCTATATTTGTTGAGGCATCCTACATGTCTAAACAGGCCTTTGGAGCAGCAACACTGCTACAAGAGTTTTGATTCCTCACTTAATATATTTTTCCCCTCCCAGTGCCTTTATGAGCTACTGAAGTCCTAGTTCGATTGAGTGAAGTCCAGAACCTCATTTCAGTTGCTAGGGTCTTTATGAAGCCCAAGCTTGCCTCTGGATTAGTTTCATCAGAGGAGGACTAGCAGTTCCTAACTTCTTGTAACAGACCATTCAATGCTTCAGCGAGCTACCGAGGTCCTGGTTCAATCAAAGTGTGGTCTCGAGCCCTATTATGATTGTTGAAGACTCTCATCTACCATGAGCAGACTCCTAAACTGGTTACACCACTTGGGGATTAGAAGCTAACCATTCTCTCTAGTACTCCTATGGAAGGGGGTGGTGACCCAAACACGAGAAGATTTTTCCTAGTGACCAGTCCACGATAAAAAGAGCTTTTGTGGAAGATCACTCTATTATCTCTACCCAGAATGCTATAAAAGCATGGTGAGCATTGACCGGTATAGCCCAGCATTGTATCGCCTAAAGTTGGTATTGCTTTTGGTTTGCCTAGGTAGTTCGCCTATGATCGTATATAATCGCTTTGATAATTCACCTATGATCTCCTTGGTAGTTCACCTATGATGACCACGAGACCAGAAAAGCCACATGGCATTCCAGATGCCTTAGACAGGACCCACCCCTCTCAAGGAAGGGTCTAGTGCATAAATGGCATAGTTGCCTACCTGCATAAATGGCTTAGTTGCCTATAAGACCAAGGTTATGAAATTATGGCCCCAGTCCCATCGCTTCCTCAAGACCAAGATAACAAAATGACACTCTTAAGGCCTTGGTAGGAACCCAATCTCACCAGGAAGGGTCTGGTACATTAAAGGAAAATTTGTTTGCCAGACCAATGTTGCGAAGTTATGGCCCTAGTTGCCTGTCGCTTCCTCAAGACCTGGATAGCCAAATGGCACTCCTGATGCCTTGGCCGGAGCCCAATCTCGCCAGGAAAAGTCTAGTACATAAATGGCATAGTTACCTACCAAGATCAATTTTGCCTATGTACCAAGATTCATAGAACGAGAATGCCACATACCATGATTAGCCTATGAATTTTTGCCAAAGTACCGGGATTCCTGGAACAGGAATGCCAAGTACCCAGATTTGCCACTGGAACCTCGTCATCGATTAATACGGTTTGTCATATCTTACCTCTCTCGTTTATCAAATTTTATATTAACTAAAGCGTTAGAAATTCCACCCAATGGAATATCCCCATCTGTGGTCTGCCACCGCTAATTTGTTTTGGAGGAATGCCAGGTACCCGCATTTGTATAAGTTTCGCCTATGTATAAAGACCTGGTGTGAAAGTGGTCTTAGTTGCTTACCAGGATCATTTCATCTGAGTACCAGGATTCAGGAATAGGAATACGAGGTACTAGGATTCGCCTATGTATGGACTATGTAAAAAAGACCTGGTATGAAAGTGGCATAAGTTGCCTACCAAAATGTTTTTGCCTAAGTATCAGGACTCCTGATATTGGATTGACAAGTAACCTGGTTCGCCTGAGCCAAGTGTGCTGGGAACGGTTTTCATTTCAAGTGATGGTTACCAGTAAAAAGTGAAGAGCAAAATTCTTCAAGAATTACCGATCCTGACTCCAACCCTAATTAGGTGCCGGTGTTCAAGTTAGGGGGGACTTCTGTTAACAGCCTTTTTTGATAGAGGTCCAAAGAAGAATCTTTAATTGGGCTGATTCCTGATAGGACCTAGATTGAGACAATCCCACTTCCCAAGTACCGAGAAACGCAGATGCCATGATTTAGAAAGGGTCGATACCATAGTAGGGCTTTTTCTCTGGTATCAAAGAGTACCGGTAACGCAGTACCAGCTACCTGGTATCCAAGTACCATAATACCTATCTAAGACTTGTCCAATAAGCATATCTCATCCATCCAACATGGAAAGCAAAAGCGAGAAAGCTCCAGTAAGCTAAAGGGGAAACCTCACCAGTTACCCGATACCATAGCACCGTGACATCTATCCTGGACCGATCCACCAAGCACCACTCACTCGTCCAGAATGAGAAACAACGACAGGAAAGCTCCAACCAAAATAAGAGAAAATTAACCTCTCCAACCATTCACAATGCCATTAAAAAGGATAGTCTACCCTATTAATGGAGATAGTGAACCCTATTAAAGAAGATAGTCAACTCTTTATTGGCTATTCACAACACCATTAATGAGAAAACAGTCAACTCTTTAGAGGCCCTTCACAACGCCATTAATGAGAAATCAATTAACTCTTTAATGGCCATTCACAACGACATTAATATGAGATTAGTCAGCTCTATTAGTACTAAATTAGTGTTCCTATGATAGAAACTGATTAACTAAATTGACTGAGTAGGCAGCAAGTAATAAGAACCTATAAATATGAAGAACCTCTCTCCAAGAAAGACAGACCTAAATGAGAGTTCGGAACAGATCCGAGATTCAACTGTTCTACAAAAAAAGTACAACCGGTTAGCAATCGACTACTGTTATAAGCTTTCTAGAGCACCTATGTTATACTACTTTGCTATTTGCTTTTTTGTAAGCCCCATAGAGCACTTCTTATGATATATTGTTAACTGCCAAAAATGATCAAAGAAGAAATCAATAAAGTACCTCGCCCCAACGCTCTAAGAAGAAACATGAACCAGGGAACACCCCCAATCCGTCGCTCCATACCCCGTTCCAAACCAGACCTTGCTTAGTGTGGTACCCCGATCCGGCCTGACCCTTACTTCTTAATGGAATAGCCAAATCACTTGAGTCGGGCAAGCACCTAGGTAGCCTAGACCATTGAGAACAATCTAGAATCTCTGTCAAGGACTACAAGCAGACCCATAAAGGGGAACTGACACAAGCTTACAAGCCAAGAAGGCCAGCTCAAATGGGGAGAAGCTCAGCGAAGGAGAACGGGCCGGTGGGAATTAATTACGCTCTGATTACAGTGATAGAGGAAAGAAAGGAATCGATGACCATCGTTACGCCATGTCGATCAACTTTAGCGGTTTGATGGGGACTCAGCTCAGCCTTAAGAAAGGTCAACTCCAATCAATACCAAAAAGGGAACCTGAGTTCCAACAGATAGATGGAATGCATAAAGCGCCTGACAGTGGCAGCGTGGCAGGCGTTACCACTGTCCCCTATCAGTCCCTAACTACGAAAGCGACTCATATGGCCAACTCACACATCCACGACCATCCAAAACTAGGGGAAAACACCATATAAGCGTTTACGGGGCACCTTCGTAGGTAATAAGGCATAAGTAGGACTAGGGATGCATATTTGGGGAATGGGGATGGATATAGGTCCCCCCATCCCCATCCTCACTTCCTATACCCTTCCCTCATCCCCCCCCCCCATTTCCCCATTTGGGGAAAATGGGGATGGGGAATTTTGGGGGGAGGTATATCCATCCCCATCCCTATTTCCCTATTTTCCCCATTTTCCCCATTTTTTTTCGTATTTCTCCGTTTTTCCGTTTTTTCCGTTTTTCCATTTCGCCATTTAACTAAAAATTACAAATTTTACTAAAACAAACAAACATTCTATTAGAAATACAAAATAAAACCCATTAATATATTACAAATACAAATATATATTATAATTAATAATATATATTAAAATTATATTTATATATGTTTGGGGAAAATGGGGAAATAGGGGTGGGGGATCTCATCCTCATCCCCATCCCCATTTCAATATAATTATGAGGAAAATGGGGAAATGGGGATGGGGAGGGGTTCCCCCATCCCCATTCCCATTTAAATTTGGGGATGAATTTCATCCCCATCCCCCTCCCCCATTTCCCCATTTTCCCCAAAAAAAATTCCCCAAATAGACATGGGGACGCGGGGAATTGGGGCCCCGGGAAAAAATGTGCATCTCTAAGTGGGACCATTCCCGCTGCTCATGGCTTGTGGGGATGGGGATTTTCTAACAATCGCCTATCCTGAAATAAAGATATTTCTTCTGCCAGAGGGGCCGTAAGGTCAGCCCGAGGGTTTGACCAAATCAATCTCGGCCATCTAGGATGCATGGAAATTGATGCCTAAATAAAGAAACGGTGAGGATTGCACTAGAGGCTCCAACGTAGAAGAACCCCATTCACCTACCACTTACATGGTGTCCTATAAATACCCTAGCTCTCAAAGGGATAAGGGGTAAGGTTTTTTTTTTTGGAAAAAGAAAAGAGAGAGAGTGTGTGTGTGTGAGAGAGAGAAAGAGAGATTTCTCAAATAGGTCCATTGGTCTCCCTAGTTTAGACTAAGACAGTGTAACCCTTGCTCCTATAGGACGACTGGTTCCCCTAGTTAGAATCCAAACTGTACGACCATACCCCCCTCAAGAGGAGCATAGATTATTGTACATATTTCATGCTTGTAAAATTGGCAATGCCATCTATTTGATGAGAAAAATGTTTTATGCTTGCTTTTGACTATTTCTGATATCTATATGAGCATAAGATAGTAGGTTGTGTCGAATAACGACTGACACCAGCACCCTTAGGAACTGGTTTTGGTAAACCACTAGGAAAGCACGACCCATGATAATCGGGGTCACCGACTACTCGAAACACTTACCCCGGAACCTCGATCCTTGTAGAATAAGGACTCAACTTCATAGTCAACACTAGGGCCCCTACGACCATGGAGAAACACTTCGACTAGTCTAAGTGTTATCCATGAAATCTCCGACTGATTTTTAGGATAACACTTTCGTACCGTTTGTAGGCAAGGAAAACAACATTGGTTTGTCCCCGAATCTTGCACTATCTCCACAGCGAGGCTTGTGAAAAAAATGAGGTTGAGATCCTCTCAAGGTCAGCTTGACTCGTCAGGTCCCTACTCTTACTTATCCACCCAGTCAAACTGAACCAAACATGTTTCGAGTTGCCATCGGTGTCCCCCTCCCCCCTCCCCCCGTTATAGCCAGTTCCGACCACCCTTGTCTCTGCTCTGCTATGTAGCATGAAAGCACAAGACTTAGTTGAGTTCTAAGTTGCTGCCTTCGTGGAAGGGATCTGAGGTAATAGTTTTAGCACCCAGGCTCATATACCGCGTCCCCATCTTCAAGCCAAAAAAATGGGGACCAGCATAAGGACTCTAGTGTTTGACAGACTCGGTGGCCCAGCTTCTATACCATACCATAGACCAGTCGTGAGCGAACCTCATATGATCCAGTCTACTGTCGAGATCCCTTTAGAGAAACTTCTACAAGTCGATCCGCTACAACTAACAAGTCAGGAACCATAAGCAAGACGAAGGCAGAGCGTGCCAACCCTCAGAGAAAGCATGAAAGGAAACTAGAAGAGAACCTAGGCTGACCATTATGTCTAGGACTGTGGGGGAAGAAGTGGATCTGGTGGCCCAGTCTAAAAACACAAACTCAAAGCGCCTAAAGGACCAGATGAGAAAAGAAGGCAAAGCGCCTAGAGGAGCTCAAAAACGGGAAGCAACAAGAGAAGCCAAAGAACCCCTAGAACAAGATTTTATGTTTGTGAGATATGTTGGCATTATTCTATATCAAAACAACATTTCCTTTGTATTGTTTAGTTGTCTAGGATTCATGATTATTCATGTTTCGAAGATGAAATGATAATTATCCAATCAAGTTCGAGTCTTCGAAGGGAAAAACGCTTTATGATTCTACAAAGGTATATTAAGACCTTTCTTTTCTCTTTCAAGGCTTAGGCACACACACACAATTTATACATTTGTGTCCCTGCATAGTTTTGCACCATTATAGGCACACACACACAATTCATACATTTGTGTCCCTGCATAGTTGTGCACCATTAAAGACACACATATGCAAATCATACATATGTGTCCCTGCATCATTGTACACCATTTATAACACATTCAAAAACTTGAAGATGAATGCTCATGCATTGGTATGAAAATAACATGTTTTGGAAAATGCATGATTGGAGATTATCTCCATGTAGTTAACATTCTAGTGTGAACTATGTTTGTATATGTATATGTTTGTATAACATGGATATTGAACTTGATTTTAGTCTTAAATCATTCATGATTGAGTTTCGATAATTTTGGTTACTCATACTACTGATTTTAAGTTCTAAGTCAAAAGATACTACACTTTCAACTCATGTTACATACATTGTCTTCGTCTTCGTATATAGAGTCGAATTCTTACTTTTTGGGTTGAGTATCTTATATGTCCATATCTATGAGAGAGTTACAATTAATAATCTGCAATCAGATTTGAATTCTAAGTTCGGAGGCCTAAGAATGGTCGAAGAATGCGAGAGGAATACAAGGGAGGAGCACCATAGCCAAAGGCCATCACATGGTGCAAGCCCGAGATGGTGCGTGGCCATCTCAACCACAACTCCTTGCTGCCCTGAGATGCCCATGTGCCATCTAGGGGAAGCATTCTCAAAGGGGCTAGTTTGGTCCGTTCATGCTCTTTTATTCCCTCTATTTTATATATCTCTTCTCTCTCTCATTTGAATCTAAGGAAGAAGAAAATGTAGTGCAAAAAATTTACAGGTTTTTTCTCTCAACTTTGAATCACCGTATCTCTCTCATTTCTTTTCTGACTTGAGTTATTCAAGTTGGAAATGTTTCGTATTGAAGTCCTCTATCATCTTCAATCAACCTTGAAGTTATTTGTTCAACTGTTTCTAGTGGATCGTACCATTTTCATGACTGTACTCGAAATTGACAAGGTATTGGTTTATCTTTTGATTTCCTTGATTATAATGTTCAAATACCTTAGGTCTTCTTCCTAATTGTGTGTATTTGACTTGAACATATTTTAATGAGTGATAGATCTTCAATTAAATGCTAGTTGTGCTTAATTAGAAACTTGATTATGAGTTAAGTGATTAACACTGAAAAGTGTATGTTTACCAAGGGGTAATATCATCATTTTACACTTCCAATATGATTAATTCCCCAATTTAGACATAATTTCGTTCGTTCACTTAAATAAATGTGTTGTGTAGTAATCAGTGTATTTTTCTTTGTATTTCAGAGGTAATTCGATCAATTCTGAATCATGGAGAAGCCAGATGGCAAAACAAACATCGTTTTCAAGTTTAGAACGTCAAAAAATCTTAAGAAGACCATGAAGGGCATTTTTGTAATTTTGACTATTTACTGTTCACAGTTGACTTTCACTGTTCACTCACGGATGCATTACTGTTCACTGTCATTGTTTACTTTTCACTTCACGGATGGGTTACTATTCACTGATGACGTGGCAAAATCTGGACGTTCCATTCTAAATTCATCCGATGGTCAATTTTCATCATCAAATGGTTCATTAGACATGTTGAAAACATTAAGCTTAATTTCCATATTTCCAAAAGACGTGCTCATTATTCCATTCCTGCAATTAATCAAGGCATTAGTAGTAGCCAAAAATGGTCGGCCCAATATAACAGGAATTGATTTGTGCTCATTAACAACAGGTTGTGTTTCCAAGACAATAAAATCTACTGGGTAGATAAATTTATCAACTTGTACTAACACATCTTCCACTATTCCTTTTGGTATTTTAATTGACCTATTAGCAAGATAAAGTGTGGTTGAAGTCGGCTTTAACTCGCCAAGTTTAAGTTGCTGATAAAATGAGTATGGGAGCAAATTTACACTAGCACGTAGGTCAAGCAAAGCATGCTCAATTTTACGGTTACCAATTGTGTAGGAAATAGTGGGAGAACCAGGATCTTTATATTTCAAAATATTTTTATTGGAAGGAATGGAACTTACTTGTTCAGCCATAAAGGCTTTCTTTCTTACCTGATGCTTCCTTTTCACAGTGCACAGATCCTTCAAAAATTTGGCATAGGAAAGTACCTATTTGATTGCGTTCAACAAAAGGGATATTGACTTTTACCTGTTTGAAAATTTCAAAAATCTCTGGGGAATGCTTCGATTTCTGTGAATTTTTAAGAGCCTGAGGATATGGGAGTGTAAGTGGGGATTCAATTATTTCTTCGTTAATAGTGGTTTCATCAACCCCTTCCTTACCCTTGGAAAATGACTCATCATCATTTTTACCAGATTCAATAATAGGTTTTTCGATGACCTTACAACTACGAAGAGTGATAATTGATTTGACTTGATCTGGGCGTTGGTTATTGTCATAGGAACTTGACAAACGGTTGGGATTTGGTTGTGGTTGAGATGGAAACTTACTTTTTTCGTGTGTGGTGAGTGAAAAAGCAATCTTTGCCAAAGTATCTTTAACATCTATCAAGGTTTGTACAGTTTGGCTGTTAATGGATTCTTGCTTCTCAATGAATGAGTGTAAAGTGTCTTCAAAGTTTTTCCTAGATGGTGGGACATAAGGTGCATAACCTTGTGGGTTTTGGAAATTCTGGTGTGTTTGTGGATGTGATGGACCTGGTGGTTGTGAAGATTGGGCTTGATTGTTGTTCCTCCAATTAAAGTTTGGATGATTTCTCCAACTAGGATTGTAGGTTTGTGAGTATGGGTTGGAATTTTGCTTGTTGTAAGTGTGAAAAACATTGGCTTGTTCATGAAGGCAATCTTTTATGGCTGGCAAAGTTGGACAACTATGAGTGATATGATCATCAGAATCACATACATGGCATGCGATTTATTATACAGAATTTACATGTTCACTCTTTTTAGTTTCTAAAGCTTCAACTTTCCTAGCTAGGGATGCGAATCTAGCTTGAAGGTCATGATCTTCCCTAAGATTGTAAATGCCTCCACTAGATGGAGATGGTCGTGGTTTGCTCATGGACTCATAGAAATCAATGGTGTCCCAATTTTGAGCACTTTCGGCGATATGGTCAAGGTATTCAAATGCGTCTTCAGGATTTTTGTCACTAAACTCCCCAATACACAATATTTCAATGACTTGTCTACTTTGGGGTGTGAGTCCCTCTTAGAAATGTGACACTATCCTCCATGTTTCAAAACCGTGATGTGGACAGACATTTAACAACTCTTTGAACCTATCCCAACATTGGTAAAGTGTTTCCCCAGGTTTTTGGGCAAATAAAGTGATTTGCCTCTTAAGAGAGTTTGTTTTATGAGGTGGGAAAAATTTCTTTAAGAACTGTTGTTGCATATCATTCCAAGTTTGGATTGATCCTGACCTAAGGTTTTGTAACCAAGTTTTAGCTTTACTTTTAAAGAAAAAGGGAAAAACTTAAGCTTGATTATATCCATGTTAACATTTTGTTGTCTTTCAAGTTGTTCAGGTGATATCTTCTAAACCTTAACTCTTTCTAAAGACATTGGGGACAATGTCTCATTCTGGTTGGGGGGAGGGGATAGTTGATTCAATAACTTTTATTTTTTTAAAAAAAAAAACTAACTTTTGACCATTTTTTTTATAAAGATAGCCGAGTAAGGAGATCTTTTAGATACTTCTGAGACGTATCTTTGTAGTCCTGATGCATTTTTTTTCCTCTCTTCTGACTATTCAAATTTATAAACTCTCCATTGTGATACCATTGACTAATCCTTTTGTTCATTAAGTTATCTTGAGAAATTTTTCGAACTATTCTAGACACACACGCACATTGACACATGATTATGTGCAGTAAGTTGAGATTTTGAGATATTGAGTTCTGAAACATCATTCAAGGGTAACAACCGAAGGTAGTTGTCTTGTTTAAAAATATATATAGTAATAATAATAATAATAATTTTGTGTGTTGTGACCAAAACTCTTACTTAGTAGCTGGGCATCATGCCTCAGTAAGCATAGAGTGTTAGCTCAAAATGATGGAGTCTGGATAAGAATAAAGTACAGTTTCGTAGCCTCTTTAACTCGAGCAATTAAGTCCAACACCTAATGCCCTAAGACCAACTGGTTTGGGAGTCATTGATCCAAAGCACGTTACACGGGGAAAGAGAAAGCTTAAAGGAATTGTACTAAAAAAAACATCTGCAATCCAAGTAATTAAGCCCGTAGAAGTGTTTTAACACTTAATGCCCTAAAGCCAACTGGTTTGGGAGTCATTGGCCTAAAGCTCGCTACATGGATTAAAGATGGAATGTTTGTTTCCATTTTTGTTATATTAAAAAAAAACCAAAAAAAAAATAGAGAAAAAAGAAGAAGAAATAAAACTACTGTCTAAGGAAGAGACCCTGATGAGATTTCGGAATGAAAATGTTGTTTGATTTCAATTGAATCTCATAGTTATCGTGTTGATCTTCATTGAGCATAAGAAAGTTTGATTGATAACTCAATTGATGACTGGTTGTCAAAGGGTGAGAAAAGAGGTGTGGGAGAGTTTGTCTATTTGGTAGTTTAGAGATTTGAATTTGAGTTTTTACTATTTTTGCTTTAGTTGCTAGGGACTAGCAATAAGCTAGTTGGGGGGTGTGATTAACACTGAAAAATGTATGTTTACTAAGGGATAATATCATCATTTTACACTTCCAATATGATTAATTCCCCAATTTAGACATAATTTCGTTCGTTCGCTTAAATAAATGTGTTGTGTAGTAATCAGTGTATTTTTCCTTATATTTCAAAGGTAATTCGATCAATTCAGAATCATGGAGAAGTCAGATGGCAAAACAAACATCGTTTTCAAGTTTAGAACGTCAAAAAATCTTAGGAAGACCACGAAGGGAATTTTCATAATTTTGACTATTCACTGTTTACAGTTGACTTTTACTGTTCATAGTTGACTTTCACTGTTCACTCACAGATGCGTTACTGTTCACTGTCACGGTTCACTATTCACTATTCACTTCACGGATGGGTTACTATTCATTGTCACTGTTCACTGATGACGTGGTGAAATCTGGACGCTCCATTCTAAATTCATCCGATGGTCAATTTTCATCCGTATTTGTATAAATAGGGGGCTTCTCCCCTCTAATTTTGATATTCTGAATCTAAATCTTATGTTAAATTTGTGAAATTCTCTCTCTTTTGTTCTCAAATTCTCAGTTTAAATAAAATAGCTATTTTCTAGTTAAATTATGTCTGCCTAATTTTATATAGCTGGGGGCCAAAGGTGATACTGTTGGTATGGAAAATATGATCCAATTTTGGTAAGTTTATTATTTTTATACTTTCTCCCCTCTAATATTTATGGAGTGTTTGACTCACTGTAGATAGACAGATATTGTCTAGCACAATGAGTACTTTTACCCAAATCTATCAGAGAGTGGTTTATCCCCTCTAATATTTGTAGAGTTTTGACTTACTGTAGATAGACAGATATTGTCTAGCATAGTGAGTACTTTTACCCACATCTATCTGAGAGTGAAATACCATCCCATTAATCTGGACTAAATATTAATAATTGGATCATATTCGAATTACCAACAGAGGATCCCTTAGCCCCACTTTTAATTTTAATTGATTTACATTTTTTAACAAGCTTAGTAATTAATTTAGATAATTAATTCTACAAAGACAAGTGAACAACCTTCCCTGTGGTTCGACCCGATCTTACCGGTTAATTTATTACTTTGACGCTCTTATACTTAAGAGTAGGAACACTTTTTTAGGACGTGTCATTAAGTTTCAATCAAACCTATGTTTTCACATGATTGTGAGTTGTATTGTGCTAGCATCTTATCTAGGACTATTTGTGCTTTGATTGACTTTATTTTCATGATTAATAGTCTTATCATGTGCTAGAACTCATTTGTTGAATAGATCTAGGATTATCACATTTGATTTTATATTTAGAGTCTATTAGAGTTTAATTGACTATTTTGTGAATATATGCTCTAAATGATTGCTGGAGATTTGATTAATCATATCTTGTGTTTCTATCATTTTGTTTTAGTTCTAAAGTCTTGAATATGTGCTTCATGAACATGTTTATTTCAAGCTTTAGTAACATGAATAAAATCGAGGTTTAAAGTGTGTTTGGAAATTTGGCATGCTCTAGATATTTATTCATGCATAAGATCTAGACAATCTTATTTAGTGGAGTGAACTAAAATTAAATAGATCGGACCTAAGTGAATCATTTGTTGATTGTGATTGGGTTGTGTCTGTTGGAGCTTAAATTTAGATAGCCCGCCAAGATCCCCAATCCACATGAACTTGCATGGATCGCTTGATATATTCTACCGAACAAATTTAGGGGTCCATTTAGAATTGTATTAAGGCATGTGAACTTGTTTCTGTTTGTAAGATTAGGTCTAGTTCACATGTGGACTTTTTATTAAGGTCCAATGGATTTAAAAAAATAAGAAAAATAATATATGACCCATATATATGTGTTGGGTGGCAAAGCTATTTAGAATAGCTTAATTATATTATTTTTATTTAATTATTTAATTAAATGGAAATTAATTAATTTATTGATTAATTATTTATTTAATTAAAAGTTAAAATCTTTTTCCTAGTAGGAGATGGTCTCCTAAAATTATACTATTGTTGGTAGTATAATTAATATTAATGATTATATTTGATAAGTAGATAAATAAAAGGAATTATTTGTCTAATCAAATTAGGAAGTCTTTAATGTGGTTACAAATACACTATTGAGTTGGATTAGGAGTCTTGGTGTAGGAAAGAATTCCTTTTGGAAAAGGATTCTTAACCACCAAGTAAATCCATCTAAGGATGGGATTCTTAACCACCAAGTAAATCCTTCTTAGGAGATGATTTAGTCTCCTATATATAATACCTATTAAATTCGACCAAGAATGAATTTTTGGTGTGTGAAGTTGTTTTTTATTGTTATAAATATAAAAAAAACCTCATCCAACTCATTGTGTGAAGAATTCGGCCAAGCATAGAAAAGAGAGGGAATGTTTTTGTTTTCGATAGTACACTAGTATCATTTGCATCAAAAGGGTTTTGTGTACAACATCGAATCAAAGTTCACGCGAGTTTCAATCAGATTGATTGATAATTCAAAAGTGACCGGACGTTCTTGGATTTTCTCTTGGAGGATTATTGTGACTAACAAAGAAGAATATTTTGTTTGTTTCCATCCTCAGGTATATAATTTAAAATAAAGGGAGCCTACACTCCTAGGTGATTCACGTTCATGATTGGATTGGAAGATCTTATGGGTTCAATTCGACGCTAGTTCAATCGTCACAAAAAAAGATTCGATACTTTTTATATACATCAATTAATCTTGGGTTAAGGTTTTTGTTATTAAAAGGGAAATTTTTTATTTATACGCAAACCCTAATTTTATTAAATTTTCTCACGCTTTCGCTGCGTGTGTTTTATTTTCCCTACAATTGGTATCAGAGCCAGGTTGTACCCTTGATTAATTGATGTATGTGTTCGTGAATCTTTTTTTTTATTGTATATATGCATGTTTTAGAAAGAGATGACACTCTAGGTATTCGCATATATATATTTACATTGGAATGTATGGATATATATATATATATATATATATATATATATATATATATATATATGTGTGTGTGTGTGTGTGTGTGTGTGTGTGTGTTATTGCTCAATTTTGGTCCTAGAATTTCAATGTAATTTTGTTTCGGAATTGTAACAAAAAGGGTGGTCTATTATCACCATAATTTCCTTCTTGGTAGTTGCTAAGTTTTTTATTTTTTTTATTTTGTTGTTGTAATAATAATAAAAAAAACCTGCAGTATTTTTATTTATAATTCTTCTGTAATACATTCAAGTATCGAAGACTCGAAGACTCGAAGACTCGAAGGTTTAAAGAATTGGGAGCAACCGGAACAAGTTTGGGACCGTGTGAGCCGTAGCAATAAACGTGTGTGTGAAGAGCACGCGGCCACATTTGTTGTGGCATGGGCTGCGCATGGCAACCCAATGGAAGCCATGGGCTGCGCATGGCAGCCCTTTATGGGGTTGTGGCAAGCGCACTCCCATGGGTAGGGGCCAAGGGTGCGCACGCCCATGGGAGATAGCCGAGAGAGTCCGGACGACGAAGGTTGCGTGAAGACTTGTTCGCCAATAAAGGAGTTTTTGTATTCCAAGACATGTAATTTACTTGTTTTTCTAGGATGGACAAAAATTGTAGCCATTTTTTTTTGTAAATATCGCAATGTTTGTCATTGTTTGATAACATGTCATACAGAATAGGAGTGCCACTCATATATCTCTTTTGGTATGAACATGCATAGAATGATTTAGGTATTTAAATTGGCATCTAGATAACTTGGTAAATCATTCTTTGGAATTCGATCACACGCCTTAAGCAATTGAGTGGGAGAAGGTGTTTTGGAACACCTACGGCCTCCAAGTTTAGTTGAGCTTTATGTTTCATGTAATTACCTCCCTAGAGGTATTCATGAATGGAATTTAGTAAGATACTTCCTTACAAGGAATCATGACCCCATCCCTAATCAAATTGCTAAAAGATAATACTTTAACTGATGATAATTATGTCACATGGAAAAGGGAAAATTGGGTTGTTGTAAGTTGAAAATCCATAAGATCGTTCTGTCTATTCCTAAACCACCAAAATAATGAATCTACTCAGGAGCAAAGAGATGAGTATTAGTAGTGGAAGTCTTCAGATGAGATGGCTAAATGTACGATACATTATGGCCACATCTCTGATGTGTTGCAACAACAACATGAAGGAATGAAGATTGCTGCCGATATAATTATGTCTCTAGAGGAGATGTTTGCTATGAGGTCTAGGACGACTAAGAGAGAGACAGTGACTACTTATATGAATCTTAGGATGAAACCTAGACAGGGTGTGAAAGATCACATGATGAAAGTCATAGCAGACCTCAATATTGCTGAACTAAATGGTGTTGAGATAGATGGTGAGACCAAAATTGACATGATTGTCAACTCACTGTCGGATTCATTTGATCATTTCAAGTTGGACTACACCTTGAATAATAAGGAATACACCTTGCAAGGCCTAATGCAAGATGTTCAAAGCACGAAAAAAATCCTTGTGAAAGGCAAGGGTCAATAGATTCATATGCTTGGTAAGTTGCTAATGTTAAAAACCTGTAAGAAGGTCAAGAGACAACAGATGAAAAGGCAACTTGAGCCTTCTTAGAAGGAGACCAAGATAGTAACCAAGATCAAAGGGAAGTGTTTCCTTTGTGGTGAAAAGGGTCAAAGGAATATAATGAATTCAACTTGTATTTAGGCAATGGAGCATTGGTGTCTACTAGTGTAGTGGGAGATATTAGAATCAATATAGATTCTTATAGGCATTTAGATTTAGTAAATGTTTATTATGTACCATAATTCAAGAGGAATTTAATTTCGGTCTCTTGTCTAAATAAATTTAGATATTCGGTTTCTTTTTAATAAAAGGTTTTATTATTAGTAAGAATAACAAAATTATTTGCAAAGGTACATTGGAAAATGGTTTATTCTATTTGCATAGAAATATCTCTCACTTGTTAGACACGGAATCAACAGAACCTAATCATAAAAGAGTAAAATTATCAAAAGATGAAACTTACCTATGGCATTTGCGCATAGGTCATATTAACCTTAATAGGATTAATAGATTGGTAAGTGACGGACCTCTAAGTGACTTAAAGGTTGATGATCTACCAATTTGTGAAATCTTGTTTGGAAGGTAAAATGACCAAAAGGTTGTTTACGACCAAAGGCACAAGAGCCATCGAATGTTTAGGATTGATACACAATGATGTCTGTGGACCTATGAGCATTCAAGCTAGAGGTGGATATGAGTTCTTCATCACTTTCATGGATGATCACTCAAGATTTGGTTATGTGTATCTCATGAGACATAAGTCAGATGCTTTTGACATGTTCAAAGCATTTAAAGCTAAAGTGGAAAATCAGATTGAGAAACGCATAAAAATCTTGAGGTTTGATTGTGGTGGAGAATATCTATCTATTGAGTTTTAGCAATATCTTATTGATAATGGGATAATTTCTTAGTTTTCTGCACCAGGCACACCTCAACAAAATGGGGTGGCAGAAAGGAAAAATAGAACTCTTTTGGACATGGTTAGGTATATGTTGAGTTATTAAACGCTCCATAATTCTTTTTGGGGATATGTTTTATAAACCGTAATGTACATTCTAAATGATGTACCATCTAGGTCTGTTCCAAATACACCGCATGAGTTATGGACCAGGCGAAATCTTAGTTTACAACACTTAAGGATATTTCGATGTCCTACACACGTGTTAAAAGGAAATACAGAAAAGAAGGAGTCATGTTCATAAACATGCATATTTGTAGGGTAGCCAAAAAGAACAAAAGGATATTATTTTTTGTAGTCCTTCAGATCTTAAAGTATTTGTTTCGACAAATGAAAAATTTCTGAAAAAGGACTATATGACTAATTTTGTTCCTAAGGTAGAATTGTCCTGAATGAGCTTTCAGAAGATACAATTCCACAAGAGGTTTCACAAGCAAGCCCAATTGTAAATTCCCTACCAACACAAGATCAATAATCTACCATACCTCGTCATAGTGGGAGGGTCAGTAGACAACCCGAGATATACATCGGTCTAGGAGAATCTGTGGAGAATCTATAGAGAATCTCCCAGACGACGATGATACCTATACGTACAAAGAAGCAATGGAAGATGTTGATTGTCACCATTGGCAAAAGGCAATGCAATCTGAAATTGAATCAATGTTCAAAAACAAAGTCTGGTCTCTTGTAGACTTGCCTAAAGGGATAAAACCCATCGGGTGCAAGTGGGTATACAAGAGGAAAAGAGGAATGGATGGAAAGGTGAAAATCTTTAAAGCTAGATTGGTAGCTAAAGGTTATACACAGAAGAAAGGTATTGATTATGAAGAAACCTTCTCTCATGTGGCCATGCTTAAATCCATTAGGATACTCTTATCCATTGCGGCATCTCTAGACCTAGAGATTTGGCAAATGGACGTCAAGACAACTTTTCTTAATGGAAGTCTTGACAAAAGCATCTACATGATATAACCAGAAGGATTCATTGAAAAAGGCCAAGAGAAAAGGGTATGCAAGTTGTAAAGATCCATATATGGATTGAAGCAAACATCCAGATCCTGGAACATAAGGTTCGATCAAGCCGTGAAAACTTTTGGATTTATTCAAAACCATGACGAACCTTGTGTATACAAAAGGATTAAAGACGACAAGTTGGTTTTCCTAGTTCTTTACGTTGATGATATACTATTCATTGGAAATGATGTAGGTGTATTGACATCATTAAAATATTGGTTAGCAAAAACAATTTGATATGAAGGACTTAGGAGAAGCAAGTTATATTCTTAGTATCCAAGTCATAAGGGATAGAAAGAATAGAATGATTGCATTATCCCAAGCTTCATAAATAAATAAAATCTTGTCTATGTTTTCCATGCAAGATTCCAAGGAAGGTATGTTACCTTTCAGACATGGAATCAAACTTTCTAAGGAACCAGTTCCTAAGAATGAACATGACGAGCAATTCATGAGTAGGGTTCCATATGCATCGATAGTTGGAAGTCTCATGTATGCAATGCTCTGCACTAGACCAGATATTTGTTTTGTTGTGGACATAGTTAGCAGGTTTCAATCAAAACTTGGTCTTGATCATTGGACGGCAGTCAAGCATATTTTCAAGAATCTTAGGAGAACGAGAGATTATATGCTTGTATACTCTGGAGGGGATTTAATTCTCGTTGGGTATACAGATTCTGATTTTCAGTCAGATTCTAACTCCAGGAGATTAATATCAGGATCTGTGTTTACTATTGGATAAGGGGCAGTCATATGGAGGAGTATCAAACAATCCTGTATTGCCGATTCCACCATGGAAGCCGAGTATGTTGCCCCATGTGAGACTGCTAAAGAGGCTGTCTGGCTCCGCCAATTCTTGATTGACTTGGAAGTGGTTCCTGATGTGAATAAGCATATCACTATCTACTTTGACAATAGTGGAGCATCGACTAATTCGAGAGAACCAAGAAGTCATAAAAAAGGAAAACACATTGAAAGAAAGTATCACCTTCTAAGGGAAATTGTGCATAGGGGTGACATGACGATTACCAGATCGCGTCAGCAGAAAATCTAGCGGATCCCTTTACAAAGGCTCTTCCATAAAAGAGTTTTGATGAGCATCTAGAGAATATGGGGATAAGAGATATGACACATTTGCTATAGAGAAAGTGAGAGATTGTTGGGATTATGCTCGATAGCAAGAGTGTAATAACGTATTTAACAATCTTTTCATATTAATAAAGTGATTTCTAGTTTAACAAATCTTATAGCATTTATAGTTTAATTATTATAATTCTCAAAAGTAAATAATCATAAGGTCAAAAGACTATGAGAAATGAAGAATAATACATACATCTAGATATGTATGAGGTAGACACAATTCTTTAGTTAGTCTTGAATAATATTCACAACTTAAGATAAAAGGTTGAGCGTCTTTATCTTGTCAAAGTTGTAGATTCTCTTACTAGCATTGAGTGGTATCAAATATGTTATGATGAGTGTAAAATCATCAAAGTGTGGTGTCTTTGGGCAAAAGAATCTAGTGCACTTGGTGCATTGAATTGGATCACAATGAAATACTTTATCTAGAACCGTCAGTGGATAAAAGTTTTCATTTGAAGACAATCGGAGACTCTATCTCAATCATGAGATAAATGATGGACTTATGGTTGCAAGTGTTATCATTTGAGCAATCAATGAGTACGATTATATAGCATAGTTTATCCTCGATAGTTTGGTGGTATTCATTTGTTAATCGATAGAGGACTTCATTTAAAGATATGGACATCGCGGCTCCATTTATTAAATGAGAGTAGAATACCATCATATGGATGTTTTGAGGTATTGGATATTAATCTTAAAGTTAAGTTTTCAATAGTGTATATTGAAACATGGCTTCTGGACAAGTCAAAATATCCAAGTTCAAAATGTGGTCATATGAGTAAATATGGTAACTTGGAGAGCTATAGGCGGTCTATGAGCTCTTGGCGATTACTGGTATTCTTTATGAGGACACACTTTCTCCAATAAGGTTGTCTAGGGTATGAATGAGTAACATCAATTTATTCTATCTTTATTTAAGAGTTCAATTTTATTTCTTTAGTGGAATGAACTAAAATTAAATAGATCGGACCTAAGTGAATCATTTGTTGATTGTGATTGGGTTGTGTCTGTTGGAGCTTAAATATAGATAGCCCACCAAGATCCCCAATCCATACGAACTTGCATGGATCACTTGATGTATTCTACCGGACCAATTTAGGGGTCCATTTAGAATTGTATTAAGGCATGTGAACTTGTTCATTTTTGTAAGAATAGGTCTAGTTCACATGTGGACTTTTTATTAAGGTCCAATGGATTTAATAAAAATAGGAAAAATAATATATGACTCATATATATGTGTTGGGCGGCAAGGCTATTTAGAATAGTATAATTATATTATTTTTATTTTATTATTTAATTAAATGGAAATTAATTAATTTATTGATTAATTATTTATTTAATTAAAAGTTAAAATCTTTTTCCTAGTAGGAGATGGTCTCCTAAAATTATACTATTGTTGGTAGTATAATTAATATTAAAGACTATATTTGATAAGTAGATAAATAAAATGAATTATTTATCTAATCAAATTAGGAAGTCTTTAATATGGTTACAAATACACTATTGAGTTGGATTAGAAGTCTTGGTGTAGGAAAGAATTCCTTTTGGAAAAGGATTCTTAACCACCAAGTAAATCCATCTAAGGATGGGATTCTTAACCACCAAGTAAATCCTTCTTAGGAGAGGATTTAGTCTCCTATATATAATTCCTATTAAATTCTACAAATAATGAATTTTTGGTGTGTGAAGTTGTTTTTTATTTGTTTTTCATTGTTATATATATATATATATATATATATATATATATAAAACTTCGTCCAACTCATCGGCCTAGCATAGAGAAAAGAGGGAACGTTTTTGTTTTCGATAGTACACTAGTATCCTTTGCATCAAAAGGGTTTTGTGTACAACATCGAATCAAGGTTCACTCGAGTTTCAATCAAATTGATTGATAATTCAAAATTCACTGGATGTTCTTTGTTTTTCTCTTGGTAGATTATTGTGACTAACAAAGAAGAAGATTTTGTTTGGTTTCATCCTCATGTAAACAATTTAAAGAAAGGGAGCTCACACTCCTAGGTGATTCACGTTCGTGATTGGATTGTAAGATCTTGTGGATTCACTTCGATGCTAGTTCAATCGTCACAAAAAAAGGTACGATACTTTTTATATACATAAATTAATCTAGGGTTAAGATTCCTGTTATTAAAACGGAAAATTTTTATTTATGCACAAACCCTAATTTTATTTAATTTTCTCACGCTTCCACTGCGTGTGTTTTATTTTCCCTACAAATATCGTTTGTATATGTTAGATAACTTTATATCTTGTGATATTCTATTCAAGTTGTAAAGTACCACATTGTAATACTCTAAGTACAACTTATGGAGTTTTGTTCTACATTGAATATATATGTTCATATGATACATTGATTCTTGTTGTATGTTTTGTATACTAAGAGTGGAGATTTGAGCATACTTGAATATATTGTTTTCTCATAACAATCATGTTGAATGTTAATTTGTATGCTTATCAAGGTTGTGTCACTAATCTCAAAAGAATTGTTAAAAGTGAGAGACAACCTGTTCACCCCCCATCTAGGTTGTTTAGTATAACCTTGTACGTATTTTCACGAGATACACGCCCTGCTTTCCAATGAGTTCCAGAAGGATGAGCTCACGCCATAGTTCAAGATGCCCGTGAAAACATGTTTGGGAACAGAGGATCCCCTTAGTCATTTGGAATCCTTCATGGAGAGCCATGTGAATAATGTTCCCCTCAACTCTAGCTGACTCAAGACCTGGTTTAGAAAGCTTCCCCTATAAAGTGTGAACTCCTTAACCCTCTTGTTCGGGGATTTCTGTGCCTAAATCCAGAGAGTGAAGCCATGACCAAAGGACCCCATCATGCTCTAGTATGTGTTATAAGAGCACAGTGAATAACTTAAATCCTACAAGGAGAGATTCCATAACAAGGTGATCTAAATGTGTGTCTTCACCATGGTCGAAATGCTTACTTACTTCAGAAAGAACCTTTGGTTCAGGAAGCTGTGGAGGTCCTTCAGTAAGGACAAGCCTTAAACCTATCAAAAAGCCTACACGAGAGCCTTGAAGCAGATCGAGATAAATGAACAGCTTTGAGTCAAGATGGAGCATGATGAAACTCAAACCTCAAAGCGACCCAAGAAAGAGTTTGCCAGGGTTGATCCTCCCCCAAGGAACACCAAGCGTCCCCTAAATAAATCATCATTCTGGCTACCCCCGCTTCCTTAGAACTGAAACAGTTTTCCAATCAGGAGGTCCCTTTTTGCGACTAGGAAGAGGTGGTGTACAAGTATTACACCCCACTTAATGTTCCTATTGAGGTGGTCTACCTAGCCATACGAGACAAGGGCCTCCTCAAAAAGCCAGGACCCATAAAGCTCCCTCAAGACTGAAGGAATAGGTACAAATACTGTGACATCCACTAAGACATAGGGCATAACACCTGGGAATGCTTCAGCCTCTACAATTAGATAGAGAGCCTGGTTAAGTGCTGGCACATCAGGACCGAAAAAAAAGTGCAACGGATACTCGCTGAAGAGGAAAAGAAAAAGAAGGATAAGGGGAAAGATCTAATGCAACAAATCCAAATAATCAACACCATCACCGGGCCTAACCATGGCGTGGGCCTCCAACAGTTCAAGAAAAAGCTATGTAAGGAAGATGCCATAACTTGCCGAAGGAGATGTTAACAAGTATTATTGGCAGGGGTCTAAGGAAAAAAAATTCAACTGCCTAGTACCTTGTATGGCTTACCCTGTAGAATCTAGATCGAGACCGGTACCTAGATACTGGGGACACCCGATACCGTGGACTGATAAGAAGTCAGCACCACCTCTCATAAACTTCTAGTTAACAAGAAGAACCAGTACCACAGAACCTTCATCCTAGTACCTAGATACCATGGTATCTGCTGCTTAGAATCGAGGTACCACGACACCAGCCCAGTACCCCGAGTACCGCGATACCATTTTAGGACCCATTGTTAGGTTTTAGTTTGTGTTGGCATTAATTCCATATTAAAATGATGTTTACTTGTAATGATTTAGTTGTTTAGATTCATGATGACTCAAGCTTCAAAGAAGGATGAACAACAAGTCAAAGCAATTTCTAAGTCTTCAAAGAGAAAGAATGCAATTTGGTTTTACAAAGGTATACTAAGACCTTATCTTTCTTTTACAAGGCTTAGGCACACACACACAATTCATACATTTGTGTCCCTGCATCGTTGTGCACCATTATAGGCATATACATACAATTCTTTCATATGTGTCCCTGTATCATTGTGCACCATGTATAACACATTCATACACTTGAAGATGAATGCTCATGCATTGGTATGGAAATAACATGTTTTGGTAAATGCATGATTGGAGACTATCTCTATGTAGTTTGCATTCTAGTGTGAATTGTATTTGTGTGTGTGTATGTGTGTATAACATGGATATTAAACTTGATTTTAGTCTTAAATCATTCTTGATTGAGTTCCAGTCATTTTGGTTACTCATACTACTGATTTTAAGTTCTAAGTCAAAAGATACTACACTTTCAACTCATGTTGCATATATTGTCTTCGTATTCGTATATTGAGTCGAATTATTATTTTTTGGGTTGAGTATCTTATATGTCCATATCCGTGTGAGAGCTATGGTTTGTAATCCATAAACAGATTCGAATTCCGAGTTTGGAGGCCGGAGAACATTCAAAGAACGCGAGGGAAACGCAAGGGGATTGCACCATGGCCGAAGGCCATGAAGTGGTGCATGCCCGAGATGGCGCGTGGCCATCTCGGCTGCAACACCTTGCTGCCCCGAGATGCCCACGTGCCATCTCGGGGAAGCAATAACAAAGTGGGAATTTTCATCTTTTGGCTTATTTCTTTCCCTCTCTTTTATATTCTCTTTCCCTCTCACATTTCATTCTAAGAAGAAATTCAAATTAGTATGCAGAATTTTTCTTTCTACATTTTCTCACCTTCCAAACACCATAACTTCTTCATTTAAATTTCGATTTGAGTGGTTCAAAGTTGAGAGTGTTTGTATGTTCATCCTCCATATTTTCTCTGAAGGTTTGAGTGAGTTTTATTGCTTTTTTTGGAGACTAAACACACAAAAACGGGACTGTACCGAAATCAACTAAAGTATTGATTTTCTCTCAAAGTTTTCTTTTAAAACTTGGTCAATTGCCTTGGGTTTTCCTCTTCAACTTATATATGTGTATTGTGAGTGTTTTGATTTTTGTTTTGAACACTTTCAAAGCTAGGTTGAATTTCAATTGAAATCATTCATGTTGAGTTAGGTTTTGATTTTGCCTATGTTATCACATGTTTGGGATTGTATTGTGCTAGCTTTGATTCTAGGACTATTTTGTGATCTTTGATTGATTGATTTTTGTGAAAAATAGTTCATCACATGTATTAGGCTATCTTGGCCGAAATTCTCACATAATACATGTGCTTATGTTCCTTTGAGCTATTCATGTGATTTGTTGAATCTATGATTAGGAATATGCTTTAGAACTTAAGCTTAGATCTATTTGACATTGTCATATGATTTTAGCATGTTTTAGGTTTCTTTGTGATTTGAACTTGATCTTGTGATTTGTTGATCATATCTTGTGATTCAAGTTTAGATATATGCTTGAATCTAGTTTGTGATTAATGTTGATCATATCTTACATAATCTAGATTGACTACCTATGCATGATGAACTAGACTATATGTGATTTGTGCATTCATGCTCATGTATAGTATTTTCCATAGGATGTTTTGATCATAGCATTCTATGTTGGTGCTTGTTTACGTTTTGCATTCAAGATCACCTAGATGTCTTGTGAGAAGGAAGTCTTGACAATAGGTGTGAGACCTATGGTGTTAAGCAAGAAGTCTTGGCAAGAGGTGTGAAGCCTCGAATTGTCGAGCAAGAATGTCTTGGCTAGAGGTGTGAAGCATTGGATAGTCAAGCAAGAAGTCTTGCCTAGAGTTATGAGAACTCAAATAGGTGAGCAAGGAAGTCTTGACTAGAGTCGGGAAGACTCGGATAGTTGAGCAAGAAATCTTGCCTTGGGTTGTGAAAATCCGGATGAGGTGAGCAAGGAAGTCTTGACAAGAGGTGTGAAGCCTCGGATTGTTGAGCATAGGGCGACAACTTCTAGAGTAGGATAGGAGGGTAGTTTCTAGGTGAAGAGGTCACTTGAGAGATTGTACTTGTCTTATCTACTAGTGGATTTTGTTTGCCGGTGGCTGCTAGCCTGTGGATGCTTCCTCTTCGGAGGTATACCACGTTATATCTTGTGTCAACTTTTCTCTATTCTATCTCTCTAATATTTGTATTATGGATAGATATCTTTATGTATGCTGACTTCCTCTTTATAGTATAGATTGTGTATGTGTTACAATTACTTGTTAGTATCACACTTTACTTGTGTTTATATATTGATTAATTGTCTTTAATTAATATATAGATTGTGATACAAGCAATCTAGAGGGACAAAATTTTGTTTGTTTCTAAGGGAGTCGAAAAAGGTGCCTAACCTATTCACCCCCTCTCTAGGTTAGCCTTGAGCATTTAACCGTGATTGTATTTTCAATTGGTATCAAAACAGGACACTAGATTGCACTTAGTGTGAGTCCGGGGTGATACTTTCACAGTTTTTGTAAGGCGTTTGAAGTCGTGAGTTTACAAGATTATATAATGGCGGAAAGAGCCTCAAATACTAGGCCACCATTACTTCGTGGCACTAATTATGGGTATTGGAAGTTGAGGATGAAAGCCTGCATCCGCTCTATTGATGAAAGGGCTTGGATGGTAGTGGAAGAAGGTTATAGTCCTCCTACCAAGGTTTTAGAGGATGGAACCATGATACTCAAGCCAATGAGTGAATGGACAACAAATGAGTTTGAGGTTGCTAAATGGCACCATCGTGCTATGAATGCCATATTTGGAGAAGTTAATGGGCATCAATTCTCCTACATTCAAAATCTTGAATCCGCAAAGAAAGCTTGGGATACTCTCAAAGTTACTAATGAAGGAACCTTAACGGTGAAGAAATTGAGGCTTCAAATGTTGGCATCACAATTTGAAGGTTTAAGTATAAGTGAAGAAGAAAAGTTTGAAGACTTCCAATTCCGGCTTCTTAACATTGCTAACCAATGTCAAGAACTTGAAGTACCAATCTCAAAAGAGTGTTTAAATTGGAAAATCCTTAGGTCTCTTCCTAAGAGATTTAAATCAAAGGTAATGGCCATTGAGGAAAGCAAGGATGTGGATAGTATGAACATCGATGAGTTGCTTGGATCTCTCCAAACTTATGAGATGTGCTTGAAGCCAAAGATCAAGAGTAAGGGAATTGCTCTCAATGCTATTGAGGAGGATAGTGATGATGAAAATGAAGAAATGACAATCTTGGTTAGAAGGTTCAAGAAGTTTCTAAAGAAGAATGCCAAAACTAAAAGCAAATCTTCTAAAGAAAAAGGAGTCAAGAGAACATCATCTCCAAGGATTGTGAAGAATAGTCAAGCCATGAACAAGAAAGAGGTTCAATGCTATAATTGTCAATGTTTTGGTCACTTTGCTAGTGAGTGCACCAAGAAGCCATCTAAGAAAATCAAGAACGGCAAAGTGTTGGCAGCTACTTGGAGTGATGATAATTCTAGTGACAATGAGAGCTCTAGTAGTGAGTTTTCAAGTGATGAAGAGTTGGTGAGCAACTTTGTATCTCTAACGGCTTCTCATTCTTCACTAGATGTTGGTAGTACAATATATTTGAACAAGAACCTTAATGCAAATCATGATGGGTGCTCTAGTTTCATTCCTACTAATCTTGAGTTGTTAAAAAAGATAGAAAAGCTTGAAGAAGCTAGAGACAATGCTCAAAGAGAAGTAGTTGAGAAGGATGATTTGATCAAGAAGCAACTAGATGAGTTTGTGGTTGTTACTCGTAGACTTCTTGGTGAAAAATGTGATATTATGAAGAATTTTAGAGAACTTGAAATGATTAACCTTGAGAAGGATAATGTGATATCTTCTTTGAAGAAGAGAGAACAAGAATTGATGGAAGAGATAGACACGGCTAAGGATGCTATCAAGGATTTAGTGAATGATTCAGTTAGTGTGTCTAGTGTTAGGAATCTTGTTAACTCTCATAGTGGTGAATACGATTTGGTAGTTGAAGAGGAGCTCTTGGAAGCACTACTTCCTAGACATTTTGATGAAGTCGTGAGTGATAAGAAACCACACAAGAAGAGAAGATCAAAAACCAAGAAAAAGTTGGCGAACAAGGTATCTTTGCAAACTCCTAGTGAAGCTAGTTTAACTCCAAAAGGTACAATCTCATCTTTATTCCAATTTGCCATTATTGCAACACAATAGGTCACATTAAGCCTAGGTGTTATAAATATATTGAAAAATGCATATTAGGAAATGAATCTAGGGATAAGGAGAATAAACTTCAACTTGAACATGCTAAGGCCTTGGAAGTTGAGAGACATGATAATTTTGCTAAGCATGAGAAAAAGTTGTGGAGTAGAAAGAATTCTAATCTTGTTAAACTTGACAAAGCTTGTGTTGAAAATGTAAGGAAGAGCGTGTTAATTGTATTCTTGTTAATCAAGTCATTGAAGGACTTTACTCTAGATTTAACATTGTTGTTAAGGATGATATTGGATATGTTTGTGAAGGTACACCCAAGAACAAGTGGTTCAAGGGTGAGTGCTCTTATCACTAATATAAGAAGCACTTGTGAGATAACTTTGAGGCTATATATCAATTATGTTTAGAATTCTTGCTTGCTAACTTTGAATACTCTATGTATTGATATGAACTTGGTTACCTCACATCATGATTGTTATGATGGTCGAAATTTGTTGATTAACTTTGAAAAAGTTTTTTTGTTATATGTGTTGATTGAGTTGAGATATTATGCTTTTTATACTCTTGTTGTGAAACATCGTCAACTTGGTGTCATGAGGACATTCAAGGCAAGAGTGCTCATAAAAAGGGCGGAAGTATGATATTTGGTGAATATAATATGCAAAAAGGTATCTCTATACTCTAATGCATGTTATCTTAGATATTCATCTTTTGACTCAATTTTTGACATACATCTCATAGCAAGTCATATTAGAGAGTTTTGTATAGCATACATATGGTTCTCATTGACATTTTCTATTTTAGGATCTAATAGTGATATTGTTCACATTGATCTTAACCTTGATGATTGTTTGTGTTTGGTATATTGAGTGGCATTACTTTTGAAAATATGAGCTTCGTATTCTTTGAAAGCTACTCATTAGAGAAGTAATGATCTTGAATAAGTCTCTACTTATTGCTATTAGATCATGTGCTTATGAGCCATAAAATCTTGGTTTTCTAAAAATTGCACCTTGCTTCTCTTATATGTTTTGCTAGTAGGTTGAGTTTACTAATATGTAAACATTGGATAAATCTTGAAGTTTTTGTGCTTAAGTACATTTAAAATGACCTATGGTTAGTATCCATTTTGCTTCGGCAATTACAAAGAACTCAACGAGCACCTTCATGAAAAGTTCTACACACCTTGGTTGTGAAAGCTACCCAATGTTGGAAATAGCTACACCATTGTGATAAGTGAAAGCCGTCATGAAGTGAATTTTTGTTTATGTAAAAAAAATAAATGGAAAAATCAAAGAAGTGTTGAAAAGAAATCAATAAAAAAAAATCTTTGATTCAAAGCCTAAAAAGAAAATGAGGAAGGCTTAAAAAGGAGTTTTGTTGAAAATCAAATGAGCTCGGGTTGAAAAACAAAAATTAGATGACGAGCCACATGCACACACACGCTGATATGTAGAAAAATTTATTCTCTTAAAAGCAAAAAATTCCGGATGATAATCGATTTGACTTTTTATGGAAAAAGCTTAAGATGAATAGTTGTTGGAAATTGTTTGCATGTTGATTATCAAACTACTTCTTGATATATATTTGAAGCATATCTCTCACACACACACTTTGTTTTTGAGTATGATGATATCTTTGCAGTTGTTGAAGAATTATGAGAGAACTTGAAAAATCTTTGTGTATCTCTCTTAGCATATGAAGCTTATTTTGTTGATATTTCTTCAAATTGCTTGAATGTGTGATTGTGTGAACTTCCTTGTGAACCTTATGCTATCATGAATCTTAGTCATGACATTTATCAAGGGGAAGCATTGTATGCTAGACATTGTTCTCTTTTATGATATGTTCACATGCTTCATTTTGTTACATGTTGGCATATTTTGACTTAATGATACTTGTAAGATATTACTCACTATCTTTGTCTTGCATGATGATTCATTCTTAAGTCATATGTCATTGTTTTATATATTTGTGACTAATAAGCTTGTTTTGTCTTTTACTCACTTTTGTATGTTTATATCATCTTATTTCACAAGAACAAATGGGAAGAACTAAAGTTACCGGAAGTGGAAATCAATTGAATCCCATTGTGAAAGCCAAGTCAACCTCAAAGAGATCCAAAGCTTCAAGGTCAAATGATGTAGGGATCTTTGCAACTAAGAAGATATTTCAAGAGAGAGGCATTGACTTAGGTAAATGTAAAGATTCTTATGTTCTTAAATGCATTAAAGATAGAAATTGGGAATCTTGGGTGAGCATGCTAGGAATAGTGAATGACACTATTGATAGAGAATTTTTTCATGAATATAGAGAGAGTTCCACCTTATTGGATGCTTTGATGGATGTTAGGGGTGTTGTGTTTAGATTTAACCGGGTAAACATTAACAAGTTTCTTGGGCTATCTATTGATATTGATTCAAACTTTCTAGATGTTGATATCATTGAGAATCTTAATATCATGGGTAGAACTCTATGTGACAATGTTTCTTTTGAGTGGAAAGGTAGAGCATATATTAGTCAACATGAGTTAACTAAGGCAAGTGCATTTTGTCTTCTTTTCATTTGCACAAATATTATTGGATCTTCGAATTCAACCGAGTTGACTAAAGACAAGATCAAAATAGTATATGCCTTAGTGACTAATCAACCTATAAACCTTGGGGATTTGCTTATGTTTTATTTGGATAAAGCGGCTTTCTCAACTAGAAGAGATAAGAAGCTTGCATTATCGGGGTTTTTAACTTCTTTGTGTTTAGATCGTGGTGTTCAAAGTAGTGGAGATGATATGATGGTACAACCCTTGGAAAAGTATAGTGATAAACGTGTGTCATACATGTCATATAAGGATAAGGGTAAGACATGTGATACTTTTGGACTTTTTAGTTCACAAGTTGATTGTTAAGAGACTAGCATAAACATTCTTCCGGATTGGGCTTTGCATTTGAAGAAGAAGGTATTAGTGCTATTGTTGAAAAACAAGATGTTAGAATAAAAGAGTTGGAGGAGTGTATTGCATCAAGTTCAAGACCACCTCTCAAGCATTATGTTAGGTCAACTACACGCACATCTTTCTTTGGTGGATCTAGTAGCTAGTATTTGAGTCTCATTGTATGTTTCTTACCTTTTGGCATCATTTCATATCAAAAAGGGGGAGAAAGAGTTGTTATGAATTGTTAGTTACTTAGTTTCCTTTTTATGTTGTTTTTGTGAACTTTTGGACTTTCAATGGCTTGTAATAATTAGTCTTAAGATTTGGTTAAGAATTCTTGTATTTGTCATGTATTGAGGGGGAGATACATGTATTTGTGGACTTAATTGTATATTCTTATCCATATTATATGTTGCCATTTGTTGATTTTCTCTTGTATATGCATTGTGCTTTGAGATGATTTGTAGGTTGCTTCAAGAGAAGATCAAGATGGAGTTCAAGAGTTGGTGAAGATTAATTATAGGAATCTTACTCATTGTAATGTGAGGGAGTGATTTTGTAACCTATCTTCATTTTTATATTTGCAGTAAATATATAGGTGTTTTGACATAGAATTTGCCAAAGGGGGAGATTGTTAGGTTTTAGTTTGTGTTGGCATGAATTCCATATCAAAATGATGTTTACTTATAATGACTTAGTTGTTTAGGTTCATGATGATTCAAGCTTCAAGGAAGAGGAAACAACAAGTCAAAGCAAGTTCTAAGTCTTCAAAGAGAAAGGATGCAATTTGCTTCTACAAAGGTATGCTAAGACCTTATCTTTCTCTTACAAGACTTAGGCACACACACACATATCTTACATTTGTGTCCCTGCATCGTTGTGCACCTTTATAGGCACACACACATATCGTACATTTGTGTCCCTGCATCGTTGTGCACCTTTATAGGCACACACACACACATATCATACATTTGTGTCCCTGCATCATTTTGCACCTTTATTGGCACACATATACAATTCATTCATATGTGTCCCTACATCATTGTGCACTATGTATAACACATTCACACACATGGAGATGAATGCCCATGCATTGGTTTGGAAATAACATGTTTTGGAATATGCATGATTGGATACTATCTCTATGTAGTTTGCATTCTAGTGTGAATTGTGTTTGTGCGTGTATATGTTTGTAAAACATGGATATTGAACTTGGATTTAGTCTTAAATCATTCTTGATTGAGTTCCGGTCATTTTGGCTACTCAAATTATTGATTTCAAGTTCAAAGTCAAAAGATACTACACTTTCAACTCATGTTTCATACATTGTCTTCGTCTTCGTATATCGAGTCGATTATTATATTCTATGCTGAGTATATGGTTCGACTTTGTATATATTGTCTTCGTCTCCGTGTGAGAGTTATGGTTCTTAATCCACAAACGGATTTGAATTCCGAGTTCAAAGGCCAGAGAACGGTTGAAGAACGCGAAGGAGGGTCGAAGGAGAAAGAAGCAAGCAATGTCTTCTTTCCCGAGATGGCCTGTGGCCATCTCGAGGCAGAAGGCTTGCTGCCCCAAGATGCCCACGTGCCATCTCGGGCAGCAAGCTTGCTTGGCTTCATTTTGCCCCTCGTGGTCATTTCACATGTCCAAGTCTCCCACCCCTTTATAAACTCTTTCCCTTTCACATTTCATTCTAAGAAGAAATTCAAATCAAGTGTGCAGAATTTTCTCTCTAAATTTTCTCACCTTCCAAACACCATAACTTCTTCACTAGAACTCCAATTTGAGTGATTCGAAGTTGAGAGTGTTTATATATTCATCCTCCATCTTTTCTATGAAGGTTTGAGTTAATTTTTCTGCTTTTGTTTGTGTCTAATCATACAAAAAAGGGACTGCATCTAGATCAACTAAGGTATTGATTTCCTCTCTAAGTTTTCTTTTAAAACTTGCTCAATTGCCTTGGGTTTTCATCTTCTACATATATTTGTATATTGTGAGTGTTTTGAACACTTTCAAATCTAGGTTTAATTTCAATTAAAATCATTCATGTTGAGTTAGGTTTTTATTTTGCTTATGTTATCACATGTTTGAGATTGTATTGTGCTAGCTTTTATTCTAGGACTATTTTGTGATCTTTGATTGATTGATTTTGTGAAAAATAGTTCATCACATGTATTAGGCTCTCTTGGCCAAAATTCTCACATAATACATGTGCTTATGTTCTTTTGAGCTATTCATGTGATTTGTTGAATCTGTGATTAGGAATATGCTCTAGAACTTATGTTTAGATCTATTTGACATTGTCATATGATTTTAGCTTGTTTTAGGTTTTTTTGTGATTTAAACTTGATCTTGTGATTTGTTGATCATATCATGTGATTCAAGTTTAGATATATGCATGAATCTAGTTTGTGATTAATGTTGATCATATCTTACATAATCTAGATTGACTACTCATACATGATGAACTAGACTATATGCGATTTGTGCATTCATGCTCATGTCTAGTATTTTCCATAGTATGTTTTGATCATAGCATTCTATGTTGCGTGCTTGTTTGGGTTTTGCATTCATGATCACCTAGATGCCTTATGAGAAGGAAGTCTTGACAATAGGTGTGAGACCTATGGTGTTGAGTAAGAAGTCTTGGCAAGAGGTGTGAAGCCTCAGATTGTCGAGCAAGGAAGTCTTGGCTAGAGGTGTGAAGCCTTGGATAGTCAAGCAAGAATTCTTGCCTAGAGTTGGGAGAACTCGGATAGATGAGCAAGGAAGTCTTGACTAGAGTCGGGAAGACTTGGATAGTTCAGCAAGAAGTCTTGCCTTGGGTTGTGAAGATCTGGATAAGGTGAGCAAAGAAGTCTTGACAAGAGGTGTGAAGCCTCTGATTTTTGAGCATAGGGTGACAACTTCTAGAGTAGGATATAAGGGTAGTTTCTAGGTGAAGAGGTCACTTGAGAGATTGTACTTATCTCATCTACTAGTGGATTTTATTTGCCGATGGCTGCTATCCCGTGGATGTTTCCTCTTCGGAGGTTTTTATATCTTGTGTCAACTTTTCTCTATCCCTATCTCTCTAATATTTGTATTATGGATAGAACTCTTTATGTATGTTGACTTCCTCTTTATAATATAGATTGTGTATGTGTTACAATTACTTGTTTGTATCACACTTTACTTGTGTTTATATATTGATTAATTGTCTTTAATTAATATATATATTGTGATACACGCAATCTAGAGGGACAAACTTTTGTTTGTTTCTAAGGGAGTCGAAAAAGGTGCCTAACCTATTCACCCCCCCTCTAGGTTAGCCTTGAGCATTTAACCGTGATTGTATTTTCAGGATCCAGATAGGTATACGAGGAAGTCTTGACTAGAGTCAGAAGGACTCGGATAGTTGAGTAAGAAGTCTTACCTTGGGTCGTGAGGATCCGGTAAGGTGAGTGAGGAAGTCTTGACAAGAGGTGTGAGGCCTCAGATTGTTGAGCATGAAGGCGATATCTTCATGAGTAGGATAGGAGGGTAGTTTCTAGGTGAAGGGGTCACTTGAGAGATTGTACTTGTCTTATCTAAAAGTGGATTTTTTTTTCCTGTGGATGTTTCCTCTTCGGAGGTTTACCACGTTATATCTTCTGTCAACTTCTCTCTATCCCTATCTCTCTAGTATTTGTATTTGTTTTTGTTATTTGAATACTATGGATAGAACTCTTTGTGTAAGTTGACTTCCTTTCGATAATATAGATTGTGTATGTGTTACCATTACTTGTTTGTATCACACTTTACTTGTCTTTATATATTGATTAAGTGTCTCTAATTAATATATATATTGTGATACATGCAATCTAGCGGGACAAACTTTTGTTTGTTTCCAAGGGAGTCGAAAAAAGTGTCTAACCTATTCACCCCCTCCCCCCCTCCCCCCCTCTAGGTTAGCCTTGAGCATTTAACCGTGTTTGTATTTTCAACTGGTATCAGAGCAAGACACTAGATAGCACTTAGTGTGAGTCCGGGGTGATACATTTACGGTTTTTGCAAGACGATTGAAGTCATGGGTTTACAAGATGATGTAATGGCGGAAGGAGCCTCAAATACTAGGCCACCATTTCTTCGAGGCACTAACTATGGGTATTGGAAGTTGAGGATGAATGCCTACATCTGCTCTATTGATGAAAGGGTTTGGATGGTAGTGGAAGAAGGTTATAGTCCTCCTACCAAGGTTTAAGAGGATGGAACCATGATACTCAAGCCAATGAGTGAATGGACAACAAATGAGTTTAAGGTTGCTAAATGGCACAATCGTGCTATGTATGCCATATTTGGAGGAGTTGATGGGCATCAATTCTCCTACATTCAAAATCTTGAATCCGCAAAGGAAGCTTAGGATACTATCCAAGTCACTAATGAAGGAACCTTAGCGGCAAATAAATCGAGGCTTCAAATGTTGGCATCACAATTTGAAGGTTTAAGTATGAGTGAAGAAGAAAAGTTTGAAGACTTCCAATTCCGACTTCTTAACATTGCTAACCAATGTCAAGCAATTGAAGTACCTATCTCAAAAGAGTGTTTAAATTGGAAAATCCTTAGGTCTCTTCCTAAGAGATTCAAATCAAAGGTGATGGCCATTGAGGAAAGCAAGGATGTGGATAGTATGAACATTGATGAGTTGCTTGGGTCTCTTCAAACTTATGAGATGTGCTTGAAGCCAAAGATTAAGAGTAAGGGAATCGCTATCAATGCTATTGAGGAGGAGAATGATGATGAAAATGAAGAGATGGCTCTTTTGGTTAGAGATTTCAAGAAATTTCTTGAGAAGAATGCCAAGCCTAGAGGCAAGTTTTCTAAGGAAAATGGAGTTAAGAAAACATCATCTCCATGGAATGAGAAGAATAGTCAAGCCATGAACAAGAAAGAAGTTCAATGCTACAATTGTCATGGTTTTGGTCACTTTGCTAGTGAGTGCACCAAGAAGCCATCTAAGAAAGACAAGAAAGGCAAAGTGTTTGTGGCTACTTGGAGTGATGATAATTCTAGTGACAATAAGAGCTCTAGTAGTGAGTCTTCATGTGATGAAGAGTTAGTGAGCAACTTTGTAATCTAACGGCTTCTCATTCTCTGTTAGATGCTGATAGTACAATATCTTTGAACAAGAACTTTGATGAAAATTATCATAGAAGCTCTAGCTCCATTCCTACTAATCTTAAGTTGTTGGACAGGATAGAAAAGCTTGAAGAAGCTAGAGATAATGCTCAAAGAGAGATAGTTGAGAAGGATGATTTGATCAAGAAAAAACTAGATGAGTTTATGGTTATTACTCATAGACTTCTTGATGAGAAATTTGATATTATGAAGAAGTTTAGAGAACTTGAAAAGATAAACCTTAAGAAGGATAATGTGATATCTTCTTTGAAGAAGAGAGAACAAGAATCGATGGAAGAGATAGACACAGCTAAGGAGGGCATTAAGGACTTAGTGAATGATTCGGTAAGTGTGTCTAGTGTTAGGAATCTTGTTAACTCTCATTGTGGTAAAGACGACTTGGTAGTTGTAGAGGAGCTCTTGGAAGCACCACTTTCTACTCACTTTGATGAAGTCGTGATTGATAAGAAACCACACAAGAAGAGAATATCAAAAGCCAAGAAGAAGTTGGCGGACAAGGTATCTTTGCAAACTCCTAGTGAAGCTAGTTCAACTCCAAAAGGTACAATCTCATCTTTTATTCCAATTTGCCATTATTGCAACACAATAGGTCACATTAAGCCTAGGTGTTATAAATATATAGAAAAATACAAATTAGGAAATGAATCTAGAGATAAGGAGATTAAACTTCAACTTGAACATGCTAAGGTCTTGAAAGTTGAGAAACATGATAATATTGCTAAGCATGAGAAGTAGTTGTGGAGCAGAAAGAATACTAATCTTGTTCAACTTGACAAAGCTTGTGTTGATAATGTTAAGGAAGAGTGTGTTAATTAAGTCATTGAAGGATTTTACTCTAGATTTAACATTGTTGTCAAGGATAATATTGGAAATGTTTGTGTAGGTACACCCAAGAACAAGTGGTTCAAGGGTGAGTGCTCTTATCACTAAAATAAGAAGCACATGTGAGATAGATTTGAGGCTATATATCAATTGTGTTTAGAATTCTTGCTTGCTAGCTTTGAATACTCTATGTATTGATATGAACTTGGTTATCTCACATCATGATTGTTATGTCAAAATTTGTTGATTGAGTTGAGATATTATGCTTTTTATACTATTGTAGTGAAACATCGTCAACTTGGTGTCATGAGGACATTAAAGGCAAGAGTGCTCATAAAAAGGGAGGATGTATGATATTTGGTGAATATAATGTGCAAAAAGGTATCTCTATACTCTAATGCATGTTCTCTTAGATATTCATCTTTTGAATCAATTTTTGATATACATATCATAGCATGTCATATTAGAGAATTTTGTATAGCATACATATGGTTCTCATTGACATTTGCTATTTTAGGATCTAACAGTGATATTGTTCACATTGATCATAACTTTGATGATTGTTTGTGTATAGTATATTGAGTGGCATCACTTTTGAAAATATGAGCTTCATATTCTTTGAAAGCTACTCATTAGAGAAGTAATGATCTTGAATAAGTCTCTACTTATTGCTTTTAGATCATGTGCTTATGAGCCATAAAATTTTGGTTTCTAAAAATTGCACCTTGCTTCTCTTATATGTTTTGCTAGTAGGTTGAGTTTACTAATATGTAAACCTTGGATACACCTTGAAGTTTTTGTGCTTAAGTACATTTAAAATGACCTGTGGTTAGTATCCATTTTGCTTCGGCAAATACATAGAACTCAACGAGAACCTTCATGGAAAGGGCTACACACATTGGTTGTGAAAGCTACCCAATGTTGGAAAGAGCTACACCATTGTGATGAGTGAAAGTCGTCTTGAAGTGAATTTTGTTTATGTAAAAAAATGGAAAAATCAAAGAAGTGTTGAAATGAAATCATTAAAAAAAAATCTTTGATTCAAAGCCTAAAAAGAAAAGGAGGAAGGCTTAAAAAAGAGTTTAGTTGAAAATCAAATGAGTTCGGGTTGAAAAATAGAAATGGGATGACGAGCCACATGCACACACACGCTCATATGTTGAAATCTAATCTCTTAAAAGCAAAAATTCCGGATGATAATCGGTTTGACTTTTTATGGAAAAAGCTTAAGATGAATAGTTATTGGAAATTGTTTGCATGTTGATTATCAAACTACTGCTTGATATATATTTGAAGCATATCTCTCACATGCACAAACTTTGTTTATGAGTATGATGATATCTTTGCAATTGTTGAAGAATTATGAGAGAACTTGAAAAATCTTTGTGTATCTTCATATGAAGGTTATTTTGTTGATATTTCTTCAAATTGATTGAATGTGTGATTGTGTGATTGTGTGAACATCTTTGTGAACCTTGTGCTATCATAGATTTTAGTTATAGTATTTATCAATGGGGAGCATTGTATGTTAGACATTGTTCTCATTTATGATATGTTCACATGCTTCATTTTGTTACATGTTGGCATATTTTTGACTTAATGATACTTGTAAGATATTACTCACTATCTTTGTCTTGCATGATGATTCTTTCTTAAGTCATATGTCTTTGTTTTATATATTTGTGACTAATATGCTTGTTTTATCTTTCACTCAATTATGTTTATAGCATCTTATATCACAAGAACAAATGGGAAGAATTAAGGTTACCGGAAGTGGAAATCAATTGAATCCCATTGTGAAAGCCAAGTCTACCTCAAAAGGATCCAAAGCTTCAAGGTCAAAGGATTTAGAGATCTTTGGAACTAAGAAGTTATTTCAAGAGAGAGGCATTGACTTAGGTAGGTGTAAAGATTCTTATGTTCTTAAATGCATTAAGGATAGAAATTGGGAATCTTGGGTGAGCATGTTAGGAATAGTGAATGATACTCTTGTTAGAGAGTTTTATCTTGAATATAGAGAGAGTGCCACCTTATTGGATGCTTTGATGGATGTTAGGGGTGTTGTGTTTAGAGTTAACCCGGAAAACATTAACAAGTTTCTTGGGCTATCTAATGATATATATTCGAACTTTCTAGATGTAGATGTCATTGAGAATCTTAATATCATGGGTAGAATTCTTTGTGACAATGCTTCTTTTGAGCGGAAAGGTAGAGCTTATATTAGTCAACATGAGTTAACTAAGGCTAGTGCATTTTTCCATCTATTCATTTGCACTAACATTATTGGATCTTTGAATTCAACCGAGTTGAATAAAGACAAGATCAAAATAGTGTATGCCTTGGTGACTAATCAACTTATAAACCTTGGGTATCTACTTATGCTTTATATTGATAGTGCATCTTTCGCAACTAGAGGAGATAAAAACATGCATTACCGGGGTTTATAACTTCTTTGTGCTTAGCTCGTGGTGTTAAGAGTAGAGGAGATGATGTGTTTGTACAACCCTTAGAAAAGTATAGTGATAAACGTGTGTCATACATGTCATATAAGGATAAGGGTAAGACATGTGATACTTTTGTACTATGAAACAAATATTATGGTGTGTATAATGTTAATCTAGAGGGAGGGGGGGTGAATAGATTTTAAACAAATTTACCCAATTTTCGTTAAAGGTCAAGTTTAAGAAAATGCCCCTAGCTAATTACAACAAAATCACAAGTGTAAAGATTGCGGAAATATTAAAGACACTAGAGAACCTAGTCTATCTTGCTTGCGATTTAAGCTACCTAATCCCGGTATAAGTTAACCTAGTCTATCTTGCTTGCGATTTAAGCTGCCTACTCCCAGAAGCAACATAAGTCTTACTTCTCAATGAAGAGATAAAATGTCCTAGGTGAATATATAATGATATTCAATGAACAAACAAGGCTAGGAAACCCTATATGCTTATCTAGGATAATGAGATTACAATTAATGCAATCCTAGATGTCAAGAGATAAATGACATGTTCAAGAAGCTTAGCTAAACATAGATCAAACAATCCTATGAAGCTATCACAATACAACACTCAATCATGTTATCACAACAATCTCTAATTTGTATCTAGAAAATGTTCTAAGAGCATACAAATAATTAAAGAGATGGCTTAGCAAGCGAAAACACTTAACTTGTAAGAAGATAGTGAAGAACTTACCAAACAAGATGTGATGAAGCAACCCTATCCATTGATTCACTCTAAATGAACTTAGATGATGCAAGATGAAGTTTTTATGCACATGGGAATGCTTTGAGTGATTAAAAATGAGTTCTTGGAAGATTTTTTCCTTTGAAATGTGTTCTAAGGAAAATATATGATATTCTAAACTCTTGCACGACCTTAAACCAAAGATATATATATATATATATATATATATATATATGAGATCCAAACAAAGTGAGGTCGTTTTGGAAAAAAATTTCTAGCTTCTTCTATGTGCGCTGGTGACATGCGATGGTCGAGTAGCGCACCACTAGTGCACAACCTAATTTTTCAATAGGAGCTGGTCGACTGGCGCAGACCAGTGGCGCAACACATGCGACAATTCACTGGAATGTTGCGCTGGTGTGGCTGCGCTAGTAGAGTAGCGCACCACCAGCGCACTACCCATTTTTACATCTTTGCATAGGTGCAGCAGCGTAACTCAGTGGCGCAACACATGCGACAATCCACTGGAATGTTGCGCTGGTGAGGTGCGCTGGTGAGGTGCGCTGGTCGAGTAGCACACCACTAGTGCAATGCCTATTTTCAATACTCAAACACACACAATCAATAAGTTCAAGAGTGATGAAAAATGCATCCTATTCTAATGCCAAACATGACATAAAACATTTAATTCCAAGATGCAAATAAATCAACAAGAGTCATTTAATCCAAAATGCATACAAGTAAACACACAACATATAAGAATTTAAGTTATGCATGAATATGTGAGTGTGTGCAACTATCTCTTCAAAGTAGCACAATAATTTTAACTTCGGTGCTTCTGCTCTTGAGGTCTTGAGAGCCTAAGCTACCTTTACATAATACCCTAAAAATATGATTTATTCACGAAATAAGCCAATTAATAAATGAGGACTTTACAATCTCCCCCTTTGGCTATTTCGTGACAAAACCACCACTCACATTGATCCTCACAAAGCAAAATAAAACACCGGGAAGATATTTTACATTACAAAGAGATAAACAAAACAAAAACTTCAGATCTTCAATCTCTTGTAGAACTATCAACCCTACACACAAAGCAAGCACAAATACACTTTCCAACCAAGTGCATGTGAGATGATCAAGTTAATATAAAAAAAAGCAATTGCATTCAATAATATGAGTATGACATCGTGAAATGCTCATGCAACTCCCCCTCAACGGGTTACTCCCCTTACATGTAATCTCCCCCTCAAACAAGTACTACTCCCTTTAAAGCCAACACATGCTACTCCATTAACACCATAATGTTAGGTCCCCAAAGCTACTCCCCCTTTTTGTCATGATATAGGCAAAGGATAAGTCCCCAACCGGGTCACTCAAGGCAAAGAAAGCTATGAGCATACAAGATTGGTGCATAATTATATAAGCCACATTTATGCAACTCTATTAATAGGAGAGAAACGAGGAGATTTATTTGAAGAAAGTGTGTGAATCAAAAAAGCTTTGCATACAAGACATGTTGCACTCAAGTCCAAAAACAATGGTATTTGGCAAAGCAAATGATGAAAGTTTCCAATATAATTCAAACCAATTTCACCATTTATCATGAGAGAAGCAAGGATATAGAGATTTTATAGATATCAAATTTTAATAGCACTATATCCAACTTTATAAGCTAAACATGGCATGAGCAACTTTGCACCCTATTTGATTTTTCCAGGAGGATACCCGTATGATAGTAGCCATGTTCAACTAATAAAGAAAGAGAGACAATGATGCAACATTTTAGTCTCACTAGCTTTTTCACACAATATTTTGCATTTAACAATTGCAATCATCAATTCATGCTTTGTCATCTTTCTTTAACATGTCATTAAAGAATCATCATGTCATGGAGATAATTATAGGTCATTCAATATGTACTTCCTATGTAGATTTCCTAGTCCAAAAATGCATGTTTGAACATAAATATGACATGGATTGTAATCAAAGCAAAGTTCACAATTATTGAAGAAAATAGAATATACTATAATAAGTGCAACCAAGCTACTCAAGCAATCAATAAAGGAGCATAAACATTTTTTTAAAAAAAGTGGGATGCAACAAGTATACAATAGCTCTCTTTGCTTGAGTTCCCCTTATGGGGTCAAAAACCACAACTCAACAATCTATTAAACAAATCCCAATAGATCTACTAAGAGTCTTGAATCGAGTAGCATCTAAGGGTTTAGTAAATAGATCCGCTAGTTAATCATTAGTACCTACATGCTCAAGTACTATGCATTTGTTCTCAACTAGTTCTCTAATGAAATGATGAAGGATGTCAATATGCTTAGTTCTAGAATGCTGAACAGGATTCTTGGAAATATTAATTGCACTCATGTTATCACAAAAGAGAGTAAGAGTACCTTGATTGAATCCATAGTCGACTAGCATTTGCTTCATCCAAAGGAGTTGTGTGCATCCACTCCCAGCAGCTATGTATTCGGCCTCAACCGTGGATAAGGAAATCAAATTTTGCTTCTTACAAAACCAAGAGACAAGGTTGCTCTTAAGGAAAAAACAACCGTCCGATGTACTTTTCTTATCATCACAATTTCCTGCCCAATCTGCATCACTAAAGCCTACAAGACTAGCATTAGTGTCAAAAGAGTACCAAATCCTATAGTTGGATGTCCCATTCACATATCGAATGATTCTCTTAACAAAAGAGAGATGGGACTCCTTAGGATCCGATTGGTACCTAGCACATACACCCACACTAAAAGAGATATTGGGCTTACTTGCGGTCAAATAGAACAAGCTACCAATCATGCCACGATATAAAGTTTGGTCCACACTTTTACCACTAGCATCCTTGCTTAGCTTCAAAGTGGTACTTATGGGTGTATCACAATGTTTGGCACTTTCAAGGCCAAATTTCTTCACTAGGTTTTTGGCATACTTAGCTTGAGATATGAAAATCCCATCATTCATTTGCTTAATTTGTAAACCTAGAAAGTGACTTAGCTCACCAATAAGACTCATCTTAAATTCATGAGACGTGACATCAACAAATTGTTGGACTTCGGTGTCATTGGTGGAGCCAAAGACTATATCATCAATATAGATTTGAGCTATAAAGAGCTCATCTTTGTCTTTCTTAATGAATAGAGTCTTGTCAACACTACCCTTAGTGTAGCCATTGTCAATAAGATATTGGGTGAGACGCTTGAACCAAGCCCTTGGTGCTTGTTTCAACCAATATAAAGCTTTGTTAAGGTGATAGACATGATTAGGGCGGTGAGGATCCACAAACCCTTTGGGTTGCTCAACAAACACTTTCTCTTGCAAGAAACCATTGAGGAAGGCACTCTTAACATCCATTTAATATAATTTGAACTTGTGAAAACAAGAAATGGTTAAAAGAAGCCTAATGGACTCAATCCTAGCAACAGAAGCAAATGTCTCCTCAAAGTCAATACCCTCAATTTGAGAGTACCCTTGTGCTACAAGCCTAGCCTTGTTTCGTACAATGTTGCCATCCTCATCGGATTTATTCCTATATACCCACTTGGTGCCTATCACATTGGTGTTCTTGGGCCTAGGAACTAGAGTCCAAACCTCATTCCTTTCAAATTGGTTAAGCTCTTCTTACATAGCAAGAACCCAAAATTCATCCTTTAAGGCTTCATCAACCTTCTTGGGTTCTAATTGAGAGGTGTAACAAGTGTAGCTAATTAGATTAGCCATTTGATGCCTAGTCCTAACACCCTCACTAACCTCTCCAATAATATCATCTTTGTCATGGAGTTTCCTAACCCATGGAGCAGGTTCTTTTGAGTTCAAGGGAGGAATCCAATCAATATGTTGTGTTATGTCATCATCAAGGTTAGTATTTTCAACATTAGAGACATCAACAACCTTCTCCAAATGGAATCATCAACTAGTTTTATCTCCTCCTCATGGTTATTAGACTTAAACCTAGTATCATCATTGACAACATTAGATGATTCCATTACGGTCTTAGTTTTTAGATTGAAAACTCTATAGGCTCTACTATTCAAGGCATTGCCAATGAAGATACCCTCATCACTTTTAGCATCAAATTTGCCAAGTTGATTATGGTCATTCAAAATGTAGCATTTACTTTCAAAGGTGTGGAAATAGCTAACATTTGGCTTTCTACCTTTCCATAACTCATAGGAGGTTTGCCTAGTGTGAGGCCTAAGGAAGACTCTATTTCCTATGTAGCATGCTGTATTGACGGCTTCAGCTAAAAGATTCCTAGGGACATTGTTTCTAAGCAACATCACACGGGCCATTTCTTGAAGAACCCTATTTTTCCTCTCAACAACTCCATTTTATTGAGGTGTCCTAGGAGCCGAAAACTCATGAGAGATGCCTAGACTATTGCAATAGTTTTCAAAATGAGCATTCTCAAATTATTTGCCATGGTCACTCCTAATCCTTTTAATGCTTTTAATCTTGGAGTTCATTTCATTTTGAATTTTGGAACAAAGCATTCTTAACTTGTCAAAGGTTTCAGATTTTTCTCTAAGAAAATAAGTCCAAGTGTACCTAGAGAAGTCATCTACACACATAAAAATGTACCTCTTTCCACCTAAACTCTCGGTTTGCATAGGACCCATAAGATCCATGTGGAGAAGCTCTAGAGGTTCCTTGGTGGATAAACACTTGCCCTTTTTGTGCATACTTTTGGTTTGCTTCCCTTGTTGGCAAAGTCCACAAACTCCATTTACCTTTTTCCCAAGCTTGGGCACAACATTGAACTTATCTAAGATTCTTAAATCCCTATAGTTCATGTGACAAAGTCTTTCGTGCCACAACTCAATTTGTTCATCCTTGGACACATTGCAAGACACACCTCTAGCCTCAAGACAATAGCAATTGTCACTAAATCTCATACCTTTTAACAAGGTTTGTCCATTAGGCAATATGATAGAACAATCATCTTTCCTAAATAGGACGGAAAGTACTTCATCACTAAGATGTGAAATGCTTATCAAATTGGCTTTTAAACCATCAACATACAAAGCATTGGACAAGAAGGGTAATCCGAGAATGGAAATGGTTCCCTTTTCTTTAACCTTCTTTTTGGATTCATAACCAAAGGTGACATTTTCTCCCTCCTCCATCACAAGAGTCTAAAAGGAACTCTTATTTCCAGTCATATGCCTAGAGCACCCACTATCCAAATACCAAAAATCACAAGAATAAGCTTTCAAGGCAATTTGTGCAACATGGCAAAAGTATTCATCCTTTCTAATCCACCTAGGTACAACATTTTTCTTCCTAGTGGTCAATGGTACATTGGCTCTAAATGTCCTACGATCATGAAAAGTTGTTTCATTTTTCCTAGTGACATGCATCATGGCTCTAGCCTTTTTCTTCTCTATCATGCTTTCAATTCTACAAAATTTAATTTATCTAAAGCAATTGTCTAATATGGGAATAAAGTTAGGAATCATACCATATCCTTGAGGATACATTGGAGCCTTCCATGTCTTTGTAGTTGTCTTGATTGTTAATTAGGAGCTTTCCTTCTTTGTTGTTGAGCAAGACTTGATTGCTTCCTTGATTGAGCTTCCGTGATAGGTATCTTCCCTTTATAAGCTTTCGGTTGAGGGAAGTTAACTTGAGGAGCCCTTGTAGGATGAGCTTGAGGTAGGCTTCTTGGTGCCACCTTCACATGAGCACTACTTGAATACTCTCATAGGTCAAGTTTCTTCCTAGGTGTTTGATGAAAATAAGACCCATTGAAGTTCATCCTTCTTACAAAAATGGTCTTGCTTGGAGTAGAGGACACCTTGTCATCTTCAAACCCAAGCCTCTTCTTGTCAGTTGGCCTCTTTCCAACATCTAGCATGTGGTCAAGTTTTTTGGTGCTAGAGTTCATCTTGGCCAACAACTCTCTAGCATCTTCAAGCTCTTTCTTAAACCCTTCTTCACTCCTCTTAGATCTCACCAACTCTTCATTTAGTTGGTCAACTTGAGTTGAGTGGTCTAGGTTTTCTTCTTTTAATCTTTTGATTTCATTCTTGTTCTTTAACCTTGAACTCTTAAACTTAGCCATGTAGTCCTTTAGATCTATCCTATCCACACTTCCATTTGTTGATTGTGATGAAGATCCATCATCGCTTGAGTAGTTTTCCTCTTGACTTTCATCCTCTTCTTCACTAGCATCTTTGCTCCTAAGAGAGGATGTAAATGCTATGAAGTTAGCCATGAGTTCTTCATCATCCGAAGACTCATCTCCTTCATTAGAGTTATCACTTTCACTCCATATGGCAGCAATCACTTTTCCCTTTTTCTTGACCTTGTGATTTGCACATTCCGGGGCAAAGTGACCTATCCCACCACATTCATAGCATTGAACTCCTTTCTTCTTGGTCTTTTCTTGCCTAGGCTCAAACTTTTTGAAATGAGTCTTTTTCTTCAAGTCTTGACCCTTGGATCCAAAACCTTTCCTCTCGGACTTGTAGAATTTTTTGAACTTCCTCTTTAGCAAGGCCATTTCTTCATCCGAGTCATCACTCTCCTCCTTCTCAAACTTAGAGGTTTTCAAAGCAATATCCTTTTGCTTTTTCGGTGGAGTGGGGTTAGGACATTTCCTAGATTCATAAGCTAGAAGCCTTCCAATCACTTCACTTGGCTTAATATCGTTATAACCACTATTTTCTTCTAAAGCTGTCACCTTAGACTTAAATCTATCGGGTAGAGATCTCATAATCTTCTGCTTGATCTTCCTATCCGAATAAAGATCACCAGGTTGATGACTTTGGTTCACAATGTCCATCAACCTCACTTCAAAGTCATCGAAGCACTCTTTCTCATCCATCTTGAGTAATTCAAATTGTGTTTAGAGAACTTGAAGCTTCGACTCCTTAATCACATCGGTTCCCTCATGTACAACTTTTAGGATATCCCATGCCTCCTTATCTATCCTAGTATTTTGAACCAACTTGTATTGGTTCTCATCCATTGCATATAGGATGGCATGCATCACCTTCCTATTCCACTTCGATGCCTCAAACTCTTGTGCATTCCACTGTGCCTTTGGCTTGAGTACATCATCTCTTCCATCTATAGAAGTCATCATGGGTAGAGTGTAGCCATCTTCAACTGCCATCCGTGCCCTGTCATGAATTTGGCAAATAAACGACTCCAACTTGCCTTTACAAGAGGCATAATTCAATCTGGTGAGAAGTGGAGGTCTAGTGCTAAAAGCTCCCTCGTTGCCACCGTTTCCACTCATTGTGTTTAATGAATGAATGATATGAATGCAAATGTATGAATGATCAATACACACACAAAATGCAACACACACCAAAATGAGCAAGGATCACCTATGTATGGCTAGGAACCTACTCTGATACCAATTGAAACAAATATTATGGTGTGTATAATATTAATCTAGAGGGGGGTGAATAGATTTTAAACAAATTTACCCAATTTTTGTTAAAGGTCAAGTTTATGAAAATGCCCATAGCTAATTACAATAAAATCACAAGTGTAAAGATTACGGAAATATTAAAGACACTAGAGATATACGTGGAAACCCTCCAAATGGGAAAAACCACGGGTTGATGAGTGCGCCACACTAGAATCTCGAATCCACTAATGGCAAGAGAATTACAACATAATCCCGGTTAAAATTCACCACCACTACCTAATCCCAGTATAAGTGAACCTAGTCCATCTTACTTGCGATTTAAGCTACCTACTCCCGGAAGCAACACAAGTCTTACTTCTCAATGAAGAGATAAAATGTCCTATGTGAATATATGATGATATTCAATGAACAAACAAGGCGTGGAAACCCTATATGCTTATCTAGGATAATGAGATGACAATTAATGCAATCCTATATGTCAAGAGCTAAATGACATGTTCAAGAAGCTTAGCTAAACATAGATCAAACAATCCTATGAAGCTATCACAGTACAACACTCAATCATGTCATCACAACAATCTCTAATTTGCATCTAGAAAATGTTCTAAGAGCATACAAATAATTAAAGAGATGGCTTAGCAAGCAAAACACTTAACTTGTAAGAAGATAGTGAAGAACTTACCAAACAAGATGTGATGAAGCAACCCTATCCATTGATGCACTCTAAATGAACTTATATGATGTAAGATGAAGTTTTTATGCACATGGGAATGCTTTGAGTGATTAAAAATGAGTTCTTGGAAGAGTTTTTCCTTTGAAATGTGTTCTATGTAAAATATATGATATTCTGAACTCTTGCACGACCTTAAACAATATATATATATATATATATATATATATATATATATGAGATCCAAACAAAGCGAGGTCATTTGGAAAAAAAACATTCCAGCTTCCTCTATGTGCGTTGGTGACGTGCGATGTCGACTAGCACACCACCAGCGCACAACCTAATTTTTCAATAGGCGTTGGTCGACTGGCGCATACTAGTGGTGCAACACATGCGATAATCCACTGGATTGTTGCGTTGGTGAGGCTGCGCTAGTCTAGTAGCCCACCACCAGCGCATTGCCCATTTTTGCATCTTTACGCGGGTGCAGCAGCGCAACTCAGTGGCACAACACATGCGATAATCCATTGGAATGTTGCACTGGTGAGGTGCGTTGGTCGAGTAGCACACCACCAGCGCAATGCCTATTTTCAACACTCAAACACACACAATCAATAAGTTCAAGAGTTATGAAAAATGCATCATATTCTAATGCCAAACATGACATAAAACATTTAATTCCAAGATGCAAATAAATCAACAAGAGTTATTTAAACCAAAATGCACACAAGTAAACACACAACATATAAGAATTAAAGTTATGCATGAATATGTGAGTGTGTGCAACTATCTCTTCAAAGTAAGTAAGCACAAGAATTTTACCTTCGGTGCTTCTCCTCTTGAGGTCTTGAGAGCCTAAGCTACCCTTACATAATACCTCAAAAATGTGATTTGTTCACGAAATAAGCCAATCAATAAATGAGGACTTTACAGACTATTTAGTAGTTCTCAAGTTGATTGTCAAGAGACTAGTGCAAACATTCTTCCGGATTGGGCTTTACATTTGAAGAAAAAGGTTGATGAGCTTAGTGTTATAGTTGATAAACAAGTTGCTAGAATAAAAGAGTTGGAGAAGTGTATTGCCTCAAGTTCAAGACCACCTCTCAAGCATTATGTTAGATCAACTACACGCACATCTTTTTTTGGTGGACCAAGTAGCTAGTATTTCAGTCTTATGGTATGTTTCTTACCTTTTGGCATCATTTCATGTCAAAAAGGGGGAGAAAGAGTTGCTAGTAACTTAGTTTCTTTGTATGTTGTTTTTGTGAAGTTTTGAACTTTCAATGGCATGTAATAATTAGTTTTAAGATTTGGTTAAGGATTTTTGCATTTTGGCATGTATTGAGGGGGAGATACATGTATTTGTGGACTTAATTGTATATTCTTATCCATATTATATGTTGCCATTTGTTGTTTTTCTCTTGTATATGCATTGTGCTTTGAGATGATTTGTAGGTTGCTTCAAGGGAAGATCAAAATGAAGTTCAAGAGTTGGTGAAGATTAGTTAAAGGAATCTTACTCAATGTAATGTGAGGGAGGGATTTTGTGACCTATCTTCATTTTTATATTTATAGTAAATGTATAGGTGTTTTGATATGGAATTTGCCAAAGGGGGAGATTGTTAGGTTTTAGTTTGTGTTGGCATTAATTCCATATCAAAATCATGTTTACTTATAATGATTTAGTTGTTTAGATTCATGATGATTCAAGCTTCAAAGAAGGATGAACAACAAGTCAAAGCAAGTTCTAAATCTTCAAAAAGAAAGGATGCAATTTGGTTCTACAAAGGTATACTAAGACGTTATCTTTCACTTATAAGGGCACACACACAATTCATACATTTGTGTCCCTGCATCGTTATGCACCATTATAGGCACACACATACAATTCATTCATATGAGTCCCTGCATCGTTGTGCACCATGTATAACACATTCACACACATGAAGATGGATGCTCATGCATTGCTATGGAAATAACATGTTTTGGTAAATGCATGATCGGAAACTATCTCTATGTAGTTTGCATTCTAGTGTGAATTGTGTTTATGTGTATATGTTTTTATAACATGGATATTGAACTTGATTTTAGTCTTAAATCATTTTTTATTGACTTCCATTCATTTCGGTTACATATACTATTGATTTTAAGTTCTAAGTCAAAAGATACTGCACTTTCAACTCATGTTGCATATATTGTCTTCGTATTCGTATATTAGTCGAATTATTATTTTCTAGGTTAATTATCTTATATGTCCAAGTATGTGTGAGAGTTATAGTTTGTAATCCGAAACGGATTCAAATTCCGAGTTTGGAGTCCGGAGAACATTCAAAGAACGCGAGAGAAGCGCAAGGAGATTGCACCATGGCCGAAGGCCATGAAGTGGTGCATGCCCGAGATGGCGCGTGGCCATCTCGGCTGCAACACCTTGCTGCCCCAAGATGCCCATGTGCCATCTCGGGGAAGCAATAACAAAGAGGGCCATTTTCATCTTTTGGCTTATTTTTTCCCTCTCCTTTATATTCTCTTTCCCTCTCACATTTCATTCTTAGAAGAAATTTAAACTAGTGTGCAGAAATTTTCTCTCTACATTTCCTCACCTTCCAAACACCATAACTTCTTCATTTGAACTCCGATTTGAGTGATTCAAAGTTGAGAGTGTTTGTATATTCATCCTCCATCTTTCCTATGAAGGTTTGAGTGAGCTTTATTGCTTTGTTTGGAGTCTAAAACACAAAAACGGGACTGCACCTAAATCAACTATGGTATTGATTTTCTCTCAAAGTTTTCTTTTAAAACTTGGTCAATTGACTTGGGTTTTCTTCTTCAACTTATATATGTGTATTGTGAGTGTTTTGATATGAGTTTTGAACTCTTTTAAAGCTAGGTTGAGTTTCAATTTAAATCATACATGTTGAGTTAGGTTTTGATTTTGCTTATGTTTTCACATGTTTGAGATTGTATTGTGCTAGCTTTGATTCTAGGACTATTTGACGATCTTTGATTGATTGATTTTGAGAAAAATATTTCCTCACATGTATTAGGCTCTCTTGGCCGAATTCTCACATCAATACATATGCTTATGTTCTTTTGAGATATTCAAGTGTTTTGTTGAATCTATGATTAGGAATATGCTCTAGAACTTTAGCTTAAATCTAAATGACTTTGACATATGATTTTAGCATGTTTTTGGTTTGTGTGATTTAAACTTGATCTTGTGATTAATTGAACATATCTTTTGATTCAAGTTTAGATCTATGCATGTATCTAGTTTGTGATTAATGTTGAATATATCTTACATGATCTAGATTGATTATACATGCATGATTGACTAGACTACATGTGATTTGTGCATTCATGCTCATGTCTAGTATTTTCCATAGGATGTGTTTATCATAGCATTCTATGTTGCGTGCTTGTTTGCGTTTTGCATTCATGATAACCTAGATGCCTTGTAAGAAGGAAGTCTTGACAATAGGTGTGAGACCTATGTTGTTGAGCAAGAAGTCTTGGCAAGAGGTGTGAGACCTTGAATTGTCAAGCAAGGAATTCTTGGCTAGAGTCGGGAGGACTCAAATAGTTGAGCAAGAAGTCTTGCCTAGGGTCGTGAGGATCCAGATAGGTGAACGAGGAAGTCTTGACTAGAGTTGGGAGGACTCGAATAGTTGAGCAAGAAGTCTTGCCTTGGGTCATGAGGATCCGGTAAGGTGAGCGAGGAAGTCTTGACAAAAGGTGTGAGGCCTCGGATTGTTGAGCATGAGGGCGACATCTTCATGAGTAGGATTGGAGGGTAGTTTCTAGGTGAAAGGGGTCACTTGAGAGATTGTACTTGTCTTATCTACTAGTGGATTTTGTTTGCTGGTGGCTGCTAGCCTGTGGATGTTTCCTCTTCGGAGGTTTACCACGTTATATCTTGTGTCAACTTCTTTCTATCCCTATCTCTCTAGTATTTGTATTTGTTATTTGAATACTATGGATAGAACTCTTTATGTAAGTTGACTTTCTTTCTATAATATAGATTGTATATGTGTTGCCATTACTTGTTTGTATCACACTTTACTTGTCTTTATATATTGATTAAGTGTCTTTAATTAATATATATATATTGTGATACAAGTAATCTAGAAGTACAAACTTTTGTTTGTTTCTAAGGGAGTCGAAAAATGTGCCTAACCTATTCACCCCCCTTTAGGTTAGCCTTGAGCATTTAACCGTATTTGTATTTTCACCCATCCGGGGTATGTATCCTACCTGCCCAGTAAGTAGAATGGTATCAGAAAGGTACCAGCCTACCAAAATACATAGCTAGAACTATCGTTTCTCCTCCAGCAACGAAGAAGAGAAAGTTGAATTATTTACAACACCATTAATTTAGAAAGTCAACCCTAATTAATGGGGACAATTAACCCTAATTAATGGGGACAATCAACTTTTTAACAACCATTCACGACTCTATTAATAAGGAAATATTCAACTCTATCACTACTAGATCAGTAAACTCTTTAATGGTCATTCATAAAACTATTAATGAGAGTCGACTTCATCAGTGCCAAATCAATATTCCCATGATTATTAGTAAATTTACGGGGTGTTCAGAAAGAAATTGGAATGTATTAATATGAAATACCTCTGTCCAAGAAGAGAAGAGCAAAAAATACACGCCCAAATGGATGCTTGATTCGACGTCTATCTCACATCTCATATCTGACCCAGAAATTGCCTGTTGATATAGAGGCAAAAATGGATTCCCGAGAGGATCCAATGATTGACAAAACAGAGAGTTGTCCACTATCACCAATAGTGTAAAAGAAATCTCGCCAGAATTCTCTTTATGTCACTATTGTGGTACTATTTAACTTACATATTGTTAACAACCTTTTTTGTCAGGGTTCAAAGAAGAATTTTCCTTCTGCCTGGTACTTGATAGGGCCTATCCAATAGAATCTAGATCGGGACCAGTACAAGTATCTAGATACTAAGGATACTCGATACCATGGACCGATAATAAGTCAGTACCACATCCCACATACTACCAATTATCAAGAAGAACCGGTACCACGGTACCTTCTACCTGATACCTAGGTACCATGGTACCTCCTGCCTGGAACCTAGGTACCACGACACCAACCTGGTACCCGAGTACCACGATACCACTTTGGGACCTATTCAGGGTACGTATTCTACCTGCCCAGTAAGAAGAATCATATCAGGGATGTACCAGCCTACCATAACAAGGCCAACAAAAGCATACAGGTACAATAAGGTACGTCACCACAAGAATACATAGCCAGAACGATCGTTTCTCCTCCAGCAGCGAAGAAGAGAAAGTTGACTTCTTCTGCCATTTACAACGCCATTAATGGAGAAAGTAAACCATAATTAATGGGGACAATCAACTCCATTAATGGAAGATCAGTCAACTCTTTAATGGCCAATCACAACGCCATTAGTGAGTCAACTCAATCAATACAAAATCAGTGTTCCTATGACTGCGAATTAATTGGCTAAATAAATGGAGTGGGCAATAAAAAAGAGTTTAAAGAGGAAATAAACACATCTTCTCCAAGATGTCCTCCACAAACCAATTCTTCAGGGTCAACTGCATTAAAAGGAGTATCGCATTGAATAGGAAGGGGAAACTAACTGAGTAATCTTTGGATTGTATGGCAAGAAATAATCGTAATTAAAAGTGTATAAATACATTGGTAAAAGCATATTATGGGGGGATTCGACACTTGATTTGACGATCTACTACACATAAAAATTCTCACCAGAAATGTCTCGCCAATAGAGTAAAAGGCATCTTGCCTATTTCTCACTGATATCATCATAAGGGTTTTTTAGCATATGATCATTCGCGATGCTTTTTCCCCATTGGTTAGTCCACCTCCATATAAGACTTATCTTTCTCCTATTAATCTTTTATATTGTGCATGTGTGAATATAAGTTAGTTTCTAACCTTGCTGGTCCTAGCCACTAATCTACATGTCGAGTCACCGCTCTAAAGAAGTTAGGAGAACCAAGACAGGTCTTGGCCACGACCGAAAGTACCTAGTGGAGAGGAGTCACTAACGGGTGGTCCTATCTTTCACGACCACAGTTATATCAATCAGGTGCACCAGTCATACCTTTTTACTTGCTATATGGGCTAGGAAACTACCAAAGAGTAGCGATCCTACCTCCTTGCATGCTATTTGGATCGACGTCACATAGAGAGAAGATCGAGTACCAGGACTAGGGACCAGGACTAGGGACCAGGACCTGCCCTTCATTCCAGCAAAGGAATCTCGAGCGCTATGTATCTTTCTCTTCCTCGAAGCCTCGACAGGCTGGGTAATTGTCTCCTACCTACCGTACAAGACTCCTCACACCTTACTTCCATATTTGTACAAGATCACCAAGGTACAAGGTACCTACCCCCCACAACCTATCGGGTAGCAAGTTGAGGGTGCACACATTGAGTGAAGTTTTGGTTAATATTTTTTGGCACCGTCTGTGGGAAGTTTTCACACCCCTTTTTGAAAGCTTTCATGTCTCTACATAAGCATCCTTATACTATTAAGGTGATAGATTTACCATTCATTGCTTATAATATCCCTTCTTCATATTTGCCTATATCGCTTACACACCACGTATGGTGCTCATTTTATGGTTTAACAATTTTTGTTTATTGTGGAGCAAATACTGTACGTGGGACTCCTACTGGAACCGATTTATTATGTTTCTCCTATGAAGAGAACCTGATCATATACTCATGGAGCTCCAATACAGAAGCTTCACCTGAAGGTCTCCTACGCAACTGAACCACTTCGATACATCAAGAGCTTCTATATAGTAGAGTTGTATCTATCCTGCTTCTTTATAGCATATTTGCTCTGTTAGTAGTGTATCATATATCCAACAGATCCACATGACTTCTACTTGTTCATACGGATCCCCTCATGTCACCGGATCCGCTCTTCAGAAGCTCATAGGTAATAATAGCAAGTCAACTCATGAATCTGAGAAGCCAACTCACCTGTATAGCCTCTAGAGCAGCATGACCAGTAGAAGACTAGTGGCTCCACACCTCGTGTATCGAGCCGGTCAACACCCAAGTCAGCTACTGAGATCCCAATTCATTCTAGAAAGGGTTTAGAGCTGTATTTCAATTGCTAGGGACTTCTAGGATCCCAAGCATGCCTTTAGACCAATACCAGATCAGTGACACCTCTTCGTTTATACTAGGCCATTCAAAGCCTTAGCAAGCCACGATATCCCGATCTGCTCAGGGAAAGCCAGAGGCTTCCCATATATGGTAAGACCTTCTACATGCATAAGCAAGCCTCTGGAGCAGCAGCACCACTGTAAGGCATAGTGGCTCCTCTACTCCTTGTACTGGGTCGGTCATCGCCCTAGTGAACCACTACAGTGTTGATTCTTTCAGGTATGTTCAGAGCCTCTTTTCAGTTGCTGGGACCTTTTAGGATTCCAAGCATGACTTTTGACCAACATCATGTTATTGGCTCTTATCTATTGGTACAGGGGCCACTCAACATCCAAATGAACCACTACGGTCCCGTTTCATACCAGATTGGTCTGGAGCCACATTTTAGTTGATGGAGACTTCTAGGATCCTAAGCATGCCTCTGGACAAATACCGGACCAGTGGCTCCGGTCCATTCGTATCGACCATTCAATGACCTAGTGAGCCACCGATGTCCTAATCTGTTTGGGGAGAGCTCAGAGGATTCCTACATTTTTTGAGGCCCCATGCATGCCCAAGCAAGCCTCTAGTGTAGCACGATCAGTAGAGGCCTAGTGGTTCCTAACTTCATGTTCTGGGTTGGTCAATGCCCAAGTGAGCCATTGAGCTCCTAGTTTATTCCGAGAGGGTCCAGAGCTTTATTTAAGTAGCTAGGGAATTCGAGGATCCTAAGCACGCCACTGGACAAGTATTATACTAGTGGCTCCTTTCCATTTGTATCGGTCCACTCAACACCCTAGCGAGCCACCGTGGTCCTAATCCACAACCCTAGTTAGTCTCCTCGACAGTAACAACTTCTTCCTTCTCGATCATGCTGCTTAGTTGAAGGAATGGTTATCATCCCCTAGCACTGCTACTTTGGAGCAAACTTTTACAACCATGGTCAGATCAACTTGAATTAGTTTGGGCCACCATCTCCTCAACTGGATCAATATGGACCTTTTCCACCACTATAACATATGTCTGGACCTCCCATTCCTTGGTAAGATCAGTTTGGATCTCTACCTCCTTGATAGGTTTTGATGGACAAGTACACAGGTTTGAAGTTCCTCATGCATCCCAAACTTCTGCAGCATTCAAACTCTGTCAGACCAGTTCGAACCTCCCATTCTTTGGTAGGATTGATCTAGACCTCTACCTCCTTGACGGGTTCAGATGGAGAGTTAGACAAGTTTGAAGCTTCTCCTACATCCTGAACTACTGCAACATCATGGGACTTTGAGGTAGTTTTAACCCATGTACAACAATACATGAAAACAGAGATGGCATCAAGTCTTCCTCTTTACCTACGGACCCAGCAGATCAAGAAGGGTCGATTTTAGTAGGAGCGGACCGAGCTAACTCTGTAGCTTTCTCCATGATCTCCTCTCTATTCTATCCTTCAACGATGATCAGGTGGAAGAGCTTCAGCAACCTAGTAAGCAGAGTAGAATAATCATTTAGCAAAAGAAGTGCCAATTTTGGCTTTCAAGGCAGCTATGCAGCTGCACAGAGTTTAGACCAAACTCTCAAGATTTTTTCTCCTTCTTCAGATCAATCTTTGCAAGGAACGACAAATGGATTTGAGTCTCTCTGTATCACATTGATGATAGAGCTACTCCCCATCTACTTATGCCTCAGCCACAGTTTCCTCAGCTTTGGTCAGGGCTTTGTTCAGAACGATCACTTCCTTCGCTACCAAGGTTATCTCCTCATTAGCCTGTCTATGCTTGGCCTTATCAGTGTTGGCTCGCTCGTAAATAGTATCAAACATGTGGCTTATCACCATTGGTACTTGGCCGCTTAACACCCTAGCAAGCCACCGATGTCGCGATCCATTCAATAAGAGCCAGAGTCTTCCCATATTTGTTGAGGCCTCATACATGCCTAAGCAAATGTCTATAGGCAGCCGTGCGGCTGCAAGACCTGTGGTTTCCACACTTGTTATATTGGTCCCCTCACAGTTCCATGTGAGCTTCCTCGTTCCAATTCATTTGAGCGAAGTCTAAAGCCCCTCATCAGTTGCTAGAGTATCATTGAAGCCCGAGCATGCCTCTGGACTGATATCCGGCCAATGGTTATTCACTTATTATTCTGGGCACCTCACAATGCCCATATGAGTTACTGAGGTCCCTGTTCATTAAAACAGAATCTCAAGCCTGCTACAATTATAGAGGATTCTTATCTACCCCGAGCAAGCCTCTATGCCGGTTACATTACTTGGGGACTAGAGGCTCACCATTTTCTTTAGTACTCCAGTGAGACCCAACATGAGAGGATTTCTCCAAGTGACCGTGACCGGTCCACAATAACAAGTGCCTTAGTGGAAAGTCACTCTAATACCTAGAGCGCAGATCACATCAAAATGTTTTACCCTTGAAGTCGGTAGAGCAAGGTGAGCATTGACCTGTTTCGCCTAAAGTTGTATCGCCATGATTTTGTATCCTTTTTGATTGATAGTTCTCTTATGATCACCATTCTCCTATGATCAAGACCAATAGAGATACACAACACTCCAAATGCCCTAGACCGAATTAATCCCTCCAGGAGAATCGGCCTTGATCATGAAATCTATACAGCGCTCATGATGCCCTAGACCAAATTAATCACTCAAAGAGGATTGCCTTGACCAGAAGAGCTATGTATCACTCCTGATGCCCTGGACCGGATTAATCCCTCTAGGAGGATCGCCTTGACCAGGAAATACACTGCACTACTGATGCTCTGGACTGAATTAATCTTTTTAGGAGGATCTTCATGGTATTTCAATGATGATCACCTACAGACTAGGAATTGGTCAGGAAATGCCGATCACTACCCCTAATGCCTTGGCCAGACACTACCCCTCGCTAAGAAGGGTTTGGCTAGTATGGTACAGTTATCGGCCATATCACGAGACCAGGACAGCCAAATAGCATTCCTGATGCCTTGGTTAGGCTACCACCCCTAAGAAGGATTTGAGCGTAAGAGCATGGTTGCCTGCTAGATCATGAAACCAAGATAACCAAATGTTCATCCTGCTACCTTAGCCGGGCCAACCCCGCCAGGAAGGATCTAGATGGCATAGTAGCCTAATTGGATCATTTCGCCAGTTCACCTAAGTACCAGGATATCCAGAACAGGAATGCCCGATACCCAGATCTACCTACATGCATTTGCCTAAGTACCAGAATTCCTAGAATAGGAATGTCAGGTACCCATATTGGCCACAAGAGCCTTATCCCAAATGATCGAGCAGTACAGTTTCTCATATCTTACCTTTCTTGATTATCAAATTTTATACTAACTAGAGCGTCAATAATTCCACCCACGGGAATATCCTTATCAGTGGTCCGTAACAACCCATTTGTTTTGCAAGAAAGCCAGACACCCGGATTCGCCTATGTTTCGCCTATATAAAGATCTTGTGTGAAAGTGGCCCTAATTGCCTACTAGGATCTTTACACCTAATTATTAGGACTCCTGATATTGGAATGACTAGTACCCTAATATGCCTTAGTCAAGCACATTGGGAACCATTTTCATTTCAAGCAATGATTTCCAGTAAGAAGCGACAAGCAAAATTCTTCAAACAGTACAAGATCCTGACTCCAACCCCAACCATGTACCGGTGTTCAAGTCATGGGGGACTTTTGTTAACAACCATTTTTTACAGGGGTCCGAAAAAGAATTTTTCATCTATCTGGTACTTGATAGGGCCTACCCGGTAGAATCTAGATCGGGACTGGTACCTAGAACAAGAATGGTATCAGAGAGGTACCAGCATACCAGAACAAGGCCAACAAATGCAGACTGCTACAGTAAGGAACCTCGCCACATGAATACAAAGGTAGAACCATCATTTCTCCTCAAGCAATGAATAAGAGAAAGTTAACTTCTCCAGCCATTTACGATGCAAATTATAGAGAAAGTCAACCCTAATTAATGAGGACAATCAACCTTATTAATGGAAGATCAATAAACTCTTTAATGGCCATTCATAACGTCATTAATGATTCAACTTAATCAATACCAAATCAGTGTTCCTATCAGTAGGAATTAATTGGCTAAATTAGTGGAATAGCCAACAAGAAAGAGTCCAAAGAGGAAACAAACACATCTTCTCCAAGATATCCTCCACAAATCAATTCTTCAAGGTCAACTGCATTAAAGGGAGAATCACATTGAATAGAAAAGAGAGACTAAGTAATCTTCGGCTTGTACCCCAAAAATTAAACCTAATTACAATGTGTATAAATACACTGGTAAAAGCATATTATAGGGGGATTCGATAGTGTAAAAGGCATCCTGCCTGATTCTCCATGATTACCATAATTATGGTATCATCTCATTTATATGTATTTACCTTTATTGGAAACATACTGATATCGGTTAACATTCGACAACTATTATAAGCTCTTCGGAGTGTCCTCGTTGTACCACTTCACCATTTTTGTAAGCTCCTAGGAGCACCGCTTGATACATATATACAAGAAAGGGTCTTTCGCCTTTCTCTAGATACTAACGTGGGGTTTTTTAGCATATGATCATTTGTGATTCTTTTTCTGTCTTGGTCAGTCCACCTCTACATAAGACTTGTCTTTCTCCCATTTATCTCATGTATTGTGCATGTGTGAATGTTAGTAATTCTCTTACCCCACTCTTCCTAGCTACCTATCTGCATATCGATTCACCGCTCTATAGAAGTTAGGAGAATCAAGACAAATCTCAGCCATGACCAAAAGTACCTAGAGGCGAGGAGTCGCTAACGGGTGGTCCTATCTTTCACGACCATAATTTTGTCAATCAGGTGCACCAATCATTCCTTTTTGCTTGTTATATAGGCTGGGAAACTACCGAAGAGTAACGATCTACCTCCTTACATGCTATTTGGATCGAGGTAACCTAGGGAGAAGATCGAGTACCAAGACTAGGGTACTAGGTTTAGGGACCAAGACCTGCCCACAATTCTAGTAAAAGAACCTCAAGCGCCTTGTATTTTCATTATCCTCGACACCTCGACTAGCAGGTTAATTATCTCCTACCTTCTGTATCATTCTCCTTACACCTTAATCCCATATTCATACATGATCACCAAGCTATAAGGCATCTACCCCCCGCAGCCAACTGGGTAGCGGGTTGAAGTTGCTAACTGAGATTCCTCACCTTGAGTGAATTTTTAGTTAACACATGCATTATCTCTCCCAAGAAAACATCAGGATTGGTTAACACTCGATTACTATTGTAAGCTCTTCGAAGGACCATGCTTGTACTATTTCTCCGTTGTTGTAAGCTCTTAGGAGCACTCATTGATATATACATAAGGTAGGGTATTTCTCCTTCCTCCGGATACTACATAGAATTTTTTCAGCATATGATCATTCGTGATGCATTTTCCCCTTTAGTCAGTCCACTTCTACCAAAAGTCATGTCTTTCTCTTATCTATCTCTTGTATTATGCATGTGTGTATAAATGTGAGTTAGTATCTGACCCTGTTGGTTCTAACCACCTATCTGCATGTTGAGTTACCGCTCTAAAGATGTTAGGAGAACCAAGACAGGTCTCGACCACGACTGAATGTACCTAGAGGTGAGGAGTCGCTAACGGGTGGTCCTTTCTTTCACGACCACATCTATATCAATCAGGTGCACCAATCCTTCCTACTTACTTGATATATGGGCTGGGAAACTATGGAGGAGTAGCAATCCTGCCTTCTTGCTTGCCATTTAGATCGAGGACACCTAAAAAAGAGATCAATGTATCGGAACAAGGTACCAGGACCATGACCAAGAACTAGGACCAGACTTTACACCAGTATGGAAACCTCAAGCGCCTTGTCTCTTCCTCACCCTCGAAGCCTCGATGGGTGGGGTGATTATCTCCTACTTACCATACCAAACTCCTTACACCTTACTCTTCATTCATATAAGATCACTAGGGTACGAGGTACCTACCCTCACAGCCTACCGGGTAACGGGTTGAGGGTGTTAATCGATACTCCTCACTCTAAGTAATTTTTTTGTTAACAACAACAAATCCAAATAAGCAACACCATCAGTGGGAGCCCAACCATTACGTGGGCCTCCAACAATTCAAGAAAAAAACTATGGGTGGAAGATACCACGACCCACCAAAAGAGGTCAGGTACTTAGGGTCACCCAAGCGGCCTCAAGCTGGAACCCTAACAACCAAATCATCTTCACCAAAGAGGATGTTCATAATACAATTGTACCCCACAATGACCCCATGGTAGTATCAATATAGGTGGACAACTGCCAAGTGTACCACATCATGATCGATACCATAAGCATCATGGACATCCTATTCAAAGAAAAACTGAACCACTTCGACCTCAAGCATCATTTCTACAACAGTCGCACCGCCCTCTATACAGGTTCACTACGGAATCCATCCTCCCTTTTATCATTAGGGAAGCCCTTTGCCAGGTGAATAAAGTGATAGAATTCATCACGCTAGACACCCCTAGCACATACAACATCATCTTGGGAAGGCATTTCCTATCGAAGATCAGGGTTGTGTCGGTATACCATAACGTTTTGAAGTTTTTTGTAGGTGATCACATGGGAGAGCTTAAGAGAAATCAGCAGATGGCAAGGAAATGCTACACAGACTTTTCCAACCTAGCTGTCCTGATCAAACAATACTCTTAAATCACCAGTGGAAGTTAGGTGACACTAGCCGTAGAAGATGAGATGAGAGAGTTGTTAGGTCCGGAAGACCAATTGGAGGTCAATGAAGGGAAACAAGCCAGGTGAGAGGAAGTTATGAAAGAGTGCAGCCAGTTGAAGAGCTAAAATGAGTGACCATCGAGGAAAGAGATCTCTCAATGACTGAAAGTCGAAGCCATAATGTGATCAGAACTAAGAGTCGTAGCAGAGCTGATAATGTAAGAGTACCGTAATATCTTGGCCTAGAGCCACGAAGAGATGCTTAGCATCCCATGAGCCTGATATGTCACCATCTTAACGTAGGGACCCAACTTTCGAGCCAATCAAGTAGAAGATGAGAAACTTCAACCAGGACAGAAATACGGTGATGTAAGAAAAGGTTGATAAGCTTCTTAAGGTAAATATAGTTAGAGAGGTCTGGTACCCCGAATGGATCATGAATGTGGTCATGGTCACTAAAGCCAATGGAAAGTGGCGCATGTGCATGGACTACACCGACCTGAACTACTAATGTCCTAATGATAGCTTTCCATTATAAAAAATAGATCAACTGGTGGATTCCAATGTGGATAGCCGGATCTTGAGCTTTATGGATGCCTTCTCGGGCTACAACCAGATTGTAATGCACCATCAGGACCTAGAAAAGACCAGCTTCATCACAACCAGGGTCTCTACTGCAACAAGTTCATGCCCTTTGGGCTTAAGAATGTTGGTTTCACAATTCAAAGACTTGTGAATAAGCTATTTAAGGAACAAATAGGGAAAACCATTGAGGTCCATGTCAATGACATGATCATCAAGTCCCAGCATGCAAAGTACCACGCCGAGCATCTTCCCTAAACATTTGAGGAATTGAGGCATAACCAGATTAGGTTGAACCTCGATAAATGTGCCAATGAGCTCATAGTTGGGAAATTTCTCAGTTTCATGGTCCAAAGGGAAATCTAGGTGAACCCGACAAAGGTCAAGGCAATCCTCGATCTGGAGTCACCTAACAACTTGAAGCAAGTGCAGGGTCTAACTGACCGGATAACCGCCCTCAACCAGTTTATTTCAAGGTTGACTAATAAGTGTCTTCCTTATTTTCAAGAAATCAGGAAGGGAAACGCAATGACCTGGGGTCCAATAAGCGAGCACTCCTTTTACGAGCTTAAGAAGTACTTAGCCAGCCCCCTGTTGCTGGTCAAACCTCAACTAGGGGATGTGTTACAGTAGTACCTTACTGAATCAGCGATAGCAACCAGCGCAACCCAGGTCAATGAGTGCAAAAGAAGGATCCATAGGCTGGTCTATTATTTCAACCAGGTATTTAATAAATCAAAGAAGAATTACACCCAGCTGGAAAAGCTAGCCCTCTCTCTGGTTGTTACCTCGAACAAGTTACGCCCATACTTCTAGGTTCATACCATAGTAGTCATAACTTAACAGCCCATCAGACAGCTCTTGCAACAGCCCGATCTATCAGGTCATTTTTTCCTGTGGCATTAGAACTGACTCAGTAAGACATTCAGTACAAACTAAGGACAACGATTATGGGATTGGCCTTGGCATACTTCGTAGCGAAATTCAGCTGCAGTGAACAAAGGGGCTAGTGTCGAGGGCTAGCTGGCTAGCCAAGGCAGGAGAATATGGTGGCAAAGGAGTGGCCAACAAAAGTCAAGTTATGGATGTTTTATGTGGATGGGGTCTCCAGTCAGTAAGGATACTGAGTCGTGATTGTTATGATCAACCATAAAGGTGTGAAATGTTGCCACTGCTTCAGGTTTGAGTTCCACGCAACAAACAATGAAATAGAATATGAGGCCTTCTTGGCAGGCATGAGGGCCACTCTGAAGCTTAGGGTGAAGTATCAGGTTGTTAAAAGTGATTCCATGTTTATAGTTAGCCAGCTCACTGTACCAAGGCAAAGGATAAAATATATTGGCCTACCTGGAAAAAGCAAAGGCAACAATGGGCAAATTAGAAGGGATCAGATTCGAGCAGATTCGAGCAGATTCTCAGAGCAGAGATCCATCGGGTAGACATGCTCGTAAAAATCATGAACGATAATCACCAAAACTTTCTAAAAGGGGTACCGTTGCAACTTCTACCTCGGCCAAGCATTTTAAAGGGATAAATGTTCCATTCGGTCAAAAGATTCCCTTGTTGGATTGACCCGATAGTCGAATACCAACGTGATAACTTGCTGCCAAGCGATATGGTGGAGGCTAGGAAACTGAAAAGGAATGCGGTGAGGTATTTGCTGATCGAAGGGCACCTTTACCGGAAAGAGAAGTCTCTCTCTCTCTGTTGATATATCTACAATCAGAGGATGTCTTGTGGGCTTTAATGGAAGTTCGTTATGGGATTTACGATGATCACTCAGGCAGAGACACATTGTCACATCGGGTCTTAAGGATGGACTATTTATGACAAAGGCTCCTGAAGAAGCAAAGGTTTTTGTTCATTCATGCATACCATGTCAAAAGATTGCTGACATGATGCACTAGCCTCTAGAGAAGCTCTTCTCGATCAGTGTCCGCTGCCCATGCCATAATAGCAATCGACTACTTTATCAGTTGGGTCGAGATGGAGCCGCTTAGTCATATCACGGAGGCCAATACCACCGCATTCATAAGGAAAATATATGGTGTGCCGGTTTGGCATGCTAAAGATCATTATCACTTACCTAGAAAAGAAATACGAAAACTATAATTGCAGAGACTTCTACAAAGGAATGGGGATCGAGCTCCGCTTCGCTTCTGTTGGCCATCTCCAAACCAATGGTTTAGTTGAATCCATAAACAAGGCCGTCAAAAAACTGCTAAAGAAAAGACTCCAGGAAATGAAGAGAGGTTAGGGCAGAAGAGCTGCCAAATGTTCTCTGGACCCATCGTACCAACTAGAGGATCGCCACCCAGGAAACCTCATACTCCCTGACATTTGGGGTAGAAGCGGTCCTGCCAGATGAGTTGAAACTACACACCTTCCAGATCCAAGACTATGACACAAAAGGTAACGCACAAAAGCTAAGGGCGAGCCTCAACCTCTTAGAAACGAAATAGGTATGAACCGTGAAAAGAATCGCCGCCTACCAAAAGAAGATTGCTCGATGCATCAATATACGGGTTAGAGTCAGGCACTTCAATGAGGGTGATCGGGTTTTTAGCAAAGTGAGCCAGAACACCAGGTGCTGGTCAGATGGGTTGCTGATTCCTAATTGGGAAGAGCCATACCTATTCAAAACAGTGGTTAAGACGGGAGCATATAAACTTGAAGATATGAGAGGTTGCCCCGTGGACTGAGAGGTTGCCCCGTGGAATATACTTGGAACACGGATAATCTGAAGCGTTTTCACCCATGAAGAATGAAAGCCCCAAGTAAACCAAGCTCTCCCTAGGAAGATCAAAACGGATTGCGGTCTTGTAGACCAATATGAGGTCACGACTTAAGCTTCTACTAGGAAACAAATTTCCAAAATCTACTTCTCTTTTATAAAGACGCTCTATGGGCTCAAAAGGTTCGGGGTAGTTTATGTAGAACTAGGCTGAGGAGCCTAAAGAGGTATTCTTCAAGGGATGTTTCATCCCTCATCAATGCAAGAAAAAATGAAGTTTGTTCAAGAAAATTCGTTCTGCTTGCCTTTGTTGCCTAACCGAGATTCTTGGTGTAGGAAGGCATGATGCCTTGGTTTGGGACTAAGCCCCCTCCATGAAGTGATTATGGTGCTAAAGTGGACTTAGTTACCTACTGTGACCATCACCGAACCATGATTCCTGGTGCAAGAAGGCCTGATGCCTTCGTCTGGGATTAGACCCTTTTCAAGAAGTGATTATGGTGCTAAAGTGGCCTTAGTTACCTAACAAGATCATCACCTAACCGAGATTCATAGTGCAGAAAGGTCAGATGCCTTGGACTAAGTCTAGACCCCCTCCAAGAAGTGATTATGGTGCTAAAGTGGCCTTATTTGGCTACCATGATCGTTGCCTAACCGGAATGCCTGGTGCAGGATGGCCCGATACCTTAGACTAGGACTAAACCCCTTTCAAGAAGTGATTATGGTGCTAAAGTTGCCTCAGTTGCCTACCACAGTCATCACCTAACCGGGGTTCCTGGTGCAGGAAGGCCTTATGCCTTGGATGAGGACTAGATACCCCCCCCTTCACAATAAGTGAATATTGGAACCCTATTTACAGGTAACGCAACAAAAATAGGTTTTAAAATTTTTATGCATATCATAAACGATCTGGGACCAATGAACTTGTGAACCTAATTTTTCGAAACTAATACATACAATATTATTACAGTAATAAAATATATGTATACAAGGAAATTGAAATCAATAATAAGAAGTAAGTATTAGAACCTTACCAACGTTTATAGGCTCCTTCACTTCTTGCAATGTTCCTAATCTGTACCACCGATCTTCAAAACTATTCCCGAAATGGGTAACTGTGTGTGAACGCGTCACGTACTTAGGAACTTAGGAGGATATATAGGAGGTTGAAGAAGTCATTTCTTCTCAAGAGAAAAAACTTTAAATAATTCTAGTTATGAAAGAAATAAAAATCTTATATTTTACTTTTCATTTCAATAGTGTACCCTACACCAAAAACTTTTTCTCCTTTACTGCTTTTATCACACGCACACACTTGCACACAAAAAGCATGTGTTTTTCACTTTTGTGGTATGTGTTGATTTTCTCTTTTATCGTATATGTTGATTTTGTTTATTTTAAGAAGCATATATCATATATACCATTTTAAAATAACTAATGATATCTTTTTAAAATTCAAATTAAAATCTTTATTTTATTAAGAGATATCATGTTATTTGATTTTAAACTATTTTAAATTCGAAATCAGTATTTAATTAAAATCAATCAATTAAACCAATCAATCTAATCTTTTAAGATATCAAATATCTCTAAAGATATTGATTAATATTTTGTTTATTTGATTTGATTTGAATTCAAACTATTTAAATTAAAAAATTAAATATTTAATTTAATAAAATAAAATAATCATATTATTTTATTTTATTCAAAAAAACAAATATCAATAAACATCCTCCATTTAGTGATTAATAACATAATTAAATAATCTTATTATTTAATTAATTTAATCACCATTAATCATTAATCACATAATCTCATTCTTCAATTAATTCCTGAATAAATACGTTTCACTTTCATTACAATTAATTGGACAATCCAATTAATTAACCGTGACCCATGTTACCTAAATCGATCGAGGTAGCAAGAGGACCTAATGGACCCATAGTATTTTGAACTCTAATAATCATCAGAATCATTAATTAAACTCGTTAGCTAATATTTCTTAATTATTAACTCTGGTGTTATTCCACTAAAAACCCAAAGTTGCACTCTCTCAACTGCAGACTTTTTCATAGACCAATACAACTCGGTGTCCATCGATATAGCTATTATATGGTGTGATCTCCACAATAGTTCACAATTAGAGCTGCGTAATAATATCCGTTTTACCCCTCTAATTACATATATCCTTTAAGTACCATTGATTCTCTAATGGACAATAAATCCTATTTCCTCACGGAATTAGGAGAGCACTCATATTGTCCAAGCCCTAAGTCAACCCTTAAGGGAACTTCCATCTATTTCTCTCAAGAAGAAATGGATTCCACTATTGTGTACAAACCTTCCCAGCCATAAGCCAAACCGTAATCCCCAACATATTGAGAATATTGATTAGGAACTGCCTCCGACCTCACACATGGTATTTTAAAGACCACGATCTAACCTGGAGGAGTCGATAAAACACTCAGAATTAAGATCACCCACATATAGCCATCAAAAGTCGATATATATGAATCTCATTGGTAAACGGATCTAGGTGAGAGATTCATATAGATCATAGCACAGTCCTATGTGATCATATCATACAAGGTGCCTCAATTCTCATATCTCCATATGATTGAGTCAAGATAGGATCACCGTACACTACGGAATAGACCGTAACTTTAGATTAACCATAAATAAAGTACCTAGCATTATTTGCTATCTACAGACTCTTTAGATTGCACATCTCTTACTGTATCCATCTATATATGTCATTCATATAGGGTGTACGAGATTATATATGGTAATCCTAGATGTTAAATATATGCACAAGTTATAAAATAAACAACATAACAATAATGAATTGAACTTTTCTTTTATTTATTTCATAAATCCATTTATAAATTACATCTTTATGGCATAAACCCTAACAGTGATTATGGTGCTGAAGTAGTCATAGTTGCCTACCATGACCATCGCCTAATCAGGGCCTTAAATTGAGCTAAGTCCAAACACTGTGAATTGGGTCTTAGCCCTCAAAAAGGGCAATCCTTTGGTTTAAGTGGTTTTAGTTTTATACAAGGGAGGATATAAGTCAGGACAAGCAAAGATCAATGAGCTACACATTCATAGCAAACTAAAATAAATAGAAGCTAGTCAGATAAAGTTCAAATCCTGGAGACCAATACTCAGTAGACCTGGCCTCAGAAGCCAAAAAATTAAACAGGCAGTTAAAATGTCAGTTAAGAGTTACAAACTGTTGGGACTAAGGCCCAAACTAGCCTAGCCCCCAAATTGACAAAATAAATATATAAATAAACAAAGTAAGCTGCTACAAAAGAGTTGATAGAGGATTGACTTGGATCTACTGGTCATGACTAGGGTGTTGAAACTTTTGGACCTCTTCTCCCACGAATGCACATTCTGACCTACCCATCTCCATTGCCTCCTGCTCCGGCACGATCACCATGGTACCAGCCTCGCCTGGCCCTGCCTCCATCTCAGTGTCCTTCCCTTATAGGTCTGCCTCACTGGTTGCCTCGCCTTTGGAAAGACCATTGTTACTCGCTGAATCACCAGCTGGGGTCAGGGTGGATGCTAGAGTTGGGCAGCCTTGGCCTCCAAATTCACAGTCATCGCCAGGATGTGATACCGGTCCCAACCTTATAACTAAATCATATCAAAGTCGATGAGGGCTCTCTGGGCAGCATGAAGAGTAACAAGAAAGTACACACCCCCCCTCAGTAGGTGGCATCATCAACCAAAGTGTCAATCTGTTTCTCTATGGCCTCCAACTGTGCCTTCAGATCATCCATCTGATGGGTACGACGGGTGGACTGAAGCAATTATTTTTTGTACTCATGCTTACAACGAACTGGCTGCTTAATAGTTGTGGCTCGACCTTCTTTCGCTTTATTCTTTTCAAAGCCTATTTGAAGCATGGCATGCTCGAGCTTTGTCTATTGGGACTTCACCACCAACTGCTCTAAAGCAAGGAAGCATTTAAAGACCTGGAAAAAAATACATCGCCCAGACTTAGCTAAAATGAACTATTGAGACTTCGTTAAAAAAAAAATACTTCACGAGTAGGTAGTGGAGAGACTATAGCTTTTGGTTGGCCCTTACCATGCCCCAGCCGGGCCTCCAGCTTCAAGAAGCTGGAGAAAGACGCACTTAATAGATGAGGATGAGAGTTTAGGTATACCAATAGAAATGGACATGCACTTCGCCCCCCATTTCTTTCTTGATTTATAGAGCTTGAGGGAGCGAAGAGGGGTTGCGAGATGAGAATCACCACAATGAGGAAGAATGAGAGCAGAAGAGGGAACTTCACTAGATTGAACGCCTGTATAAAAAACTAAGTGTTTGCAAGATTGAACACATCAGAATGCTTGAGAAAAGAGCCAGGAAAATCAAAACAGTTGTACAAACAGGCGATGAGAGATCATACCGGAAGCAGGGGAAACACCTTTAAAACCGCATCCACCCGGTGTTTGTTAAAAGGATTATCACCAAAGTGTAAAGGGCTTACTTCTTTTTCTTGATCCTAAAAAAAATCCTCTTCAATTCCTCGAAAGAGGGCCGGCAGTCTTCTTGCTCCAGTCCACCTTACTAACAAACTGAGTGGGAACACGGTACTTCCCTCCATCACCGTAAATATTCTCACCCCATTCGCCCTCAACAATGATTCATTCATTTTTCTATTCCCCATACTTTTTCTTAGTGTTGGGAAATGTGAACCCATTATTATTTGATCACCGTAGATAGAAAAATCCTCTTGGATCAAAAGACAGGAGGGAGACTAGAAGAAGATGCAGTAACTTTGCTTACCCAGCTCATCGATGCATGTTTTCTTCCTCGGGTTTCCTTCCATATCACTAGAAAGCTGACCAAATTATGCCAAGAATTAATGGTCAACTGTATTGGAGCTAACTAAAAGGCAAACATGGCACGGCGCAACGTAAGGTAGAACGGGAGTCGAACACCATAACTGAAAGCTGATACATGGATAGGAAGTAGGCCTGATATAGGAGAGTAAGCATTTTATCCCCTATGTGAGAGAGATTGAAGGATATCTAAGGGAATGCCATACTCGCGATGGAGCGCATCCAGAGTTTTTTTAGAAGCGGTGGAGTTAGGAACGCAACTAAACCCCTCTAGTAGGACTAAGATAAGCCCCATTGCTACTGAGACCACCTTGGGCCTGTCTATTTCATCTCTCTCCCCAGACTCTTCATGGCCCCCTTTCGAGATGGAGAGAGGGAGTCAATAGTGTTTGTAAACCCGGTCCCGAATAACATGTTTCTACTTGAGTGATACAGCTGAAGCGATCCCCCATCTTCGTCAGAGATGGTGAAGTTTTTCCTTTTCTTATCGGTGAGAGGACAAGAAAAGTGCTCTGTGATCCAGGTTCTGAGAGATAATCATGGCCTTACCTACCGTTCGAATCATCAGACATTATATAATTTCCTTCTCTTAAAAAATCGTAAGTAAAAAACAAAAGAAATACAAAAGATGAAAAGAGAAGACGTTGAGTATCATAGAAATGGTTGAAATGAGAAGAAGAGTGTCATAGTTGGCCTACTTATAAAGAAGAACCCAGTCTCACAAACAAACAAATCAGGGCCATCGAAAAAAGATCAACAGCGGAACAAATATTATGGCTGGGCATGAAGGCTTTTTGAAATGAGAGAGTGAAACAAATATTATGGTGTGTATAATATTAATCTAGAGAGGGGGGTGAATAGATTCTAACAATTTTTACCCAATTTTCGTTAAAGGTCAAGTTGACAAAAATTCCCATAGCTAGATACAATAAAATCACAAATGTAAACAATACGGAAATAATAAAGACACTTGAGATATATGTGGGAACCCTCCAAATGGGAAAAACCATGGGCTGGTGAGTGCGCCACACTAGAACCTCGAATCCACTAATTGCAAAGGAATTACAACCTAATCCCGGTTTAATCCACTACCACTACCTAATCCCGGTATGAGTGAACCAAGTCCATCTTGCTTGCGATTTAGGCAACCTACTCCCGGAAGCAACACAAGTCTTACTTCTCAATGAAGAGATAAAATGTCCTAATTGAATATATGATGATATTCAATGAACAAACAAGGCTAGGAAACCCTATATGCTTATCTAGGATAATGAGATGACAATTAATGCAATCCTAGATATCAAGAGCTAAATGACATGTTCAAGAAGCTTAGCTAAACATAGATCAAACAATCCTATGAAGCTATCACATTACAACACTCAATCATGGCATCACAACACTCTCTTATTTGTATCTAGAAAATATTCTAAGAGCATATAAATAACTAAAGAGAAGGTTTAGCAAGTAAAACACTTAACTTGTAAGAAGTTAGTTAAGAACTTACCAAACAAGATGTGATGAAGCAACCCTATCCATTGATGCACTCTAAATGAACTTAATGATGCAAGATGAAGTTTTGATGCACATGGGAATGCTTTGAGTGATTAAAAATGAGTTCCTGGAAGACTTTTTCCTTTGAAATGTGTTCTAAGGAAAATATGTGATAGTCTAAACTCATACACGACCTTAAAGCACTGAGTTATATATATATAATATATATATATATATATATATAATATATATATATATATATATATATATATAAGATCCAAACAAAGTGAGTTCATTTTGAAAAAAATGTTCCAGCTTCCTCTGTGTGCGCTGGTGAAGTGCGTTGGTCGAGTAGCGCACAACCTAATTTTATAATAGGCGCTGGACGAGTGGCGCATCCCAGTGGTGCAACACAAACGCAAATTCTCTGGGATGTTTGCGCTAGTAAGGTGCATTGGACGAGTAGCGCACCACCAGCGCATGCCCACTTTATTCAATTGTGCTCGGGTGTAAAGACATAGCTCAGTGGCGCATGACTAGCGGCGTTCCACTGGAATGTTGGGCTGGTGAGGTGCGCTGGTCGAGTAGCGCACCACCAGCGCACAACATGATTTCAACACTCAAACATACAATTTCAACAAGTTCAAGAGGGATGAAACATGCATCCTATTCTATTGCCAAACATGACATAAAAAATTTATTTACAAGATGCAAATAAATCAATAAGAGTCATTAAAATGCACACAAGAAAACACTCAACATATAAGAATTAAAGTTATGCATGAATTTGTGAGTATGTGCAACTATCTTTTCAAAGTAAGTAAGCACAAGAATTTTACTTTCGGTGCTTCTCCTCTTGAGGTCTTGAGAGCCTAAGCTACCCTTACATAATACTCCAAAAATGTGATTTGTTCACGAAATAAGCCAATCAACAAATGAGGACTTTACAATCTTCTCCTTTGGCTATTTCGTGACAAAACCACCACTCACATTGATCCTCACAAAACAAAATAAAACACCGGGAAGATATTATACATTACAAAGAGATAAACATAAAAAAAAAAACTTCAAATCTTCAATCTCTTGTAGAACTATAACCCTACACACAAAACAAGCACAAATACACTTTCCAACCAAGTACATGTGAGAAGATCAAGTGAATATAAAACAAAAACAATTGCATTCAATAATATGAGTAAGACATCGTGAAATGCTCATGCAATGCTCCCCCTCAATGGGTTACTCCCCCTCAAACAAGTACTACTCCCTTTAAAGCCAACACATAAGCCAACACATGCTACTTTCTTAACATCTCTAAACACTACAATGTCAGGTCAAGGCTACTCCCCATTTTTGTCATGATATAGGCAAAGGAGAAGTCCCCAATCGGGTCACTCAAGGCAAAGAAAGCTATGAGCATACAAGATTGGTGCATAATTATATAAGCCACATTTATGCAACTCTACCAATAGGAGAGAAACAAGGAGATTTATTTGAAAGAAAATGTGTCAAAAAAAATGCTTTGCATACAAGACATGTTGCATTCAAGTCCAAAAACAATGGTATTTGGCAAAGCAACTGACAAAGGTTTCCAATATAATTCAAACCAATTTCACTATTTGTCATGAGAGAAGCAAGGATATATAGATTTTATAGATATCAAATTTTAATGGCACTATATCTAACTATATATGCTAAACATGGCATGAGTAACTTTGCACCCTATTTGATTTTTCCTGGAGGATACCCGTATGATAATTGCCATGTTCAACTAATAAAGAAAGAGAGACATTGATACAACATTTGAGTCTCACTAGCCTTTTCACACAATATTTTGCATTCAACAATTGCAATCAATAATTCATGCTTTATCATTTTTCATTAGCATTTCATTAAAGAATCATCATGTCATGGAGATAATTTTAGGTCATTCAATATGTACTTCCTATATAGATCTCCTAGTCCAAAAATGCATGTTTGAACATAAATATGACATGGATTGTAATCAAAGCAAAGTTCACACTTATTGAATAAAATACAATATGCTATAATAGGTGCAACCAAGTTACTCAAGCAATCAATAAAGGAGCATAAACATTTTTAAGAAAAATGAGATGCAACAAGTATACAATAGCTCTCTTTGCTTGAGTTCCCCATATGGGGTCAAAAACCACAACATATCACTCCATTAAACAAATCCCAATATATCTACTAAGAGTCTTGAATCAAGTAGCATCTAAGGGTTTAGTAAATAGATCCGCTAGTTGATCATTTATACCTACATGCTCAAGTATAATGCATTTGCTCTCAACTAGTTCTCTAATGAAATGATGACGGATGTCAATATGCTTAGTCCTAGAATGCTGAACCGGATTCTTTGAAATATTAATTGCACTCATGTTATCACAAAAGAGAGTAAGATTACCTTGATTGAATCCATAGTCGACTAGCATTTCCTTCATCCAAAGGAGTTGTATGCATCCACTCCCAACATCAATGTATTCGGCCTCGGCCGTGGACAAGGAAATCGAATTTTGCTACTTGCAAAACCAATAGACAAGGTTGTTTCCAAGGAAATAGAAACCGCCCGATGTACTTTTCCTATCATCACAATTTCCTGCCCAATCTGCATCTCTAAAGCCTACAGGACTAGCATTAGTATCAAAGGAGTACCGAATCCCATAGTTGGATATCCCATTCACATATCGAATGATTCTCTGAACAGAAGAGAGATGGGACTCCTTAGGATCCGATTGGTACCTAGCACACACACCCACACTAAAAGAGATATTGGGCTTACTTGCGGTCAAATAGAGCAAGCTACCAATCATGCCACGATATAAAGTTTTGTCCACACTCTTACCACTGGCATCCTTGCTTAGCTTCAAAGTGGTACTCATGGGTGTATCACAATGTTTGGCACTTTCAAGGCCAAATTTCTTCACTTGGTTTTTGGCATACTTAGCTTGAGATATGAAAATCCCATCATCCATTTGTTGAATTTGTAAACCTAGAAAGTAACTTAACTCACCAACTAGACTCATCTCAAGTCATGAGACATGACCTCAAAAAATTGTTGGACTTTGGTTTCATTTGTGGAACCAAAGACTATATCATCAACATAGATTTGAGCTATAAAGAGCTCATCTTTGTTTTCCTTGATGAATAAAGTCTTGTCAACATTACCCCTAGTGTAGCCATTGTCTATGAGATATTAGGTGAGACGCTCATACCAAGCCCTAGGTGTTTGTTTCAACCCATATAAAGCTTTGTTGAGGTGATAGACACGATTAGGGTGGTGAGGATCCACAAACTCTTTGGGTTGCTCAACAAACACTTCCTCTTGCAAGAAACCATTGAGGAAGGCATTCTTAACATCCATTTGATATAATTTAAACATGTGCAAACAAGAAATGGATAAAAGAAGTTTAATGGACTCAATCCTAGCAACGGGAGCAAATGTCTCCTCAAAGTCAATGCCCTCAATTTGAGAGTACCCTTGTGCAATAAGCCTAGCCTTGTTTCGTACAATGTTGCCATCCTCATCGGATTTGTTCCTATAGACCCACTTGGAGTCTATCACATTGGTGTTCTTGGGCCGAGGAACTAGAGTCCAAACCTCATTCCTTTCAAATTGGTTAAGCTCTTCTTGCATAGCAAGAACCCAAAATTCATCTTTTAAAGCTTTATCAATTTTCTTGGGTTCTAATTGAGAGGTGTAACAAGTGTAGCTAATTAAATTAGCCATTTGATGCCTAGTCCTAACACCCTCGCTAACCTCTCCAATAATGTCATCATTGTTATGGAGTTTTCTAACCCATGGAGTAGGTTCTTTTGAGCTCAAATGAGGAATCCTATCAATAGGTTATGTTATGTCATCATCAAGGTTAGTCTTTTCAACATTTGACACATCAACAACCTTCTCCAAGGGGAGTCATCAACTAAATCTACCTCCTCCTCATAGTCATTAGATTTGAGCCTAGTATCATCAATGACAACATTAGATGATTCCATTATGGTCCTAGTTCTTAGATTAAAAACTCTATAGGCTCTACTATTCAAGGCATAGCTAATGAAGATACCCTTATCACTCTTAGCATCAAATTTGTCAAGTAGATCACGGTCATTCAAAATGTAGCATTTGCTTCCAAAGGTGTGGAAGTAGCTAACATTTGGCTTCCTACCTTTCCATAACTCATAAGAGGTTTGCCTAGTGTGGGGTCTAAGGAAGACTTTATTTCCTATGTAGCATTCCGTATTGACGGCTTCGGCCCAAAGATTCCTAAGGACGTTATTGCTAAGCAACATCACACGGGCCATTTCTTGAAGAACCCTATTTTTCCTCTCAACAACTCCATTTTGTTGAGGTGTCCTAGGAGCCGAAAACTCATGAGAAATGCCTAAACTATTGCAAAAGTTTTCAAAATGGGCATTCTCAAATTCTTTCCCATGGTAACTCCTAATTCTCTTAATGCTTTTAATCTTGGAGTTCATTTCATTTTGAATTTTAGAACAAAGCATTTTAAACTTGTCAAAAGTTTCAGATTTTTCTCTAAGGAAATAAGTCCATGTGTACCTAGAGAAGTCATCTACACACACAAAAATGTATCTCTTACCACCTAAACTCTTGGTTTGCATAGGACCCATAAGATCCATGTAGATAAGCTCTAGAGGTTTCTTGGTGGTTACAAACTTGCCCTTTTTGTGCATACTTTTGGTTTGCTTCCCATGTTAGCAAGGTCCACAAATACCATTAACCTTTTTCCCAAGCTTGGGAAGGCCTCGGACAATATTGGACTTATCTAAGATTCTTAAATCCCTAAACTTCATGTGACCAAGTCTTTTGTGCCACAACTCAATTTGTTCATCCTTGGACACATTGCAAGACACACCTCTAGCCTCAAGACAATAGCAATTGTCACTAGACCTTATACCTCTTAGCAAGGTTTGTCCATTAGGCAATAGAATAGAACAATAATCTTTCCTAGACAGGACGGAAAGTCCTTCATCACTAAGATGTTAAATGCTTATCAAATTGGCTTTTAAACCATCAACATACAAAGCATTGGACAAGGAGGGTAATCCGGGAATGGAAATGGTTCCCTTTCTTTTAACCTTCTTTTTGGATCCATCACAAAAGGTGACATTTCCTCCCTCCTCCATCACAAGAGTCTCAAAGAAACTCTTATTTCCAGTCATGTGCCTAGAGCACCCACTATCCAAATACCAAAAATCACAAGAATGAGCATTCAAGGCAATTTGTACAACATGCAAAGGTGTTCATCCTTTCTAATCAACCTAGATGCAATATATTTCTTCCTAGTGGTCAATGGTACATTGGCTCTAAGTGTCCTAGGATCGCGCTGTTAGGTTTTAGTTTGTGTTGGCATTAATTCCACATCAAAATGATGTTTACTTGTAATGATTTAGTTGTTTAGATTCATGATGATTCAAGCTTCAAGTAAGAAGAAACAAAAAGTCAAAGTAAGTTCTAAGTATTTAAGAGAAAGGATGCAATATGGTTCTACAAAGGTATACTAAGACCTTATCTTTCTCTTACAAGGCTAAGGCATACACACACAATTCATTCATTTGTGTCCCTGCATCGTTGTGCACCATTATAGGCACACACATAAAATTCATTCATATGTAACCCTGCATTGTTGTGCACCATGTATAACACATTCACATGCTTGAAGATGAATGCTCATGCATTGGTTTGGAAATAACATGTTTAGGAATATGCATGATTGGAAACTATCTCTATGAAGTTTGCATTCTAGTGTGAATTGTGTTTGTGTATGTATATGTTTTGTTTTACATGGATGTTGAACTTAGATTTAGTCTTAAATCATTCTTAATTGAGTTCCGGTCATTTCGGTTACTCATACTATTGATTTCAAGTTCTAAGTCAAAAGATACTACACTTTCAACTCATGTTCCATACATTGTATTTGTCTTCACATATCAATTCAAATTATTATTTTCTGGGTTGATTATCTTATATGTCCATGTTCTTGTGAGAGTTACGGTTTGTAATCCGTAAACGGATTCAAATTCCAAGTTTGGAGGCCGGAGAACGGTCGAAGAACGCGAAGTAAGGTCAAAAGAGAAAGAAGCAAGCAAGGCACTTCTTTCCCGAGATGGCGCTTGGCCATCTCGGGGCAGAAGGCTTGCTGCCCTGAGATGGCCACACACCATCTCGGGCAGCAAGCTTGATTGGCTTCATTTTGATCCTCTTGGTCATTTCACATGTCCAAGTCTCCTACTCCTTTATAAACTCTTTCCCTCTCACATTTCATTTTAAGAAGAAATTCAAATCAAGTGTGCAGAAATTTTCTCTCTAAATTTTCTCACCTTCCAAACACCATAACTTCTTCATTTGAACTCTGATTTGAGTGGTCCAAAGTTGAGAGTGTTCATCTATTCATCCTCCATCTTTTCTCTGAAGGTTTGAGTTAATGTTGCTGCTGTTTTTTGTGTCTAATCATACAAAAACAGGACTGCAAATAAATCAACTATGGTATTGCCTTGGGTTTTCTTCTTCTACATATTTTTGTATATTGTGAGTGTTTTGATTTTCGTTTTGAAAACTTTCGAAGCTATGTTTAGTTTCAATTGAAATCATTCATGTTGAGTTAGGTTTTGATTTTGCCTATGTTTCACATGTTTGGGATTAGATTGAGCTAGCTTTGATTCTAGGACTATTTTATGATCTTTGATTGACTGATTTTGAGAAAAATAGTTCCTCACATGTATTAGGCTCTCTTGGCCGAAATTCTCACATAATACATGTGCTTATGTTCTTTTGAGCTATTCATGTGATTTGTTGAATCTATGATTATGAATATGCTCTAGAACTTTTGCTTAAATCTATTTGACTTTGTCATATGATTTTAGCATGTTTTTGGTTTGTGTGATTTAAACTTGATCTTGTGATTTATTGAACATATCTTGTGATTCAAGTTTAGATCTATGCATGTATCTAGGTTGTGATTAATATTGAACATATCTTACATAATCTAGATTGATTACGCATGCATGATAAACTAGACTATATGTGATTTGTGCATTCATGCTCATGTCTAGTATTTACCATAGGATGTGTTGATAAAAGCATTCTTTGTTGCGTGCTTGTTTGCGTTTTGCATTCATGATCACCTAGATGCCTTGTGAGAAGGAAGTCTTGACAATAGGTGTGAGACCTATGGTGTTGAGCAAGAAGTCTCGGCACGAGGTGTGAAGCCTTGGATTGTCGAGCAAGGAAGTCTTGGCTAGAGGTGTGAAGCCTTGGATAGTCGAGCAAGAAGTCTTGCCCAGAGTTGGGAGAACTCAGATAGGTGAGCAAGGAAGTCTTGACTAGAGTCGTGAGGACTTAGTTGAGCAAGAAGTCTTGCCTTGGGTCGTGAGGATCCGGATAAAATGAGCATGGAAATCTTGACAGGAGGTGTGAAGCCTCAGATTGTTGAGCATAGGGCGGTAACTTCTAAAGTAGGATAAGAGGGTAGTTTCTAGGTGAAGAGGTCACTTGAGAGATTGTATTTGTCTTATCTACTAGTGGATTTTGTTTGCCGGTGGCTTCTAGCCCGTGGATGTTTCCTCTTCGGAGGTTTGCCACGTTATATCTTGTGTCAACTTTTCTCTATCCCTATCTCTCTAATATTTGTATTGTGGATAGAACTCTTTATATATGTTAACTTCCTTTCTATAATATAGATTGTGTATATGTTACAATTACTTATTTGTATCACACTTTACTTGTGTTTATACACTGATAAATTGTCTTTAATTAATATATATATTGTGATACAAGCAATCTAGAGGGATAAACTTTTGTTTGTTTCTATGGGAGTCAAAAAAGGTGTCTAACCTATTCACCCCCCCTCCTTCTAGGTTAGCCTTGAGCATTTAAACGTGATTGTATTTTCAATTGGTATCAGAGCAGGACACTAGATTGCACTTAGTGCTAGTCCGAGGTGATACTTTCACGGTTTTTGTAAGGCGTTTGAAGTCATGAGTTTTCAAGATGATGTAATGGAGGAAGGAGCCTCAAATACTAGGCCACCATTACTTCGTGGCATTAACTATGGGTATTGGAAGTTGAGGATGAAAGCCTACATCCGCTCTATTGATGAAAGGGCTTGGATGGTAGTGGAAGAAGGTTATAGTCCTCCTACCAAGGTTCAAGAGGATGGAACCTTGATACTCAAGCCATTGAGTGAATGAACAAAAAATGAGTTTGAGGTTGCTAAATGACACCATCGTGCTATGAATGCCATCTTTGGAGGAGTTAATGGGCATCAATTCTCCTATATTCAAAATCTTGAATCCGTAAAGGAAGCTTGGGATACTCTCCAAGTTACTAATGAAGGAACCTTAGCGGTGAAGAAATCGAGGCTTCAAATGTTGGCATCACAATTTGAAGGTTTAAGTATGAGTGAGGAAGAAAAGTTTGAAGACTTCCAATTCTGGATTCTTAACATAACTAACCAATGTCAAGCACTTGGAGTACCTATCTCAAAAGAGCATTTAAATTGAAAAATCCTTAGGTCTCTCCCTAAGAGATTCAAATCAAAGGTGACGGCCATTGAGGAAAGCAAGGATGTGGATAGTATGAATATTGATGAGTTTCTTGGGTCTCTCCAAACTTATGAGATGTGCTTGAAGCCAAAGATCAAGAGTAAGGGAATCACTCTCATTGCTATAGAGGAGGAGAGTGTTGATGAAAATAAAGAGATAGCACTCTTGGTTAGAAGGTTCAAGAAGTTTCTAAAGAAGAATGCCAAGTCTAAAGGCAAGTCTTCTAAGGAAAAAGAAGTCAAGAGAACATCATCTCCAAGGATTGTGAAGAATAGTCAAGCCATGAACAAAAATGAGGTTCAATGCTATAATTGTCAAGGTTTTGGTCCATTTGCTAGTAAGTGTACCAAGAAGCCATCTAAGAAAGACAAGAAAAGCAAAGTGTTGGCAGCTACTTGGAGTGATGATAATTCTAGTGACAATGAGAGCTTTGTTAGTGAGTCTTCAAGTGATGAAGAGTTGGTGAGCAACTTTGTAACTCTAATGGCTTCTCATTCTTCACTAGGTGTTGCTAGTACAATATCTTTGAACAAGAAGCTTGATGCAAATCATGATGGAAGCTCTAGTTCCATTCCTACTAATCTTAAGTTGTTGAAAAAGATAGAAAAGCTTGAAGAAGATAGAGACAATGCTCAAAGAGAAGAAGTTGAAAAGGATGATTTGATCAAGAAGCAACTAGATGAGTTTGTGGTTGTTACTCGTAGACTTCTTTGTGAGAAAGGTGATATTATGAAGAAGTTTAGAGAACTTGAAATGATAAACCTTGAGAAGGATAATGTTATATCTTCTTTGAAGAAGAGAGAACAAGAATCGATGGAAGAGATAGACACGGCTAAGGAGGCTATCAAGGACTTTCTGAATGATTTGGTTAGTGTGTCTAGTGTTAGGAATCTTGTTAACTCTTATAGTGGTGAAAATGACTGGGTAGTTGAAGAGGAGCTCTTGGAAGCACAACTTCCTACACACTTTAATGAAGTCGTGATTGATAAGAAACCACACAAGAAAAGAAGATCAAAAACCAAGAAGAAGTTGGCAAACAAGGTATCTTTGCAAACTCCTAGTGAAGCTAGTTCAACTCCAAAAGGTAAAATCTCATTTTTTATTCCAATTTGCCATTATTGTAACACAATAGGTCACGTTAAGCCTAGGTGTTATAAATATATTGAAAAATGCAAATTAGGAAATGAATCTAGGGATAAGGAGATTAAACTTTAACTTGAACATGCTTAGGCCTTGAAAGTTGAGAAATATGATAATATTGCTAAGCATAAGAAAACGTTATGGAGTAGAAAGAATTCTATTCTTGTTCCACTTGACAAAGCTTGTGTTGAAAATGTTAAAGAAAAGTGTGTTAATGATATTCTTGTTAATCAAGTCATTGAAGGACTTTACTCTAGATTTAACATTGTTGTCAAGGATGATATTGGAAATGTTTGTGTAGGTACACCCAATAACTAGTGGTTCAAGGGTGAGTGCTCTTATCACTAAAATAATAAGCACTTGTGAGATAGCTTTGAGGATATATATCAATTGTGTTGAGAATTCTTGCTTACTAGCTTTGGATACTCCATGTATTGATATGAACTTGGTTATCTCACGTCATGTTTGTTATGATGGTCAAAATTTGTTGATTAACTTTGAAGAAGTTCTTTTGTTATATGTGTTGATTGAGTTGAGATATTATGCTTTTTATACTCTTGTTGTGAAACATCGTCAACTTAGTGTCATGAGGACATTCAAGGCAAGAGTGCTCATAAAAAGGGCGGAAGTATGATATTTGGTGAATATAATGTGCAAAAAGGTATCTCGATACTCTAATGCATATTCTCTTATATATTCATCTTTTGAGTCAATTTTTGACATACATCTCATAGCATGTCATATTAGAGAATTTTGTATAGCATGCATATGGTTCTCATTGACATTTGCTATTTTAGGATCTAATAATGATATTGTTCACATTGATCTTAACTTTGATGATTGTTTGTGTATGGTATATTGAGTGGCATTACTTTTGAAAATATGAGCTTCATATTCTTTGAAAGCTACTCATTAGAGAAGTAATGATCTTGAATAAGACTCTACTTATTGCTCTTAGATCATGTGCTTATGAGCCATAAAATCTTGGTTTTCTAAAAATTGCACCTTGCTTCTCTTATATGTTTTGCTAGTAGGTTGAGTTTACTAATATGTAAACATTGGATACACCTTGAAGTTTTTGTGCTTAAGTACATTTAAACTGACCTTTGGTTAGTATCCATTTTGCTTCGGCAATTACATAGAACCAAACGAGACCTTCATGAAAAAGGCTACACATTGGTTGTGAAAGCTACCCAATGTTGAAAAGAGCTATACCATTGTAATGAGTGAAATTCGTCATGAAGTGAATTTTGTTTATGTAAATAAAAATTGGAAAAATCAAAGAAGTGTTGAAATGAAACCATAAAAAAAATCTTTGATTCAAAGCCTAAAAAGAAAAGGAGGAAGGCTTAAAAAAGAGTATAGTTGAAAATCAAATGTGTTCGGGATTGAAAAACAGAAATGGGATGACGAGCTACATGCACACACATGCTCATGTGTTGAAATCTATTCTCTTAAAAGCAAAAAATTCGGGATGATACTCGGTTTGACTTTTTATGGAAAAAACTTAAGATGAATAGTTGTTGGAAATTGTTTGCATGTTGATTATCAAACTACTTCTTAATATATATTTGAAGCATATCTCTCTCACACACACTTTGTTTATGAGTATGATGATATCTTTGCAATTGTTGAAGAATTATGAGAGAACTTGAAAAATCTTTGTGTATCTCTCTTAGCATATGAAGCTTATTTTGTTGATATTTCTTCAAATTGCTTGAATGTGTGATTGTGTGAACATCTTTGTGAACCTTGTGCAATCATGAATCTTAGTCATAGAATTTATCTAGGGGGAGCATTGTATGCTAAACATTGTTCTCTTTTATGATATGTTCGCATGCTTCATTTTGTTACATGTTGGCATATTTTGACTAAATGATACTTGTAAGATATTAATCACTATTTTTGTCTTGCATGATGATTCATTCTTAAGTCATATGTCATTGTGTTTATATATTTGTGACTAATATGCTTGTTTTGTCTTTCACTCACTTTTGTTGTATGTATATAGCATCTTATTTCACAAGAACAAATGGGAAGAACTAAGGTTACCGGAAGTGGAAATCAATTGAATCCCATTGTGAAAGCCAAGTCTACCTCAAAGGGATCCAAAGCTTCAAGGTCAAAGGATTTAGGGATCCTTGCAACTAAAAAGATATTTCAAGAGAGAGACATTGACTTAGGTAAATGTAAAGATTCTTATGTTCTTAAATGCATAAAAGATAGAAATTGGGAATCTTAGGTGAGCATGCTAGGAATAGTGAATGACACTATTGTTAGAGAATTTTATCATGAATATAGATAGAGTGCCACCTTATTGGATGCTTTGATGGAGATTAGGGGTGTTATGTTTAGAGTTAACCCGGTAAACATTAACAAGTTTCTTGGGCTATCTAGTGATATTGATTCAAACTTTCTAGATGTTGATATCATTGAGAATCTTAATATCATGGGTAGAACTCTATGTGACAATGCTTCTTTTGAGTGGAAAGGTAGAGCATATATTAGTCAACATGAGTTAACTAAGGCAAGTGCATTTTGGCATCTTTTTATTTGCACAAATATTATTGGATCTTCAAATTCAACCGAGTTGAATAAAGATAAGATCAAAATAGTATATGCCTTGGTGACTAATCAACCTATAAACCTTGGGGATTTGCTTATGTTTTACTTAGACAATGCGGCTTTCTCAACTAGAGGAGATAAGAAACTTGCATTAACGGGGTTTATAACTTCTTTGTGTTTAGCTCGTGGTGTTCAAAGTAGTGGAGATGATATATTGGTACAACCCTTGGAAAAGTATAGTGATAAATGTGTGTCATACATGTCATATAAGGATAAGGGTAAGACATGTGATACTTTAAGACTATTTAGTAGTTCGCAAGTTGATTGTCAAGAGACTAGCATAAACATTCTTCCGGATTGGGCTTTACATTTGAATAAGAGGTTGATGAGCTTAGTGCTATAGTTGAAAAACTAGATGCTAGAATAAAAGAGTTGGAGGAGTGTATTATCTCAAGTTCAAGACCACCTCTCAAGCATTATGTAAGGTCAACTACACGCACATCTTTCTTTGGTGGATCTTGTAGCTAGTATTTGAGTCTCATGGTATGTTTCTTACCTTTTTGCATCATTTCATGTCAAAAAGGGGGAGAAAGAGTTGTTAAGAGTTGCTAGTTTCTTAGTTTCCTTTTTATGTTGTTTTTGTTAACTTTTGAACTTTCAATGGCATGTAATAATTAGTCTTAAGATTTGGTTAAGAACTCTTGTATTTGGCATGTATTGTGGGAGAGATACATGTATTTGTGGACATAATTGTATATTCTTATCCATATTATATGTTGCCATTTGTTATTTTTCTCTTGTATATGCATTGTGCTTTGAGATGATTTGTAGGTTGCTTCAAGAGAAGATCAATATGAAGTTCAAGAGTTGGTGAAGATTAGTTATAGGAATCTTACTCATTGTGATGTGAGGGAGCAATTTTGTGACCTATCTTCATTTTTATATTTGTAGTAAATGTATATGTGTTTTGACATGGAATTTGCCAAAGGGGAGATTGTTAGGTTTAAGTTTGTGTTGGCATTAATTCCATAACAAAATGATGTTTACTTGTAATGATTTAGTTATTTAGATTCATGATGATTCAAGCTTCAAGGAAGAAGAAACAACAAGTCAAAGCAAGTTCTAAGTCTTCAAGAGAAAGGATGCAATATGGTTCTACAAAGGTATACAAAGACCTTATCTTTCTCTTACAAGGCTAAGGCACACACATACAATTCATTCATTTGTATCCCTGCAACGTTGTGCACCATTATAGGAACACACATACAATTCATTCATATCTAACTCTGCATCGTTGTGCACCATGTATAACACATTCACACACTTGAAGATGAATGTTCATGTATTGGTTTGGAAATAACATGTTTTGGAATATGCATGATTGGAAACTATCTCTATGAAGTTTGCATTCTAGTGTGAATTGTGTTTGTGTGTGTATATGTTTTGTTTTACATGGATATTGAACTTGGATTTAGTCTTAAATCATTCTTGATTAATTTTCGGCCATTTCGGTTACTCATACTATTGATTTCAAGTTCTAAGTCAAAAGATACTACACTTTCAACTCATGTTCCATACATTGTATTTGTCTTCACATATCAATTCAAATTATTATTTTCTGGGTTGATTATTATATATGTCCATGTTCTTGTGAGAGTTACGGTTTGTAATCCATAAACGGATTCAAATTCCAAGTTTGGAGGCCAGAGAACGGTCGAAGAACGCGAAGTAAGGTCGAAAGAGAAAGAAGCAAGCAAGGCACTTCTTTCCCGAGATGGCGCTTGGCCATCTCGGGGCAGAAGGCTTGCTGCCCTGAGATGGCCACACACCATCTCGGGCAGCAAGCTTGATTGGCTTCATTTTGATCCTCTTGGTCATTTCACATGTCCAAGTCTCCTACTCCTTTATAAACTCTTTCCCTCTCACATTTCATTTTAAGAAGAAATTCAAATCAAGTGTGCAGAAATTTTCTCTCTAAATTTTCTCACCTTCCAAACACCATAACTTCTTCATTTGAACTCTGATTTGAGTGGTCCAAAGTTGAGAGTGTTCATCTATTCATCCTCCATCTTTTCTCTGAAGGTTTGAGTTAATGTTCCTAATTTTTTGGTATCTAATCATACAAAAACGGGACTGCACCTAAATCAACTAAGGTATTGATTTTCACTCAAAGTTTTCTTTTAAAACTCGGTCAATTGCCTTGGGTTTTCTTCTTCTACATATATTTGTATATTGTAAGTTTTTTTATTTTCGTTTTGAACACTTTCAAAGCTAGGTTGAGTTTCAATTGAAATCATTCATGTTGAGTTAGGTTTTGATTTTGCCAACGTTTCACATGTTTGGGATTGGATTGTGCTAGCTTTGATTCTAGGACTATTTTATGATCTTTGATTGATTGATTTTAAGAAAAATAGTTCCTCACATGTATTAGGCTCTCTTGGCCGAAATTCTCACATAATACATGTGCTTATGTTCTTTTGAGCTATTCATGTGATATGTTGAATCTATGATTAGGAATATGCTCTAGAACTTTTGCTTAAATCTATTTGACTTTGTCATATGATTTTAGCATGTTTTTGGTTTGTGTGATTTAAACTTGATCTTATGATTTATTGAACATATCTTGTGATTCAAGTTTAGATCTATGCATGTATCTAGGTGTTGATTAATATTGAACATATCTTACTTGTATTTATATATTAATTAATTGTCTTTAATTAATATATATATTGTGATACAAGCAGTCTAGAGGGACAAACTTTTGTTTGTTTCTAAGGGAGTCGAAAAAGGTGTCTAACCTATTCACCCCCCCTCCCCCTCTAGGTTAGCCTTGAGCATTTAACCGTGATTGTATTTTCACATGCAAATTTGTTTCATTTTTCCTAGTGACATGCATCAGGGTTCTAGATGTCCTAGGATCATGCACAATTGTTCCATTTTTCCTAGTGACATGCATCATGGCCCTAGCCTTTTTCTTCTCTATCATGCTTTCAATTCTACAAAATTTGATATATCTAAAGCAATTTGGTCTAATGTCACCATCAATACCACAAAAATGACATGTAGGAATGAAGTTACGAATCATACCATAACCTTGAGGATGCATTGAAGCCTTCCCATTTCTATGTGGTTGTCTTGATTGTTGTTGAGGAGCTTTCCTTCTTTGTTGTTGAGCAAGACTTGATTGCTTCCTTGGTTGAGCTTGCATGATAGGTATCTTCCCTTGATGAGCTTTCAGTTGAGGGAAGTTAGCTTGAGGAGCCCTTGTAAGATGGGCTTGAGATAGGCTTCTTGGTGCAACCTTCACTTGACCACTACTTTGACACTCTCCTAAGTCAAGCTTCTTCCTCGGTGATTGATGAGAAGGGGACCCATTGAAGTTTATGCTTCTTACAAAGATGGTCTTGCTTGGAGTGGAGGACACCTTGTCATCTTCAAATCCAAGCCCTTCTTGTCACTTGGCCTATTTCCAACATCTAACATATGGTCAAGTTTTTTGGTGTTTGAGTTCATCTTGGCCAATAACTCTCTAGCATCTTCAAGCTCTTTCTTCAAGCCTTCTTCACTCCTCTTAGATCTCACCAACTCTTCATTTAGTTGGTCAACTTGAGTTGAGAGATCTAGGTTTTCTTCTTTTAATCTCTTGATCTCATTCTTGTTCTTTAACCTTGAGCTCTCAAACTTAGCCATGTAGTCCTTGAGATCCATCCTATCCACACTTCCATTTGTGGATTGTGATGAAGATCCATCATCATTTGAGTAGTCTTTCTCTTGACTTTCATTCTCTTCTTCACTAGCATCTTTGGTCCTAAGTGAGGATGTAAATGCTATGAAGTTAGCCATGAGTTCTTTATCATTCGAAGACTCATCTCCTTCATTAGAGTTATCACTTCCACTCCATGTGGCAGTCATCACTTTTCACTTCTTCTTGACCTTGTGATTTGCACATTCCAGGGCAAAGTGACCTATTCCACCACATTCATAGCATTGGACTCCTTTCTTCTCGGTCTTTTCTTACCTAGGCTCAAACCTTTTGAAGGGAGCCTTTTTCTTCAAGTCTTGACCCTTGGATCCAAAACCTTTCTTCTCGGACTTGTATAATTTCTTGAACTTCCTCATTAGCAGGGCCATTTCTTCATCCGAGTCATCACTCTCCTTCTTCTTAACTTTGGAGGCTTTCAAAGCAATGTCTTTTTACTTTTTCGATGGTGTGGGGTTAGGACATTTCCTAGATTCATAAGCTAGAAGCCTCCCAATCACTTCACTCGGCTTCATGTCCTTGTAACCACTATTCTCTTCCAAAGCCGTCACCTTAGACTCAAATCTATCGGGTAGAGATCTCATAATCTTCTGCTTGATCTTCCTATCCGAATAAGGATCACCAAGTTGATGACTTTGGTTCACAATGTCCATAAACCTTACTTCAGAGTCATTGAAGCACTCGTTCTCATCCATCTTGAGCAATTCAAATTACGCTTAGAGAACTTGAAGCTTCGACTCCTTAACCATATCGGTTCCCTCATGTGCAACTTCTAGGATATCCCATGCTTCCTTAGCTATCCTAGTACTTTGAACCAACTTGTATTGGTTATCATCCATTGCACATAGGATGGCATGTATTGCCTTCCAATTCCACTTTGAAGCCTCAAACTCTTATGCATTCCACAGTGCCTTTGGTTTGAGTACATCATCTCCTCCATCTGCAAGAGTCATCATGGGTGGAGTGTAGCCATCTTCAACTGTCATCCATGCCCTGTCATGAATTTGGCAAATGTACAACTCCATCTTGCCTTTCCATGAGGCATAATTCAACACTGTGAGAAGTGGAGGTCTAGTGCTGGAAGCTCTCTCGTTGCCACCGTTTCCACTCATTGTATTTAATGAATGAATGATATGAATGCAAATCTATGAATGATCAATACACACACAAAATGCAACACATACCAAAATGAGCAAGGATCACCTATGTATGTCTAGGAACCTGCTCTGATACCAATTAAAACAAATATTATGGTGTGTATAATATTAATCTAGAGGGGGGGTGAATAGATTTTAACAATTTTTACCCAATTTTTGTTAAAGGTCAAGTTGATGAAAATGCCCCTAGCTAGATACAATAAAATCACAAGTGTAAAAAATGCAGAAATAATAAAGACACTTGAGATATACGTGGAAACCCTCCAAATAGGAAAAACCACGGGCTAATGAGTGTGCCACACTAGAACCTCTAATCCACTAATGGAAAAGGAATCACAACCTAATCCTGGTTTTATCCACTACCACTACCACTACATAATCCCGGTATGAGTGAACCTAGTCCATCTTGCTTTCGATTTAGGAAACCTACTCCCGGAAGCAACACAAGTCTTACTTCTTAATGAAGAGATAAAATGTCCTAAGTGAATATATGATGATATTCAATGAACAAACAAGGCTAGGAAACCCTATATGCTTATCTAGGATAATGAGATGACAATTTAAGCAATCCTAGATATCAAGAGCTAAATGACATGTTCAAGAAGCTTAGCTAAACATAGATCAAACAATCCTATAAAGCTATCACAATACAACACTCAATCATGGCATCACAACAATCTCTAATTTGTATCTAGAAAATGTTCTAAGAGCTTACAAATAATTAAAGAGCATACAAATAATTAAAGAGAAGGTTTAGCAAGTAAAACACTTAACTTGTAAGAAGATAGTGAAGAACTTACCAAACAATATGTGATGAAGCAACCCTATCCATTGATGCACTCTAAATGAACTTAGATGATGCAAGATGAAGTTTTGATGCACATGGGAATGCTTTGAGTGATTAAAAATGATTCTTTGAAGAGTTTTTCCTTTGAAATGTGTTCTAAGGAAAATATGTGATATTCTGAACTCATACACGACCTTAAAGCACTGAGTTATATATATATATATATAAGATCCAAACAAAGTGAGGTCGTTTTGGAAAAAAATATTCCAGCTTCCTCTGTGTGTGCTGGTGACGTGCGCTGGTCGAGTAGCGCACCACCAGCGCACAACCTAATTTTACAATAGGTGCTGGACGAGTGGCGTATCCCAGTGGCGCAACACAAGCGTAAATTCTCTGGGATTTTTGAGCTGGTGAGGTGCGCTAGACGAGTAGCACACCACCAGTGCACACCCACTTTTTTCAACTATGTGCGGGTGTAAAGGCACAGCTCAGTGGCGCATGACTAGCGGCGTTCCACTAGAATGTTACGCTGGTAAGGTACGCTGGTCGAGTAGAGCACAACCTGATTTCAACACTCAAACATACAATTTCAACAAGTTCAAGAGTGATGAAACATGCATCATATTCTAATGCAAAACATGACATAAAATATTTAATTACAATATGTAAATAAATCAATAATAGTCATCAAAATGCAAACAGGAAAACACTCAACATATAAGAATTAAAGTTATGCATGAATTTTTGAGTGTGTGCAACTATCTCTTCAAAGTAAGTAAGCATAAGAATTTTACATTTGGTGCTTCTCTTCTTAAAGTCTTGTGAGCCTAAGCTACCCTTACATAATACCCCAAAAATGTGCCAATTAACAAATAAGGACTTTACAGAGAGCATGCCCAACAAGGCAACTGGCAAAGATAAATTATGGCATATGGGCGTCGCTTTCCTACGTTCCTTATTTTTTGTGCCCACTTCACAACGGTTACTGTAGTCCGAGACAAGTCTTCCAAGTGGTTGCTATACCACACCTCCAACACTTTGAATTGTTTATGAACCGTGCCCCAAACGAATGAACGATATGGATCTCCAAATCATCGCTCATACTGAGACAAAGATATAACACATGTTAAATGGATCGCCAGGTCAACCCTAGAGTTTGACCAAATCAATCCCGCCCATACAAGATGTAGAGATAATGGATCATAAATAAATGAACGGTGAGAATTACACTAGAGGCTCCCACGTGGGAGAACCTTCCTCACCAATCACACGTGTGGTGTCCAATAAATACCCTAGCTCTCAAATGGTTAAGGAGTTGATTTTTTTTGGAAAAAGAAAAGAGAGAAGAGAGAGAGAGAGATTTCTCATATAGGTCTACTGGTCTCCCTTGTTGAGATAACTGTTCCCCTAGTTAGAATCCAAACTGTACGACCATACCCCCTCAAGAGGAGCACGAATTATTGTACCTATTTCATGTTTGTAAAATTGGTAATGCCATCTACTTGATGAGAAAAGTGGTTTATGCTTGATTTTGACTATTTCTGATATCTATATGAGCATAAGATCATGAGTTGTGCTAAATCATGACTGGTACCAGTGCCCCTGACGATCAGTCCTGGTAAACCACTAGGGAGAGACCGACCTATGATAACTGGGGTTCTTCGGCTGCTTGAAACACCTATCTTGGAACTTCAATTCCAACAGAACAGGGACCCAGCTCCCAAATCAACACTAAGGCCCCTACTACCATGGAGCAGCGCTTTGGCTGGTCTAAGAACTATCCAAGAAATCTTCGATCGATTTTTAGGATAACATATATAAAGAAGGATCTCTCTCTTTCCTCTGGATACTGCCTAGGGTTTTTCAGCATATGATCATTCGTGATGCTTTTTCCCCTAGGTCAGTTTACCTCAACCAAATGAATTATCATTCTCTCATCTATCTTTTTTATTTTGCATATTTGAGAGCAAGGTACTGACCCATTGATCCAAGCTCTCCAATCCTTCCTTCTTGCATACTATTTAGATCAAGGAACTATAAGGGAGACCTAGAGAAGAGACCGGGTACCAGGACCAGGGTACCGGGACTAGGGACTAGCGATAAGAACCGGTCGCTCACACTAGTAAAGGAGCCTCAAGAGTCATATATCCTTCTTATGCTCGAAGCCCTGCTTGGTGGGGTGATTTTTCTCCTACATACTACACCATACTAGTTCAAAATTGTGGTACGAAGTACCTACACAGCTACAACCTACCAGGTTGAGGGTGTTGATCAAGATTTTCCACCCTAGTCAATTTTTCGGCTAATAATTTGTTTAATCATAGTTTGCGCTCTAGTATAATTCCAAAACCAAAACCATTACATTTTACTTTTAATGCTTTTTAGTACTAGAGTTTAATTTGGTTATAGTTATTTGCTCCATCCCTGTGGATAATACCCGACTTGCCATTACATTGTTTTTGCAAAGCAATTTTAAATGGATTTTTGGATTTATAAATTTTGTTGACAAGTTCTTTTATATAAACAAAACGGCACTTGTCAAAGTATCTAAAGCTATATATATATCATTCATTAGAAGGGAAACGTATGGAATTAAATAGTGAATCAATTGAATTGATTATCATTACCAATGGCAAATGAAATGGTAGTTTATTACTTTGTATTAAATATTTAATTTTCCTTGTAATTTTAAAATTGAATTAAAATGGAAATCAATCACTATTTAAATGGTAATTGCAATCTTAAATTCAAAAATGATTCTGACTCATTAAATGTCGTTTTTATTTTGAATTGGAAAAATTAATCTAGTAGCAAAAAATGATCTGGGTGCACACGCGCAGTTCATACTGTTGAGTCATTCGTGTCCTCGTCCGGACACCCGCTCACAAACAAGTTGTTGAACCTGCAGTCCATGATATTATGCTATACAAGCTTGTAAGCTATTCTACAAGTAATAAAATATATACTTGTCTAGACATATGTTTCCCATCAATGTAGGACTTATTATTTTTTCTAATTCACTGGGAGCACTTTGAGTATCAATTTTTCATTCACCCGAGCACCATTTTTCCAACACTTTCTCCCCTCACCTTATCTCTCATTTGAGTCTTCTCTCTTTCAACCCCTCCTTTAACATCTGTGTTTTCTCTCTCTCTCATCTCTCTTTTTCTCTCCTCACATCTCTTCTTTGGCACTCATTTATGTCTTTTCTCTTTATTATGTGTCTACTTTTCTCTCGACCTCTTCTCTCTCTAATGTGTAAGAGTGTAAAAAACCACCAAACTGAAACAACCTGCCTAACCCAACCCAAACTTAAATAAAATATTAATTTTCATCATTTAACAAATTGATCAAAGATTGATTTAGTTTGGATTGCTTTAAATAAAATTCATGCAACTCAAACCAACCCATATATTCAATAAATACAAGTATTGTTAATGGTGAGTTTTGGTTTATGTAAAATCTACCTCGTGTCCAACAAACTAGTATGAATTGATTAATCAAGTTATAAATAGGATAGAAAGTTCATCTTGTAAAACATAAGATTTTACGTGCAAAACCCTTTATGGGAAAAACACACTGTTGCCAGTGACAGCGAGAACGAGTTTTCATTATGAACATTAAAGTTTACACACTCAATCTCTCTATACTCCCTGTATATTTTCACACTAACTCTAGTAATGGTGTTTTTAGTGTTTATTTATAAGTGTATAGAACCCTAATTATTCATGTACAAGTAAGGAAAATATCGTAATTTAATTGGACTCTAACTTGTTAGAGTCATCATAATCTTCATTCATGTTCTACGTTTTTTACGCATTAAATGAATTAGATCTCTTACCTTTTTTGAACTCTAGTATCTATAAGAATTTTTTTCCTTATCAAAGTGTAATTGAAAGTACCTTGTTTGAGTAAGAATCTTTTTCTATGTATTTGAGTCGTGATTACTTTTGATTCAATATCTACCACGTGTCGCTCAGCCGACCGGCTATCTAACCCAACCAGATCTCATTGTCCCCTTAAAATTACTTTAAAGCATATGTCTAACAACCTAAAGGGAGTGAATAGGCTTTAATCAAGTTAATTACCGACTTTTATTGATTAGTCAATATTAAAAATTTACCTCATTTTACCAAGCATTCAATTAATGTTAAACATGCTAAAAAAAACAAGATTTGTTTTACGTGAGAACCTCTCAAACTGGGTAAAACTCATGTGTTATCCTTTTAGCCACATATGGTCCTCAAAATCCATTACTTGAATGAAATTTTACAACCTAAGTTGACCTAAAGTCACATCATTCTTGGTCACTAACCCTTTCACTCTACCCAATGAGCCTTTAATAGTGATCTAGACCAACAAGTTTGTACACTAACCCACTTAGTCACAAAGCTTAACAATCAATGAAGAGATTAAGCAACCTATATGAATATATGAAAATATTTTACACTAAATGATTATCTAGGGATTTAAAGATGACTATAAGAGCAAATCCTAGATATCAATATCTAAATGCAAATGCAAAAAGATTTAGGTAAAGGGAAAAATAGTCCTAAATGGGAAAAATAGTCCTAAATGCTACTATCAATGAACATATATTCTCAACAAACAAACTATTGTGTGTTTTTCCCTAACGCTTGTAATATATAAATGATGATAAATTATATAAAAAAAAGTAGTAGTCTTTTCATTCTAATTATACGTCTTATACTTTTATATCATATGTGCTTAGCATCCAAGATTGCCGGATGTAATCTCAAACTGAGTATATGAGTGTCATACACAGAGAAATTCAATTAAGATGTGAAATCTAAAGAGTCCGTAGAGAGAAAATAAAGTCGGATATTTTATTTATGGTTAATCCACAGTTGCGGTCAAATCCGTAATGTACGGTGGTCGTATCCTAGACTATTCATATGGTATGAGAATGGAGGCACCTTACATGATGTGATTATATAGGACTAGGCCACGATCTATACGAATCACTCACCAAGATCTGTTAAATGATAAGATTCATATATATCGACAAATGATGGCTACATATGGGTGATCTTAATCCTGAGTGCCTTATCGACTCCTTCAAGTTAGATCGTGGTTTGTAATATACCATGGGTGCGATCAGAGTTGCATTCCCAGTCAGTAACTTCGTATGATGAGATCGCGGTTTGGCTTGTGGCTGGGAAAGTCTATAAACAATATTGGAATCTACTCCTTTTTGTGAGAAGTAGATATTAGTTCCCTTAAGGGTTGATTTGGGCTTGAACAATATGAGCATTCTTCTTCTTCTTTAAAGGAAATTAGGATTTTTTGTTCATTAGAGAATCAATGGTACTTAATGAAAGGTATAATTAGAGTGGTATATCGGACTTTACGACCCGACTCTAATTATGAACTACTTGTAGAGGATCATACCATTTGTAATAGCTATATCGATAAACTAAATTTTCGGTTTGTGTAAACACATCTACAGTTATGAGAGTCCATCCTCAGGTTTTTAGTGGAGTAACTCCGAGGTTAATAATCATGAAATAGTAATTAAAGAGTTTAATTAACTTTTTCAAAGGATTATTGGAGCTCAAGACTATGGATTCATTACGCCCCCTTGCTAGCCCGAAATGTTAACGGTAACAAAGGTCATGGTTAATTAATTGGATGGTCTAATTAATTATGTTATGAAAGTTATAAGAAGTTTTATTCAGACAATTAATTAAATGATGTGATTAGTTAATAATTAATTATATTAATTCTTTTATGGTGGTCGGGCTCGAACCAAGACCAAAGAAAAGATATAAAATAATATTGATTATTTAATCTTTAACAGGTCATGGGTTCAAGTCTCGGTGACAATATTGAATTAAATGGGATTTAGAATCTTATTTAATCTAGGTCACTTGTAACCCTATCATGATTTTATATATGGATATAATATATCAAGATATTAGTTTTTTGACAATTGATAATTAAAAACAAGATAAATGAATTTCATATTTTGAATATTAGATATTTAAAATACTATTCTATATTATCTAGTTATCAAGAACTAATAAAATTCTTATTAAAGTAATAGAGTTTTTGTTTTTGTAAAAAACGACATATATTGACACACAAAAAAGAAGAATTAAAAGAAAGAGGCGGTGTGGCCAACTAGAAAAAATAATAATAATAAAAGGGTTTTTGTTTCTTGTCTTTGACATAGGGTAGTCGAACCTCACCTACACAAGGTAAGTGTTGTTTTGTGTATCTTCTTCTACCTCTATTCCACCTCCTGAAGCTCGTAATGCATCAACAAGCAGTTGCCGGAACCTGAGAGATAGCGAGAAAAATCCGGTGGTACAAACCGGAAAGCTATATCAAAAGGTGAAGGAAAGAAGTAGTTAGCCTATAGGTATAATTTCGAATCTTACCTGTTATTTACTCTTATATATTGTGTCTGGTTATTAAGTCACTTAAAATATTTAAAAAATAAATAAATCCTTTACGCTGCGTGACTCTAGGGCTTACACAAACAAAAATTCAAGCATGTTATAAATACCATTAAACAAACAAACATGCATTAAATCAACAAATAAGGCTAACATAGGCAAATAAGAACTTAAAGAGATGCAATGGCGATTTAGGGCATGTTCAAATTACCTAGTCAATAGAAGCAAGAAGAATCCATGACAAGATGATGCTAGATGTTTATGGATTGATGTTTGGTTGAGAAAAGATGAGTTCCTGGGACTATCTCTTCTAAAAAAAAGTTTCTCTCACTTGGTATGTTTTCTGAACTCACAAAAAAAGAGCAAGAGAGAAGACAACATATGTATACGAGGTCAAAGAGAAGCTACGTCATTTTAGAAAGAAGCAATTTAAAACACCACAAACAACGTAGTGCACGAGTTACTACACGGGCAAGGTACCTGCGCACTACTTGCACAAAAGACACCCGAGAAACACCGGGCTTCGGTGTACGGTTACTGCACGTGTAGGAACTCACGCACAACTTGTACATATGAAATTTGAGGCAACCATGCTTCAGTAAAAGAGTACTGAGTGGGTAGGGACCCGAGCAATAAAGACCTTTAAGGAAGTCATACAACGTGCTAAGAAAAGCACTCCACCGTGCATGCGTGAACATTTCTAATCAACAAACGGACTAAGAAATGCATAGAACACAGACACACTTAGAACTAACACCAACGTGCATGTGTGAGGAGTGTAAAGATGAACACACATATAAAAGATTGAAACACAATTGCAAGATGTGTAAGCCATGCATAAGAGTGTGTGTGTGTGTGTGTGTGTGCAACTAGTCTCTTAAAAGAGAGTTAAGCAAGTGATATACCTTTTGAAGTGCTCTTGAGCTTGAGGATGTCATAGAAGCTTGATCAAGAACAATGAGGCCTAATCTACCCTTACAAGTAAATCCAAAATGTGGTTTGTCAACGAAATGAGAAAATAAAAATTTGAGAAACTTACACCCCTATCAGTAACTTAATTTGGACCGAACGTCTTGACCCGACAAACCTAGTCACCCAGATCGAGTTATCTTTACCTGATCAATTTGGTTACCCCGATCGAGTTATCTTTACCCGATCGGTCCTGTTAACTAGATCAGGTTACCTTCACTCGATCATCTAGATAAGCCTGATTGGGTTTTGAGATCTTCTTTCGGTCATCTTGAGTTGATCATTCCTGGTTGACTTTTTATGACAAGGAATATCTGATCACCGTATTTCGTACAAATCATGTTGACCTATCAGTCTTACAAATTTATACCAATAACAATACCCCCTTAAATATGTGAACCTAGCATCTCGTCCAACTTCAAAGAAATACCCGCTCAGTGAGGTATATTTAGCCATGCCTTCATTCTTGTCTTTTAGCTCATTATGGCTAATTTATGCTTAACAGCTAAGCATTTACTCTCCTTCATAACATCTGATTTGCTCTGCTGATGCGATGTGATGTCCATATTCACAGAATTCTGTTTGCATTTCCCAAGCGACACATGTCTGACTGGTAGTAGGCATGCGAGTAGTAACTTCTCAGGGTTTGTACGCTAACACTCATTCACACGTGCCTCTTTCCCAGACGTAGGGTGACATCATCCTCCTCTACAAATTTCAAAATCTCTTCATTTTCCCTCTATCGCAGACTTCTTATAAACCTTCTCCTTTCAACATTTTAACCCTAGTTTTTTTTATTTCTTCCCCACTTAGATCTTCCCTCGAGGTTTTTTGCTACTTTCTAGAACAAGATTCGTCAAAACCTTTGTTCATTGCTTCTCACTATCTCGAAACAATCAGGTATATATACCATCACTAGTCACCTTATTTTTGAACTGTTTATGTGTGATGTTGAGATGGGTGAAAAAGAGAACACTGATAGGATTGAGCCTTTGTTAAGAGGTCGTCCTTAAAATTTTACACCTCAAACTCAACCCATAGCTCTCAGCATTGATAATTTAATTGTGCACTCTAAGTGTAGGCCTTCCTATACTAATCTCAATATTTCTTTTGTAGATCCAAGTCTAGAAATGACTAGGTAATCGCATTCTGGTCAGGGTAGCAAACATGTTGCTAAAGCTTTTTCAATGATCGACTTAAAGATTCATTCTCAACTTTTTAATTTGGAAGATGTCTCAAAAAGGTAACTAGTGCATCTATTGAGATTTTTCACCATCGAGCCTTCCGCCTTTTACATTGAAGTTAATGTAGTCTCCAAATGAGAAATTGAAGGATATGTTAGGAGGTTTGACATTCCTCGATCTGTTAATCTTTTCCATGACGATTGGTAGGTTATTTGGTACCCACCTTCAGGCGTTAGTGCCATCTACAGCGCCATGTTCTCTTCCGGTGTGACTTTGCTTATCCAGCCTTTATTACCAGGTTCATAGAAGAGGTTGGGATTATGTCCGTCTAGCTAGCTTCTAATTATTACACGATTCTAATCCACATATTGCATTTATGGAATCTAATTGGTGCCAAGAACCAGGAGCATGCCTACCCCTGAGAGATATGCCACTTCTATACTCTTGGCCGATCGGACGTAGGGGGCACTTTCTACCTTCAATCTAACTCCTCAAGTCTAAGAGGTTTGAAGAAAAACCTCCTACCACATCTCACAAAGACCAAAAAGGCTTCATCTGGGATTCTTTCATCCAACAAGTACTTGAAGAACAATTGGTTCTTTATCTTGAATGACTGAGGTGAAGTATTAGTCACCGATGGTAGTCAATATTTGACCTAGAACAGGGTTCTAACACATTTTTTCAACCCAGATATTTGGAATAGGTCTCCCCTGTACTGATTAAAAGAGAAGCCAATTGGGTGATTCAAGCTGCCACCCATTCTTGGGAAAGTAGAGACTGCCACTAATTACCGATAGAGAAGGACTTGATCAAGATGGGGATTTTCCAGGCTATCTCATCAAACCGTAGGCCCCGTAAGTTCACATTTCTCTTGACCTGTTTTGTGCCCATTTGTGTCTTCGTTTTTTTGAACATTGCTTTGAATTGTCTCTAGTGTACGATATCGATATAGGGGTTAGCAAGCAAGCGGATAAGGCCAAGGGTATAGACAGGGCAAACCAGAGGGAAGGCCGATGAACTAAGTGCTCAAGGGATATCTCCCTCGAGCACGATTTAGTGGAGAAAAACTATGTTTCCGATCCCAACCACTCTCCAGAACCCTCTACCCTGGCACAAGCAGAGGAAGTTTACATCCCTCTAAAGGACTCGAAGAGAAAATTTACCCAGGAGACTTTCGTTAAGAAATTTGCCAAGACAGTAGCTAAGACCTCTGCTTCTAATGTCCATCACCCTGAAAAAATGGTGAGAATTAGAAAGGATAACCTTGATAAGGAGAATAATGACCTAGGACATTGAGGGATCTGATCTTGTTATTGGTAAAATCTAAAAGATCGCCACGACACCAAAGGTCAACCAGATTGAGCCTACCTAAGTTGACCAAATATGGCCTCACAATACCTGAACAGGGTCACCTAAACGATTGGGTGGCGATAAACCAGCTAAGTGAAAAGATTGACCATGTAAAGATAACCTGATCAGGAATATCGAGATGGTTAGAATAAAACATCTAATTAGAATCGAATCACTGGTCGAGATGAGTAAGGTCTTGTCAGGTTTGGTAGATGGTCAGTTGAGTGACATATGGACAACATCGAATTCGATGCAATCACGACTCAAATACGTAAAGAATAAGTCATACTCGAATAAGATATCTCAAAGCAAACTTTGATAAGGAAACAGACTTCTTTATAGACACCAGAGTCCAGATTAGGCATGAGATCTAATGCAAGCATAATACGGTCAACGTGGAACAGGAAAGGAGAATAAAACGAGTCCAACAAGTCAGAGTCTCATTAAGTCTCAATAATTTTATTTACTTGTACACTAAGAATTAGAGTTCTATGCATGTATAAAAAGAACCTAAAAACACCTGTGAAAGGATTAACGATAATAGTTGCAGCAAGAGTGAAATGAAGAGATAGAATGTGTAAACAATATATTCATAGTGAAAATTTTTCCCTTGATGACTTCGGTAACCGTGGTTTTTCCCCTTATTGGGTTTTCCAAGTAAAATTCTGTGTTTTCAAGCTTGCTTTCTTTTTTTGATTTATTATTTAGTTATTAATTTGTAAAACCTTGTTGGGTGTGCGGTTAAATTTGGAGAATCTAGAAATCACCATCAACAAATCTTGAGAGAGATACATTCCAAACACAGATCTGACTATCCTTCTGCAACATCCAGTACTCCATCATCTGATCAAATTAAGGTTGATGATCGGGTTCCCCAACAGTTGATGAAGCTAAATTCGATGATCAGGTCCCCAGATCAACTGATCAAGCTACTCTTTTGGCACCCCAAGCTGTGCATCCCAATAAACAGGCATCATCTAAAGGTCTAAATAAACGTCTTGATAAGGCCCCAATAAGCTTTATAGTGAGACGTCAGATAGTCTTCCCATACTATAACTCTGATGAAGGATCAGGCGTTGTTGACAACTTGCCTAACTATCCTATAGACAAGAATGACAAGATATGCTAGAGCTCCGGTCAACCATCTGGGTTTCACCAAGTGCTAATGCGGAAATTGTTAAGGGTGACACTATAGTGGGACAAACCAAAGCCGCTAATCTCGAGCAAACTAGCACCACTCCTCCCAGGGTCGTTCTTTCAGTATCTGACCTAACTGAACTGGCTAATGTTGGCTGTTGGGATTTATTCCCTAAAGCTTGTAATTTTTAAATTTTAGAAAAACAATAATAAAATAAGTATTTATTTCATTCAATACATAAGACTCAAACATTTATATCATATATGCTAATCATCCAAGATTTCTAGATGTAATCTTAAAATCAGTATATGAGTGTCATATACAGAGGTATTCAGTTTGAGACGCGCAATATACAGAGTCTGTAGAGAGCAAATAAAGCTGGATACTTTATTTATGGTTAATCTATAGCTGTGGTCCATTCTTTAATGTACGGTGTTCTTATCCTAAACCATTCATATGGTAATATGAGAATGGAGGCACCTTATATGATGTAATCATATAGGACTGAGCCACGATCTATATTAATCTCTCACCAAAATCCATTACATGTAGAGATTCATGTATATCGACAAATGATGGTTGTTTATGGGTGATCTTAATCCTGAGTGTCTTACTGACTCCTTCAGATTAGATCATGGTTTTTGACATACCATGGTTGTGATCGGAGTAACATTTGTAGGGAAAATCGGTTCAAAATGCAATGGAAGCATGAGAAATCAAAAAAAAATTAGGGTTTGGGTATAAATAAAAAATTTCCCTTTTTCAATAACAAGAACCTTAACCCTAGATTAACTGATGTATATAAAAAATGTCGTACCTATTTCTGGTAACGATTGAACAAGCGCCGAATTGAATCCACAAGATCTTCCAATCCAATCACGAACGTGAATCACCTAGGGGTGTGGGCTCCCTTTTTTTAAATTGTATAGCTGAGGATGGAAACAAACAAAATATTTCTCTTTGTTAGTTACAATAATCCTCCAAGAAGAAAACAAAGAACATTAGGTCACTTTTGAATTATCAATCAATTTGATTGAAACTCGCGTGAATCTTGATTCGATGTTAAAACCTTTTAATGTAAAGGCTACTAGTGTACTATCGAAAACTAAACGTTCTTTCTTCCTTTTATTCTTTCCCGAATCACACACTATTTCTTTGAGTTGGTTGAATTTTGTCCAAAGCAAAAACTAAATTTTTCTCCCTCAAAATTCTATGGTGGCCGAATTCTTCTCTTGGAAAAAATAGGGCTGGCCGAAAATCACTCCTGCAATTTCTAAGGGCTAGCCGAATTTCCAAACATATATATATATATATATATATATATATATATATATATATATATATATATGATCATAAATCCTCTCATAAGAAGGATTTACTTGGTTGGCAAGAATCATTTCCTTAGGTGGATCTATTTGGTAGTTAAGAATCCTTTTCTAAAAGGAATTCTATCCTCTTATATATATATATATATATTAGGAGACTTAATCTTTTCCTACGAAGGATTTACTTGGTAGTTAAGAATCCTTTCCTTAGGTGGATTTACTTGGTGGTTAAGAATCCTTTTCAAAAAAGAATTCTATCATACACCAAGACTCCTAACCCAACTCAATAGTGCATTTGTAACCATATTAAAGACTTTATAATTTGATTAGATAAATAATTCCTTTTATTTATATACTTATCAAATATAGTCTTTAATATTAATTATACTACCAACAATAGTATAATTTTAGGAGACCATCTCCTACTAGGGAAAAAATTTTGATTTTTACTTAAATAATTAATTAATCACCAAATTAATTAATTTCCATTTAATTAAATAATAATAATAATAAATTAATTAAGCTATTCTAAATAGTCTTGCCACCCAACACATATATATGGGCCAATATATTAATTTCTTATTTTATTAATTCCATTTGACCTTTATAAAAAGTCTACATGTGAACTAGACTCAATCTTACAAAAAGAAACAAGTCCACATGCCTCAATACAATTCTAGATGGACCCCTAAATTGGTCCGGTTGAATATATCAAGTGATCCATGCAAGTTCGTATAGATTGGGGATCTTGGCGGGATATCTAGATTTAAGCTCCAATAGACACAACCCAATCACAATCCACAAATGATTCACTTAGGTCCGATCTATTTAATTTTAGTTCATTCCACTAAAGAACTAAAATTGAACTCTTAAATAAAGATAGAATAAGTTGATGTTACTCATTCATACCTTAGATAACCTTATTGGAGAAAATCTATTCATGTGAAGAATACCAGTAATCGCCAAGAGCTCATAGACCACCTATAGCTCTCCAAGTTACCATATTTACTCATATGACCACATTTTGAACTTGGATATTTTGACTTATCCAGAAGCCATGTTTCAATAGACACTATTGAAAACTTAACGTTAAGATTTAAAATCCAATACCTCAAAACATCCATATGATGGTATTCTACTCTCATTTAATAAATGGAGCCACGATGTCATTATCTATAAATGAAGTCCTCTATCGATTAACAGATGAATACCACCAAACTATCGATGATAGACTATGCTATATAATCGTACTCATTGATAGTTCAAATGATAACACTTGCAACCATAAGTCCATCATTTATCTCAAGATTGAGATAGACTCTCTGATTGTCTTCAAATGAAAACTTTTATCCATTGACGGTTCTAGATAAAGTATTTCATTGTGATCCTATTCAGTGCACCCAGTGCACTATATTATTTTGCCCAAAGACACCACACTTTGATGATTTTAGACTCATCAAAACACATTTGATCCCACTCAAATGCTAGCAAAAGAATCTACAACTTTGACAAGATAAAGGAGCCCAACCTTTTATCGTAAGTTGTGAATGTTATTCAAGACTAACTAAAGAATTATATCTACCATATACATATCTAGATGTATGAATAATTCTTCTTTTCTCATAGCTATTTGACCTTATGATTATTTACTTTTGACAACTATAATAATTAAACTATAAATACTATAAGATTTGTTAAACTAGAAATCACTTTATTAATAAGAAAAGATTGTCAAATACATTATTATACTCTTGCTATCGAGCATAATCCCAACAACATTCCCGATCAATAACTCCGTATCGTGGAATCACAGTTTGGCTTATGGCTAGAAAAGTCCGTACACAATAGAGGAATCCACTATTTCTTACGAGAAGTGGAGAAGCAATTCCTTTAAAGGTTGATTCGAGACTTGAACAACAAGAGGGCTTGAAAAGTACAAACACGGTACATTTGCCTTAAGCTAACCTATGGGGGGTGAATAAGTTATGACACATCTTTTTCATTCTCTTGAAACAAACATAAGTTTGTCCCCCTAAATAACTTGTATCACAATTTATTAATCAAGCACAAGTTAAATCAATTAAATAAAGATATGCTTGGTCAAAAAAGTCAATGTTGATTACAACTTGCATGTGATACAAAATCAGTTTGTATATAAGCTATCACTTATTAACCTTTAACATATACAAAGCTTTTATAAAATGAATATCAATTACAAGTATATCAAACAAGATATATATCAACACCAAGCAAGATATATATCAGCACATATACAAATATTAAGTGATAGGAATATAGAAAATTAACACATGATTTTTACATGGTAAAACCTCCAAAGAGGAAACATCCACGGGTTGATTCCACAACCATCTATAAACACCTTCCACTAGTAAGATAAAAAGATACAATCTCTCAAGTGACCACTTCACCTAGAAATCTACCCTTCAACCCTACACAATGAAAGAGATGCCACCTTGCACAAATCGAAGAATTACTTTCCAAAATGTGACTTCCAATGCTCAACTCAAAGAATCACTCTAAGAAAATAGATTCCCACGCTTAGCTATCCGGATCACCCCGATCCTACCCAAGACTTCCAATGATTAGCTATCCAAGACCTCATGTATCTAGCTAAGACTTCCAATGCACAAATTTAAGAATCACTCTAAAAAATATGACATCTAATGCTCAAATCAAATAATCACTCTAAGAAATGAGACTTCCAAATTTTTCACAAGGCCATCTATGTGATCACTAATGCAAAACACAAACAAGCACACAACATATAATATGATGATCAACACATCCTATGGAAATAGACATATGCATGAAAGTTCACAAATCAATATGTCTAGTTACTATGCATGAATAACAAGTCTAGAAAATGTGAAACACCAAAAACACATTTAACTTCTAGATTTATTCATGTCACTAAACCATGAATCAATCATATACTTTTAAGCACATAATCTAGATTTAGTATCAAACAAAAATCATGCTAGAATCATAACATGTGACCAATAAAAGTTCTAGCAAGAAATATAGAGCATGTTTACATAAAGTGTTCAATAAAAACCTATTAAGCTCTATATATACAAGATGTTAATAGTTATTTTTTATAAAGGACCAAAGAGAAATTTTTCATCTGCCTAGTACCTGATAGAGCCTTCTTGGTAGGATTCATATCAAGACTTAGTCCCACGTAACCTAGGTACCTCGACACTACTACCTAGGAAAAGGTCAAATATCAAGCCGAGTTAACTTCCTAGTACCCCTTACCTGGTACCTTGATACCAGGATATCTAACCGGTACCCAAGTACCACGACACCAGTTTGTAACCCATCCGAGTTATGTCTCCTACCTACCTAGCAAGAAGAATGTCACCAGGAAAGCGCCAGTATGGTTGAACAAGCACCACGTCACCAGACCTGTACAACGTGGTACCACACCACCAGAATACGGAGCTATAATCCTCATCCAAGTAACGTGGGAATAAAGAGTTGACCTCTTTGCTATTAAAGCGCCATATTAAGATCAAAGAGGTCAATAAATTTGCCATTTATTCATATTCAAACTCAAATGAAAATATGACGTAATCAACGGAAGCAATTCCCGCGTAATTAGATACCCTTCATCAACTCCAATCAATTCCGGTAACACGGCTAATCAATTGATCAAAATTACAGATTGACAGAGTTGGAGGATATAAATACGATGTCCAAGTCAAGGAAACAGACATTTCATATGATCTGATTTCTGATGAAATGTAGTCAGGAATTAGACCAGAGCTTTTTCACCATTACAGAGAGTTTATCGCTGTTGAGGAAATAGTCACTTATCAATAAAGAGATCGCCATCTCCAGCCTGTGTGAGATAAAGAGGTAGAGGGAAAATGATGTGAGATTAATATTGTAATCACCATTGTTGTATCCCCATTGTAATTATATTGATCGAATATTCAATAAAGCAATACACTGGTTTTATTCACATTGCTCACCTCTCACCTTCTCTCTCTAACCACCTAGGTACACGGTACCTACCCCAACCGTGACCTACCAGGTAGCGGTCTTGTGGGTTGTAAATGAGATTCCTCACCTTGAGTGAATTTTTGGCTAATGCTTTTTTGGCACCGTCTGTGGGAAGTTTCCATGTCCCTCTTGAAATCCTGTGAATTCATGTTTTTTTAACAGAATATCAATTTGAGACTCCGATCCTCTCAAGGGAAACCTGAAGCATCTAGGCACAAGTTTATCGCTTCCACCCGGAAGGCTTAGAAAAAAAAAAGAGATCGGATATCTTATTCCTGCTCCAGCACCACCAACTACTGTACGAGTTACACCTCAGGTCCTAGCTCCCCTAGTAGTGAGCCAAACCATACTAGAGCAACAAGCAGTGACATTCGTGGAGAGCATTCCCCCCTGATTTGTTGTAGAGGTATCACCCCTCAGCTCATGGCACTAGATGCCAATACAGATACTAGTAGACTAGGTACCAAACTACCTGCCTTTGATAAATTAGGACCCCCACCACCTATACCAATCCACGATAGGCTAGGGTCACTGCCCTCTAATCATGATAGACTAGGTTATATGCCCCCAGTTTTGGACAGACTGAAGAACTATCAACCACGATAGGTAAAGTCAGCTTTTAACATCCCACATAGGTAACCTCACCAACCGGCCCAGCCGATAGCTGGGACGTAATCTCATTCCACTGTGGAAGGTAGCAGAAGAAGAGCCCGGGAGCCCCCCTCAAGGGGAAGAACCGGGATGTGGAATTTGTAGAATCTGAAGAATCTGACAATGAAGATTTTGAGGTCGAGTCTAAAAATGCTGGAAATAAGTGCTTGCGGGGCCAGCAAGCTCAGATGGCGAAAGAGATCCAGGAACTAAAAAACCAAAAAAACCTGAGAGAGTCGAAAGATTCCTTTGGCGAGATGTACACCTTTTTCTCCAAAAGGATCAAGGAGGTAGAGCTCTTATTAAGATTCAAGATGCTTGCGAACAAGTACTCCTGAACAGAGGATCCCCTAAGCCACCTGGAGAGCTTTGTACAGTAAAATGAGGTCTAAAGCTATAATTATGGAGCCGCCCGACACATCAACCTAAAGTTTCTTCACCGAGGAGGACATGTACAACACTGTTCAACCTCACGATGACCCTATGGTTGTCACTATGTAAATTGCTAACTGCTTGGTCCACCGCATCTTGATAGACACTGGTAGCATAGTGGACATCCTCTTCAATGACACCTTAGAGAGGTTCAATCTGAAGTAATGCTTCTACAACAGTTGTACCACACTGTTATACGGGTTCACTGGGACTCATTGATGCCAGTTGAGTAAAACATCCTACCGGTGATAGTAGAGAAAGCTTCGTTCCAGCAGAATCTCATGACCAACTTCATGGTGGTAAATACCCCGTCAGCCTACAACACCATCTTTGGGAGGCCTTTCCTGTCAACTCTCAATGGGGTCCAGTCCATCTATCATATTGTCCTGAAATTTTTAGTAGGTGACAAAGTGGGTGAGGTACAAGGAGAACAGTAAGCATCACACAAGTGTTACGCAGTGTCCACCAATCCAGCGACATTAGCCAAGTAGTGCGCACAGGTAACTGTTAAGCCGAAATATGAACCATCATTAAGAGATCTCAAGATTCAAGATGCCATGGGAAAGATAGTAGTAGTCGTGGGGTAGACAGAGGTAGAGATCCTGGTTGCAGAAGAGGTAGAGGAGAAAGACAGAGGGAGGGAAAATGTACACCTAGTTGATAAATTGGAGAAGACACCGATCAAAGAAGACGCCCCCTCCAAAGTGGTCAAGGTAGGAGCAACGCTGGAGGTAGGTCTAGTTTGACTCTTTTGAAAGTGTAGCAATACTGTCTCTTGGAACCACGAAGAGATGCTATGGATTCCCATCTCCTTGGCAGCTTATAGATTAGTAGTAGACCCAATCTTCAAACCGGTCAAACAAAAAAGGTTACACTTCAACCATAAAAGGAATGCCAAAGTACAGAAAGAGGTCGATAAGCTATTGAAGGCTAGATTCATTAGGGAATCCTGGTACCTTGAATGGATCGCCAATGTGGTAATGGTCACCAAAGCTAATGGGAAGTGGCGCATGTACGTTGACTACACATATCTCAACCGCGCATGCCTAAAGGATAGTTTCCCACTACAAAAGATTAACCAGTTGGTAGACTCAACAGTGAGAAACAAGCTCCACAGCTTTATGGAAGCATTCTCAGGGTATACCCAAATCATGATGCACCCCGCTTACCAAGACAAGACTAGTTCCATTGTCGGGCAAAGCCTATACTGCAATAAGGTAATACCCTTTGGTATAAATAATACAGGTGCCACCTACCAACGGTTGGTTAACCGGTTGTTCAAATAAGAGATAGGAAAGACAATGGAGGTCTACATCGATGACATGATCACCAAGTCCCAGGTGGTTGGGTAACACAAGGACCACTTCCGTCGAACCTTCCAAATAGTAAGAGAGAATCAGATGGGGTTAAACCCTGCCAAATATGCCTTCGAGGTAACATCAAGGAAGTTCCTCAGATTCATGGTCCACGAAAAGAGAATAGAAGCCAACCTGAAAAAAATCCAAGCCATCCTGGATCTTGAATCTCCTAGTTCCTTCAAGCAGGTACAGGCTTTGACTGTTCAAATAGCAGCCCTCAACCGCTTCATATCGTGGTCAACCGATAAATGCCTACATCTCTTCAATGCTATCAAGTAGGGAAGAATCATGAGGTGGGACCAAGACAGTGAGCTAGCTTTCTAGGCCCTAAAGAAGTACCTAGCTAGCCCACTGCTACTAATCAAACAGGTACCAGGAGAGGAGCTGTAAATATACTTAGTCATATAAAGAGATAGCGATTAGTTAGGCCCTGGTTATGGAATGTGGAAATGGGGTCCAACGACCTATCTACTATGTCAGTCATGCCTTAACCAAACCAGAGAGAAACTACCCTATATTCTAGAAGCTCGTATTCGCTTTAGTAATATCAACTAGGAAGCTCTGCCTCTACTTTCAGGCTCACTCGATCATGGTGATTACCGATCAACCTCTCCGGTAATTTCTATAGCGACCAAATGTATCAGAAAGGTTGGTCAAATGGGCCCTCGAACTCACTCAGTATGACATCAAATACAAGGCTAGAACCACCATCAAAGCCCAGGCTCTGGCAGACTTTATGGCTGAGTTCCAAACGGCTCCTGATATCAGTACCACTCCAAGCACATATCTAGTCTCCCATAAAGATCACGATCTTGCAGATTGGACTGATCGAGAAGTCAGAACCTTGTATAAATATGGAGCATCAAACCAAACAAGTAGCGGGGTTGGAATCGTCCTTATCGATCCAGAGATGGTTGAATATTGCCAAGTGTTCAGGTTTGACTTCAGCACTTTCAACAATGAAGCAGAGTATGAGGCTTTGTTAACAGAAATGAGATAGGGCTAATTATCTCCACATCAGAAGTGACTTGCAATTGGTGGTAAGTCAAGTAACCGGGCTTTGTCAAGCTAAAGTTGACAACATGACAGCCTACCTCTAATGGGTCCAAAAGCTCAGGACCTGATTCAAAGGTTTCAGGATATTGCAGATACCTCAACAACAGAATCATCGAGCAGATGTCTTTGCCCAGACACTGCCAGCGGAGGACAGGTACTACCCAATGAGGTACCTCTTCAGATAATCTCTCAATCAAGTATAGCATAAGAAAATTAGGTAAGCCCGGTAGACCATCCTCCATGCTGGATGGATACAATACTGGACTACCTCTAGGAAGTGAAGCTCCCCAAAGATCTTAATCAAGCTCGCAAGCTTAAAAAAGTTTCAGTTCCATTCTACTTGGTAGATGGATACTTCTACCGTAGAGAGAGATCACTTCATCTACTTTGATGTGCTCAGAGAAATGCATTTAAAGGACTGTGGGAACCACAGAAACGAAGAGGCAGTGGCATACTAGGCAATTCGTATGGGGTACTACTGGCCAACCTTGCACTGTTATACGAGGTAGTTCGCTCAATCTTACGAGCCCTACCAAAGGACAGCCAACCTAAACTAGCTTTCTCTAGAGTGGCTCTCCTCAATCAGTTCACCCTACCGTTTTTTCATCTGAAGGGGTTGATCTAATCGACCCTCTCTCAACCGTGCCTGATCAAGCAAAGCAAGCCATAGTTGCTATCGACCACTTCACCAGATAGGTGGAAGCAGAACCACTCTCTTAGATAACAGTAGAGAACATAACCAAGTTTATTAAAAAAAATATGTTTCACAGGTTGGGTACCTCGATGATCATCATCGCTGACATCGTTAAACAGTTCGACAATGTGAGGTTCACGAAATTCTGTGACAACCTAGGTATCAACCTTCGATTTGCGTCTGTAGCTCATCCTCAGGCCAATGGTTTGGTAAAAGCAACAATCAAGACCATCAAGAACCTCTTGAAGAAGAAGCTACAATAGAAGAAGGGCAAATGGGCAGTGGAGCTCCTTGAAGTTCTTTGGTCCTACCATACTACCAAGAGGAATGCTATTAGAAGAAACCCCCTACTCATTAACTTTCGAGGCAGAAGTAGTCCTATCTATCGAGCATAAGCTGACCTTCTTCAGGGTTCAACATTTCTAACTAGAAGGTAACGAGGTCAAACTGAGGGCCAAATTAGACCTTCTAAATGAGAAGCAAGATAAGGTGGCAAAAAGAGTAGAAGTCTACCAGAGCCAAATTATGAGGTACTTCAATAAGAAAGTCAGAACTTGAAGCTTCAATGAGGGAGGCCTGGTACTAAACAAGGTAACCCAAAACACCCAGAAGTGGTCAAATGGGGTATTAGCACCAAATTAGGAAGGCCCCTACCAGGTAAAAATGGTTGTCCGTAGCGGGGACTGCAAGTTGGAAGACATAGATGGACGTTTTATCTACCACACCTGGAATGCAGACCACTTGAAGAGGTTCTACCCATAGAAGAGCCAAGGTCCCAAGTGGAGCTCTACCTGTATCGTCCATAGTAAATACCTGTACAAGTATGACCTAAAATGTAAGTTGATTATCAATAAAGACTCTATATTTTACTCCATCTCGTGTTAATTTTTTGCCATAAAAGTTCCCTATGATCGCCATAAACCAGAAAAGGCTATGTGACAATCCCATGCCTTGGTCAGGCTATCCCCCTTTAGGAAGGATCTAGTTTGTACAGGTATAGTTGCCTACCAGATCAGGGTTACGAAGTTGTGGCCTTAGTTGCCTGTCTCTTGCACGAAGACCTTGGTCGGGGCCACTTCCCTCTAGGGAGGGTCTGGTTCTTAAAAGGAATAGTTGCATACCAAATCAAGGTTGCAAAGTTATGGTCCTAGTTTGCCTTTGCTTTCTAAATACAAGGATAGCCAAATGGTCATCCTGATTCCTTTGGTCGAGCGACCCCCTCCCCCTAAGAAGGGTCTGGATTGTAAGAGCATAGTTTTCAAACAGACCAGTGTTGTGAAGTTATGGCCTTTATTGCCCTTTGCTTTCTTAAGACTAGGACAACTGAATGGCCATCTTGTTGCCTCAGTTAGGATACCACCCTCAAGAAGGATCTGGGTCGTAAGAGCATAGTTACCTACCCGGATCAAGATTGTCCAGGTACCGGTTTTTTCCTTTACAGGGGTAGTAAGTACCTCGACCATGTTATCACCAAGATACTGGTTTCCCCTTGTACAGGGATGATATGTACCTTAACAAATCTTATCATCTAAGTAACGAGGTTCTTAATGCAAGAACGCTAAGTACGCCGATCGCGGTATCATCCAAATATCAGGATACCATGTATATAGGAATCCTTGGTACCTAGATTCATTCGACTATATTTTAGACAAAGTACCAAAATCCATAGAAAAGGGATGCTTGGAACCATGATTCTCCTAGAAAGGATAATCAGTATGGAAAATGTTCATCAGGAAAAAAAATTAGACTCATTTTGACTAAGTACCTCGGTAACTCGGTACCAGTCACCTGTTACGCCTAATGTATTGTACTTGTCAGATATTTATGTTTTTGTGTATTACCATTAAAACAAGTATATATAGGGGACTCATTCCGAGATTAAGATTTTGGCAAGTTTGGTTAATATGAGCTCAGTTAGAGTGGGAATTAACCAAATAAAAAAAATACTTCATTAATCTAGTAGGGAGCTCATCCCCCTGTTATGGGCTACATCTCTAAAAAAAGGGAGGATTGTTTCTTTGATCTAGTAGGGAGCCCACTTCTTTTTCACGGGCTACATATAAAGAACTTGATTACTAGTTTCTAGAATGGATCATACAGCTACCTCCTTCTAGTTAACACCCCTTTCAGCTCATCTTCCAACGTTTGTCTCAACTCTCTCTACAAGTTCAACATCACCATCTTGATCTCTAACTTCCTGATCAGCTGAAGGCCCACTTGTTATCTATTTTGCCACCTCTACGTGCATTGTATCCACATGGAATTAGAAGGCCTACAAAAAAATGAATGTTTACTACAACTCTAGTACCAAGCAAATACATATGAAAGAAGTTTAGGATGAGGTGTTCAAAATCAACCATGAGAGCTGAACCTTTGGTGATCAGGACGTCCATTGGCATGGAGGCCATGGCTCCTAGCCCCTTACCTTGCTACTTCTTGATCGGGGAAGGATCGTTCTTGTGGAATAACAGCAGCAGCAGCACCAGGATCAAGACTCCCCCATTTCCTAGAAGATGGCTCAATAACTATGGCAAGAGAGGGAAAAGGGACTGTTGGGACATTAGCAGCAATATAAGAAATAGCAGTAGAGGTAGCAATAAAAGAAGCAACATGATTTAGACCCTTCACCATGGCCAATCTGGCCATGAATTCTACCATCTGGGATCTAAATGCAGAAGGTGAAGGGGCAAGTACAGCAAGAACCTCGACCAGGACTGGAATAAGCATGCCTTGCTCGGTCAAGGTAGAAAGGGCTATGGTAGAATGAGGAGGAGTTCTAGCAGTTCTCGTAGCATTAGGAGGCCTGGATATGGGAGACATATGAGATAAAGAGTGGAGAGAGAAGGTTAAGTCTTTAGTCTGCTCGACCAATTAGGGGATTATAGAAACTGTAGGAACAGAAAGTTTAGCTTCTATAAAACCAGGGCAGAAATACAACAGAATTAGAAACAATGTTTACCTAGGGAAGCCAGATAAATATGGAGCTAACGGTCTACCCTTATAGCATCAAAAGCATGCAAGACGAGATACTTAAGGTTGACGTAGGACCACTTCATGCCTTCAAGATGTTTTTCGACTCAGTGGAGGGGTTGCCCTTCTCCCAAACGGGTTTGCCACTGAATCGGATGGAGACCTCAAACTTTGTACCCCGATATAGACTGAGCTTCCACACTCGCCTCCGATGACTACCCATTCCTTCTTCCAGGAAGATTCTCTTTTTGTGGCCCCAGGTTCCTTAAACTTCATGTTATTTTTTATCCAGGCATAAAACTGCCCTTGTAATGAGATAAGGTGTCTGGTGGTCAAGGAAACCATTCTAAATTTCCCTTTAATCCATAAAATAGCGTAGGTGCATCGCAGGAGGTCAAAACGGGAAGAGGAAAGATTCTCTGTCTAGACATGTCAAGCTTAACCAGAGCCATAGTGAGATACCAAAAATGTATAAGAATGGGGTTTGCATAACTCTCGAGGGTGAAGAGGTAAGTAAGGATCCGATAATGACTTAAAAGAATCTTGCAGCGGATACTCAAGGACTATCCCATTCTGAAGATGTGGTTAGTTTCGTACGAGCTAAGGATTGTAAGACAGATCTGCCTCTATCAAGTCAAAATTTATCCTTATTGATACGTTGACTCCTGATGTGAATAGGAATCCTACTAGTGTTGGGGATGCAAAATAGAAAGATAATGTGGGAATAACTAGTTTTGTGTAAATGTGGGTGTTTTCGGGTTCGGGTTAGGTTGGGTTGGAATTTTTCCAACTCGATCATATTTCAGGTTAGAGAAATTCAACCCAACCCAACCCAACCCAACCCAATATTTGTTGGGTTGGTTTGGGTTGGGTTGATCGGGTTAGGAGATTATCAAGCTTAGGAGATTATAACACATTCACATTCCTAAATCAACTAATTCAACGAAATTGCAGTTTAGTTTACTTCCATATATGATAAAACATAAAAGCATACATTAGACATTTTTCAGTTCCATAGTTTTCATAAAATACATCAGCCATTCATTTATTTCCAGTGATGAATCCTATCAGACACATTTCACCAGATGATAAAACCTAAAATATACATGAATAAATGCAAGAGAGAGGTTTAAATAGACTTGTGGGAATTGGTAGTTAATAGACTCAGCAAGAAGAAGTCCATCGGCTCATGAATTCTTAGCCGGACTGCCTATCACACTGCATATTTTGTAGATCTCATCTGCTTCACCGCAGACATAATAATATAGAGAGAAAATTAATTACCATTGACAAAATGATACTAATTACTCTATCTAGTTCAAAGATGTATATTCCTTGTGTAAAAGAAAATTACCAAAAATGATGTAAAATACTAATCATAACACTTGGATAAAGTTGCAAGTAACTTCAATTAAGAACTTGGAAGTAGAAATGACTATTAAAAGGGGACATTCAGTTAAAAAAGTCATTCCAAGACATTGATCAATAATGCATTAAGTTATAAAAACAACAATAATTAATCTTATAGTCATTGTTTCGGGAAGCAAAGAATTCTACTAAATTACATTGCAAAACAAACACTCAAAGAGTAAAAAATTCAAATCTCTACATTATAAAAATCAAACAAGATATTTCAAAAGCTAATTTTTTAGCTCCAAAATCATCACTAAAAGCTATAGCAAAAACCCAAATATCAGTGAGAGAGAATCCATAAGAATATGTACGTGGAAGGAATTGGTTTTCCATACGCTAATGTGGACATGCCTTATTGTTGCTTGTGCTTAGGATTTGCAGAGCAAATTACATATACACATTGACGACATTTAATTGTCTTACAGAACTCACACATCTTCTTCACTGATGAGTGTACCTTCATGGTTACTCGAAATCAAAGTTAAGAAGCCGCAAAATTTAAGAAAGGGCTTTGTATGTAATCTTTTTCTTTGGTAATTAGAGAAGGGGCTTCTAGACCCAGATACGCTTGTATTGTTGTGTTCAACATCTATAAAAATCAGATAAATATATATAAAAAAAAAACAACATATAAGAGCTTTAATAGAATAATAGTTGCATAATTTGTTTTTGTTTTTATGATTTGTTTTTTTTTTTTTATGTGAATGAGCAATAAAGCATATCTATAAAACAGAACTTAGATATAGATTTACTTGTATTGAATATTTATGTTGTGTTTATAAAAGTTTGAGCTGAAAATAGAGGGCCCAAATAATCAGATATGCAAATCAGAACTCGTACATCTTCTTCAATGATGAGTGTACCTTCATAGCTACTCAAATCAGAACTTGCATCATGAATAAATTAGAGAACAAAATTGATTAACATCCTTCGACGATGATGAGAGAGAAAACTCACCGGGTGAGACGATGACGACGATGAGAGAGAAAGCTCACTGGGTGAGACGACGACGGTGATGGAGATAGGAAATGGTGACTGGGACCGGAGAATTGAGAGTTGAGAGGAGATGGGTGCCAGTGAATTATGAAATGACATGGAATTAAGAGATGGAGTGTTTCAGTCTTTCAGAGCAAGAAATGAGAAAAAAAACCCTATTTTTTTAAATGCACATATATCGGATTGGGTCTCGGGTTGATGAAAAAACTTTTCCCAACCCGTTATATAATCTGGTTATGCATTTAAAACCCAAATCATGTCTTTTTTAACATCAAACCTGACCTAAGCTGTCATTTTTGGGTCGGGTCGGGTCGGGTCGGCTTGAAAGTACCCACCCCTAGTTTTGTGAGCCAATCTGATGAACTTTCTGAAATAGAGGTTGAAATTAGGCTAAATATAAATGGGCCACTTTTAGCTAGATCTCAGAGGATTGATCCAGGCTTAGCTGATCAATCTGGGAAGGCTTCCAAAGTTAGGCTAAAAATAGGGAAGTGGAAGTGTTTGGCCAAAGATGAGGCTAATAAGGGCTCTAGGAAAAAAAAAGTGTACAAATTGGGAAGAGAAACGCGAGATTGAGTATGGGAAATACTGATAAGAAATCAAAAATGGGACATTCAAAATCTGAAGACAACAATGATTCAGATGATTTATCAGCGGGTTGGCTCTTTTCGACCCACGAGTCGTAATAAAAACATTCTACTTGAACTTTAGGGGGGTTAAGGGAGTCTTCTAGTGTTCCAAATCCAGCTTTGTCATAAGTAGAAATATAGATCGAATGTGATTATTCTTATGGAAACAAAGTTTGATAACGTTTCAATGGAACATTTTTGGGTTAAACTAGGTTTTGTAGGTAAATTGGTGGTTAACCCTGTTCTAAAAAGTAGGGGTATATGCCTCATCTGGTTTAACTTGGTAGATATTACTCTTTCGTAATTGTTTCTTTCCATATTAATGTTACAGTAACGTATTACAAGAATGTTTTATGGAGATTAACAGCGCTCTATTGCCATCCTGAAGCTAGTCAAAGGGTTCATGTTTGGACTCTCCTCCGACGTTTGCATGGCATGTCGGATCTCCTATGTATATGTGCAATGGATTTTAATGAGATTTTGGATGAGTTCAAAAGGCTTGGAGGTCTTATTAGGCCTCGATTCTTGATAGAAATATTTTTTAATGTCCTTGATGATTGTGGCTTACAAGATATTGGATTCGTGGGTCCACCTTTTACATGGTGCAATAGAAGAGATGGTGTGGATATGATCTAGGAGAGGTTAGATAGGTGTGTTAGCAATCATCAATGGATTGATATGTTTTTGGGTTTGACTGTGTGACACCTTAAATATTGGAAGTCCAATCATCACCCTATTCAAATCGATATTAATCAACAACTGGACGGTGACTGGTAATGCCTGGATTCGTAAGGCCTAAGATGTTTTCATTTCAAAGAGTGTTGGGCGGATTGGTCGGGATGTGTTCAACTTGTTTCAAAGATGTGAATACTGAAGATTTGGTTGTGAGTATTAATCTTTATACAGCTCGGTTGAGGCAATGGTATGGCCATAATAGTAGGGAGTTACGGAAAGGTATTAACGACAAATAAACAGGTTAATAAAGGCTATCAGCCACATTGGTGTTGGGGCTTGGAGTGGCATCTGAACGATTAAAAAGGACCTAGAAACTCTTTTAAAGAAGAAGGAAATTCGTTGGAGACAATGCTTTCATGAGAGCTGGATGAAAAGTGGCAATAAAAACTCGAAATACTTCCACTAGAAAACGTCATCTCATAGGGTTCGTAATCTGATAAGGGATCTATAGGATAGTTCGGGTATGTGGAGAGATGATAATAATGGTATTAGTCAAGTGGTGCAACAGTTTTTTATGAAGATGTTTTGTTCTAGCTCAGCTGGGAGTGAGGAAGTTAATATGGTGCTACAACTTATTCAACCGTCTCTTTCTAATGAGAAATGTAATTATTTGGACGCTATCTTTTTTGCTGATGATGTATGCTGGGTTGTTTTCGATATGTCTCCCACCAAAACATCGGGCATTGATGGCCTTCTGGCCCTATTTTATCAGAAGTACTGGTAGGTGGTTGGTGCGCAAGTCACTAAAGCTTGCATAGGTGTACTGAATGAGGGCCTTGATTTGGAAACAGTTAACAGAACCCTTATTACTCTTATTCTAAAAGCCAAGAAACCGGAAAAGGTGGCCAATTTTTGTCTGATAAGTTTGTCTAAAATTCTTTATAAAATTATGGCTAAGGCTCTCGCTAATAGGCTTTACGGTGTGATGAGGGATGTTATATCGGAAACACAAAGTGCCTTTATCCCTAGTCGACTCATTTCAGATAATGTTATTATGGGTTTTGAGTGCATTCATGCCCTTTGAACACGCAAGAAAGGCAAAACAAGAGCATTAGCTTTGAAACTTGATATGTCAAATGCATATGATAGAGTTGAGTGGGGATTTCAAAAAGGAATGATGATCAATTTAGGCTTCTTGGATAAGTGGACCGACAGTATTATGAGATATGTCAGGTATGCATCGTTTTCATTCCCTTTTAATGGCGCAGTGAGTGATTATCTAAAGTCTTCAAGGGGATTACGACAAGGGGAAACTTTATCCCTGTATTTATTTTTAATTTGTGCTAAAGGTCTTTCGAGATTAATTTTTTATGTTGTTCAATGTGGGCATGTGGCTGGTTGTCAGTGTAGTCAGGGAGTAGGGGTCCAAAGGTTTCACACCTTTTCTTTGTTGATGACAGCATGTTGTTTACATAGGAATCAAAGAGAGATTGTCGTGCTATCTGGAGGATATATGCATGCCTCGAGGAAAGTTGTTAACCTTGAAAATAAATCATGTGTTTCTAAATTAACCTATAAGAGGCAGAGGGTGAATAGGTTTTGACAAAATTATTCACCGACTTTTGATTAATCAATATTAATCACATACACCCCTAATCTCTAACACAAACCGTCATTGTCATAAGATAAGTGCGGAATATAAAAACAATGACACAATGATTTGTTTTACATGAGAAAACCCTAATAAGGTAAAAAAAAAACATGCGCCTAACCGCCAATCGAAGCCTTAAATCCACTATCAAAACGATTACAACCTAGGTTGACCACATCACACCCAATCGGTTACTAATCTGCTTTTGCTACCCGCAGGCCTTTAATAGTTATTTTAGGCTCCTGCTTGTACACTACTACTGTACACACAAGACTTAACTCTCAAGAGAAGAAATATGCAACCTAATGTGAACATCAAGAATATTCTAAATACATAAATGTTAGGTCAACACATTTAATGCTTATCTAACCACGGATGAATGAGTCAAACAATCCTAGATATCATGTTGCTATATGACATATATATAACTTAGCTTTTTAAAATAAATGCAAACCAAGATGCAATAGCTATCACAATACAAAGCCCAATGACCAACATAAAAATCTTAAAAAGCCTAATCTCACTGCAAACAAGTGATAAAATAGATATTTTGTTAAGCAAGAACAATATAATGAATAAAGATGGTGTTCTACTTACCAAGTCATGTGAGTTGATAAAGACCCATGTAAGAACATAACCTAGATGATGCTTGATTCAAAAATAGATGATGGGTATTTGGGTTTTGGTCAAGAAAGATTGAACCTTGATGGTTTTTCTTGCAAGACACTCTTAAGCTATATCAAGTTATCTGAAATTTGAAACTCCAAACAGCTAAAAAGAAGAGAAGATGTATTTATATGAAACATAGGTAAAATGATGTCGTTTTAAGCTTCCATCAAAATCACTGTGTATACTGCGGTTCGGGCAAGTTTTCCAAACCGCGGTAAACATAGTAGCCCAACACTGGACAGCTTCACAGTTTGGACCTTTGGACAAGCAATGGCACCAGCAGCGGTACCCTATGCATGAAACATTCTAGCCGCGGTACACTACATATGAAACATTCTAGAACCAATCGTTGTTGGGACCGCAGTTTAGACATGTGCATGGATAGCGACATGTACCTTGTAAAAAGATAAAGGCTCTTATCCAGGCAATTAAACTCACTTTCAAACAACCTAACCTTTATAAATGTTATGCAAGTGTGAAGTGTGATGAAAGACATATATGCACATATCAAGGATACTCAAATACAAGATAACAAGTGCAAGGTAAGTAAGAATGCATGAAACTGTGAAAATGCTATTAAATCTCTTCAATTAAGAGTAGTCACGATAACTACCATCCTTGAAGCACTTGATTTCCATGATGAGGTCCAATATTGTTGATGGAAATCTTCGATCCTAAGCTACTCTTACATTTTGAAATCTCATTGTTATTTTTTTAACGAAAATAAGTCAATCAAAAAGTGAGACACTTAAGAACTTTTAGAAATCGGCGATGTGTGTTAGCAGGCGGGTTTCAGATGCTACAGGAAGTCAATTAGCATAATCGTTGGGTGTTTAGCTGGTTGGTTACCGTGAGAAGTACCTTGGCCTTTCGAGTTTTGCTAGTATTAGGGATCGGGTATGGGAGAGAGTTAAGGGATGGCAGTCCAAACTTTTCTCTATTGACGCTATTGACGGAAAGGAAGTTCATCTGAAGGCAGTAGTGTAATCTATCCCAATGTATTAAATGTCCCTATTTTGGCTTCCTTGGTGGATGATCTTCACAGAGTTTCTGGTAGTTTTTTATGTTTATCGGATGATAAGAAATGTAGAATCCAATAGTGTAGATGGTGAAAGCTCTAATGTAGCAAGGATATGAGAGGGTTAGGCCTATACTATCTCTGTCTCTTTAACCAAGCTTGTTTGGCAAAGCAATGCTGATGGTTGGTCCATAATTCGAGTACGTTGGCTTCTAAAGTTTTAAAACATTGTTATTTTCCTGATTCGTCGAATTTATTGAACTAGTTTCTTTGGAAGGGCTTTTTTTAGGAACAAGATTTCTTGGAAAGATGCTCTCTGTGGAACATTGGTGATGGATCTTCGGTGTCAATTTATCACAATTGTCATCAACTTTTAAAGTTGTGTCACCATTGACTCTAGCTATTCCAGCTAAGGTTGCAGATTGTAAGTTCCTCAGTTTTTGATTGGCTTATTTCGTTGACAACCACATTTTGGGATCAATATGTAAAGGTAGTTTAGGGCTTCATTGTTCGTAACCAAGCTCAAGCATCAAAGGTAAAATCACTTGCTTAACTCCATTGAAGAGATTTAGTGCACACACTCACACTCATGCATTTTATTTTAATTATCTTGCTTGCATGCTTATTTGCCATTTTGTGTGCCTAGTGTGTCCTATTTTTATTTGAGTGTGAATGTATGTTTGTGCCTTAGAAAAAGGATTTTTTCCTCTTTACCGCGGTCTAGACCGCTCTACATGCAGTGCCTCCGCCGTGGCCTGAACAACGGTGTTTGGCAGAGGATGCACACTGTGTCTACCGTGGTCTGTGCGTGTTGCCTACGCCGCAGCCTCCCAAGCAGAGTTTCACAGAGGATGCATGCTATCCAGACCGCGGTCTGTGCACGCTGCATGCACAGCGGCCTACAGAGCGGCGTTGTCCAGACAATACACCACTCTATGTGCCGCGGTTTGGACACTTGCCTGGACCGCGGTACAACCAGTGGTCCTAACGTGTTTTGGTTGCCTTTCGTCCAAAACGACGCAGTTTCACTTTAGGCTTCATATATATATACATCATCTTCTTCCCAACTCGCTTTAAAAGCTTCCAAACCTATTTTTAAGAGAGAGATAAGGTTCTTTAGAAAGAGAAGCTCCAAGAAGCTATTTTTACTCAACCATCCTTAAAATCCAAATTATCAAGCATCTTCCAAGCATGGGTTTCTTGTGTGTGCATTACTAGGTATTCTCTACATGTTCTAAGCTTTATGTTTTCATTACAAAGATATGTATGCCTAGAGTTTTAGTCTTTATTGCACATTAATTGCTTGCTTGAGTGTTTAATTGTTTTAATGACATGCTTGTGTTTTGATTGTTGGTTGAGATGTATTAATTTGTGATAGCTAGCATTTAGGATGATTTTGCCCTTCTAGCTAATTCTTCTTGCCTTTGCATTTAGAACATTGATATCTAGGATTTGCTTTAATTGTCATTATTAATCCTAGATAAGCATGAATGTATTGACCTAGCATTTTTGCATATTGAATATTTTTGCATATTCACGTAGATTGCCATTATCTCTTCATTGTTGTTTTAGCTTGTGGCTAAGTGGTTAGTGCACAAGGCTAGTGATCCAAAATCGCTATTAAGTCCCGTTGGGTAGATTGAAAGGGTTAGTAAGTGGAGGGTTAGACGGGAGGTCAACCTAGGTTGTAAACTTTTACTCAATAGTGGATTTTGAGGATCGAGGGTGGCACTCTAAATAGCCCGTGGTTTTTCCCATTTGGAGGGTTTCCACGTATATTTTCCCTGTTGTTATTGTTTTATGTTTGTTGTCATTTAATTGAGCATTTAAGTATAATGTGGTAGAATTGTTAATATCGATTAATTCGTAAAATTTGTAATTCATCGAATTAAACCCACCCCAACCCCCCCAACCCCCTCCCATGTTTGACTGCTTATTGTAGTGACTTTCTTACTTGGCACTACGATAAAATGAGGTCTTTCTCGGTGAAGAGTGGTTATCATCTTGTATATAGTTTGGATCTTAACCATACCTCGTTAGGTTTGAGTAGTTTGGAGTCGTGGTGGAAGTTTCTTTAGCAACTTAAGATCCCATCGAAGGTTAAGTTGTTTGTGTATACAGCTAACCAAAACTGGTTATCTGTCCGTGTGAGTTTGGCCAAACATGGAATGATATTGGATTGTTGTTGCTCGATTTGTGTTGTAAGACCGGAATCTATCATGCAAGCATGTTATGATGCTCTTCATGTGAAAAGATTTGATCGAATCATCTTTTAATGAACGGTCTTATTGGTGGTGATGGTTACCAATTTACTGATTTTATGATCATTTGCATGTCTCAGCTTTTGATGTAAGAAATGGATCTGCTTTGTATCGTCCTCTAGTGTTTTTGGTTCTGACTGAACAGTTGTGTCCACGGTTCTTCTTCCCTCTATAACGATTACATTATCCCTTGGGTTTTTAGCTTCCTTGAGGACTATAAGCGTGCTAATGAGAAGGTGGAAAAAGTCGTCAATGTTGCAGATATGGACTCTACTAAGTGGTGTCCGCCGGGTGTGGGTGTTTTCAAAGTAAATACGGATGCTGCTATCAATTCTACTGATGGGAAAGTGGCTTTTGGGTTTGTTATTCAGGATAACAGAGGCTTAGTGATGGCTTCTAGTGCTCAGTCTGTGGCGACAGTTTACTCCCATATGCTGTCGGAAGCTATTACTCTCTTGCGTGGGCTGTTGTTTGCATGTGATTCTGAGTTGATGCCTTGTTCTTTAGAGTCGGACGATTAGATAGTTGTTAATCTTATAAAGGCTGGTTCGGTTTCTTGTTTGGAGGTTGGTTTGGTTATCATGGATATTTGCTCTTGGTTGGAGAGTTTTTCTGGTTGTTTTATTGATTTTGTTCCTGGAAAAGCCAATATGGTTGTGCATTGTCTCGCTAAGTTAGGTCTCACTCTTAGTGAGGATTGCTTATGGATGGAGGATGTCCTCCCACCATGATTTTTCAATATATTCATTTTCTCCTAAAACAAATTATTGTTTATTATAAAAATTAATGTTTATTATAAATTCTGGTTTATTATAAGTTTTTTTTTAATAAAAAGATATAAATGAAGATATAAGTGTAATTAATGAATGTACATAATCTTTAGTTTATTTTAGTTAAAGTAATTTTTTTTAATTGGTAAATTTATATTTAGATATTTTTATAATTAAAACTTTTAATAAAATATGGATATACTAATTAGTTTTATAGGTAATAATCTCGACACCAACAAAAAAATCGGATAATTTGATCCGTATTATAGTCCTAGTTTATCAATTACAAACAGAATCGAAAACCGTAAACCTTTAAGCAAGATATTTTATTTTACTTCATGTCACGCCAACATCTCTTTCCATTAAAGCAATAAATATGATACCTATTTACTTATCAAAACTTATATATTTCTTTATAATGACCCAAGCTTTTATATAAATTTTTAATTACGTAATCATAATTATAAAAGTACAAATCAAATTTAGAACCGAAATTAGTTTTATAATATGGATTTGGATCTCCTTCTTACATCATCTTCTTATCATACTGTCCTCACCAAAATCAATGGTCTTGATTGATTATATTTAGGGCTCGAAAAATAAATTGCACCATTTTAGAGGGATGTTGTGTAAATATCACCAGTTCAGTAATGTAAGTTTAAAATGCACCAGTTAACGTAAAAAGATGAGAATACCCTGACAAAATTGAAAAAGAGAGAAAGTTGTTGTTTTGTGAGTTTGAGAAAAGCAACGGTGAGAAAGAAACCGACGACAACGAATCGACAGCGGAAATCGACAAGTTATTGACCGGAACCAGAATACAGTACATTTCGCAGCGATTGACAGAGGTAAGTTCAGTTTGTTTTATGTATCGATTTGTTGTTGACAACTTATCATTGCATTTTAGAATTGTTCTGTTAATTCAAATTGTAGATTAGGGTTTACAATGGTTGTGGTTTTGGTTTGGGTTTGAAATGAGGTTGAATATGTTATGAGGAAGTTGAAATTGTGGTATCGAGCATTTTTTTTTAAATGATAATAAATCGAGAATATTTCAAACGAAATCGAGAAAATTTTAATGAAAGATTCGAGGAAATTTTTCATACGATCGAGATAATTTCTCAAAGGATCGAGAACATTTTAAAAGCGTCGAGAATATTTTTAAATGATTGAGAAATTGTTTTAAACGATCGAGAATATTTTCCTAACGATCGAGAATTTTTTTCAAAGTGATCGAGCTTTTGTTAAAGGATCAAGAAGATTTTTCAAAGAATCGAGAGGTTTTTCAAAGGATCGAGAGGTTTTTCAAAGGATAGAGACTTTTTTCAAAGGATCGAGAATGTTTTAAAACGATCGAGAATATTTTTGTAACTATCGAGATTATTTTTTGAAGGATCGAGATTTTTTAAAATGATCGAGAAGAGAAATTTTTTTATCGAATCAAGAAGATTTATCAAAGAATCGAGAGGTTTTTAAAAGTATCGAAACTATTTTCAAAGGATCGAGAATTTTTTCAAACGATCGAGAATGTATATAAACGATCGAGAATGTTTTTGAGAGGGTCCAGATTTTATAAAATGATCGAGAAGATTTTTCAAAGAATCGAGAGGTTGTTTAAAGGAACGAGACTATTTTCAAAGGGTCAAGAATTTTTTCAAACGATCGAGAATGTTTTTGAAAGGGTCCAGATTTTATAAAGTGATCGAGAAGGTTTTTCAAAGAATCGAGAGGTTTTTTCTAACGATCGAGACTAATTTGAAAGGATCGAAAATATTTGCAAAGGATCGAAAACTTTTTCAAAGGATCGAGAACCTTTTTAAAGGATCGAGAACTATTTCAAAGGATCGAGAACTTTTGCAAAGGATCGAGAATATTTTCAAAGTATCGAGATTTTGTTTCAAACGATAGAGAATATTTTAGAATTTTTTTACAGTTTACTGATGTATTGTTTCTATGACATTGCAGATGACGACCAGTTTGAAGGAATTGCTTAAAACTCTAGAGGAAGATTGGTTCAAGGGGAAATTGACCCGACACGATCATTTTGAAGCCCTCGCCCGTATAAACGATTCACTTAATCGGGTCCCTGAAGAGTTTGCGGTTGAGGATCGGCATCGGTTCATGGCCTCCTGTTTTGGGCATTTCATGTCGATGTATCGGGAGCTGAAGTTTTCGGGTGGTGTTATTCATCAGCTGTTATTGAGGGAGTTGGACCATGACGGGCCGACAAATGAGATGTGATTCTTGTTAGGGAACCATGTGGTCAAGTTTTCGAAGGTGGAATTAGCCTCATCACCGGATTAAGTTTTAGAGTCGTACCGGACACGAGTATGCATGGTGCAATTGAGAATGACATACATCAACGGTACTTTCCTGCACATGATGAGGTATCGTTGGATGACTTGAGGGTTGTTCTTACCCACTGAGAATTTGAACAAGCTTATGATGCTAAGAAGTTGTGCATCATTTACATGTTGAACTGGATATTGATGGGAGTGGACGAGAGATTGAAGATTCCAGTTTGGCAGTTTCGCTTGGTAGAGGACCTCAATGCCTTCGATGCGTTCCCGTGGGGTGCCCACGTCTATAGGCATTCTATATTTTCATTTAATCATGTGTTACCGCGAAGTTGTGAGTAAAAAGGCCAGCAGTCACTGGGCAATGTTGGACATTCCGTGGAAGGGTATAACATCTACGGTCTATCACACGCTCTTTTGGTAAAAAAATTGATTTCCAACATGTACATTACATTTCTAATCCAAATTTTTTTTTTATTATAACTGTACTTATCTTTAATGCAGATATTTGCTTTCGAGGTGATCCCCCAACTGGGCGTCGCTTTCGGGACTTGAAGGGTTACAGACCTTTGTCCTCTTATGTTGAAGTGGGAGTTGACGAAACAACCCAGAGGGAAGAAGCTTGACAAGATTTTTAGTGCTAGGGTAATTAATTTATTTGTTAATCGTATGTTATATTACTTACTATAAGTAACAATGAAATTCATCTAACTACGCTTTCAGATGTCTGCAAGGACGGAAATCATGCCCACAGCAGTTGAGGCGGTGGCACCGTACTTCGCAGGCCTAAGCGAGGAGGGGAGCCCGTATGTGCAGGACGACAGTGTTCACCTTTCTATCCCTGATCCGACTACAAGTGCAGTTCGTCCCGATGAGGAGGGTGGGGGTCCGACTACAAGTGTAAGTCCGGATTTCAGTGGCATGGACACTGGCACATCTTCGCCGTCTCCTCGGCGAGTGAGGCGTAGAAAGGTTCGATTTACCACGCCAGGAAATGGTGCCGATACAGGGGATTCCCGTGCGAGCCTTGCACTTGATGGGGAGGTAAGTTGAGATGGTATTTTTTTTTACCGGATGACGCATGATTGTTTTAGGATTAACAATGTTGCATGATTTCAGACCCGTTTAGAACAGAAGTTGAACGAGTTGAGTGAAACCCTCCGAAAGAGTGAGGATGATCGAAAACAACAACACCGAGAGTTTATAGAGTTGATCCAGATAAGCGAGGAGGATCGACAGCAGCAACATATGGAGTTGCTTGCATTGATCAGGGGCTTTCAAGGCTTCAGGCCGCATATGTATGACAATACACAGGATCCACATACTGGAGGGGCAGATCTGGAGAGTGGAGCTCAGTCTCCCCCTCCCCCTCCCAATCCCCCTCCGAGTGAGCAGCGGGGCCTCCCTCCCGCTCATAGCGATTCTCAGGCTCCCCTTCCACCATCTGCGGAGGAGTTGGCTCCCCCTCCACCGACGACCGACCAGCAGCCTCCCCCTCCCCCTTCCTATCCACCTATGACCAAGCAGCAGGCTCCCCCTTCCCCTCCCCTTCCACCGATGAACAAGCAGTAGGCTCCTCCTCTACCGACGATCTAGCAGCAGGCTCCCCCTTCCCATCCACCGATGACCGAGCAGCAGGCTCCCCCTCCCCCTCCCCCTCCCCCTCCCCCTCATCCACCACCGACGAACGAGCAGCAGGCTCCGCCTCCCCCTCTACCTCAAAGAAGTCGGCCTCCCATCCCCCTCAGAGCGAGGAGCAGGTTCCCCCTCTCCCGTCCTCATCTCAGCATACCCCGACGGGGGGAGTTCGACAGCAGAGGCGTGTACTGAAGCGCGATTGGCAGTTGCTTAGCTCGTACACTTATCCGTGCCAACCTAAGAGGGCAAGGGTAATACTAGAGGGACCTGAGCACATTTTTAATCCTGAGGAACTAGTGGACGGTGACCAGTTGAAGGCTTACTAAGCCTTCAAGAAGAACGTAAACGGGGAACTGTATGTAAATTTCTTTGTTATTTAGATGGCAAATTTTATTGTAATGCATTATATAAATGTGTAGTTGATGGAACATTAATGCAGACGTGATGTTGATTTGCTCGCGCAGGTTGATGCTGCATGGTTCCATCGGTTGCAGACCAACTTCATGGATGTTGATGATGAGGTTCGTGGGAACGTACCGTAAATTCTGTTTATAGTATTTGGAATAGATGTGTAAGTCTCCTCAAATATATTTACGTGTTTATATTCCCAGCATATGGACGCTTACCTCCATATTCTTCGGAATCGTCAACGGGCTTTCCCGAATGTGTACAGTCAGATGGTCAACATATTGGACTCGTAATTTTTTATAAGTATTGAAATTAGTAAAGATTACGCATGCTTGTACACTTGTATGGAAAACAGTAACAACTTTGAGTTTTTGTTTCTACAGTACTATCTGGAGCACCAGTACATGAAAATGATGTCTTGTGATTCTAGCGGGCAGATCGCCCCGAGGCATTGGAATCTTTTGAGGTTATGATGGAAGGATGACGACCTTACAACGGTGCTTGGGGGTGCCCCGAATGGATGCCATCTGTGGCACGAGGTTGACATGGTAAGTGTTAATTGACATGGCTTGCAATTGTATATATAGTTGTCTTTATACATCCTAACACATGTTGTTTATGTTTATAGGTCCTGATACCGTGCAACATTTGACGACAACATTGGCTACTGGTGACTGTGGACCTCACGTGCGGGAAGATGTTCATAGTCGACCCTTGGAGACAGGAGGTCCCAGCTCATATCCGAAGGCAGCAAGTAGCCTCGTTGCTCTACTTTGTGCCCTCGATGCTGAATAAGGCTGGGTTTCATACTGCAAGACCGGATGGACTTAAGAAATTTGAGAAGACAAGTAAGCCGTTTGAAGTCAGCCTGGTGTCGAAAAAACATGTCCCCGGCAGAAGAAATCGTAAGACGTTTCGTAATAGTCACTTTAAGATTATATTATTATAAACCTAATGTTTTATTAACGCTTTTTAACGTGTCCAATTGCAGGGGTAACTGTGGTCCCCACACGTTGAGATTGATCGAGTACTTACTGGCGGACCTAAAGGATTTTGATTGGTCGGAAGAAGATATGGGGATCATTCGGGAGAAGATGGCCGTTGAAATATTTGCAAACTCCCGACCCGTTTAGATTTATGTATTTATTCATTTGTATACATACCAATTATTTTGTATATGTACCAATTATTTTGTCTATTTACAAATTCTTTTGTATATGTACCAATTGTTTTGTATATTTACCAATTCTTTTGTATATGTCCCAATTATTTTGTATATTTACCAATTCTTTTGTATAAAATTGTTTACATATGTATATATAAAAATCATATTTAAATACAATTGCATTTCATTCCACGGTGGAGTCTCTATTAGGGCACGTCTGTCTGTTGTGACCAACTATATGACATATACTACACTTACGTCTGTATTCCTCAGGACTAACTATGCTCGGACCTTCATTACTCAAAGCTGGGTTAGAACATCTCCTTGAAGTATGCCCTGGTTGTAACACCCATGTCTTTCAAGCCCAATTGAAAGGCCCAATTTAAAAAAAAAATGGATAAACGTAAAGCAGAAAAGGCATCAGGTGAGTAAGCCTAAATGAATTGTATGGCTGATAGGCAGCTGTGAGCTTGGTTAATTAGCTCACAACTTCAGCTGTGTCCTTCCATAAGTATATATATTGGAGGATAAATGTTAAGAGCTAGAAAGCAGTAGAATCCAGCGGAAGAAAGGAAAGAGAAGAAAGAAAAGAGAAGGAGAAGTCAGTGAAGCTCTCTCTCGTGATTATAGATTTCAGTTGATTATTCTTTGGTTCCAGTTTCTAATTGGATCTTGTGATTGTTAGGGAAAGAAGATGAAGGGAACCTAGCATATTCAGTCTGAATTAAGCGTGACTTCTAAGTTGTGAGTGAATTAAGTTTCAGTTTTGTTTTTAACTCAAATTTACAGTTTTATGCTTTAATTGCTGCAAATCATTTTAAGCTTTTTATTGCTTTTTATCGCTTTTTATCATTGATGGTGAGTATACAGAGAACTGAAAGTATATATTTTATGTTTATATTAGCATTCAAAATCAGTATAATATTTTTATGAATTATCAAGAAGAGATTATGATTTCTATAAAAGCACCATGTATGTACCTTCCCCAGTTATGATTATGGATAGCTTTTGGGGCCGTTCTACACATGTGTATGTCATGAGTCGCTCTGCAAGTGCATGACCAGAGAAAGAGTAATTGAGTCGCTCTGTACTTGTATGACCAGAGAGTCGCTCTGCCCAAGCATGACCAGAGAAAGAGTAATTGAGTCGCTCTGCACGGGTATGACCAGAAGTTATTCATGTCTCGGCGTTTGCCCGAACTATTTCGGCTTACGTATTGAGAATATCCCCGGTACGAATTTGGTGCAGATTAAGATTTTATAAAGTATTTATTCTTGTTCAGCAAAGAGAAGCATTCAGTTTATTCAGTTTATTCAGCACGAAAGTAGATATATATTATCTTATACCATGTATTACTGAATGTTTATTGTAAAGTGGTTTAGAAAAGTGTTTTTAAAAGTTTTCATTCACTCACTGGGCGTTAGCGCTCATCCTTTCACTCTTAAATATTTATCCAGGTAGCTGCTCAGTTGTGCGGACTCAGAAGTTTTGAGGTGGGCCACTCGATATCATCATGAAGCATAAAAGTCATGCATTTTAAATTTTCATGTACATATTTAAAAATATGAGGTCGGCATGGTTGGGACGGTAGGCATGGTCGGGATGGTAGGCATGGTCAGAACATGATCGGATTTCTACTCGATCTGTTCGGCCTACTCGGCCCACTCGACCTACTCGGCCCACATGGCATATTCGGTCTATTCGGTCTACTCGGCCTACTCGGGTTTCTTACTCGGCCTGTTCAGTTTCCCACTCAGGATGGACTACTTACTTAGTTTTTAAAGTGGTCGGTTTTTGGTCCGATCGGTCATTTTTGACAAACTTTTTGTAACAACGAAATTATGAAAAGAAATTGCAATTATGTACATTTTGTACTCTCCAATATTTTCCTTGCATTTATTTATGTTTTAAAAGCGAATTATTTCCTATTTAAATTTTAGTAGAAAGTTCTTTTATCATGCTAGTAAAAGCTCAGCCCACGAGGTCTCCCTCGTACTCGAGAGAGGAGTCGGGGTGGGTCCTGTCATTAGTTGTCGACAGCGTCTACAATTCTGTGTAGTTGTTCTCTCCGAAGACGAGATAAGACGTGAAGGTCTCGGCCGGCCAGCTTGTCTCCTTGAGCTTGGATTCAAAACGACTCTCTCAGCGATGTCAGATGGCATAATCCAAGTGGAAGGATGTCCAACCGGCATAATAGGAACTGATTAGGCATCAATAAGTGTTTGTCGCTTGTAGTAGTCCGCACAGAGAGATGTGAAATCCATGTTTCTGTCCCTATAAAAACATTGAAAACGAACGGATTCACATTTAAGTAATATTAACCGTACACAAAAGCAATTAATGTACCTAACGGCAGCGAGAGTGTGAGAACATGGAAGAAGGTCCATTTGGAATTTGTTGCATGTGCAGGTCTTCCGGGCTAAGTCAACGGTCCACTGTTTACCAACCCACTTCACTGAGAATATGTTCCAGTCAACTGGATTAACGGTTTTAAAATTGCACTTATCAACACGTTTGAGGATCACAAGATGTGATGCGTCGGTCAACTGATGACGCATGGATTGTGCAGCCCTATACCGATCGTGAAACCAACGTTGTAGCATATTCCTAATGAACTCTGCCAAAGTCAACATAGGCAGTTGCCATGCAAATTTAAGGCATGAGTTTATGCATTCTGTAGCATTTGTTGTCATGACCCTATACCTTATGTCAGGGTAGTGTACACGGGATAACTTCTATGGACCGGCATCAATTACATATTCATATACATTCGGGTGCAAGTTTCGCAACTCTTCCATGTGCCGGGTATATTGCAACTCGGTGTACGCTCGGGTTACTTTATCCATTATTACGGCAACATCCTTTCTATGATATCGCTTCTTAATATTTTCATAAAAGTGCTAGCAACATATGGTATGGGTGGCATAAGGGAACACTTTAGAAATCCCTGCTTCAATGCTTGCATGTCGATCGGAAATGAAAACCAAATCATCTATATGGCCGAGGACACCTTTCAAGCAATCAAAAAACCACTCCCATGATAGGTTGTTTTTCGAGTCACTGTACCCAAAAGCAATTGGATAAACTTGTTCATTCCCATCTTGTGCAATTGCAACAAACATTGTGCCTCCGAATCTACCCTTTAAATAGGTACCATCAACGGCAATAACTTGATGCATACACCTCTGGAATCCTCTGACTGAGGCACCCAACGAGATGAAAAATTATAGGAATTTACCATTTTCATCGCACTGTAAGTCAGTAATCGTTCCGGGATTTTGTTGTTCCAACACGTAACCGAATGATGGCAGCAGTTGGAAGCTTTCCTCATGCGTTCCATAGGTCAGTGACAATGCATAATCAAGGGCTTCATGTGCCTTACTGTACATTATTTGGATGCCATACATTGTTTTCATGTCGACGATTATGTCCTTCGGACGCATTAGGCGACCATCTTGTTGCTGCAATCTAGGTGCAACCACTTCTCCAATTATGACTACACTAGTTTGTCGATGGCGACGGTGAATCTCCTCCAATGGACAAGTGTGTTCGTTGATAAAACTTCTTACTTGTAAGTATGTGTCTTCATCTCTCCTAACCGCTCTTAACTTCCACGTACAGTTGTCCATCAAAAAAACCAAATGTAATGTTGTCTTATTCGACCTTTTGACCTTCCACTCGAAGTTGTGCCGCATTGCAAAATACCCATCCAATCTCTTCAAATCCTTTTTAGTAGGAAAAAATTGACCTTTATATATCATTCTCGTAGGTTCATCTTCTACCAAGTTCCTACTTCCATCCATACCAAACGAGTATGATTCTGCTCCTGGAATAACCCACGTTCTGGCATTCTCAGAATCAGATGGAGTTACATCAGGCCGAACTTCAGATGTCCCAGCTATATGTACTGCAGTGGAACTACATCTGTGTACACGTCTTGCACGGCTTTCCCTTTCGAACGGTTCTTCATCTTCCTCATTGTTCACTACATTATGTACCGGATGAAAATTTGGCTCATTAGCCACCTCATGGATTGGTAAGTTATGAGGTTCATTGTTCCGCTCATTGTTCCGCTCATTGTTCATGTCATTGTACATCTCATTGTATTAGTGGTTGTACTGCCTAACATTCATTTCAATATGATAACCGAAATCATCGTCCAATTGAGCTCCAACTATATCACCATGGTCGACTACTTCCGGTGGGACACCACATAAGTTTTCCCTACCGTCAATCCCACTTCTTTCTGTGAACAACTGGTTGCTTCCGCCTGAAGATCGAAAATGTTGGGTGTTATCATGAGGAGGGATGTCTTCACCTATGACGCCTCCTTCAGCCCTCTCAATTAAACTAACACATACTTGAGGGATCACCCTATCTTCCTCTAGCATAAACAAAACATCAACGTCATTTCTTATAAACGTGCGACATGTTATCCCGGGAATGATTGATATAGATTGTAGATCAGCAATGTATTTATTCACATCGTACTTCACAACGGTTTGTACGATCGACACCAGTTCTTCGTAAGTCATATTTCTGGACACATACATTTCTTGGTTATCGGAACCAAGAAACCTCTGACTTCCATCAGGTAATTGCTCCCATCGACCATTCTAAGATACTACTAATCTAACCCGATCCATTGTCCTGTGAAAATCATCATCACAAAAAATTATTAACAAATAAAAATAAAAACTTTTACAAGTACTACGAATTACAAAAATTTCTCAACTGTAACGGATCGACCATATGTTCTTCGGAATCGATCTTCTTTAGTAATGGATCGAGAACATTTGCAAACGGATCGAGAACATTTTCTAAGTGATCGAGCTTTTTTCAAATGGATCGAGTACTTTTTATAAGAGATTGAGAACTTTTTCAAGGGTTCGAGAATAATTAACAACGGATCGATAACTTTATAACGGTTCGATTCGAGAACTTTTTTCGAGAATATTTGTCAAATTATCGAGAACTTTTATCAAGGGAACGTGAACTTTTAACAAGGGAACGAGAACTTTTTCTAAGGGATCGAGGTCATTTCTAACGGTTCGAGAACTTTTTTAAGGGATCGAGAATATTTGTCAAATGATCGAGAACTTTTATCAAGGGATCAAGAACTTTTATCAAGGGATCGAGAACATTTTCTAAGAGACCGAGAACTTTTTCTAAGGGAACGAGAACTTTTTCTAAGGAATGGAGAACATTTCTAACGGTTCGAGAACTTTTTTAAGGGATCGAAAATATTTGTCAAATGATCGAGAACTTTTATCAAGGGATCGAGAACTTTTATCAAGGGATCAAGAACATTTTCTAAGGGACCGATAACTTTTTCTAAGGGATTGAGAAATTTTTTAAGGGATGGATAACGTTTTTAAGGGATCGAGATTATTTGTCAAATTATCGAGAACTTTTATAACGGTTCGAGAACTTTTATAACGGTTCGAGAACTTTTGTCCAGGGATCGAGAATTTTTTTGTCGAGCATTTTTTTCAAATAATCGATCTTTTTTTCAAACTAAACAAAAGCTCGTTCCAATATAAAATAAGCTCGATTCATCTTTAAATATTCTCGATCACACAAGAAAAAAGCACGGATGTTTTCTATTTTCATACATTCTAGTGCAGAATCTGTAATGGATACATTGATATCGAGGAATGAATACATTGTTAACTCATACAGAAATGAATGCAAAATATTTGAAATGCATAAAAGAAATTTAAGTGAAGATTATAAATATTTGTTACCTTCTACTGTAGAATCTGGAGAGAGAGTCAAGTTTTTCAAACAAGTTTTATGGGGAGATACCAACGAGTTTAGAAAGTTGCTTTTTAAAAATTAAAGTTTTGGGGGAATTTGGGTAGTTCACCGTAATAGGTGATTTTTAAACTTAAGTTATTAAAAGGGTAACATCATCACAACACACCTTCCAAAAAGTGATATATCTCACAATTTCCTTTTATATTTACTGATGTAGTAAAAATATAAAACTAATATAAATAATTCAGACTATTGAATTGATATATTAGACACGTGTTAATATATTATAGTGACGACAATAAGGTAAAGACAATTAAGGTGAACAGTGAATATAGATGCTGTTATCTGACATAGAAAAATGATTGGTTCAATTTGATTCTATTTTTCACAAGATGGAAATAGAGTTGTTTCGTATTTACAAGTCAAGCCTAGATCATGCCCATCCGTACTTAAAATAGAGTTGTTTCGTATTTACAAGTTAAGCCTTAATTTAACCTTTTTGACATTTATTGTAGTTTTTTTTTCTATTTATCTCTCAATGGGTCATAATTGAAATTATTAAATTATTTTTTTATTTTAATTTTAAAGTTAAATATTAAAAAAATTATTTATTAGTTATCACTTAACACAAAATCACTTTTATTTAAAAAAAATTCTTCAAAAAAAAAAAATCTTAACATTTATATATTTAGGATTTTATCATAATCATATATCCTACACATTTCAGATCTTGGTATGAGGCCATTGAATGAATTGTTTTGTATAGTAACTCTAACCATGTATTTTTTTTTTAATAAACTAAAAGGAATATATTTATTTTTAATTATATGGAGTTAATTTATTTTCTAAAAATAATATTTTACTTATTATTTAGTGGTCAACAAATTAATTTATGAAACGTTAAAAATATTTGGATTTTGTTTGTTTTCAGATTTATTAAAGTAATTGTTTATACATCTTTGTATTATGTCAATTAAAAATGCTTATCAATTAGTAGCTATAATGATATATGTAACATTATTTGCTTGAAATTGTTTTTATCTCTTAAAAAAATAAACAATCAAAACTTATACTTAGACGTTTGAAGAAAAGCAAAACATATTATTTGGATTTCAGGAAGAAAAGTTTTGTTGAGGACATGTGGGCCTTTAACAATGACTTCGATTCAATACTTCAATAGGCCTCTCCCCTTTTCTCATTTTGATAGAGGTAGGCCGAATAGAAAATGCAATGTTGAAATATAGGAACTATTATAAGCTCTTATTGTGCTGGGTTTTGGGTAGGCCCATTAATTATTTTCCAATGCCTTATTATTGTTAAATCTTTTATTAGAAGTAGATTTTCCTATTTAGATTAGGAATGCTTTAAAGCTCTACATATATTGATATATATGAGATTACTTATTAAGGAAATAAATTTGAGTGCTATTACATTAAAGGATTTGTATACAAATTAGAGGATTAAAATTAGTATAATTGTTACTTTAAGTAAGAGTGATTATCATACAATAAAAATTAACAAAAATGTAGAAAAAAAGAAAATAGTGCTTCAAAAACGCACATGGTGAAGCGGTAAGTTTATTTTGTATCCTTTATTCATGATTAAATTATAAACCCTAGGCTTTGGTAAGAATAAAATTAGAGACTTTTTAAAAAGAATAAAATTAGAGACTTTTTAAAAAGAATGAAATTTGAGTTTTTAATAATGTGAATTCAATGTTTTAAGTAATGATCACGATTTTAGAGGTTGGATCAGGGGTGGACACTATTTTACGATTCGAGATAAATGGAACCGAATGTCTGAATGGAGCATAAAAGACAATGAGTCGAGTCACCTGTTACGACAAGTCAATCCAATTAAGAAAACAAAATTTGAGATTATGAGAGTATAGACGGTTTTGCTCTGCCAAAAATCGAATCAAACTGAATAACCCTAGTGATATATATATATATATATAAACTTTCGAGTAAAGAAACTTTTACTTTAATTTCGGTACGAACCTTGATGAAATCACATCGATTTTTATAAATTTTGATCTGAATATTTTTATGGATAACAAGTTTATTGAAATCTATTCATAAATAAAATTTGAGCATTTTTCAAGACCTAGAACTTTTTTTTTATTATTTTCCTATAATTCTTCCATTTTTCCAATGCCTTCATAATTAACAAAATTAGGATGAATAGTTCTAATGCTTAAAAAAATCCCAAATTTTATTCAATAGATAGATTTCATTAAGCTTAGCATCCATACAAAAATTTGGATTATATATGAATCGATGTGAATTCATCAAGATCCTTACCGAAATTAAATTAAAGACCCTGATGGAATCATATCGACTTTGTTTTTGTTTTATGTTTTATGTTTTATATATTTTCATTTGAAAACCAGAAATTGATTTTTATGTTTAAGAGTCGACCAAATCAAAAACACATCTGGTAACAATAATTGAAAACAATATTTTTATTTTTATTTTTAATATTATAATATGTATTTAGCGAAATTGTTTTGAAAACATATTTTTTTAATATGTAATAAGTAAAACCTTTTAAAAACATACATTGTTAGAGTAAAAATAATATTGCTGGTAGTTAAATTATATATAGTATTAATTAAAATAATTAACACTTATTTGTATTTTTTAATTTATTTCCTAAATAATTTTATAAAAAAATTCATTATTGTATAAAAAAAATATAATTAACTAATAAATATGATATATATATAATTACTATTGTGTAATGTGGTTGAAATGCTGAATATTGATGAAAAAATAAAATATATTTAATCTCATTTTAATATGATATATATAAAAAAATTGATTAATGGTAGATTCTATACAAACCAATACGATGGAAACATCTGTGTGATATTTTCTGTATTTCCAACTTTTAACGCCTTTAGCGGAAAAAACGATTTTCAGTGTTTTCAAAACAATTTTGTCCATAAACAACACCAAATGTTGATCGTTTGGTTGTTAATTAGAAAAACTTTTTTAATTGGTAGGATTATCAAATTATTTAAAAACTATTTTAAATTATAGGGATACATTAGATATTTAAGTATTATTAAAAAGGTTAAAAATGATTTACTTGGAAAAACCTAAAATTTGAGTAACAACTAAACGATACAAAAAAAAAACGAGCTTTGTTAATTAAAAAAGTTTTTTTAACCTGTAGACAAACTCTTCCAAACGAGCACAGAATCTCCTAAGCTTTTGTGATTCAAAAAATAAAAGACACTTTCACAAAACAATATAGAATGTAAAAGATTTAAACTTTCACACTCACAATGCTCATGACCTTCCCATCTCACAACATTACACTTGCATGACACAAAGCCGCTTATAGCTCATCTCTCTCACTATCTCACACACAACACCCTCAAAAGCCCACAACCGCTCACGATTCATTCATACCATCTCTCACATAATCTTACACTACATGTTGGGAATTTGAACCGATGATCGTGAATCATGCATAATATACGATCATAACTCATAGCAATTAATAACGTCTGTAACAGAAAAATAGATAGGAGAAAATAAACCAATCACAACACAAGATATACGTGGAAAACCCAAAATCAGAGAAAAAACCATGGACCGTCAAAACGACATAGAAAGTTCCACTATATGATAAATCGTTACAAACCATATATATTCTTGGATTCTCTCTCACACCCAAACCCCAACCCACTAAGCCTTACCAAAACCCCAAGCTCACAAACTAAGTTTTACATCATGACTCTTAACTCATAAAGCTAACAAAATTCTCACCAAGAACCCCCTCAATATCCCCTAGGTTTCCCATGAATCTCATCAACGGATCTCTAACTTGATCCAGTGATATTCCCTTAAATCCCTACCCGGATAATCTCGTGGGTCTCTCGCCCGGATCTCACTACTCTCTGATGTTACATGGTTTTCTTTTTCGCCATACATAATAACCTAGATACAAGGTTCTATTTATACTAGTTACATAGAGCTAAGACCAATAAAGAAATCCATCTCCTATACATACAAGACTTACTTGTTCCACAAAAATACTATTTCCTTTTATAACAAGTCTTCTTGTAAAGAAAAATCATTTTCCTTCAAGCACAAGAACTTCCTAGAAGAAAACCTTTTCATTTTTCGCACCTATGCAAATACTTCGTTACCGCAGTTTGGGTTGCGGTTTGTAACATGTGCCCTATAACGCGAAAAGCCACTGGAGATTACCGCTCAGAAGACCGCGGTCTTCATCTTTGCCTTCGTCGCGGCCTGAACCGTGTTTTATCTCCTATAATCAACTGATCCCTGTTCCGTGGTCCATGCAACTTGTCCGTACCGCGATTCCTTTTGGAATCCGATTCTTTAGTTCCTCCTTAAAAAACCATCTTCAACTTCTAAAAGTTTTCCCACATCTCTAGGAAGTTCCACAACAGTTAAGTTTTATTTGATTAACATTGGGTTCACTTGAGAATACAAGCCAAAACCTAACAATTCTCCCATTTGGCTTGATTTCTCAAGACCTTTGTCCACAATCACGACCCTCTATACTAAGAATCAACATACTTCACCACAATGTATAACCACTTGAGAATAAATCATCCTAAGATTTTTTTTTTATGTTCATTGTTCCGGTACCATATCGAAAATAACTTATTGAAATTGTGGTGCAACTCCTCATGTCAGATTTACCAGGGAATTCGTCATCCATCAACATCCTTATCCACCATACACCTTGCATCTCCTTCTGAAAAATTCCTTGTGCATAATTATTGACCACTAGCAGCGATATATCATCTGCCATGGCCAATGGGGAAAACTGTCTAAAGGATAAACATCACCCAACCCCATGAAAGACCTTTTGTCATTGCATCACATACCTGGTGAAAGACTTGCTACTAAACCCGAAAGTGTTTTACTGGATAAGCCCTACACCACACCAAAGACTTCGAGCGTTCAAATATATATTTGTATATACTCAGTTAGTACCTTATATAACCCAAATTGGATCTCCATGACTTGTATCTGTCACCATAAGCCACACTTCTCCTCTATCTCTATTCTTTCTTTCATCAAACCTTACTAAGTTTGAAACCGCTATCAAGACGTATCTCCTTTTATAAACTATATTAGGCAATCATGAATCAGCATCCCAATACCACCAAGTCCTCCATACAACATACCATAAAGACTTGAAAAAAGTCATCGTCGACCAAGACTCTGGTACCAGATGTTAGGAATTTGAACCGGTAATAATGCATAATGTTATTGGAAAACTCTAGGTAACATGGCACGTCAGCAAAAGACTAGGGTCAGGAATACCACGTCACTAGAGTTTGATCAGGTTAAGTCAACACAGGTAGGATCGAGTAAGCCCGACCAGTTCTCCCTCTCCAGATAACATAGATGATCGGATTAGAAAACCCGATCGCATTGTCAAGATGGTTGAGACCAAGGGTTAGGTCGAATCAATGATCGGGGAAACAAGAATGGTCGGGAAAATAGACTATCGGACGCGTGAAACGTGGAGAACACCCAGATTCAATGGAATCAATACTCAAATACGCTAAAAATGAGTCTGATTTGAACAAGGTTTCTGGAAGCGTACTCTGATAAGGAAACAAACTTCATTGTAGTTATCAGAGTCTAAATTAGGAAAGAGATCTAAAGACAATTGAAGTACAAGTCAACCCCAAATAGGGAAGAAAGAGAGCACGACTCTAAGAAGTTAGAATTTTATTAAATGACAGAAACTTTCCTTACCTTTACATCAAGAATTAGGGTTTTATGCATGTATAAATAAACCCAAAAAACACCTAAAAAGGGTTGAACGCAATTCCAAGAAAAAAGGCAAGAGTGATTGAGTGTGTAATATTTTTTCTACATAGTGAATTTTTGTTGCTGTAATCGGCAATCGTGGAGGTTTCCCCCATTGGGGTTTTACCATGTAAAATCTTACGTCTTATTTATTTTTCTTATTATCTTTTGTTTCTACTTAGCCATTACTTTGCTCTAATTGTGTGATGGGAGACTGTTCCAAAAATCACCGTCAACAACTAGCACTAGAAGGAGGGGCTGAACCTTCGACAATATTTTATTTACGTAATTAATTGTGAAGACCGACTAAAAGCTATATCATGGACACTGGTAGAGACAGAAGTAAATCTCCCCACAGTGTCGACGCAACACATGAGACCAATGACTAGAACCTTGCGGATGTTACCGCTACAGAGGTGATCCACCCGTAAGGACCCCGCTATCCGTCAGGCCTGACACTGTTACCACTACAGGTGCGACTGCTGTCATCTCCCCAGAAGCATTCAAACAAATCTAGGAATCCTTACAAAAATTCATCGAAGATGCTGCCAAACAAGGAATAAGTATATCAGCTACGACTAACCTAAGTTCGTCGTACCAACTTTCCATGCCAATCGTGGCCTAAGATCCAAAGATACGTTTTAAGATAGTAGCAATCACACTAGGAGCACCCCAGAAACCTGGAAGGGATGAGGCAGAATATCACAAAAGGATGGGGGTTCACACAAGAGAAGTGACCGAGAAGATCGGGGAACAAGGCAGCACTAGGAATCTAGTTCACGGGAAGATGTGGAGAGGTACAATAGAGTAAAAACTTACCCCGAACATGAGCATAAGTATATTGACAAGAAGAAAAGATCTCGCTCATATTCATGTGATGGTGAAACGGCCCCTAAAAGATGTAGAGAACTAACCCCGGTGATCAGGCGTGACCCTTTTGACGCTCAGATCAGCAGGAGGGTCCCTAGGGATCCATATGGGGTAACGATCCTTAGGGATTGACGAACATAGGGAGCTGGAAGGAGGGCAAGAAATTCTTCTTAGAAGAATAGAAGCCATCGAAATGAGATAAAGCTCGGGAACTGATCGAGAACTCCGGAAGCCCGTTTATTGATTCATTAAAACAGGCCCGCTTATTGGAGAAGTTCAGAATGCCATATGTGGAAAAATTCAAGGCCAAATCCGACCCACAAGAGCATGTGAGGAGGTATCAAAGTGTAATGGCACAATATGATTACAATGACTCTCTCATGTGTTGCATGTTTCCACAAACGTTTGGAGATCAGGGGTCGAGTTGGTTTGGAGGATTGCCCGCGGGTTCTATTAGAAACTTTGAGGAGTTGGTGCAAGCATTCACTAGACAGTTCATGGGGAATATCCAGCGAAGGAATTCTATATCGGTATTATCAACTCTGAAGCATAGAAATGATGAGAAGTTGATAGACTGCATGACTAGATTCTCACAAGAGGTGTCAGAAGTTTAAAACCCCAATGATGATGCGGTGATATCGGTAATCATCAACGGTTTATAGCATAACCATCTAACACTAAGCCTAAGGCAAAGGGGACCGACCACGTATTCAAGCATGGTAGACCATGTCGAACGGTATGCCATGGCAAAAGAAGAATGATTGACCAGAGAACTTATACATGGGGGTCGGCTTGAAAGCAGTCAAAAGAATAAAGACAGTAACCCAACGAGTGGCAGCAAAGAGAAGCAAAACGGTAGCAGAGGAAAAGGTAAAGATGGGTGAAAGGAAGATGACAAAGGTATTAGGCAATATACCAACTACACTCCGCTAGCTAGAAGACAGAAAGAAATCCTGAATGTGATAGAGGATAAGAATCTGTACAAGAGACCCCCGAAGCTATCAAGTTTTGCCAGAAGAGACAGCACTAAGTACTGCTGGTTCCACCCTGAAAACAGTCATGAAACTTCAAAGCGATACCACGTGAGGGATTATATCGAGAAGCTAATTAGAAAGGGCTCCTTAAGGATATGATCCTCATGAATGGAGATGATAGGGGTAAGAATACCATGATGGATAAGCGAAATAGAAGTCAGAGGAGTCCAAGAAGGGATCCAGGTAATAGAGTAATCAACACCATCTTGGGCGGGCCGTACACCTGGAGTAGTAGCGAGGAGAGAATGCCTGAAATTAGAGAAGCCATATATGGACAGAGAAACCTGGAGGTAAATCTGTTAGGACCCGATCAAAAGAAGCTCAAATAAGGTTGGGACCATATAATTTTTACCGAAGTTGGCGTACATGCATCAGAAGTAAGGCCGAACAACGCGATTGTAGTGTAGAATTGCAAAAGACATAGAGAACTAAGAAGGATACACATCGACAACGGAAGCTCGGTAGACATTCTCAGTGTGAAAGTATTTGACCAATTCGGGCTGCAAAGAAAAGACCTTCAGCCACTCAAAATCCCTCTAAGAGGCTTTAGGGGAGCGGAGGTGAAGTCGCTTGGAATAGTTAAGTTGCCTATAGAGATTGGTAGCTCTCCTTTGAAAAACAATATGTACAAGGTTATACTAAATAACCTAGAGGGGGGGTAAATAGGTTGTCTCTCACTTTTGACAAATCTTTCGAGACTAGTGACAAAACCTTGATAAGCATACAAATTAACATTCAACATGATTGTTATGAGAAAACAATATATTCATGTATGCTCAAATCTCTACTCTTAGTCTACAAAACATACAACAAGAATCAATGTATCTTATGAAAAAATATATTCAATGTAGACAAAATTCCATAAGTTGTACTTAGAGTATTACAATGTTGTACTTTACAACTTGAATGGAATATCACAAGATACAAAGTTATCTAACATACACAAACAATATTGTGTAAGGAAGTCAACTTACATATAAAGTTCTATCCACATTATTCAAATGACAATTATCAATATAAGAGATATAGGGAAAGAGAAAAGTTGACACTAGATATAACATGGTAAACTTCCGAAGAGGAAACATCCAAGGGCTAGCAATCACCGGCAAACAAAATCCACTAGTAGATAAGAAAAATACAATTTCTTAAGTGACCCGTTCACCTAGAAACTACCCTGATATCCTACTCATGAAGATGTCGCCCTCATGCTCAACAATCTGAGGCCTCACAACTCTTATCAAGATTTCCACGCTCACCTTTCCGAATCCTCAAGACCCTAGGCAAGACTTCTTGCTCAACTATCCGAGTCCTCCCGACTCTAGTCAAGACTTCCTCACTCACCTATCCGGATCCTCACGACCCTAGGTAAGACTTCTTGCTCGACTATCCGAGTCCTCCCGACTCTAGCGAAGACTTCCTTGCTTGACAATCCAATGTCTCACACCTCTTGCCAAGACTTTCTTGCTCAACAACATAGGTCTCACACCTATTGTCAAGACTTCCTTCTACAAGGCATCTAAGTGATCATGAATGCAAAACGCAAACAAGCACGCAACATAGAATAAGATGATCAACAAATTCTATGGAAACTAGAATTAATCAATGAGCACACAAAGTATATTTTCTAGTTTATAGTCCAAAAGTGACACCACACAAGATGATGCATGAGCATATGAAATGTATGGATTAGGTACACTCCATGAAAATCTAGACATAGACAATAAAGTTCACAAAACAAGATTGTCTAGATCTTATGCATAAATAAAAATCTAGAGCATGCTAAATTTCCAAACACACACTTTAAACCTAGATTTTATTCATGTTGCTAAAGCTTGAAATAAACATGTTCATGAAGTACATATTCAAGACTTTAGTACTAACACAAAAATGCAAAAAACACAAGATATGATCAATCAAATCTCTAGCAATCATTTAGAGCATATATTCACAAAATAGTCAATTAAACTCTAATAGACTCTAAATATAAAATAAAATGTGCTAATCCTAAATTTATTCAACAAATGAGTTCTAGCACATGATAAGACTATTAATCACGAAAATAAAGTCAATCAAAGCACAAATAGTCCTAGATAAGATGCTAGCACAATACAACTCACAATCATGTGAAAACATAGGTTTGATTGAAACCTAACTCACAATCAAGTTTCTAATTAAGCACAACTAGCATTTAATTGAAGATCTATCACTCATCAACATATGTTCAAGTCAAATACACACAAGTAGAAAGAAGACCCAAGGTATTTGAACATTAGAATCAAGGAAATCAAAAGACAAACAAATACCTTGTCAATTTCGAGTGCTGTCACGAAAACGAAAATGGTGCGATCCACCAGAAAAACTTGAACAAATGACTTCAAGGTTGTTTGGAGATGATAGAGGACTTCAATACAAAACTTCTCCAACTTGAATCACTCAAATTGGATAAGAAATGAGAGAGATATGGTGATTCAAAGTTGAGAGAAAAAACCTGGAAATTTTCTGCACTACATTTTCTTCTTCCATAAAATGAAATGTGAGAGGGAATAAATATATAAAGGAGAGGGAAAATTGGGCATATGAAATGACCAAAAGGGACAAGTAGCAGCCAAGCATGCTTGCTGCCCGAGATGGCGTGTGGGCATCTCGGGACAGCAAGCCTTCTGCCCCGAGATGGCCACGCGCCATCTCGGGAAAGAAGAGCTTTGCTGTCTTCTTTTTCGCTCGACCTTCCTTCACGTTCTTCGACCGTTCTCCGGCCTCCGAACTCGAAATTTTAATCCGTTTGCGGATTACGAACCATAACTCTCTCATGGACATGGACATGTAAGATACCCAACCCATAAAATTAGAATTTGACTTGATATATGAAGACGAAGACAATGTACGCAACATGACTGGAAAGTATCATAATTTTTGACTTGGAACTTGAAATCAATAGTATGAGTAACCGAAATGACCGGAACTCAATCAAGAATGTTTTAAGACTAAAATCAAGTTCAATATCCATGTTATAGAAACAAATAAACAAACAAACACATTTCACACAAGAATGCAAACTACATAGAGATAGTCTCCAATCATGCATTTTCCAAAACATGTTACTTTCATACCAATGCATGATCATTCAACTTCAAGTGTGTGAAAGTGTTATACCAAATGATGCACTACGATGCAGGGACACAAATGTATGAATTGTGTGTGTGCGCCTAAGCCTTGAAAGAGAAAAGAAAGGTCTTGATATACCTTTGTAGAAACATGAAGTATTTTTCCCTTTGAAGACTTGAACTTGCTTGAATAGTTGTCATTTCTTCTTTGAAGCTTGAATCATCATGAATCCTAGACAACTAAACAATACAGAGTAAATGTTGTTTTGATATAGAATAATGCCAATATAACTCACAAACCTAACAATCTTCCCCTTTGGCAAATTCTATGTCAAAACACCTATACAAAATACTAAAACACGTAAAATGAAGATTGGTCACAAAATCACACCCTCACATTACAATGAGTTAGTTCCTTAAGACTAATCTTCAACAAGTCTTGAACTTCTTCTTGATCTTCTCTTGTAGCCACCTAAAATAAACTTAAAGCACAAAGCATATCCAAGAGAAAGACACATATGGCAATATACAATTATGGCACGAATTAAACATTTAAATTCAAAAATGAATCATGTATCTCCCCCTAAATATATGCTATCTCAAAGATATTCTTAGCCAAATGAAATCACAATATTACATGCCATAAGAAGTTTAATACTTGACAAATATTCAAAGAAGATATGCTAAAAGAATATGATATTTCTCCCCCTTTTTGACATAAAATTATGCCAAAGGAAAAAAAAATGATATCTTGAGATCAAATAATGAAACAATTGGTGATCTCATATAATGTTCGGAGATGGATGCCTTACTTGAAGCATTGATTTATTTCAAGCATCTAGCTCCCATATCTTCTCCCTTGATTCTAGTTTGCTTTTCCATGTTAACCTATCAAAGGTTATTCAAATCTATACACCACAACAAACTCATCAAGGTATAGTGAATCACAAATGCATAAATTTTACTCTTAAGCATATAGGTCATTTCTACCAAGTTCAACAATTGCATTAACAATCATATTAACCCCAAATATGAAGGAATTGGTATCAACGACAATCATATCAACCTCAAACAAGAAAAGATTTGATTACAACCACAACTACTATCATTCAAAGTAAGGAGGAATTTTCTGCAATTACAATCAATTAAATTAATTAAAACCACAATTACTATCACCCTATGCAAGGAGGAATTTTCATAACTATAACCAATTGGATTGATTACAACTACAATTACTATCGACCCCAAACAAAGAGGAATTCACTGTAACTACAATCAATAGAATTAATTACAATTACAATTACTATCGACTCCAAAACAAAGAAAAATTCATTGCAACTATTCTCATTTCAATTTCAAGAATGATGGAATTGATTGCAATCTAAACTACTATACAACCCCAAATAAGGAGAAGTTGTCTGCAAATACAATCATATAATTATTACAAAATATTTCATGCATTATTTGTGATCAACAATACAAAGGCATATGGTAATACAAAGAATCATCATGCAAATCCAGAAATATGAAACAGCATCTACAAGATTCGTTATATCAACCAAAGAATATGCCAACAAATATCAACATGAAACATGTGAACATATCATAAAAGAGAACAAAGTATAGCATACGATGCTCCTCCTTGATAAGTGCTCTATCTAAGATCAAGATAGAATAATGTTCACAATAAATCCACACAATCACACATTCAAGCAATTTTAAAGAAATCCAACAAAATATGCTCCACAAACTATGAGGATACACCAAGATTTTCAATCTCTCTCATAATTCTTCTAAAAATTGTTAGAATATCAAAATACTCTATAAGCAAAAGTGTGTGTGTGGATTTTGCTTCAAGCATATATAAAAGGAGTGATTGTGATATTAACATGCAAACCACTTCAACACCTATCCATCTAAAGCTTTTCCAATCAAGGTCAAACCGATTATCATCCGGATTTTTTTTTTTTTGCTTTAAAGAGAATAGATTTCAACATATGAGTATGTGTGTGCATGTGGCTCGTCATCCCATTTCTGTTTTTCAACCCGAGCAATCACAAATTTCAACTATACTCCATTTTAAGCCTTCCTCGATTTCTTTTTAGGCTTTGAATCAAAGATTTTTCTTTTATTGATTCTTTTTCAACACTTCTTTGATTTTGCATACATAAACATAAATTCTTCATGACGGCTTTCACTCATCACAATGGTGTAGCCCTTTCCTACATTGGGCGGCTTCACAACCAATGTGTGTAGCCCTTTCCATGAAGGTGCTCGTTGAGTTCTATGTAGTTGTCGAAGCAAAATGGATACTAACCATAGGTCATCTATCATATACTAAGCAATAAAATTTTAGATGCATCCATAATCTACACATTTTCAAACTCAACTACTAAAACTTAAACATATAAGAGAAGCAAAGTGCAATTTTTTGAAAATCAAGTTTTTATGGCTCATAAGCACATGATCTAAGAGCAATAAGTAAAGACTTATTCAAGATCATTACTTCTCTAATGAGTAGCTTTCAAAGAATATGAAGCTCATATTTTCAAAAAGTATGCCACTCATCATTCAAGCAAGCATTTCAAGCATCATGAGTAAGATCATTGTGAACACATCACTAAAAGATCTTTAGAGAGCAAATGTCAACAAGGACCATATGAATGCTATACTAGTTCTCTAATATGACATGCTATATAATGCAATGCAAGTGTAGAAATGACTTTCTCCAAAAGTCTTAACAAGATAATCACCAAATAGATTTCATAAGAGCAACTTCTCAAAAGTGAATCAATGGATTTTGACTATCAAATAAAGCTAAGTGAGATAGCTAAGTTTGTGTCTAGACATGGAGTATTCCAAGCTAGCTAGCTAGAATTCTCAACACACTTGACACTTAGCCTTAAAGCTAACTCACATGTGCTACTTACACTATAGGTAAGAACACTCACCCTTGAACCATTTGTTATTGGGTGAAATTTTACACAAAAATCATGATCATTTCACATGGCAAAAATATATATAGAAGATAAATCATCAACTATCTTCTCTATAAAGATATTACTCATGTCAAACACATCATTATTGCCATCAACAAAGATATTATCAAGATTATACATATGATCATGCGAAACACTCATTTTCACCCAAATCTTCTCTATTATTTTCTTCACACGATTATCATTATCACACACAAGATTCAAAGTATTATCATGCAAGAAACATTCATAGAAGATTTTCACATCTCATTAGCATGCATCACATTCCCTAGTTTGCATCATCTAATATACTCACGGCAATATAGCAAAATTAGCAAATAAGAATAAATTTCGAGATGTTACTATTTAGGTGAGAGTGTACCGATGGTGAAGACACCTTAATTTCCTTGATTTTGCACTTGACCTTGGAAGACATGGCCTTTGAAATCCTCTTGTTCCTTAGTAACTTGCATTTAGTTGTAGGAGACTCCACTTGCTCATCTACAATGCTTAAGTCACTTGAATCTCTATGAAGATTACCAAAAACTCTTTGGCCTTCATGATTGCCAACTCCTCTTCCTTGCCTTTGATCATTACCTTCAAGAAATAAAAGTAAATTATTAGCAAAATCATTTGTTAATCTATCTAACATACGAGCCTCTTCAACCATCTTCTTTTCTAGACATTTGATCACTTCATTCTTCACTTCAACTTCCTTTAACGCTTCATCTATTTTCTTGCAAAGAGTTTGAACTCTTGCCATCAAATAGAAGTTGGTGGTCTTTGACATGCAATTCTCTTTATTGAGTTGCAAAGAAAAGTAATCATGTCTAGGTCGATCATCCTCCGAAAAAAGCTTCTTCATCTTTGCTTTTGTCACTAACTTTCTTTTCAAGCTTATCAACAAAATTGTTAGTAGACAAATGAAAAATAAAACAAGAAGAACCTTTTCCACAACCAACGAAGGAGGACAACCAAAAATAAACAATTGTAGACTAAAGGTTGATATCCATGATTAATAAATAACCTTGTAAATCCCGAATCACACTAACTACTTTAAGAGACCCGTTTTGATACCAATTGAAATATATTATGTACAAGGTTATACTAAACAACCTTGGGGGGGGGGGGGGGGGGGTGAATAGGTTGTCTCTCACTTTTGACAAATCTTTCGAGACTAGTGACAAAACCTTGATAAGCATACAAATTAACATTCAACATGATTGTTATGAGAAAACAATACATTCATGTATGCTCAAATCTCCACTCTTATTCTACAAAACATACAACAAGAATCGATGTATCTTATGAAAAAATATATTCAATGTAGACAAAATTCCATAAGTTGTACTTATAGTATTACAATGTGGTACTTTACAACTTGAATGGAATATCACAAGATACAAAGTTATCTAACATACACAAACAATATTGTGTAAGGAAGTCAACTTACATATAAAGTTCTATCCACATTACTCAAATGACAATTATCAATATAAGAGAGATAGGGATAGAGAAAAGTTGACACAAGATATAACATGGTAAACCTCCGAAGAGGAAACATCCACGAGTTAGCAACCACCAGTAAACAAAATCCACTAGTAGATAAGAAAATTACAATCTCTCAAGTGACCCCTTCACCTAGAAACTAGCCTTCTATCCTACTCATGAAGATGTCTCCCTCATGCTCAAAAATCTGAGGAATCACACCTATTGTCAAGACTTCCTCGCTCACCTTTCCGGATCCTAACAACCCTAGGCAAGACTTCTTGCTCAAATATCCGAGTCCTCCCGACTCTAGTTAAGACTTCCTCGCTCACCTATCCGGATCCTCACGACCCTAGGCAAGACTTCTTGCTAGACTATCCGAGTCCTCCCGACTCTAGCGAAGACTTCCTTGCTTGACAATCCAAGGTCTCACACCTCTTGCCAAGACTTTCTTGCTCAACAACATATGTCTCACACCTATTGTCAAGACTTCCTTCTCACAAGGCATCTAAGTGATCATGAATGCAAAACGCAAACAAGCACGCAATGTAGAATAAGATGATCAACAAATTCTATGGAAACTAGAATTAATCAATGAGCACACAAAGTATATTTTCTAGTTTATAATCCAAAAGTGACACCACACAAGATGATGCATGAGCATATGAAATGTATGGATTAGGTACACTCCATGAAGATCTAGACATAGACAATAAAGTTCACAAAACAAGATTGTCTAGATCTTATGCATGAATAAAAATCTAGAGCATGCCAAATTTCCAAACACACACTTTAAACCAAGATTTTATTCATGTTGCTAAAGCTTGAAATAAACATGTTCATGAAGTACATATTCAAGACTTTAGTACTAACACAAAAATGCTAGAAACACAAGATATGATCAATCAAATCTCTAGCAATCATTTAGAGCATATATTCACAAAATAATCAATTAAACTCTAATAGACTCTAAATATAAAATAAAATGTTCTAATCCTAAATTTATTCAACAAATGAGTTCTAGCACATGATAAGACTATTAATCACGAAAAAAAGTCAATCAAATCACAAATAGTCCTAGATAAGATGCTAGCACAATACAACTCACAATCATGTGAAAACATAGGTTTGATTGAAACCTAACTCACAATCAAAATTCTAATTAAGCACAACTAGCATTTAATTGAAGACCTATCAATGATCAACATATGTTTAAGTCAAATACACACAAGTATAAAGAAGACCCAAGGTATTTGAACATTAGAATCAAGGAAATCAAAAGATAAACAAATACATTGACAATTTCGAGTGCAGTCACGAAAATGGTGCGATCCACCAAACACACTTGAACAAATGACTTCAAGGTTGCTTGGAGATGATAGAGGACTTCAATACGAAACTTCTCCAACTTGAATAACTCAAAATGGATAAGAAATGAGAGAGATATGGTGATTCAAAATTGAGAGAAAAAACCTGGAAATTTCTGCACTACATTTTCCTCTTCCATAAAATGAAATGTGAAAGGGAAGGAATATATAAAAAAGAGGGAAATTTGGGCATATGAAATGACCAAAAGGGACAAGAAGCAGCCAAGCATGCTTGCTGCCCAAGATGACACGTGGGCATCTCGGGGCAGCAAGCCTTCTGCCCCGAGATGGCCACGCGCCATCTTGGGAAAGAAGAGCTTTGCTGTCTTCTTTTTCGCTCGACCTTCCTTCACGTTCTTTGACCGTTCTCCGGCCTCCGAACTCGGAATTTGAATCCATCTACGGATTACGAAACATAACTCTCACACGGACATGGAAATATAAGATAATCAACCCATAAAATAAGAATTTGACTCGATATATGAAGATGAAAACAATGTACGCAACATGACTGGAAAGTATCATAACTTTTGACTCGGAACTTGAAATCAATAGTATGAGTAACCGAAATGATCGAAACTCAATCAAGAATGTTTTAAGACTAAAATCATGTTCAATATCCATGTCATACAAACAAATAAACAAACAAACACATTTCAGACAAGAATGCAAACTACAAAGAGATAGTCTCCAATCATGCATTTTCCAAAACATGTTACTTTCATACCAATGCATGAGCAATCAACTTCAAGTATGTGAAAGTGTTATACCAAATGATGCGCTATGATACAGGGGCATAAATGTATGAAGTGTGTGTGTGTGCGCCTAAGCCTTGAACGAGAAAAGAAAGGTCTTAATATACCTTTGTAGAAACATGAAGTATTTTTCCCTTTGAATACTTGAACTTGCTTGAATAGTTGTCATTTCTTCTTTGAAGCTTGAATCATCATGAGTCCTAGACAACTAAACAATACAGAGTAAATGTTGTTGAAGATTTTATGAGAAAGATAGAAAAAGAAGAAAACATGCACACGTAAGTTTACATGGTAAAGCCCTAAGGTGGGGAAACATCCACGGTTTGCCGGTGACAGCGAGAAGAAATCACTATGATAATACGATTACACGCTCAATCTCTCATTTTTAGCATATCTCTTTTATGTGTTGCTCTCTATATGTCGTTGTATGTATCTGTCTCTTGTCTTACAATGAGATTATGGGTCTATTTATATATGTATAAAACCTTAATCATTGTTATACAAATAAGGAAAGGTGATAGTGTTTAATTAGAACTGATTACTTGTTGAAGTCGTCTTTGTCTTCTTTCCTGTTTCAATGATCTTGTGCATTGAACTAGAATCTTTGTAGGATTCTAGTTGAATGGCCCGTTTAAGACTTATTTCCTGATCGGTGTGCAGTTTTCTAGAAGAGTAGATTTGTTGCTCGATTTGGGCTAGCTTCCTGTTTGGTGTTTATTCTTCTGGAAGCTTTGAGTTCTTTCCTGAATAGAATTTTGACACTCAAGACGAAATATGGATATTCCTTATTAGAGTGTGATTCTAGACTCTTTGTTTAAGTAAGGTAATTATTCTTCGTATTTGAGTCGTAGTTACCTATAATGTCTCTCACGCGTTGTTCAACTGACAAATTGTCTAATCCTGACCAAACTTTTTTTGTCCTGATCAGATGGTTCCAATCAAGTCATTTTTACTCAATCGGCTAGTTTCCCCGACCAGGTTATTTGCACCCGATCGGTTAGCTTCACCGACCATCTTGGATAATCTCGACTCTGCCTTGAGATCATCTATTAATTGCCTTGGATTGATCTATCTTGACTCCTGTGACATGGTATATCTAATCACCGTGTTTTCAGGTGATCATGTGGACTTGTCAAGCTATTAAAAAATCCCTATAACAGCAACAGAATCTATAAGGGAGGTAAAATACCCTGAATGGGTGGCCAATGTGGTGTTGGCAAAAAAGAAGAATCGCCAATGAAGAATGTACGTGAATTTCACAGATCTCAACAAAATGTGTCCAAAGGATAGCTTCCCCCACCCTTGTATTAACCGACTAGTGGATGCGACGACCGACTAAGAATTATTGAGCTTTATGGATGCATACTCGGGATATAACCAGATTCGGATATTTGAACCTAACGAGGATAAGACGTCTTTTACTACTGACCAGGATTTGTATTGCTATAAAGTAATTCCCAATACTGTCCTAACCTCTTGAAGGAGAAGTACTTTACTTGTACCTATCCGTAACACTAGTAGCAACCGGATCAGTGCTAGTTAGGCTGGATGAAGGGGTACATAAACCAGTGTATTATAACATCAAATCATTATTACCAGTGAAGACGAGGTACTCTTTAATAGAGCAAATGGCACTAGCCCTGGTAACCGTAACCAGGAAGCTAAGGCCGTATTTCCAAGCGTACAGGATCGAGGTCTACACGAACTGCCCCCTGAAGCAAATTTTGTCCAAGCCCGAAGTGTCCGGAAGGCTAACAAAATGGGTTGTGGAGTTTAGCGAGTTTGAGATAGCATACCTGTCAAGGGCTGCAATAAAAAGGCAAGTTGTGGCTGACCTGATCACATAATTTACTGAACCAAATATCTAGGTAGTCAGGATGCTTAAAGAGAACAATGAATTTACATGGAAACTATATGTGATGGGTCGTCGAACACATATGGCAAAGGGGCCGGGATAGTCATATCTACCCCAAAAGAAGATCAAGTAGAGTGTGCCTTGCGTTTTGACTTTAAAGCCACCAACAACATGGCCGAGTATGAAGCACCTTTGGTAGGATTCAAAGTCTGCACTGCCCTAGGAGAAGATGAGCTAGAAATATTCAGCGACTCACATGTAGTTGTGAATCAAATATTGGACGAATATCAAGTAAAAGATGGTAACATGGCCGCATATTTGGGGGTAGCTAAAGCATTGCTAGGAAGATTCAAGACATATAGAATCACCCAAATCCCTAGAGAGAACAATGAAAAAGCAGACGCACCTCACCAGCGTAAAATTCCAGTGGATTATCGCATGTGTTGCACCACTGAGTTGCGCTGCTGCACCCGTGAAAAGATGCAAAAATGGGCAGTACGCTGGTGGTGCACTACTCGACTAGTGCAGCCTCACCAGCATAACATTTGAGTGTATCATCGCATGTGTTACGCCACTGAGTTGCGCCACTGAGTTACGCATCTGTAACTAGATAGGGGCATTTTCGTCAACTTGACCTTTAACAAAAATTGGGTAAATTTTATTTAAAATCTATTGACCCCCCTCTAGATTAATATTACACACCATAATATTTGTTTCAATTGGTATCAGAGCAGGTTCCTAGACATACATAGGTGATCCTTGCTCATTTTGATGTGTGTTGCATTTTGTGTGTGTATTGATCATTCATACATTTGCATTCATATCATTCATTCATTAAGCACAGTGAGTGGAAACGGTGGCAACGAGGGAGCTTCTAGCACTAGACCTCCACTTCTCACCGGACTGAATTATGCCTCTTGGAAAGGCAAAATGGAGTCGTATTTTTCCAAATTCATGACAGGGCATGGATGGCGGTTGAAGATGGCTACACTTCACCCATGATGACTCCTATAGATAGAGGAGATGATGTACTCAAACTAAAGGCACAGTGGAATGCACAAGAGTTTGAGGCATCGAAGTGGAATAGGAAGGCAATGCATGCCATCCTATGTGCAATGGATGAGAACCAGTACAAGTTGGTTCAAAATACTAGGATAGCTAAGGAGGCATGGGATATCCTAGAAGTTGCACATGAGGGAACCGATGTGGTTAAGGAGTCGAAGCTTCAAGTTCTCCAAACTCAATTTGAATTGCTCAAAATGGACGAGAACGAGTGCTTCAATGACTTTGAAGTGAGGTTGATGGACATTGTGAACCAAAGTCATCAACTTGGTGATCCTTATTCGGATAGGAAGATGAAGCAGAAGATTATGAGATCTCTACCCGATAGATTTGAGTCTAAGGTGACGGCTTTAGAAGAGCATAGTGGTTATAAGGATATAAAGCAAAGTAAAGTGATTGGGAGGCTTCTAGCTTATGAATCTAGGAAATGTCCTAACCCCACACCACCGAAAAAGTAAAAGGATATTGCTTTGAAAGCTTCCAAAGTTGAGATGAAGGAGAGTGATGACTCAGATGAAGAAATGGCCTTGCTAATGAGGAAGTTCAAGAAATTCTACAAGTCCGAGAGGAATGGTTTTGGATCCAAGGGTCAAGACTTGAAGAAAAATGATCCCTTCAAAAAGTTTGAGCCTAGGCAAGAAAAGACGGAGAAGAAAGGAGTCCAATGCTATGAATGTGGTGGGATAGATCATTTTGCCCCAAAATGTGCAAATCACAAGGTCAAGAGAAAGAGAAAAGTGATGGCTGCCACATGGAGTGAAAGTGATAACTCCAATGAAGGAGATGAGTCTTCGGATGATGAAGAACTCATGGCTAACTTCATAGCCTTTACGTCCTCTCTTAGGAGCAAAGATGCTAGTGAAGAAGAGAATGAAAGTCAAGAGGAAAACTACTCAAGTGATGATGGATCTTCATCACAATCCACAAATGGAAGTGTGGATAGGATGGATCTCAAAGACTACATGGCTAAGTTTGAGAGTTAAAGGTTAAAGAACAAGAATGAAATCAAGAGATTAAAAGAAGAAAACCTAGACCTCTCAACTCAAGTTGACCAACTACATGAAGATTTGGTGAGATCTAAGAGGGGTGAAGAAGGGTTGAAGAAAGAGCTTGAAGATGCTAGAGAGTTGTTGGCCAAGATAAACTCTAGCACCAAAAAACTTGACCAGATGCTAGATGTTGGAAAGAGGCCAAGTGACAAGAAGGGGCTTGGGTTTGAAGATGACAAGATGTCCTCCACTCCAAGCAAGACCATTTTTGTAAGAAGCATGAACTTTAATGGGTCCTCTTCTCATCAATCACCTAGGAAGAAACTTGACCTAGAAGAGTGTTCAAGTGAATGTGGCACCAAGAAGCCTACCTCAAACCCATCCTTCAAGGGCTCCTCAAGTTAACTTCCCTCAACCGAAAGCTCATAAAGGGAAGATACCTATCATGGAAGCTCAACCAAAGAAGCAATCAAGTCTTTCTCAACAACAAAGAAGGAAAGCTCATCATCAACAATCAAGACAACCATAAAGACATGAGAAGACTCCAATGCAACCTCAAGGATAGGGTATGATTCCTAACTTTATGATGGTCATATTAGACCAAATTGCTTTAGATATATCAAATTGTGTAGAATTGAAAGCATGATAGAGAAGAAAAAAGCTAAAGCCATGATGCATGTCACTAGGAAAAATGGAACACTTTTGCATGATCCTAGGACATCTAGAGCCATGATGCATGTCACTAGGAAAAATGAAACAACTTTTCATGATCCTAGGATACTTAGAGCCAATGTACCATTGACCACTAGGAAGAAAAATATTGCACCTAGGTGAATTAGAAAGGATGAACACTTTTGCCATGTTGCATAAATTGCCTTGAAAGCTCATTCTTGTGATTTTTGGTATTTAGATAGTCGGTGCTCTAGGCACATGACTGGAAATAAGAGTTTCTTTAAGATTGTGATGGAAGAGGGAAGAAATGTCACCTTTGGTGATGGATCCAAAAAAAAGGTTAAAGGAAAGGGAACCATTTCCATTCCCGGATTACCCTTCTTGTCCAATGCTTTGTATGTTGATGGTTTAAAAGCTAATTTGATAAGCATTTCACATCTTAGTGATGAAGGACTTTCCGTCCTGAAAAGAAAAGATGATTGTTCTATCATATTTCCTAATGGACAAACCTTGTTAAAAGGTATGAGATCTAATGACGATTGCTATTGTCTTATGGCTAGAGGTGTGTCTTGCAATGTGTCCAAGGATGAACAAATTAAGTTGTGGCACGAAAGACTTGGTCACTTGAACTATAGGGATTTACATATCTTAGATAAGTTCAATGTTGTGCGAGACCTTCCCAAGCATGGGAGAAAGGTAAATGGTGTTTGTGGACCTTGCCAACAAGGGAAGCAAACCAACAGTATGCACAAAAAAGGCCAGTATTTATCCACCAAAGAACCTCTAGAGCTTCTCCACATGGATCTTATAGGTCCTATGCAAACCGAGAGTTTAAGTGGAAAGAGGTACATTTTTATGTGTGTAGATGACTTCTCTAGGTACACTTGGAGTTATTTTCTTAGAGAGAAATCTGAAACCTTTGACAAGTTTAAAATGCTTTGTTTCAAAATTCAAAATGAAATGAATTCCAAGATTAAAAGCATTAAAAGGATTAGGAGTGACCATGGGAAGAAATTTGAGAATGCTCATTTTGAAAACTATTGCAATAGTCTAGGCATCTCACATGAGTTTTCGGCTCCTAGGACACCTCAACAAAATGGAGTTGTTGGGAGGAAAAATAGGGTTCTTCAAGAAATGGCCCGTGTGATGTTGCTTAGCAACAATGTCCCTAGGAATCTTTGGGCCGAAGCCGTCAATACGGGATGCTACATAGGAAATAGAGTCTTTCTAAGGCCCCACACTAGGCAAACCTCCTATGAGTTATGGAAAGGTAGAAAGCCAAATGTTAGCTACTTCCACACCTTTGGAAGCAAATGCTACATTTTGAATGACTGTGATCAACTTGGAAAATTTGATGCTAAGAGTGATGAGGGTATCTTCATTGTCTATGCCTTGAATAGTAGAGCCTATAGAGTTTTCAATCTAAAAACTAGGACCGTAATGGAATCATCTAATGTTGTCATTTATGATACTAGGCTCAAGTCTAATGACCATGAGGAGGAGGTAGATCTAGTTGATGACTCCTCTTTGGAGAAGGTTGTTGATGTTTCAAATGTTGAAAAGACTAACCTTGATGATGAAAAAACACAACCTAACGATAGGATTTCTCTCTTGAACTCAAAAGAACCTGCTCCATAGGTTAGGAAACTCCATGTCAAAGATAACATCATTGGAGAGGTTAGTGAGGGTGTTAGGACTAGGCATCAAATGGCTAATCTAATTAGCTACACTTGTTACACCTCTTAAATAAAACCCAAGAAGGTTGATGAAGCCTTAAAGGATGAATTTTGGGTTCTTGCCATGCAAGAAGAGCTTAATCAATTTGAAAGGAATGAGGTTTGGACTCTAGTTCCTAGGCTCAAGAACACCAATGTGATAGGCACCAAGTAGGTATATAGGAATAAATCCGATGAGGACGGCAACATTGTGTGAAACAAGGCTAGGAGTGTAACACATGGGTATTCTCAAATTGAGGGTATTGACTTTGAGGAGACATTTGCTCCCATTGCTAGGATTGAGTCCATTAGGCTTATTTTATCCATTTCTTGTTTGCACAAGTTCAAATTATATCAAATGGATGTTAAGAGTGCATTCCTCAATGGTTTCTTGCAAGCGAAAGTGTTTGTTGAGCAACCCAAAGGGTTTGTGGATCCTCACCACCCTAATCATGTCTATCACCTCAGCAAAGCTTTATATGGGTTGAAACAAGCACCAAGGGCTTGGTATGAGTGTCTCACCTAATTCCTTATAGACAATGGCTACACTAGGGGTAGTGTTGACAAGACTTTATTCATCAAGAAAGACAAAGATGAGCTCTTTATAGCTCAAATCTATGTTGATGATATAGTCTTTGGCTCCACTAATGACACCAAAGTCCAACAATTTGTTGATGTCATGTCTCATGAATTTGAGATGAGTCTTCTTAGTGAGCTAAGTTACTTTCTAGGTTTACAAATTAAGCAAATGGATGATGGGATTTTCATATCCCAAGCTAAGTATGCCAAAAACCTAGTGAAGAAATTTGGCCTTGAAAGTGCCAAACATTGTGATACACCCATGAGTACCACTTTGAAGCTAAGCAAGGATGCTAGTGGTAAAAGTGTGGAACAAACCTTATATCGTGGCATGATTGGTAGCTTGCTCTATTTGACCGCAAGTAGGACTGATATCTCTTTTAGTGTAGGTGTGTGTGCTAGGTACCAATCGGATCCTAAGGAGTCCCATCTCTCTTCCGTTTAGAGAATCATTTGATATGTGAATGGGACATCTAACTATGGAATTTGGTACTCTTTTGACACTAATGCTAGTCTTGTAGGCTTTAGTGATGCAGATTGGGCAGGAAATTATGATGATAGGAAAGTACATCGGCCAGTTGCTTTTCCCTTGGGAACAACCTTGTCTCTTTATTTTGCAAGAAGTAAAATTTGATTTCCTTGTCCACGGCTGAGGCCGAATACATAACTGCTGGAAGTGGATGCACACAACTCCTTTGGATGAAGCAAATGCTAGTCGACTATGGATTCAATCTAGGTACTCTTACTCTCTTTTGTGATAACATGAGTGCAATTAATATTTCCAAGAATCCTGTTCAGCATTCTAGAACTAAGCATATTGACATCCGTCATCATTTCATTAGGGAACCAGTTGAGAACAAATGCATAGTACTTGAGCATGTAGGTACAAATGATCAACTAGAGGATCTATTTACTAAACCCTTAGATGCTACTCGATTCAAGACTCTTAGTAGATCTATTGGGATTTGTTTAATGGAGTGATGAGTTGTGGTTTTTTATCCCATAAGGGGAACTCAAGCAAAAAGAGCTATGTATACTTGTTGCAAGCAAAAAAAAATTAAAATGTTTATGCTCCTTTATTGATTGCTTGAGTAGCTTGGTTGCACTTATACTTTAGTATATTGTATTTTCTTCAATAAGTGTGAACTTTGATTTGATTACAATCCATGTCATATTTATGTTCAAACATGCATTTTTGGACTAGGAGATCTACTTAGGAAGTACATATTGAATGACCTATAATTATCTCCATGACATGATGATTCTTTAATGACATGCTAATGAAAAATGATAAAGCATGAATTGATGATTGCAATTATTGAATGCAAAATATTGTGTGACAAGAAGCTAGTGAGACTAAAATGTTGCATCAATGTCTCTCTTTCTTTATTAGTTGAACATGGCTACTATCATACGGGTATCCTCCCGGAAAAATCAAATAGGGTGCAAAGTTGCTCATGCCATGTTTAGCTTATAAAGTTGGATATAGTGCCATTAAAATTTGATATCTATAAAAAAAACTCTATATCCGTGCTTCTCTCATGACTAATGGTGAAATTGGTTTGAATTATATTGGAAACCTTTGTCATTTGCTTTGCCAAATACCATTGTTTTTGGACTTGAATGCAGCATGTCTTGTATGCAAAGCATTTTTGATTCACACATTTTCTTCAAATAAATCTCCTTGTTTCTCTCCTATTAATAGAGTTGCATAAATGTGGCTTATATAATTATGCAACAATCTTGTATGCTCCTTGCTTTCTTTGCCTTCAGTGACCCGGTTGGGGACTTCTCCTTTGCCTATATCATGATATAAAGGGGGAGGAGCATTGACCTAGCTTTGACCTAGCTTTGTGGTGTTAGGGGAGTAGTTCATGTGTTGGCTTTAAGGGGAGTAGTACTTGTTTGAGGGGGAGATTACATGCAAGGGGAGTAACCCGTTGAGGGGGAGCATTGCATGAGCATTTCACCATGTCATACTCATATTATTGAATGCAATTGCTTTTGTTTTATATTCACTTGATCACCTCACATGCACTTGGTTGGAGAGTGTATTTGTGCTTGCTTTGTGTGTAGGGTTGATAGTTCTACAAGAGATTGAAGATTTGAAGTTTTTTTATGTATATCTCTTTGTAATGTAGAATATCTTCCCAGTGCTTCATTTTGTTTTTTTGAGGATCAATGTGAGTGGTGGTTTTATCACGAAATAGCCAAAGGGGGAGATTGTAAAGTCCTCATTTGTTGATTGGCTTATTTCGTGAACAAATCACATTTTTAGGGTATTATGTAAGGGTAGCTTAGGCTCTCAAGACCTCAAGAGGAGAAGCACCAAAGGTAAAATTCTTGTGCTTACTTGCTTTGAAGAGATAGTTGCGCACACTCACAAATTCATGCATAATTCTTATTCATATATGTTGAGTGTTTATACTTGTGTGCATTTTGGTTTAAATGACTCTTGTTGATTTATTTGCATCTTGGAATTAAATGTTTTATGTCATGTTTGGCATTAGAATAGGATGCATTTTTCATCACTCTTGAACTTATTGATTATGTATGTTTGAGTGTTGAAAATAGGCATTGTGTTTGTGGTGCGCTACTCGATCAGCGCACCTCACCAGCGCAACATTCCAGTGGATTGTCGCATGTGTTGCACCACTGAGTTACGCTGCTGCACCCTCGCAAAGATGCAAAAATGGGCAGTGAGCTACTCGACTCGCGCAGCCTCATCAGCGTAACATTCTAGTGGATCGTGACATGTGTTGTGCCACTGAGCTGCGCCAGGCGTCCTGCGCCTATTGTAAAAATAGGTTGTGCGCTGGTGATGCGCTACTCGACCAGCGCACATAGAGGAAGCTGGAACATTTTTTCTAAAACGAACTCACTTTGTTTGGATCTCATATATATATAACTCTTTGGTTTAAGGTCGTGAAAGAGTTCAGAACATCACATATTTTCCTCAGAACACATTTCAAAGGGAAAACTCTTCCAAGAACTCATTTTTAATCACTCAAAGCATTCCCATGTGCATAAAAGCTTCATCTTGCATCATCTAAGTTTATTTAGAGTGCATCAATGGATAGGGTTGCTTCATCACATCTTGTTTGGTAAGTTCTTCACTATCTTCTTACAAGTTAAGTGTTTTGCTTGTTAAACCATCTCTTTAATTATTTGTATGCTCTTAGAACATTTTCTATATACAAATTAGAGATTGTTGTGATGACATGATTGAGTGTTGTATTGTGATAGCTTCATAGGATTGTTTGATCTATGTTTAGCTAAGCTTCTTGAACATGTCATTTAACTATTGATATCTAGGATTGCATTAATTGTCATCTCATTATCATAGATAAGCATATAGGGTTCCCTATCCTTGTTTGTTATTTGAATATCATCATATATTCACTTAGGACTCTTTATCTCTTCATTGAGAAGTAAGACTTGTGTTGCTTCCGGGAGTAAGTAGCTTAAATCGCAAGCAAGATGGATTAGGTTCACTTATACCGGGATTAGGTAGTGGTGGTGGATTAAACCGGGATTAGGTTATAATTCCTTTTCCATTAGTGGATTCGAGGTTCTAGTGTGGCGTACTCATCAGCCCGTGGTTTTTCCCATTTGGAGGGTTTCCACGTATATCTCAAGTGTCTTTACTATTTCCGCATTTATTACACTTGTGGTATTTCTGTAACTAGATAGGGTCATTTTCGTCAACTTGGCCTTTAACGAAAATTGGGTAAAATTTATTTAAAATCTATTCACCCTCCTCCCCCTCCCCTCTCTAGATTAATATTACACACCATAATATTTGTTTCAATAATAAAATAAACACAAGAACAAACAAGTATGCAATTTCCTAGATATAGACCTAGAACATGCAATTTCACAAAATTATCACATTTAGAACTAACACATGTGCATAAATGAATAAGTGTGTGTATGTGTTACACCAAATTTTGCACAACGATGCAGGGACATAAATATGAATGTTGTGTGTGTGTGTGTGTGTGTGTGTGTATGTGTGTGTATTCCCTGTAAGAGGAAGAGAAATCTCAATACCTTAGCAATGAAGTAGCCATATTTTCCTCTTGAAGACAAGTTTTGCATAAAAAGTTGATTTTCCTCCTTTGAAGCTCGAACCAATCACGAACCACCTAAGCAACTAAAAATTACAAAGAAAGAGAGTTTTGTTGTGGTATCAAGCCCACACAAATATAAATCTTAACAATCTCCCCCTTTGGCTATTTCATGACAAAACCTTAACCTCACCAAACAATAATCACTCATAGTTGATTGCATTCTCACATCCTAACATTACAAAGAGATACCTAGACTAGAATGTCTTCATGTCTTCATGAGTCTTCAGGAATCACCTCTTAGAACATTAACACACCTAAGAGATAAGCACAACCAAACAAACAAGAGATCTTCCAAAGAGGATTGGTGAGATTTAGTTATATAAACAAAAATAAACAAGACTTATCTATCTCATATAAACAAGAATTATATTTCTCCCCCTAGGACTCCCCCTTAGGATAATAATTCTCCCCCTTAAAACAAGAGGTACAACCTACACATGGTAAGGGAATATATTTACCGCCCTTTTTTTCAAGAAATAAACAAAGGATGCATGATAGAAATATGAGATATTGAAACAAATTATAGTGTGTTTAATATCAATCTAGAGGGAGGAGGGGATTAAAAGATATTAATCAAATTTACCCAATTTTTGTTAATGGCCAATTATATGAAAATACCCCGAACTAGTCACAATAATAAACAAGTGTAATAAATGCATAATTAAAATGAACACCTATTTTTTACGTGGAAACCCTCCAAATGGGAAACACAAAGGGCTGTTAAGTGCGCCACACTCGAACAACGAATCCGCTTATGGTAAAAGCATTACAACCTACCCTCGGTGTATAACCCACAACCACTACCTACTCCCGGTATTAAGTGGGTGTAGTCCAATTGCTTGCGATTAAAGCTACCTAATCCTGGAAGCAACACAAGTCTTACTTTTCAATGAAGAGATAAAAAGCCTATGTGAATATATGATGATATTCAAATAACATAAGGTTAGGGAACCTTATATGCATATCTAGGATAATGAGAGGGCAATTAATACAATCCTAGATATCAAGAGCTAAATGACATGTCATAAAGCTTAGCTAAACATAGAACAACCAATCTTATGAAGCTATCATAAAAGTCATATCAACATAAGTTGTCATTAAGCATGGCAAGGACTATAATGCAATCACAAAATGCAATCAATGAGTCCTAATCAATAATGTCTAAATGCAATGCATAGAGACTTAGCAAGAAGGGTAAATAAGTCCTAAATTCAAGCTATCAACAAACCAAGCCAATCATGTTATCAAGACTCATAAACATATGCAATAAACTAGAGTCTAGGTATTTAATCAAGCAATAAACAACTAATCTATAAAAAGAAGAGCAATAAAGATGTTCAATGAAGTTCTTACTTATCTAGTCATGAAACCAAGAGCACACATGCTCATATGATGAAGAATGATGCAAAATGAAGATGGGTTTTGGGTTTGGAGAGTTAAAGAAGCAAGCTTGGTGATTTCTCTCTCAAAAGGAACTCTTTCTCTCACTAAGATTTGGAAATTTGGATTTCTAGGTCTAAATGGGCGAGAAAATAACATATATATATATGCACAAATGAAACTGGGTCATTTTGATAAATTTTTGCCCAGAACCACGTAGTACGTGGGTCTGTGCGTAGAACTAGACCTGAGCATTGACCTGTACATACCAGCGCTATGGCCGTGCAATTGTCCGCGCATCGAAACTCTAAAAAAGCATCGGTCAGGTGATTGCGCGCAATAGGAATTCAGCATCCCAACCTCATTTACAAGATGCTCAAAACATGACCAAACGATATCCAAAACATTCGTATAATATACCGTTGGAAATATATGGAAGTCCACTTTCTACTCTAATTAACAAAACATGATTTGGATGACTGTATGGTCAAATGAGTGACCAAAGGTCAGATTTGGACAACAACAATAGTGCCCAAACTCATGAAAACAACCATATGACCAAAGACCAAAACCCAGAGAAAAATGAGACCTTCTTAAATTATCACTCAATGGGCTAAGACAAGCACACCATCGTGCACACGCGGACGTATCCGATCAGGCAACGGAATACGAATTAGACATATAACAAACACACAATGAATACACATAGACATCAATGAAGCACACATGCATAACAAGCCAAATGCAAGTGAGTGTGTGTGTGAGAGCAACACATAATGCATGTCAAATCAAATGCAAAGATATGATCAATATAAACATGCAAGAAGAGTTATCAAAGTATGAAAGCACATAAAAAAAAACACACAACATATATGAATAAGGAATATGCATGAGTTGTGAGTGTGTGCAACTATATCTCTTCAAAGCAAGTAAGCACATAGAAATATACCTTTGGTTCTTCTTCTTTTGAGGTCTTGAAAGCCTAAGCAACCCTTACATCAAACCCCAAAATATGGTTTGTTCACGAAATAAGCCAATCAATAAATGAGGACTTTCGAATCTCCCCCTTTGGCTATTTCATGACAAAACCACCACTCACATTGATCCTCATAAAAAAACAAATAAAGCACCAAGAAGATATTCAACATTACAAAGAGATATTAAAAAGTAAACTAGAGATTTTCAATCTTCAACCTCTTGTAGAACTATCAACCCTTCAAAACAAAAACAACTACACTTTCCAAATTAAGAGTATGTGAGGTGATCAAGTGAAAATAAAATAAAAGCAATTGCATTTAAGAATATAAGAATAACATTATGAAATGTATGTGAATGCAATGCTCCCTCTCAAAGGGTTACTTCCCCTCAATATGTAATCTCCCTAACATGCAAACTCCCCAACTCCCCATTGCCACATACAAATCCCCTCTTTTGTCATGATATAGGCAAATGAGTAGTCCCCAATCGAGTCACTCAAGGCAAAGAGAGAGAGGAGCATAAAAGATATTTGTATAATCATATAAGCCATATTTATGCAACTCAATTAATAGGAGAGAAACAAGGAGATTTATTTTTAGAAAATGTGTGAATCAAAAATGCTATGCATACAAGACATGTTGCATTCAAGTCCAAAAACAATGGTATTTGGCAAAGCAAATGACAAAAGTTTCCAATAGAATTCAAACCAATTTCACCATCTGTCATAAGAGAAGCAAGGATATAGAGTTTCCATAAATGTCAAGTTTTAAGAGCACTATATCCAACTTTATAAGTGAAACATGGCATGGGTGACTTTGCACCCTATTTAATTTTTCTAGGTAAGATACCCGTATGATAGTAGCCATGTTTATCTAATAAAGAAAGAGAGACATTGATTTAACATTTGAGTCATACTAGCATTTTCACACATTGTTTTGCATTTAACAATTGAAATCATCAATTCATGCTTTATCATTTGAGCATGTTATAAGAATTTCATGCTTTTTATATTTTATTAGCATGTCATTAAAGAATCATCATGTCATGGAGATAACTATAGTTCATTCAACATGTACATCCTATATAGATCTCCTAGTCCAAAAATGCATGTTTGAACATAAATATGACATGGATTGTTACCAAAGCAAAGTTCACACTTATTAAGAAATTATTATATAGCATATGTGCAACCTAGCTACTCAAGCAATCAATAAAGAAGTATAAAAATCTCCAAATTTTTGCATGCAACAAACATGCAATAGCTTTCTTTGCTTGAGTTCCCCATATGGGGCCAAATCCAACCAAGTCATTTGGAGACATGAGCTCCTATAGACTTACCAAGTCTAAAGAACCTAGTTGCATCTACGGGTATCTCATGGGCACTAAGGCAAGCGGGTTCATTCTTTCTAACTCACTCAGGTTCCACTTTTTCGTTTCTAGTGGTCATACATATATTTCTAAAAATCCTATGTTCATGCATACTTGCCCTTTTTTCAACCGTTTTTCTTTCATGCTCTCTAATCTACACCTCTTAATATATTTAAAACAATTTGGTCTTAAATGACCAATCATACGACAAAAATGACAATTAGGTACAATGGAAGAAATTATACCATTGCATTGTGATCTCATCAAGGCATCACCATGTCGATGAGGTTGTCTTTGGTGATACACTGGTTGGCTTCTCCTTGGAGCTTGAGCCAATTGATGACATATTTGTGGTCTAGCTTGTTAAGGTGGATGAGCCGGTTGATCATGCTTCTTGGTTGTTGAAGGCTTGGAAGTAGGGCTTTGGATTGTTAGGGATTAGCTCCATCCTTCATTGGCACCTTCAATTGGCCATTCTTGGATGCCACTCCAAGATCAATTTTCCTCCTAGGATAAAGTGGAGGTGAAGCTCTTCTCTTGATTTCAGCTTGAGGTTGCATGACCTTGCCCTTCTTCAATTCTCCAAGGCACGTCATCTCTTTATCCTTGAAGATCTTCAAGGAATTGTCTTTATTGGCAAGTTCATCCTTCATTACCTTCATCCTTTGATGGCAATCATCAATCTCCTTCTCATACTTGGACACATCAACTATGTCCATCTTCAAGGAGTCATCTAACTTGGTCCTTAGTTAAAGGTTTTCCTTCTTCAACTTCTTGATTTCTTCGTTTTTCTTCTTCAAGGACCTTTGAAGACTTTTTTCAAGTCTTCGGAAACAAATCCTTCACCACTCAAGTTCTTGGAGCTTGAACTTTCTTCATTGAAGCTTCTACCACTTGTATTATCATAGTAATCATCATCTAAGCTAGATTCTTTAATGTCGACCTTGAGTGATGGATGCCTTGTGGCTGCTTTAAAGTTGTCATCATGTAAACCATACATGGCTATGTGACACCCTTCACATCCCTCGAAACCCGAAGAGCATTCTTCACTTTCACTACAGAAGTAGGCCTTTGATTTGCATCTTCGACTCTTGCTCTTAGATTTTCCATAATTCGTGGAGATGTGTCTATAGCCGCCACAATCACAACTTTGAAGCTTTACTTCAAGGTACCCAACTTCTTGTCTTCTTCTTTTGTGGTACCTTCGTGGGTGACACTTAGAATCACTCAAGCTTCTGAACATCTCGAGTGGATTGGATAAGCTTTGCTTAACTCTCACCCACTGCACGATATAATGCACGGAGGCCCTTTGAGTTCCATTCGACAGCCTCGAGTTCGTCATTAGTCCACTTGGACTTGGGCTTAAGCATAGAAGCCCCATTCTCTTGTGTCTCTATGGGAGGTGAGTATCCTTCTTCCACACATATCCACACATGCTCATTAAGGTCACACAAAAAGACTTCCATCCTCACTTTCCAAGAGGAGTAGTTATCCTTGGTGAGCATAGGTGGCTCAGAGATCAATGCACCCCCCTCTAGTCTCTCAAAATCACACATGGTGTTTTAGGTTATATGAGTGCAAATGAATGCAAATGTATGAATGATCAAAAATCACACAAAATACAAAACACACCAAAATGAACAAGGATCACCTATGTATATCTAGGAATACCAATTGAAACAAATTATAGTGTGTTTAATATCAATCTAGAGAGGGTGAATGGATATTGATCAAATTTACCCAATTTTCGTTAATGGCCAATTAGAAGAAAATACTAGTCACAATAATAAAACAGTATTTGAATGTATTACAACAATATTTTAAATAAATAAATACTGCAGTTTTTTTTTGTTACAACAACAAAATAAAAAAAAATAGCAATTACCAAGAAGGAAATTATGGTGATGATATGCCACCCTTCTTGTTACAATCCCAAAACAAAAATACATTGAAATTCTATGACCAAAATTGAGCAATAACAAACCACATTAAAAAAACATATATATATATCCATACATTCCAATGTAAATATATATATATATGAATACCTAGAATGTCATCTATTTCTAAAACTTACATATATACAATAAAAAGAAAACGATTCACGTACACATACATCAATTAATCAAGGGTACAACCAGACTCTGATACCAATTGTAGGGAAAATCACATAACGGAAGCGTAAAATTAGGGTTTGATATATTTAAAAATTGTCCCTTTAAAAGAAAGAACCTTAACCCTAGATTAATTGACGTATATTAAAAGTATCGTACCTTTTTTTCGTGACGATTGAACTAGCACCGAATTGAATCCGTAAGATCTTCTAATCCAATCATGAACGTGAATCACCTAGGAGTGTAGGCTCCCTTTCTTTAAATTGTATACCTGAGGATGGAAACAAACAAAATCTTTTTCTTTGTAAATCACAATAATCCTCTAAGAGAAAATCCAAGAACGTTCGGTCACTTGTGAATTATCAATCTACTTGATTGAAACTCTCATGAACTCGATTCGATTTAGTACACAAAACCCTTTTAATATAAAGGACACTAGTGTACTATCAAAAACAAAAACGTTCCCTTTTTTTCTCTTCTTGGCCGAATTCACACCCTCTATCTATGAGTTGACCGAATTTTATCTAGAGCAAAATCTAAGTTTTTCTCTTTCAAAATTTTCTATTGCTTGGACGGACTCTCTCTTAGAAAATACTTAGCTTGGCTGAAATTTTCACTCATAGAAAACTAGGGTTGGCCGAAATATATAGGTTGTATATATAAGATCACAAATCCTTTCCTAAGAATGATTTACTTCGTGGGCAAGAATCTTTTCCTTAGGTGGATTTACTTGGTGACCAAGAATCCTTTTCAAAAAAGAATTCTTTTCTACACCAACACTCATATTCCAACTCATTAGTGTATTTGTGACCATATTAAAGATTTCCTAATTTGACTAGATAAATAATTCCTTTTATTTATATACTTATCAAATATAATCTTTATTATTAATTATACTACCAACAGTTGTATAATATTAGGAGACCTTCTCCTACTAGGAAAAAGATTTTGACTTTTAATTAAATAATTAATTAATTAACAAATTAAATTATTTTCGTTTAATTAACTAATAAAATAAAAATAATATATTTAGCCTTGCCGCCCAAGACCGCACATCGGCATAAATATTATTTTTCTTATTTTGTTAAATCCATTGGATATTAATAAAATGTCCACATGTTAACTAGATCCATTCTTACAAAAAGAAACAAGTCCACATGCCTCAATACAATTCTTAACGGACTCATAAATTGGTCTGTTAGATTATATCAAGTGATCCATGCTAGTTCGTGTGAATTGGGTATCTCGGTGGGCTATCTAAATTTAAGTTCCAATAGACATAACCTAATCACAATCAACAAATGATTCACTTAGGTCTGATCTATTAATTTTAGTTTATTCCACTAAAGAACTAAAACTGAACTCTTAAATAAAGATAAAATAAGTTAATTACTGCTCACTCATACCCTAGAAAATCTTAATAAATATAGTGTATCCTCGTGAAGAGTATCAGTAATCGCCAAGAGCTCATAGACCGCTTATATCTCTCCAAGTTACCATATTTACTCATATGATCACATTTTGAACTAGGATATTTTGACTTGTCTAGAAGCCATATTTCAATAGACACTATTGAAAACTTAACGTTAAGATTTAATATTCAATACCTTAAAACATCCATATGTTGATATTCTACTCTCATTTAATAAATGGAGGCACGATGTCCATATCTATAAATGAAGTCCTCTATCGATTAACAAATGAATACCACCAAACTATCGAGGATAAACTATGCTATATAATCGTACTCATTGATAGCTCAAATGATAACACTTGCAACCATAAGTCCATCATTTATATCAGAACTAAGATAGACTCTCCAATTATCTTCAAGTGAAAACTTTTATCCATTAACAGTTCTAGATAAAAAAAAATTACTATGATCCAATTCAATGCACCCAGTGTACTAGATTCTTTTGCCCAAAGACACTACACTTTGATGATTTTAGACTCATCATAACACATTTGATCCCACTCAAATGCTAGCAGAAGAATCTACAACTTTGAAAAGATAAAGGCGCCAAACATTTATCTTAAGTTGTGAATATTATTCAAGACAAACTAAAGAATTGTGTCTACCTCATACATATCTAGATGTATGAACAATTCTTCTTTTCGCATAGTCTTTTTACCTTATGACTATTTACTTTTGACAATTATTATAATTAAACTATAAATGCTATAATATTTGTTAAACTATAAATTACTTTATTAATATGAAAAGATTGTCAAATACATTATTATACTCTTGCTATTGAGCATAATCCCAACAAATAGGTCATCTATCATGTGCTAAACAATAAACTTCAAGATGTATCCATATTCTATACATTTTCAAACTCAACTACTCGAACTTAAACATATAAGAGAATCATTAGTGCACTTTTGTAAAACAAGATTTTAAAACTCAAGCGCATGATCTAGAAACAATAAAAGCTATTTTCTCAAGATCATTACTTCTCAAGTGAGTAGCTCTCAAAGAAATTGATATTCAAAATAAGTTCACTTGTCAAGCCACTCACAATCACACAAAGACATCAATCAACTCAAATCATGTCAATGGATCTTCTAAGAGATTTAAATCTCTCTTTGTCCAAAGGCTTTGTGAACAAATTAGCAAGTTGATTTTTAGTAGGCATATGCTCAAGAGAAACAATAGAATGTTCAACAAGTTCTTTAATGAAGTGATGTCTAATAACTATGTGCTTTGTGCTTAAGTGTTGAACCAGATTTTTAGAGATGTTAATGGCACTCAAATTATCACAATATAGAATCATTTTACCTTGTTCAATCTCATAATCCTTAAGGATTCGCTTCATCAAAAGAAGTTATGTGCATGCACTTCCAACAGTAATGTACTCGGCTTCAGAAGAAGAGAGTGAGACGAAATTTAGCTTCTTGCTTTGCCAAGCAACCAAGTTGTTCCCCAAGTTAAAGCAATTGCCCGATGTGCTCTTACAGTCATCAATGTTTTCTGCCCAATCCACATCATAATAGCCAACAAGAATATCATTAGTATCAAAAGAATAAAATAAGCTAAGCTAAGCTTAAGTGTTCCTTTTATATACCTAACAATTTTTTTAATGGCTTTCAACTGAGATTCATTAGGATTGGCTCCTAGCACACAAACCAACACTAAAACAAATATCCAGCCAACTTGCTGTGAGGTAGAGAAGACTACCTATCATGCTCCTATAAAGACTTTGATCAATACTCTTCCCTTTTTCATCTTTGTCAAGTTTTAAAGTAGTACTCATGGGTGTTTCAAAATCTTTTCCATTTTCAAGCCCAAACTTCTTAACAAGATATCTAGCATATTTGGATTGTGTCAACATAATTCCATCACTAGATTGTTTCACTTGCATACCAAGAAAGTAATTGAGCCCACCCACCATACTCATTTCAAATTCACTTGACATGACATTAACAAATTCATCAACCTTGGTTTTACATGTAGACCCAAAAACAATGTCATCAACATATATTTGTGCAACAAAAATACCATTATCATGATGCTTGACAAACAAAGTTCTATCAATTCCATATCTTCTATAGTTTTTCTCAACAAGATATTGGGTCAACCTATCATACCAAGCTTTTAAAGCTTGCTTAAGGTCATAGAGAGCCTTTTTTTCAATTTATCACATGATTAGGAGAGTGTGGGTCTACAAAACCCTTAGGTTGTTCAACATACACTTCTTCTTGAAGATGACCATTAAGAAAAGTACTTTTGACATCCATTTAAAACAATTTAAATTTCTTAAGACATGCAATGTACAACAAAAGTCTAATGGACTCAAGACGTGCAACGGATGCAAATGTCTCATCAAAGTCTACACCCTCAACTTGAGCATAACCTTAAGCCGCTAGTCTAGCTTTATTTCTCACAATCTCGCTACTCTCATCGGTCTTATTCCTAAACACACATTTTGTACCAATGACATTAATGTCTTTTGGACTATGAACTAAGGACTACACTTCATTTCTCTCAAATTGATTTAGCTCTTCTTGCATAACCCCAACCCAATACTCATTAATTATAGCATCATTAATGTTTTGGGGTTCAATTTAAGATGTGTAGCAAGCATATGAAATTTGGTTAGCTAGTTGTCATCTAGTTCTACCCCTTTCATTCAAGTCACCTGATGTCTTCTTAATAAAGCATGTTTCTAAGCCTAGAGTTAGAATTTTTAACATTTTGTTCATTTTGTTGATTATCAAGAATAGCATTTTCTAGCTCTTGACTCCCTTCTTCAATCCCACTATCAATGCCACCAATTTGACTAGAATTACAATAAGAATCTTCACTAGACTCATAACTAGTCACATCAATAGGTGTCTTAGTGTCATTCAAAGGATTTTCTTTAGATTTATAAACACTTTTATCATCACACAAGTCAAGCATGCTAAATTCATCTATCATAACATTGATTGACTCTATAATAGTCTTATTATTCAAATTGAACACTCTATAAGCACGACTATTAGTGGCATAACCAAGAAAGAGACCAACATCACTTTTAGCATCTAACTTTCCTAAATAATCTCTATCATTCAACATATAACACTTACTCCCAAAGGTATGAAAGTAACTCACATTGGGTTTCTTGCCCTTCAAAAGCTCATAGGAGGTTTGATTTGTGTCGGGCCTTCTAAAAACTCTATTAGAGACATAACAAGCGGTATTGACCACTTCAGCCCAAAGATTCATAGGGACTTTCTTACTATTGAGCATTACCCTAGCCATCTCTTGCAAGACACGGTTCTTCCTCTCAACAACACCATTTTGTTGAGGAGTTCTAGGAGCCGAGAACTCATGAGATATCCCTAAGTCATCACAAAGCTCACTAAATTTAGTATTTTCAAACTCACTCCCATGTTCACTCCTAATATGACATATTCTCTTAATTCCAAGACCTTTTTCATTTTGAACGTGTTTACAAAACTACTTGAAGTAATCAAATGTTTCAATCTTGTTTCTAAGAAAATAAACTCAAGCAAAACGAGAAAAATCATCAACACATACAAAAAATTATTTCTTGCCATTTATGCTTTCGATTTGAATTGGTCCCATTAGATCCATGTGTACAAGTTCTAAGGGCTTTTTGGTAGTAAAATTAGTGTTCTTTAATAAGACACTTTGGTTTGTTTACCAAGTTGATAAGGTTCACAAACTCCATCATGTTTCGTACCATGACTAGGTAGACCTCTAACAACGTTATACTTTTCAAGCTTCTTTAAATTTTTAAAGTTCATGTGGCCTAATCTTTTGTGTCATAATTCAAGCTTGTTGCAATCTTTAGCCATATTACAAGTTAGAGGATCTATCTTAAGACTATAGCAATTATCAAGAGAACTTTTTACTTTCAAAACAACTTTACCCTTTTTGTCCGAGAGAAGGGCGAAAGGCATGCCTTTTCCCGGATCGAGCCGGTTCGGTGGGCTAGTCTTTCCGAGTCTAGCTTCTATTCAAACCCCGCTAGTGTAGGGAAGCCCACCGGTAACTCCAGAGAGGAATATAGGTGCTTACTCTTCAGTCTATCTATGAAAACCTTATTTTCTTGATGAAATCATGCCTAAAACTGGCTTTTGGATTTCAAGATGACCAATCCACGACATGCCTCCAACTGGCCTTCAAACGTCTTTTTATAGCTAGAAAATCAACATTCAAGATCTGGTACCCCTAACTTTCTCAACTTTTGCTTGATCGACGGACTTATCCGGGGCATGGACTGACGAACCGCTCTTTTCACTTCACCAGAGGGGAGTCATCTTACACACGCAAAACGCAGACGCGGAAGCGCAGCTCTTTTCACTTATACGGAGTCTCGAAAGCCAACTTACCTATGTGGATGCCCGGCAGCTTCAACAATTCTTTGAAAGGCTCTACTTATACGGCAGCCTTCTAACATCGAAACAATAAGGCAAGGCTTGGAAGCAAGCTACCAGCGCCTATCGGCGAGAACTAGGCTTGGTTAGTAGTGCCCGCCCATTCTGTTTCGTTCGGGCGGACGGGGACCGTCGAAGAAGTGCCTCGACGCGCCGCAGCCACTACTTTACTTTGACTCCTTTTATGCAATTATGAAACTCCACGGAACTTTCTCGATTCCAACGCAACTTATCCTTTTGGAGCTGACGTAACAAACTTCGCAGCTCATCGGGAACCACCCGACCTGCTGCAACCAATGACAGCCGTCTTGTCGCCGTTGCTGTCGTTAGAAAAGTGGCAACAAGAATTCAAAAGTTTGCCGTGCGGATAAAGTCGACAGTTCCTTTTGAGCTCTTGAAGTTCCTCAATAGAAGCCTACATTCTGAAGCTATGCCGGTTAGATTTCTAGATCCTAGAAACAAGGGATTCTTTCTCCTACTTTATATACATTACCAGATATATATTACCATAAAATAAATAGTGCTTGGTCCCAGATAGCTGCTCCTAATGAACTGCCCGGCTAGGCACGATCGCAGACAGACACAAATGGGGCGCTTGAGGAAGCCGCTTGCCTTAGTGAGCTCGAAAAACAGGAAGGGGAGGACGCTTTTGCACAAGAACAAAGGTTGAGTCATAGGGGATTGCTTGAGGAAGGCCCACATACCATTCCAATGGAGTAGAGGCACCACAACTTAGTGAAGTGATAATTGAGAATGCCTTGGGCGCCTGGGCCAATGGCGAATCTGGATGGGGAAGCATAACCAAAGTAGGCAGAGGTCTCCGGGCATTGTACGACTTAAATTAAAGATCGAGGAATGGGAGGATACCATACCCCTTTAAGCCAAGGAGCGGCTTGAAAAGCAAGAAGGAAATGGAAGCATAGGCGTCCTTTCTGTTCGGCAGTGAGGTGAGGCGAGAGGCTCCTAGCTAAAGGTTTATTGCTATTAGTTTCCTCTAACCCTCCTTCTTTTGCCGATGTTTGCTGCTTATCCTCTTTCAATCAACAAAAATGATAAATGGGGGAGAAAGAAAAGAAAGAGAGAAAGAGGTCTTTATTGAAGAGGATTTATCCTATGGATAGAATCTCGAAAAGGCGCCGTGCCTTGTGTTTGAATGAATGTTTCTAGAAAAGTCTCGAAAAGCCTAAAACCTTTAATGTGGAAGGAGAGTGCCACCACTAATGGGAGAGTTCTTAGTACCGAAACGGTACGTTACCACTAAAGAGAGGTCATGTTACCATTACCGAAAACGTGAGGTACCACGAAGGAGAGGGTTAAATGTGAAGAACTAGAAGATTCCACCTCTGGAAAGTGCCTAGCACTTAGTGCTATTGGTTTTACCCTACCGGGTAACGGGTCCTTGAATATTCTCAGGTTCCGATTGTCGACAAAAAAACCAGTTAAGTGACTTTTTCCTGGGTAAGGCAATAAGTTTTTCCAAGTCCAAACAGGCATTAGTAGCATGCCCTTGGTACCTTTGGAATCAACTGTATGTGTTTGGGTGAAAGTTCTTGAGAACCATAGAGTATCCATACAGCCCGATGGACACAAACTGAAACAGAAAGAAAGCATAGGAAGTATAGCGAGGGCTGCCTCTCTCTCTTTCCACCTCCCCTAGGGTATGAAGAAATTGATCTTGAGCAATTTCGATTTAGTGGAATCCACTAAGTGCTAAGTGGGATGTGATCTCCGGCTTTTAAGCTCTTCCCTTCTCTTCAAGCTTAGCCCCCCTCCCCCCAAACACAAAAAAAGAGGGGGAGAAAAGGGGGTGGCAGAGAGAATAAAACCTTCCCCCCGTGGGGGATTAGGGGGGTAGCATTCCTAAAGGGGGAGATGGGGCTCGGGGAAGAGGGGGTTCCCTTTGAATGAATCTGTTACTAAGCCAATTCTGTGCCCGCATCTATAGACTACATTGTCGATACTGGACATGGGAACTATGGTCAGACTGGGTTAGAAGTCTCATGATTAGATATCAATCAATCAATAATCTTTGTCTTCGACATTGAAACCGAGACACCGACCCTCACAACTCTTTCTTATTAGTCTAGTTCACTCCGGCATAAGCGCCCTCTTGCTACTCATATAAGAGGTGCCGTCTTAGCCTTCCCTGACCAGGATCGCTCCCACATGTACTATTCCTTCCGACTTTCACTCCCTCAGTTTACCTAGCCGGAGTGTTTTTATTTTCCTATTAGAATACTCAGGCAGGTAGGCAGCCATACCTGTCTAGGTCGATGATCAAGATCAATCCTTTTTCTTTCCCAGATGTCCAGTAGGAGTGATCCAGCCAGTTATTCATACTAGTAATGGAACTCCGGTGCCCGACCCTTGCAGGTATACTTTGACACATTTAAGTCACGCCCTTTGGTTGGTACGATTATAGTGAGGAGGTGAATTCGACCTTTGATTGAATCTATTATCAGTGCTAGCAACCGTAGAACCAATGAAAGGTGCCATTCTCAATCGCTCTTTTTCTTTTTAGTGGGGAGGAATAGTGCGGGAATGGCGGTTCTCAGACGAGGGAATCGTTCCTCTCTAAATCCAAATAGGCTAGAATTTTTTTTTTCCTTTCCATTCCGTTCTTACCATATCATGGGCCTAGTACACTCATCCTTATTAAAGCTAACTTCTTAAAAAATCTAACACAAATGTGTAATGCTTATTAGGTTAGCTTGGAGACTACCAACATACAAAGTATCTTTAAGTTTAGGCAATGGGGATACAAATTGTTCCCTTGCCTAGAACTTTATTTTTGGTACCATCAACAAAAGCCACCCAACCACCATTCTTCATAACAAGTTTCTTAAAGAATTCCTTGTTATCAGTCATATTCTTGGAGCACCCGTTATCTAGGTACCAAGAATAGGATGAGTTGGCTCTAAGTGCATATTGTGCAACATGGCTATCTTTCATAACCTAAACTTTCTTAACATGTTTCTCATTTCTACTTTCATTAACTTGCTTTGATTTGTTATTATGCACATTAACTCTATTAGTCACATTTTCAAACAAATCAAATAAAGCATTTTCAACCTTCTTATGCATAGTAGAATGAGGCACAACACATCTTTTCATAAACAAATCATCAACAACATTTTTCTCAACATGTTTATCAAAGGTATTCTTAGGTCTAAATCTAGATCCATCCATGGATGATTGCCTAGGATCTTTCATCAAAGACATATTATATAAGTCATTCTCGTATTTGCAATTTTGAATGTGCTTAAAGCATCTAGGTCTTATATGTCCTATCTATTGCAATAATGACAAATAGATACAAATTTGAAATGATTACCTTTGGCTTGAGCACTTGAGGTATTATACCTTCTTACTTTGTTACCTTCTAGATGTAGCTTCCTTGATGTTTTTCCATTTGTATGAGAACTTGAAGATTGATGTCTTTGGACTTGTTGAGATTTTTCTTTGACATTATTTGTTGATGTCGAGGCACCTCCGGTAGCATTCTTGGCTTTACCATTAAAGAGTGTACCTATATAAACTTCACCACTAGGACAAAAGTAGGTTTGTTAGAAGAAGATGTAATCTTTTCATTTACATAACCTAAACCTCTTTTGTCACAAGGATGTTTACCACTCTTGATGATATTTTCTACTTTATGAGCACTAGAGGACATCTTACTCATTATCCTATTGAACTCATCAAGCTTGTCACTAAGTAACTTCTCTTGACTTTCATGTTTGCTAATTTTGACTCTAAGTTCATTTTCAAGTCTCTTAGCACTATCAAATGAGTCATCTCTTAGCTCAATTTCTTGTTTCAAAACTCTTATTCTTTCATTAATATCTATAAAATTATTTTCTAGACTAAGGATTTTATCTTTATGCTCTTTGTTTTCTTTCAACCAAAGTTCATGAATTTCTTCAAGCTCCTTTTTAGGAGACCTATTCATCCTAGAGATTGAACAAGATCTTTCATCTTTTGATCCTCTAGAAAAATAGGTTCATTTTCAACATTAGAAGCCATAAAGGAGAAAACTTTCTAAATCATGATTAATCCACAAACAAACACGAACACTATAAAGAGATCTATCTAACTACCTTTAGACATCCGCTCTGATACCAATTGAAAATTCCCTTAACCTTTATAGTGTCAAATATACCTAGGGGTGAATAGGTATATCTCAAAATTCTTGCAATCTCTTTTTCTTAATAAGAAATACAAATATACAAATTAACTTTAACAAGTTTATTGATTCAACAAAATGAATATGATATCAAATAAGCAATGAATCAATCCATAACATCCAAGAAGAATAAAAAGCAAAGATCGACACAAGGATATTTACATGGTAAAACCTCCGAAGAAAAAATATCCACAGGTTGATACCATAATCACCGGCAAAAACTTCCACTAGTATGACAAAAGGTACAATCTAACAAGTTCTCACTCCACCTAAAAAGCTACCCTTCAACCCTACACAATCAAAGAAATGTCAGCTTGCTTAACTATCCGGATCACCCCGATCCTAGTCAAGACTACATACGCAAACTGAAGATCCCCTCCCCAAAATGTGACTTCCATGCTCAAAATGAAGAACCCCTCTCCAATATGAGACTTTCTTGCTCAGCTATCCGAATCACCCCGACCCTAGCCAAGACTTTCGATGCACATGTCAAAGAATAACTCTAAGACATGTGTCTTCCAGACCGAAGAATCACTCTAAGAAATGTGACTTCCAACCTCTTCACACAGTAAGTGATCTAAGTGAATGCAACTGATACAAACATATACAATATAGTATATATGATCAATATATCCTAAGGAAACTAGAAATGAATCATTGAGTACAAATCACATGTATTCTAGTTTTTAGAAGAAAATATTCAATCATACAAATGATACATGTACATATCAAATATATTATTTCAACAATTATTCAACAAAAGTGTTCTAGCATATGTAGAGACTATTTATCATAGAAAACATATCAAATATTACACAAAATAACCATAAGATTGAAGCTAGCACAATACAACATCACAAGCATGTAAAATCACATGTTTGAAAAACCTAATTCAACATACTTGTCAATTGAAGCTCGATATAGCTATATTAGAGATCAATACTCTAATCAAAGTATATACAACAAAAACAAAATATGAGGAAGAATAAAACTCAAGCCAACTGAAGATTTAAAGCTCAAAAATCAAAAGAGAAATCAATACCTCAAGTGAAAACTGTACATTTCCATTTTTATGTATAAAGCTACCAGAAAACTCAATCTATTGACTCTTAACTCTTATGGAGAAGATTGTGGATTGGTAGATGAGAAATCTACAATTTTAATCACTCATATCAGACTTCGAATGAAAAAGATATGATTTTTGGAAACTAGGAAAGTTGGAGAGAAATTTCTGCACAAGTTTTTTCAAGTTTTTCTTCTTTGAAAAGAATGAGAGGGAAAGGAGTGTTTAAAGAAAATTTTAAAGATAGAAAATGACCACCGATAAGGAGAGGAAATCTCTACATCTGTGGAGGCATGTGGGATACCACAGGGGTAGAGGAGCTCTTTTCCCATGGAGGTCCACGCGCCTCCACTGGAAGGGAAGGCTGCCCCATTCCCTTTTCCCTTGAGACTCCTTCAGTTCTTCAGTGATATCTTTGGCCTCCGAACTCCAATTTTGCTTCCATTTTTTAATTATGAATTGGGACTCTCTCATGAACAAAATACATTAAGAAAAAATTTCAAAAAAAATGGGATTCAAACTTGAAAATCATATATAAAAACCATGTACGATAAGATCATAAAAAGTTTTTTAACTTCCTAATTTGAACTCGAAACTTAAAGAATGAGTAACCGAAATGACTGAAACTTAATATGGAATATTATAAGAACAAATTCAAGTTCAATCTCATACAAATACAATAAAATAAACACAATAACACACAAGTATACAATTTCCTAGATATAGACCTAGAACATGCAATTTCACAAAAATGTCACATTTAGAACTACTGCATGTGCATAAATGAATAAGTGTGTGTATGTGTTACACCAAATTTTATACAATGATGCAGGGACATAAATATGAATGCTATGTGTGTGTGTATGCCTTGTAAGAGGAAGAGAAATCTCAATACCTTAGTAATGAAGTAGCCAGATTTTCCTCTTGAAGATAAGTTTTGCATGAGAAGTTTTTTCTCCTTTGAAGCTCGAACCAATAACGAACCGCCTAAGCAATTAAACATTACAAAGAAAGAGAGTTTTATTATGGAATCAAGCCAATACAAATCTAAATCCTAACAAATTGTCTGCCAACCCCTTGCCACGAGCTAGAATTGCCAACAGCTCTGAGCGAATATGCGTGTTCTTCAATAATGGCAAATATGTGAGTGTTCTGCATTTTTCATCTTTATTCTAGCCTAACCCCACTTCTTACTTTCACTCTCTCTTCTTTTTTTTAGGTGATGGAGGAAATGACTCAAGATTTGGTTGCTCAAAGACAAGCTATAGAAATATCCCGACAGACAAGAGAGCTCACTGAGAAAAATGAGGCTCACAAATCATCTTCTGCCCGTGAGTCCAAAATCAAGCAATCATACATTGAAAAGCTAAAGAAACATGATGCAACTGAGATTTCCTTAAGAAGGGCGGTGGCCGGTGGCCAGTGTTCAGAGTAGGGCTTTCGCAACCAGTGAGAGTGTAGAGGAACTTAACACGAAGAATGGTGTGTTGAAATTGAGTGTTGCCAAGGAGGAATTTTATAGCACTGAGCTTGAATCAAGGGTCATCTTGACTGAAGAAAAGGATACCAAACTCAAAGAAAAAGTTAGAGTGGCTAGGGATACCCTTACTTCCACTCAACAATCTATGCTCGAGTCCCAACAAGCATCTGATGAAGCTTTACTCTACTACCAGCGGCTAGCCAAAGATCTAGAGCAGCAGCGGGTCAGCATGGAAGTGCTTTCCTAAGAGGTTAGACTAGCCCTCAAAATTCAGAACGTTGGTCGATATAAAAGGTCTCTTGCTTTCAAAATTGTTATACTGAGGGAGTTTGATTGAGGGCTAGTCATCTCTCGGATGTTTTTTGGTGGTAAAGAGTGTTCTTCGGGGGAGGCTCACCGGAAATGGGATAGGGCGATCCAGAAGCAAAAAACTGAGTCTCTGTAAGCCATAAACAATCAAAGGATTAGATGGATGGCCTATTACAAATCGATCGGGAAGGACCCTTAAATCAGGCATCTAGAACTCCCCTGTAAGTCATCCTTGAAGACCTTCCATGCTGGAGAGAAGAGTGGCGCTTTAATGAAGGGAACACCTTGAACCCTTACTTGATACTGATTACTCTTCTTTCACGATCGATGACCCGGATGATGATATCTGCAGGCCATACATTTAGTACCTAACCAAAGGCTATAAAATAATGATAATCCCTCTAGCAGTTCAGGGCCTAGGGGTCCCTCGAGTACACCTGATGTTTGATTCTGTTGCAGCATTGATTGTTTTTGTTCATGTATTTTTCTTTCGGTCATTGTTTTTACAAATTCTTGTAAAGTTGTATGGATGATTCTTCTATTGAAATAATACAATTTTTTGTCCACTATGGGTTTGTTTTTATTATCACACTTAGTTGAAGGACTCTTCTTAACCAAACTATTTGTATGCGGTATGGGTCACTCATTGACTTAAACTATATGCATAACAGTGTAAGGTGTCACTAACTTTGCCCCGATCGATTACCGGACCACTTCATTGTTGGGGTTTATGCCCTAAGCATGTAATTTATAAATGGATTTATGAAGTAAATAAAAGGAAAGGTTCAATTCATTCTGTTATGTTATTTATTTTATAAACTTGTGTATATATTAACATCCTGGATTGCCGGATGTAATCTCGAACTGTGTATATGAGTGTCATATACAGATGGATACAGTAAGAGACGTGCAATCTAAAGAGTCCATAGATAGCAAATAAAGCTGGGTACTTTATTTGTGGTTAATCTATAGCTGTGGTCCATTCCGTAATGTACAGTGATTCTATCCTGAATAATTCATATGAGATATGGGAATGGAGGTACCTTGTATGATGTGATCATATAGGACTGGGCCATGATCTATATGAATCTCACACAAAGATCCGTTTACCGATGAGATTCATATATATCAACTAATGATGGTTATATATGGGTGATCTTAATCCTGAGTGTCTTATCGACTCCTTCAGGTTAGATCGTGGTCTTTGATATATCGTGGGTGAGGTCAAATGTATTTCCTGATCAATATACTCCGTATGTTGGGATTGCGGTTTGGCTTGTGGCTGGGAAGGTTTGTACACAATAGTGGAATCCACTCCTTCTTGTGAGAAGTAGATGGTAGTTCCCTTAGGGGTTGATTCGGGGCTTGGAAAATATGAGCGCTCTCCTAATTCCTTGAGGAAGTAGGATTTATTGTCCATTAGAGAATCAATGGTACTTAAAGGATATATGTAATTAGAGGGGTATAACGGACATTATGACCCAGCTCTAACTATGAACAATTGTGGAGGATCACACCATATGTAATAGCTATATCGATGGACACCGAGTTGTATCGGTCTGTGTAAAAACGTCTGCAGTTGAGAGAGTGCAACTTCAGGATTTTAGTGGAATAACACCGGAGTTAATAATCAAGTAATATTAATTAAAGAGTTTAATTAATGATTCTGAGGATTACTGGAGCTCAAAATATTGTGGGTCCATTAGGTCCCCTTGCTAGCCCGATCGATTTAGGTAACAAGGGTCACGGTTAATTAATTGGATTATCCAGTTAATTGTGTTACGAAAGTGACACGTATTTATTCGGGAATTAATTGAATAATGAGATTATTTAATTAATAGATAATGGTGATTAAATAACTTAAATAATTAGATTATTTAATTATGTTATTAATCACTAAATGGAAGGTGTATGTTGATATTTATTTTTGAATAAAATAAGATAATGTGATTATTTTATTTTATTAAATTAAATAATTTATTTTTGAATTTAAATAGTTTGAATTCAAAAATTAAAATCAAATTAAAGATATGAGATATTTTTATTTGAAAGTTTTTAAAAATCAAATATAGATTTGATTAATTTTTTAAAAGATATATTTAATTAAAAAAAAAGGAAGGTTGCACAGCAACATACATGTATATATAAATTGACAAAAAGAAGTTTTTGTTTTGATGATAGTGGGTTGGCTTTTGGTTAAAAAGCTACTGAGTGAAATATTTTTTTGTGAGTTATTTTTGTGCAAGTGTGTGCATGAACAAACACCACAAAAAGAGAAAAGGTTTTATGTACAAGTGTTGTTCATTAATATAACGAAAGAGTTTCTTATTTTTCCTTCTTTTCTACACCCTCCATCCTAAGTTCCTGATAATCGTGATGTGGCCACACGCAGTTACCAATCCCGGGAATAGCTAGGAAGATCAGTGGTACAGACCAGGAGCAAATTGAAAAGTGAAGGAGCCTCCAAACGTTGATAAGGTTCTATTTTTTTTATTTGATTACAATTTCCTGTATTTACATATATATTTTATTAGTGTAATAATTTTTATATGTATTTGTTTCGAAAATAATTACGATCAAAAGTTCACCGGTCCCAGATACAGATTACGATCTGTATACAAAAATTTAAAAACCCGTTTCCGTTGCGTGATCGGTGAATTTGGTTCCAACATTCGTTGACCCGACCAATTTTCTGATCGCTGATCTTCAACCCAATCAATTATTCTTTTAACTAGCCGAACACGGTCTGTCTTGATCAGTTATCTTGTTAACCAATTAACTTTATTTTTGACCTTATCAGTTATCTCTTTAACTGACCAAACTTGGTCCAATCCAATTTGTCAGGTTTTGTCAAGTAGTGTTCTTTTCATGGACCATTTGCATGGTATCTAATTCATATATGATTGTCTTTTATCTATCAACTAAGTCACTTGGACGTCTTTCAGTAGTCAGTTGCTCAAGATTCGTTGTAACGGGGTTATAAGCAGTGATTTAAGCATGAGTGCCTTATTTCCCCGTTCAACTTTCTGTGCATCCCATCAGGTACCTATGACCTGAAGATGCTCTAACATATTTCTATACACCTATTTAGTTTCGATAGGTGTACATTGTCTTTGCGACATATGCCTTCGGCCTTTTCACCGAGCCCCTCTGATCACCCATTTGGCACTAGCAATCTCAGGTGTTACGAAACTGCCTTTGTAAACGAAGGTAAAATTAGAACACATTTTCTTGACTACTTTGAATTCTTCCCTCAATGGGACTTTTATTGATAATTTCAATCAGATTTGCTAAACCGAAATAATAATTTACTATAAATAAATAAATGAAACTTATGCTAATTCTAGCATTTATTTAAGGAAAGAAAATGGGTAAATCATGTTAACTGAGTCTTCTACAAATAGAAGATCTTCAAGTACAAGGCGTTGCATGGCCGGGATAATTCTCCCCCATCTGGCCGGGCAAGGTGATATGCTCCATGACTAGCTATCCCGACCACCTGATAGGGCCCTTCCCACGTGTCTGCCAACAATCCAGCTGCTCTCTCCCTTGTATTCGGGTATCTGAGAACCATATCTCCGAGCTAAAATCTCATTTCCCAGACATGTGAGTTGTAATATATGGTTTCTCTAAGTTTGTAAGCAGTGCTTCTTACTTTTTCCAAGTCCCTTTTTTCTTCTAGCTCGTCCAGGTTCAATTCCAGCATGTCCATGTTTATGTCAGGGTCATACAGCAACACTCTTGGGGAAGTGTGAATTACCTCGACTAGGATTACTGCTTCACTCCTGAATGCCAATGAATAGGAAGTTTCTCTTGTTGATGTCCACTCAGTTATCTGGTAAGCCCAAAGTACTTTGTACAGTTTGTCCGCCTAATTCCCTTTCTTAGTATCGAGCTTGGCCTTTAAGATTTGCTTAATGATCTTGTTCACGACCTCAGTTTATCCATTTGACTGAGGATGAAAAGGCGTAGCATAGTAGTTTTTGATGTTGTAGTCCTGGCACATCTTTCTAAACTTATCACTATCGAATTTGGTTCTGTTATCACTGATGATTGTATCTACGATCCCAAATCAGTAAATGATATTCTTCTTTATAAAGTTGGTTGTGTTAGCTTCTGTTATGTGCACGAGTGATTCCGTCTCTACCCATTTTGTGAAGTAGTCTACTACCACAATAGCAGACTTTACACCCACTTTAGAAGATGTCAGCATCTGGCCTATCAAGTCTAGCCCCCACATCGCAAACAGACAAAGACAGGTTAGATTCTTCAAGCGCTTATGTGGTTACTTGATATCATTTGCTATCCGCTGGCAATTGTTGCATTTTTCTGACATCGACTGTGCATCTTGAAATAGGGTTGGCCAATAAAAACCTTGCGTAAGGGTTTTATGGGCTAAAATCTTAATCCAATGTGATTTCCACACACCTTTCTATGAAGACTTGTTAGGGTCTTACTATCTTCTGTCAGGATGACACACCATTGCATGGTTTTCGAAAACCCTTTTCCATAGAGTTCTTCCCCGATTATCAAGTACATGACAGCTTTATATCCGATACGTTTTGCTTTAGTTAAATCTTCGAGGCGTTTTCCATCCTTCAAGTATTTTATGATCAGGGTCATCCAGATGACCAACCCTTCCTCGACTGCTTCAATTACAAACACCTCTTCTTCTTTAATACTGAGTTTTTTGAGGTGGGCCACCAGGATTATCTTGGACCATATACCTTTGGTTGTTGATGCCAATCTTGATAGGGCATCGGTTTTCTCATTTTTTTTTATCTCGGGATCTGAGTGATTCTGTAGGTCTTGAATCTCCCGAGCTATCTCCAGATATGTCACCATGTTATTGTTCTTTTGTCACCATGTTATTGTTCTTTTGTCTGATACTCATCCAAGACTTTGTTGACTACGACCTGTGAATCACTGAATATTTCCAATTCATCAGCTCCCAATGGGGTGCAAACCCTAAGTACCGTCAGTAATGCCTCATATTCGGCCATGTTTCTAGTGGCTTTGAAGTCAAACCGTAAGGCCCATTCTACCCAGTCGCTCTCCGGGGTGGATACCATTATGCCTGCCTCGCTACCATGTTTGTTTGTTGACCCGTTAACATGTAGTTTCTAGTGAAAAACTTGTCTTGCTTTGTCTTTAAGCATTCTGTTCACCTCACTGTTTGGCTCAGCGAACTCGGTGATTATATATGCTACCACCTGATCTTTTACTGCAGCCCTTAGTAGGTAGGTGATATCAAACTCGCATAATTAAACAACCCATTTAGTCAACCATACCGACATTTCCAGCTTGGATAAGATTTGCTTGAGCGTACAATCTGTAAAGACCTCGATCTTGTGTGCCTAGACGTAAGGTCTCAATTTCCTTGTTGTCGTTACTAGCGTTAACGCCAGTTGTTCGACTGTTGAGTATCTTGTTTCTATGGGTTACAAGGCCTTGTTGGTGTAGTATATTAGTTTTTACACTCCTTTATCTAGGCCTTGTTGGACATAAGGTCTCAATTTGTTTAAGCGTACAATCTGTATAGACCTCGATCTTGTGTGCCTGAAAGTAAGGTCTCAATTTCATTGTTGTTTGTTGTCGTTACTAGCGTTAACGCCAGTTGTTCGACTGTTGAGTATATTGTTTCTATGGATTACAAGGCCTTGTTGGTGTAGTATATTAGTTTTTACACACCTTCATCTAGTCTGACTAGCACCGATCTCATGGTCACTGTTGTGACCAACAGGTATAGGTATAACATCTCTCCTTCTAGTGGCTTTGAAAAAATTAAGGCCTTACCCAAGTACTTTTTAATTTTCTAGAAGGATTTCTCACATTCTTCATTCCATTCCACTCATTTTCCTTTCTTTCCATTCATTATGGCCCTAAAGAAAGGCAAACACTTCTCTGTTGATTTGCTGATAAACCGGTTTAGTAAGGCCAGGCAGCGCGTCAACCTTTGAATGTCTTTTAAATTGATCAGCGATCTCATTTTCTCCAGTGCTCTTATCTTTTCGGGATTCGCTTCAATTCCAATTTGATGAACTTTAAAATCAAGGAACTTCACGACAGTACCTTGAAAACACATTTCATTAGGTTGAGCTTCATTCTAAATTTTTGTAGTATCCTGAATGTCTCTTTGAGATCCGCTACATGTTTTCCAACCATGATTCTTTTTGTCAGCATGTCGTTAACATACACCTTCATGTTCTTACCAATTTGTTAGGCAAACATGTTGTTTACCAATCTTTGATAAGTTACCCCGGTATTCTTAAGGCTAAAAGGCATCACCTTGTAACAGTAGCGCCACTGGTCGGTTGTGAAGGAATTTTTCTCTTTATCTGGTTCTAACATTATAATCTAATTGTAGCCTAAGTAAGCATCCATGAATCTTAGCAACTCATATCTGCAGTCGTATCGACTCGTTCGTCAATTCGAGGTAGGGGAAACTATCTTTCGGATATGCTTTTTGAGGTCGGTGAAATCCACACACACCCTTTATTGCCCTTTCTTCTTTTTCAAAAGCACTACATTGGCAACCGACTCAGGATATCGTGCCTCCCTTATTGATCTTGTTGCCAACAGTTTCTCAACCTCTTCCTTAATCATTTGGCTTCTTTCAGGGTTAAATCGACTCCTCTTTTAAATAACCGACGTTCAGCCGGGATCAAATGCTAAGTAATAGAAGGTTACTTTAGCTTTGATTCCCGACATAACCTCATGTTTCAATGCGAGCACGTCTCTGTACTCCTCTAACAGGTTGACCATTTAATTCTAGACTTGCTTTATCAGTCGAGCCCCTAACTTTACTGCCTGCTCGGGGTTACTCTCATCAATCGTGACTTCAATGGCTGGCTCTTCTTCCTAGTTTTTCCCATCTTCTAAAGATGTTTCCCTTGGGTTTAGCTCGAAATGAGTTGGTGTCTCCGTATTGACTTCTACCTCGCTCATCTTTAGGCAACTTCTTTTTTGGAGAAGTCTATCTGTATTACGTATGACTCCATTTTCTCCATATATACCGCTAGATTTGTTTTCCTTACCAATTCTTGGGAGCTTTTCATGATACATACCCCTGCCTCAGTTGGGAACTTCACGGTCAGGGCGTAGGTTACTAGCAGTTACCATGATTGCATCATTTGGTCTTACGTCTGCTTCGGAGAAAATGATCGGGTCCCAGCCTTATTTAAGCTTCTTTTGGTTAGGACGAACCGAGTTTACCTCTAGATTTCTCTGGCCATCAATTGCCTCACATACCTTTGATATTCTCTCTTGACATCTCTTTCCTGTGCACGGCCTACCAAAAATGATATTGATCACTCCCTCTTCTGAGTTTCTCCCTGGACTGTCTCTTCTGTTCTATTCATTCTTTAATGGGTCTCTCTACTGATCATTGTCATCCTTCAAGACCACATCTTTCAAGTGTCTTTCTCTAATCAATTTTTCAATATAATCTCTCATTGGCAGCACTTGGAAGTCTCATGGTTGTTTTCTTAGTGGAACCGGTAGTATTTAGAAGTGTCCCTTCTTGTAAAGTTGGACTGCTTTCAAAGTCTTTTGTATAGATTCTTGTCTTTTCTTACTACTAGGACTTCTTCTTGATTTCAGTCCAGAGAGGGGTAGTTGGTGTACTGCCTCTCGAAGGGCCAATTGCTCCTACGATCCTTGTCTTTACGACCCTCCTTATTTTTTCCTGGATTTTTCTTTTAGTACTACTTTCCTTAAGCAAAGGTGACAAATGGTTGTGCTGCAAGCTGTTGATGAATACAGACACCACTGCATCATCATTAGGATAATGCACTTCCGACACATCTTGTGAAAACCTGGTAAGGTAATCTTTCAACTTCTCTTACTTCTTTCGTTTCATAGTTGACAAGATGGATATTGATTTCCTTCATTGGATGTTCCGCATGAACTGCCTGGTGATGGCTTGTATCAATTCCTCAAAGTTCCTGATCGACCCCACAGTAAGGCTACCGAGCCACCTGGACTTTTGATCCCTCAATGTCTGAGGGAACATCCTACACATGAGTGCATCATCAAAGTCCTATTGTGTCATCGCACTATAATATCTTGTAACGTGCTCTAGATGGTCGGTGTTGGCCTTAAATTGCTCCACATTGGGCATCCTAAACTTTTCTTAAAAGTGGGCTTGCTTTATGTATGCAGTTAAAGGACTGCTGGAGTTACCGATCATCAGATTTCCCTGACCCTGTCGTCACACTAGGTCCCTAGAAATTCATCATGTGATCTGGGCATCACGGAGATTGTACTTAACCCCATGAGTTGTTTCTCTACGTCTTCTGAGCGAGGCATCCTCATCAGTAAAAAATGATCGGGATCTATGCCTACAACCGTCATATATGTCGTTCTGATCTTACCATGATCCTCCTTCACAATACTTCCCTGCATCAGCTTGTAAACTGGACTCCTTACGTTCCCCTATTTCCTAATTTTCTTGACTTCCACGCTCTCTATGATCATGGTCATCTTAGCGGCTGTCTCTCTTTCGAGAATGTTCCCTCATTTCATAACGATTCATCATATCTCTACCTAATTTCTGTGGCCCTCCCAGGGTCGTTGCTACTATCTCAAAACGTACCTTGGGGTCTTGGGCCACCACCGATGTAGATAATTGATATGATGAAGACAAACTTGTGGTGGCAGTTAAGTTGATTCCCAGTCTGGTTACATCTTCAACAACTCTCCATAGGATTTTTTAAATCTGCCGGAACGTATCTGGGGAAACGTCGAGGACAACGTCGATAGAAGTTATCTCATCTTGCTTGGAAGAAGTCAGAGTACTGAAGGGTAAATCTCTTCTGGCAACGCCTGTGTTTGCAAAACTAGAGTTACTAACCCCACGTGGGGTACCAGGGTCACGTAGAGATTGACTTTTGTCTCTGTTGTCTGCCATGTTATTGCTTCGTAGGTTTTTGACAAGAGTCAAAGTTTCAGCCTCTTCTTCTAGTGCCAATTGTTGATGGAGATTTCTGGATTATGTAAATTTAATCATACGCCCAACAATGTGATACAAATTAATAACCAAAAAATAAATTACAAAAAGAAAGTAGGCGTGCAAACACAGAATTTTACATGGAAACCCCAATAAGGGAAAAAACCACATTTGCCATAAGCAATGAGGGGAAAATCTTCACTATGAATATATTGTTTACACACTCTATCTCTCTTTTTCACTCTTTCTGCAACTATTATCGTTAACCCTTTATGGACATTTTTAGGGTCTATTTATACATGTATAGAACTCTAATTCTTGGTGTACAAGTAAGAAAAATTGTTGAGACTAAAGGAGACTCTGACTTATTGGAGTCATTTTATCCTTCTTTCCTATTATGCATTGATCGTATTCTGGATGCATTAGATCTCATCTAATCTAGACTCTGGTGTCTATAAAGAAGTATATTTCCTTATCAAAGTGTGCTTCGATATATCTTATTCTAGTATGACTCATTCTTTATGTATTTGAACCGTGATTGTATTGAATTCGACGTTGTCCACGTGTCACTCAACTGACCGTCTACCAAACCCAACCAGACCTTACTCACCTCGACCAGTGATTCGATCCAGACTAGTTGTTTTAACCAGACCATCTCGATATTCCTCGAATGGGTTATCTTTACCTGATCATTCTTATCACTTTAGTTGGGTTTTCTCCACCCGATCGTTAAGGTGACCCCGCTCAGGTATTGTAAGGACTTCTTTTGTCAACTTAGGTTGGCTCAGTCTGGTTGATCTTTGGTGTCAGAGATTTTTTCAGATTTTACCAATAACAGTAAAGGACTATATTGATACTATGAAAAAAATGGTTAGACTATTACAAGGGGTTTACATCTATTTATTTGCTTGTGATAGTATCCATTTCTACACTTTGTGTAGCCCTCATTTCTTATTATTTTCGCTTGTTTCTCAAGCATTAGTGTTATTTAATGTGTTTTATGAGCTTTGCAAAGGTAATCATCCCTAAATAAGTTGATAGGTTGAAATTGTAAAGGCTCATACAAAACATTCAACTTTGGAAGGTTATATCCCCGTCCTCAAGTCAAACATATTGAGATACACATTAATTTAGAAAGAAACGGATGTCCAGTTTCCAACGGATTTTACAGATTGTGATTCCAGATTTCCTAGAGGGTGTTACGCTCATTTTAGTAATTGATGTGCGAAGCTGAAAAGCTGAAAACTGAAAAAGAAAAAGAAGTGTATGCTTGTACGAACCCAAATTTACATTGTGCAGTTAAATAGAGTTTTAAAAAATTTTATGCAACTTGTAAACCATATACAACATATAAGAATATATAAAGATGGATTTAGATCATACTCTTGATACTAACTCCTTCGTTTCTTTAAGCTTTACTCCGATTAAGAACCACCATATCTTTTTCGCTATGTCCCACGATCTGGTAACTGTGTATAGACACGTCACGATCTTCCAGGAATGTACAGGAGTATGCAAAGGCTTGAAGAATAGAACTCTTTCTTTTTTCATGGTAAATTCGCCCACCACAAGCAATAATATTTTCTTTTCTTTTCTTTTGGCCGAAATTTTCCTAGACTTTCAAGGGTTTTTCTTTTTGTGTTTTTGGTTCAAAGAATCACAATTAGTCTCTTGTGTATCCTTGTTATGTAAATATATATATATATATATATAACTAGATACAAATCCTTTTACCAAATATATTTCCATATATTAATGGATATTAGTACTTAAGTGTCCTAGGTAAAATTAATTAACTCCCACATAAACCTAGTTGACTTAAACTTAAATACTAGACTAAGTAAAGAATAAAATAATCTAATTATTTTAATCTTTGTCTCAATCATGATTTGAACCTGCAACATCCAATCTATAATTAATTAATAATTCATAATTATTAATTCATTAATTAAATAATCTTATTATCTAATTAATTTAATTATTAATATATTAATTAAATAATCTCATTATTCAATTAATCCCTAAGTAAATACGTGACACAATTAATTGGACAGTCTAACTAATCAAATGTGACCATTGTCACCTTTAATCAATTCGGTCAGCTCGGGGACCTAATGGACTCACAGTTTTGAGCTCCAATAATACTTAGAAATAAATAATTAAACTCTTTAATTAATATTTCAAATTATTAACCTCGGAGTTATTCCACTAAAAATCGGAGGTTGCACTCTCGCAACTGTAGATGTATTACACAAACCAAAATTACAGTTGTCCATCAATATAGCTACTACATATGATATGATCCTCCACAAGTAGTTCATAATTTGAGCTAGGTCATAAAGTCCGTTATTCCTCCCTAATTATATCTTTTCTATTAAGTACAATTGATTCTCTAACGAACAATAAATCATAATTTCCGTTATGGAAGAAGAACAACGCTCATATTGTTCATGCCCCGAATCAACCCTTAAGGGAAAGACCATCTACTTCTCGTAAGAAATAGTGGATTCCACTATTAGGCACAGACCTTCCTAGCCACAAGCCAAACTGCGATTCCAACATACGAAGTTATTGACCAAGAATGTAACTCTGATCTCACCCATGGTATATCAAAAACCATGATCTAATCTGAAGGAGTCGATAAGACACTTAGGATTAAGATCACCCATATATATCCATCATTTGTTGATATATATGAATCTCATCTTGTAACGGATCCTGGTGAGAGATTCATATAGATCATGGTCTAGTCCTATATGATCACATCATATAAGGTGTCTCCATTCTCATATCACCATATGAATAGTCTAGGTTAAGACCACTGTACATTACGGAATGGACCACATCTGTAGATTAACCACAAATAAAGTTCCCAACTCTACTTGCTATCTATGGACTTTTTAGACTGTTCATCTCAAACTGAATACCTCTATATATGACACTCATATACTCAGTTAGAGATTACATCCGGCAATCTTGGATGTTAAGTACACATGATATAAATGTATGAGACAGGTATATAGAATGAATAAACTACTTCTTTTATTAACGTTTCATTCACATTTACAAATTACAAGATTTAGGGCATAAACCCTAACAATGCGATACTCGACAAGCATAAAAGAATTGTTTGTACAACACAAAAGCATTGTTAGAACAGTGCATCGCCAACACGATGAATTGGTATATCTATGATTTAAATCTCTTATTTTGACATGCATGTGTATGGAGGTTAGAAATTGAAGTGCATTCATGAATGAGATTAGGAGTATAATAACATAATTTAGGAGTAGTGCTTCCCATGATTGTATCTATGTTGATGGATGATCTAAAATGCCATGTTTAGAATGATTAGAGTAATTGAGAGTGATTAACACTGAAAAGTGTATGTTTACAAAGGGATAATATCATCATTTTACACTTCCAATATGATTAATTCCCCAATTTAGATATATTTTCGTTCGTTCGCTTAAATGATTGTGATGTGTAGTAATCAGTGCCTTTTTCTTTGTATTTCAGAAGTAATATGGCCAACTAAGAATTATGGAGAAGTCAGATGGTAAAACAAACATCATTTTCTAGTTCAGAACATCAAAAACCCTAGGAAGGCCACAAAGAGCATTTTTGTAATTTTAACTATTCACTGTTCATAGTTGATTTTCAATGTTCACTGATGATGTGCCACATTCCTATTAAACCGAATTGCGAGTGCACCGTATACACGACTGCGGGAAATCACATTCGGGAAGATTGTTGACTTTGTCCGTTGACTGATGACGTGGCATATTTCTATTGGATCGAATATTGAGTGCACCGTACACACGACTGCAAGGAATCATATTCTAGAAGCCGGTGCAATATTTACTGTTGACTTTCACTGACGTGTTACTATTCACTTTTCATTGTTCACTATTCACTACTCACTGATGACATGGCAAAATATGGACACTCCATTCTAAATTCATCCGATGGTCAATGTTCATCCGTATTTTGTATAAATAGATGCTTTCGTTAAGACTTCCGTTAAGGAAAGCTGTCTTGACGTCCATTTGCCAAATCTCTAGGTCTAGAGATACCGCAATGGATAAGAGTATCGTAATGGATTTAAGCATGGCCACAAGAGAGAAGGTTTCTTCATAATTGATACCTTCCTTCTGTGTATAACCTTTAGCTACCAATCTAACTTTAAAGGTTTCCACCTTACTATCCATTCCTCTTTTCCTCTTGTATACACACTTGCACCCAATGGGTTTTATCCCTTTAGGCAAGTCTACAAGAGACCAGACTTTGTTTTTTAACATAGATTCAATTTCGGATTGCGTTGTCTTTTGCCAATGGCGACAATCAACATCTTCCAGTGCTTCCTTGTATGTATAGGGATCATCATCGTCCAGAAGATTCTCTACAGATTCTCCTAGACCGATGTATCTCTCGGGTTGTCTAACAACCCTCCCACTACGACTAGGTATGGTAGAATGTTGATCTTGTATTGGTACGGAACTTACAATTGGGCTTGGTTGCGAAACCTCTTGTGGAATTGTATCTCCTAAAAGCTCATTTAGGACAATTCTACTTTTAGGCACAAAATTATTCATATAGTCCTCTTCTAGAAATTTGGCATTTGTCGAAACAAATACTTTAAGATCTGAAGGACTATAAAAATAATATCCTTTTGTTCCTTTTGGATACCCTACAAATATGCATGTTTATGAACGGGACTCCATCTTATCTGTCTTTCCTTTTATCATGTGCACAGGACATCCAAATATCCTTAAGTGTTGTAAACTAGGCTTTCGTCCAGTCCATAACTCATGCGGTGTTTTAGGAACCGACTTAGATGGTACATCGTTTAGAATATACATGGCAGTTTGTAAAGCATATCCCCAAAAAGAACTAGTAAGCGTTGAACAACTCAACATAGACCTAACCATATCCAAAAGAGTTCTATTTCTCCTTTCTTCCACCCCATTTTGTTAAGGTGTGCCTGGTGCAGAAAACTGAGAAATTATTTCATTATCAATAAGATATTGCTGAAACTCACGAGATAGATATTCTCCACCACGATCGGACCTCAAGATTTTTATGTGTTTCTCAAGCTGATTTTCTACTTCAGCTTTAAATGCTTTGAACATATCAAAAGCATCCGACTTATGTCTCATGAGATACACATAGCCAAATCTTGAGTGATCATCCGTGAAAGTGATGAAGTACTCATATCCACCTCTAGCTTGAATGCTCATAGGTACACACACATCAGTGTGTATCAATCCTAAACATTCAATGGGTCTTGCGCCTTTGGTCGTAAACGACCTTTTGGTCATTTTACCTTCCAAACAAGATTCACAAGTTGGTAGATCATCAACCTTTAAGTAACTTAGAGGTCCGTCACATACCAATCTTTTAATCCTATTAAGGTTGATATGACCTAAGCGCAAATGCCATAGGTATGTTTCATCTTTTGATAATTTTACTCTTTTATGATTAGGTTTCGTTGATTCCGTGTCTAACAAGTGAGAGATATTTCCATACAAATAGAATAAACCGTTTTCCAATGTACCTTTGCAAATAATTTTGTCATTCTTACTAATACTAAAAGTTTTATTAAAAGTAACCGAATAACCAAATTTATTTAAACAAGAAACTGAAATTAAATTCCTCTTGAATTGAGGTACATAGTAAACGTCTATTAAATCTAAATGCCTATAAGAATTTAAACTAATTCCAATATCTCCCACTAAACTAGCAGACACCAACGCTCCATTGCCTAAACGCAAGTTGAATTCGTTCTTATTAAGCCTTCTCCTTTCTTTGAACCTCCGTAAGGAAAAAAAAAACATGGTTAGTGGATCCAGAGTCTATGATCCAAGAATCCATAGAATCCGCCAAAAAACATGTTTCAAGATAATTAATATTACCTTCTTCCTTTTTGTCTTGAGACTTTGGGCAATTTCTTTTCCATTGTCCCTTTTCACCACAAAGGAAACACTTTCCTTTGATCTTGGTTACTTTCTTTGTCTCCTTCTTTATAGGTCCTAGTTGTTTTTTCTTCTATTGTTTCTTGACCTTCTTACGGGTCTTAACAGTAGCAACTTTACCTATGGTATGAATCTCTTGACCCTTGCCTTTCACAAGGATCTTTCCGTGCTTTGAACATCTTGCATCAGGCCTTGCAAGGTGTTTTCCTTTTTATTCAAGGTGTAATCCAACTTGAATTGATCAAAGGAATCCGACAGTGAGTTGACAATCATGTCAATTTTGGTCTCACCATCTATCTCAGCACCATTCAGTTCAGCAATGTTGAGATGTGCTATGACTTTTATCATGTGATTTTTTACAGCCTGTACAGGTTTCATCCTAAGATTCATAAAAGCAGTCACTGCCTCTCCATTAGTCGTCCTAGACCTCATAGCATACATCTCCTCTAGAGACATCATTATATCGGCAGCAGTCTCCATTCCTTCATGTTGTTGTTGCAACACGTCAGAGATGGTGGCCATAATGTAACATTTAGCCATCTCATCAGAAAACTCCCACTGTTGATACTTATCTCCTTGCTCCTGAGTAGATTCATTAGTAGGAGTAGGTGGTTTAGGAGTGCACAAAACAAACTTATGCTTTTCAAATTGCAATAAAACCCAATTTTCCTTTTCCATATGACATAATTATCACCAGTTAAATTATTGTCTTTAAGGATATTGATTAGGGATGGATGGGGTCATGATTTATGAACAATAACAAAAATTATATAAGTAAATAATAATTATTAAGCACTTTTGAATATTTATCTTGAATTAAATGAAATAATTCAATCGTAAAAATTCAACGGTGATCCAACACCCATAAATGTCACGCCTCCTTTAAGAGTTCGCAATATTTACTAGTTGGACTAGGTCCCACCTAATTTTTAACATAACAACCAACGTTTTCAATTTTAGCCTTGTGATTTTATTAACAAGAAATCTTGGGAGGATATTAATAAACTCACATTGAGTGTGTTACCAAGTAATCGACCTTCCATATAATCCCTCACGAATATCCCTCCTTTGGGAGTAGATATCGTTTGGGCTAATTGTCTAGTCTATCCTTGTAAGAAAGTATCTTGCTAAATTCCATTCATTACCTCTTGGGGTTTTTCACGGAACATAAAGCTCAACTAAACTTGGAGGCCGTAGGTGTTCAAAAACACCTTCTCCCACTTAATTGTTTAAGGCGTGTGATCAAATTCCAAAGAATGATTTACCAAGTTATCTAGATGCCAATTTAGATACTTAAACCATTCAATGCATGTTCATACCAAAAGAGATATATGAGTGGCACTCTTATTCTATATGACATGTTATCAAACAATGACAAACATTGCAATATTTACAAAAATATAAATAGCTACAATTTTGGTCCATCCTAGAAAAACAAGTAAATTACATATATCTTGGAATACAAGAACTCTTTTCTTGGCGAACAGGTCTTCACGCGACCTTCATCGTTCGGACTCCCTCGGCTACCTCACATAGGCGTGCGCACCCTTTGCCCTTACCCATGGGCGTGCGCATGCCACAAACCCATAAAGGGCTGCCGTGCGCAGCCCATGGCTACCAAAAGGGCTGCCGTGCGCAGCCCATGCCACAACAAACGTGGATGCGCGCTCTTCACACGTACGTTCGTTGTTACAGCACACACGGTCCCAAACTTGTTACGGTTACTCCTAATTCTTCAAACCTTCGAGTCTTCGAAACTTGAATGTATTACAAAAGAATTTACATAACAAAATACTGCATTTTTTTTATTACAACAACAAAATAAAAAAAAAACTTAGCAACTACCAAAAAGGAAATTGTGGCGATAATAGACCATCCTTCTTGTTACAATCCCAAAAAAAAAATTACATTGAAATTCTATGACCAAAATTGAGCAATAACAAACCACATATAAAACATATATATATCCATACATTCCAATGTAAATATATATGTGAATACCTAGAGTGTCATCTCTTTTTAAAACATGCATATATACAATAAAAAGAAAAAGATTCACGAACACATACATCAATTAATCAAGGGTACAACCAGGCTCTGATACCAATTGTAGGGAAAAAACGGGTTCAAAACGCAACGAAAGCGAGAGAAAAATGAAATTTAGGGTTTGAGTATATAAAAAAAATTCCCTTTACGAAACGAGAACCTTAACCCTAGATTAATTGACATATATAAAAGTATCATACCTTTTACTCATGACGATTGAACAAGTGCCGAATTTATTCCGCAAGATCTTCCAATCCAATCACGAACGTGAATCACCTTGGAGTGTGGGCTCCCTTTCTTTAAATTGTATTCCTGAGAATGGAGACAAAGCAAAAATCTTTTCTTTGTTAGTTACAAATATCCTCCAAGAGAAAAATCCAAGAACGCCCGGTCACTTGTGAATTATCAATCAATTTGATTAAAACTCGCGTGAACCTTGATTCGATGTTGTACACAAAACCCTTTTGATGTAAAGGGTATTAGTATACTATCGGAAACAAAAACGTTCCCTTTTTTTATCTACTTGGCCGAATTCCCACACTATTGCTTAGAGATGATCGAATTTTGTCTAGAGTAAAATCAGATTTTTCTCCCTCAAAATTCCTATGATGGCCGAATTTATCTCTTAGAAATTAAACTTGGCCAAAAATTCACCTCTAATTGCCTTAGTCATGACCGAAATTCACATGCACATATATATAGGATCATAAATCCGTTTCTAAGAATGATTTACTTGGTTGTCAAGAATCCTTTCCTTATGTGGATTTATTTGGTAGTTAAGAGTCCTTATCTAAAAGGAAATCTAACTTCTCTTATAACCATATGTGTTGGCCAAATTTTACTCTTTGATGTAGATTAGGAGAGTTTATTCTTTCCTAAGAAGGATTACTTGATGGACAAGAATCCTATCCTTAGGTAGATTAACTTGGTGGTTATGAATCCTTTTCAAAAAAGAATTCTACCACTAAGTAGTTTACTTGGTGACCAAGAATCCTTTTCCAAAAAGAATTCTTTCCTACACCAAGACTCCAAATCCAACTCAATAGTGTATTTGTAACCATATTAAAGACTTTCTAATTTGATTAGATAAATAATTCGTTTTATTAATCTACTTATCAAATATAGTCTTAACATTAACTATACTGCCAACAATAGTATAGTTTTAGGAGACCATCTCCTACTAGGAAAAATATTTTGACATTTAATTAAATAATTAATTGATCAACTAATTAATTAATTTCTATTTAATTAAATAATAAAATAAAATTATATATTTAAGCTATTCACAATAGCCTTTGCCGCCCATACCAAATATAAGGGCCATATATTATTTTCCTTATTTTATTAAATACATTGGACCTTAATAAAAAGTCCACATGTGAACTAGACCTATTCTTACAAAAAGAAACAAGTTCTCATGCCTTGATACAATTCTAGATGGACCCCTAAATTGGTCTGGTAGAATATATCAAGTGATCCATGCAAGTTCGTGTGGATTGGGGATCTTGGCTGGCTATCTAAATTTAAGCTCCAATAGACACAACCCAATCACAATCAACAAATGATTCACTTAGAACCGATCTATTTAATTTTAGTTCGTTCCACTAAATAACTAAAATTGAACTCTTAAATAAAGATAGAATAAGTTGATGTTACTCATTCATACCCTAGACAACCTTATTGAAGAAAGTGTATCCTCATGAAGAATGCCAGCAATCGCCAAGAGCTCATAGACCGCCTATAGCTCTCCAAGTTACCATATTTACTCATATGACCACATTTTGAATTTGGATATTTTGACTTGTCCAGAAGCCATGTTTCAATAGACACTATTGAAAACTTAACGTTAGGATTTAATATCCAATACCTCAAAACATCCATATTATGGTATTCTACTCTCATTTAATAAATGGAGACACAATGTCCATATCTATAAATGAAGTCCTCTATCGATTAACAAATGAATACCACTAAACTATCGAGGATAGACTATGCTATATAATCATACTCATTGATAGCTCAAATGATAACACTTGCAACCATAAGTCCATCATTTATCTCTGGATTGAGATAGACTCTCCGATTGTCTTCAAATGAAAACTTTTATCCATTGACGGTTCTAGGTAAAGTATTTCTTTTTGATCCTATTCAATGCACCCAGTGCACTAGATTTTTTTTCCCAAAGACACCACACTTTGATGATTTTAGACTCATCATAACACATTTGATCCCATTCCAATGCTAGCAAAAGAATCTACAACTTTGGCAAGATAAAGGTGCCCAACCTTCTATCTTAAGTTGTGAATATTATTCAAGAATAACTAAAGAATTGTGTCTACCTCATACATATCTAGATGTATGAACAATTCTTCTTTTCTCATAGTCTTTTGACCTTATGATTATTTACTTTTGACAATTATAATAATTAAACTATAAATGCTATAAGATTTGTTAAACTAGAATTCACATTATTCATATGAAAATATTGTTAATTACAATATTACACTCTTGCTATCGAGCATAATCCTAACATGAGAAAGTCTGTAACACTTGCACTGACCAAAATGTTAGTGTTTGTTCCTCGGTTTTAGATTGGCTTACTTCGATTGACAAACCACATTTAGGGATAATTATGTAAGGGGAGTTTAGGTCGGTTTTGCTAGTGATCAAGTTCAAGCTTCAAAGGTATATCATTTGTTTAACTCTTTGAAGAGATTTAGTTGCACATACACACTAACATGCATTTGTATTGACATGCATTTATTCCTTGTTTCTCAATGCTCATGTGTGCATTCCTTCACAATCACACTTGCACTTCATGTATTTTTTTATTGCATCTATGATTGCATTTATGTTTCCATGATCATGCATTGCTTGTAATCATATGATTACTTATTGTGTGCATTGAGTTAGATTTGGTTTGGTTATTTTGAGTAATGTGTCTAGTTTCGAAAGAATGGTTTTCAATGATTTAAGTATTTTTCAAAACTGACCTTTGTATGGTCTTGTTACCATAACATTTTATACATTGCTTTAAAATGAGTTTTGAAAGTTTCCATACAAACTAGACACTCATACCTTTCCAACAGTATATTATTCGTAATATTTCATGACCGTTTGGATAGGTTTTGAAATCTCCAAAGTGACCATAAAAAACAGGGCATCTCTTTTGTTGTCCATTTCTGACCTTTGGTCACTCATTTAACCATAACTTTTTCTATAGTAATCCAAATCACATTTTGTTAATTGGAATAGAAATTAGACTTCCATACCTTTCTAACGGTATATTATATGAAAGGATTTGAAGTAGTTTGGTCACGTTTTGATATGCTTGAATTTCAAGGTGGGGTGTTGAGAGCAGATTTCGCTCAACATTTCGCCCCTTCCAGGTGCGAAACTAGCAGCGAAAATTGTGGCAGCCCTTTTCACTCCCAAACTCTTCGCCCCCTCAAGGGGCAAAACCAGCAGTGAAAATTGTGGCAGCCCTTTTCGGTCCCAAAATTTTTGCCCCCTCAAGGGGCAAAACCAGAGGCGAAAAACCTATTTGGGCAAAAACGTCTTTTCTTGTGCAGCTCGTTTTTACACTTTTTATATATCATCTTCTTTCCAAATCAGACCTAGAGCTCTGAAATTGAATCCCTAAGAGAGAGAAATTGAATCCTAGAGAGAGAGATCTCCAAGAACTTATTTTTTACTCAACCAAACTTCAAATCACAATCATCAAGCATCATCAAGCATCTTTCAAGCATCTTTCAAGCATGGGTCTCTTGTTTGTTCATAACTAGGTATTCTCTACATGCTCTAAACTTTATAGTTTCATTATTAAGACATGTATACCTAGGGTTTTAGTCTTTATTGCATATTAAATGCTTGCTTGTATGTTTAATTGCTTTTATGACATGCTTTTGTATTGATTGTTGGTTGAGATGCATTAATTTACGATAGCTAGAACTTAGGACGTTTTTACCCTTCTAGCTAATTCTTCTTGCCTTTGTATTTAGAACATTGATATCTAGGATTTGCTTCTCATTAGTAATGCTAGATAAGCATCAATGTCTTGACCTAGCATGTTTGCATATTGAATATTCTTGCATATTCACTTAGGTTGTCATTATCTCTTCATTGTTGATTAAGCTTGTGGCATTGTGATTAGTGCACAAGGTTGGTGATCCAAAATCACTATTAAGGCCCGCTGGGTAGATTGAAAGGGTTAGTAATTGGAGGGTTAGATGGGAGGTCAACCTAGGTTGTAAACTTTCTCTCAATAGTGGATTTTGATGATCGAGTGTGGCGCACTGAACAGCCCGTGGTTTTTCCCATTTGGAGGGTTTCCACGTATATATTGTGTGTTGTTATTGTTTCATGTTTGTTATCTTTTAATTGAACACTTAGTGGAATGGGGTAGAATTGATAATATTGATTAATTCACAAATTTGGTAATCTACCGAATTAAAACCTATTCACCCCACCCCACCCCCCTCTAGGTTCTAGACACACACTGTCTAGGGAATTTCAGTTAGCATGGATATAATCAGGCTTACGTTTTTCCCTTTTTCTTTAAAAGATAAAGCTCAAACCTGGTTACAAAACCTTAGGTCAGGATCAATCTGAACTTGGAATGATATGCAACAGCAGTTCTTAAAGAATTTTTTTCTACCTCATAAAACAAACTCTCTTAAGAGGCAAATCACTTCATTTACCCAAAACCCTGGAGAAACACTTTACCAATTTTGGGATAGGTTCAAAGAGTTGTTAAATGTCTATCCACATCATGGTTTGAAACATGGAGGATAGTGTCATATTTCTACAAGGGACTCACTCCCGAAAGTAGACAAGTCATTGAGATGATGTGTAATAGTGAGTTCAGGGACAAAAATTCTGAAGAAGCAATTGACTACCTTAACCACATCGCTGAAAATGCTCAAAATTGGGACACCATTGGTTCCTATGAGTCCATGAGCAAACCATTATTATCTCCATCTAGTGGAGGCATTTACAATCTTAGGGAAGATCACGACCTTCAAGCTAGATTTGCATCCCTAGTTAGGAAAGTTGAAGCTTTAGAAACTAAAAAGAGTGAAAAATTAAAATCTGTACAAGAAATTGCATGCCATGTATATGATTCTGATGATCATATCACTCATAGTTGCCCAACTTTACCAGCCTTAAAAGATTGCCTTCATAAATAAGCCAATGATTTGCACACTTTCAACAAGCCAAATTTCAACCCATACTCGCAAACCTACAATCCTGGATGGAGAAATCACCCAAAATTTAGTTGGAAAAACAACAATCAAGCCCAATCTTCACAACCATAAGGTCCATCACATCCACAAACACACCAGAATTTCCAAAACCCTCAAGGTTATGCACCTTATGTCCCACCATCTAGGAAAAACCTTAAAGACATTTTACACATTCATTGAGAAGCAAGAAGTCATTAACAGCCAAACTTCAAAAACCTTAACAGATGTTAAAGATACTTTGGCAAAAATTGCTTCTACACTCACAATACAAGAAAAAGGTAAGCAACCACAACCAAATCCCAAGAGTCAGTCAAGTTCCTATGACAATAACCAATGCTCAAACCAAGTCAAATCAATTATAACTCTTCGTAGTGATAAGGTCATCGAAAAACCTATTCTTGAATCTGGTAAAAATGATGATGAGTCATTTTCCAAAGGTAAGGAAGGGGTTGATGAAACCACTGTTGACAAAGAAATAATTGAATCCCCACCTACACTCCCATTTCCTCAAGCTTTTAAAAATTCACAAAAATCGAAGCATCCCCCAGAGATTTTTGAAATTTTCAAACAGGTAAAGATCAATATCCCTTTTATTGGATGCGACCAAACAAGTACCTTCCTATGCCAAGTTTTGCAGGATCTGTGCACTGTGAAAAGGAAGCATCAGGTAAGAAATAAAGCATTTATGGCTGAACAGGTAAGTTTACTTCTTTGCAACAAAAATATTTTGAAAGATAAAGATCCTGGTTGTCCCACTATTTCCTACATAATTGTTAACTGTAAAATAAAGCATGCTTTACTTGACCTAGGTGCTAGTGTAAATTTGCTCACATACTCAATTTATCAGCGACTTAAAGTTGGTGAGTTAAAACCGACTTCAACCACACTTTGTCATGTTGATAGGTCAATTAAAGTACCAAAAGGATAGTGGAAGATGTGTTAGTACAAGTCGATAAATTTATCTACCCAGTAGATTTTATTGTCTTGGAAACATAACATGTTGTTAATGAGCACAAATCAATTCCTGTTACATTGGGCCGACCATTTTTAGCTACTGCTAATATTTTGATTAATTGTAGGAATGGAATAATGAACATGTCTTTTGGAAATATGGAAATTAAGCTTAATGTTTTCAACATGTCTAAGGAACCATTTGATGATGAAAATGAAAATGAAGATGTAGACATTATTGAAACCGTTGTTGAAGATCATGTTCAAAAGGATTCTTTTAACTCATCTGAAGTTTGTTTGATCAATTCACATTTTGATAATTGTTTGCAGGATGTCAAAGAAAAAGGAGACACTCCAAATTTTGAAGACTTGGAATAGAAAAATGACGAACCAGAAGAAAAAACATCTCAACTGGATTTGAAGCCCTTACCAGAAGTACTTAAATATGCTTACCCTGGAGACGAGCAGACCTACCCAGTGGTAATCTCTTCTAACCTCACAGAAGAGTAAGAAGGTAAGTTGCTACATGTTTTAAAGAAAAATAAGAAAGCAATTGGTTGGACTTTGAAATATTTGAAAGGTATTAACCCTTTGATTTGTTCACATTGAATAAATTTAGAGAAAAATGCTAAAACATATCGAAAACCCCAAAGAAGACTTAACTCACACATGAAAGAAGTTGTAAAGACTGAAGTACTTAAATTACTTGACGTGGGAATTATCTACCCTATCTTTGATAGTATGTGAGTGAGTCCTACACAAGTTATGTCCAAAAAAACTGGAATTACTGTTGTTAAAAATGAAAAGGGTGAGTTAATTCCAACTCGTGTCCCATCTAGTTGGCGTATGTGCATTTATTATAGAAAAATAAATGATGCCACTAGAAAATACCATTTTCCCCTTCCATTCCTTGACCAGATTTTAGAAAGAGTTGCGGGACATCCCTACTACTGCATTCTTGATGGGTATTCAGGATACTATCAAATTCCCACTGCATTAGAAGACTAAGAAAAAACCACATTCACATGTCCTTTTGGAACCTTTGCATTTAGAAGAATGCCATTTGGTTTGGGTAATACTCTAACCACATTTCAACGATGCATGATAAGCATTTTTAGTGACATAATTGAACATTGTTTAGAGGTCTTAATGGATGATTTAACGTGCTTGGGAATTCTTTTGATGATTGTCTTAATAACTTGGAAAGAGTCTTGAAACGTTGCATAGAAAAAAGACTTGTGCTTAACTGGGAAAAGTGTCATTAGACTACATCTGGAATTGTTTTGGGTCATGTTGTGTCATCTAAAGGAATCGAGTTGATAAGGCAAAAATTGAAGTCATTTCGAAGTTACCACCATCATAAACAGTCAAAGATGTACGGTCATTTTTAGGGCATATAGGATTTTATAGGAGGTTTATTAAAGATTTCAGTGTCATATCTAAACCACTTTGTAACCTCTTATTAAAATATGTAAAATTTGAATGGACACAAGAGTGTCAAGAGCCTTTTAATAAGATAAATGACCTTTTAACATCTTCTCCTATCATGCAATCCACTTGTTGGTCCTTACCTTTTGAATTAATGTGTGATGCGTGTGATTTTGTTGTCGGACCTGTCTTAGGACAGAGAAAAGAAGGTAAGCCTTTTGTGATTTATTATGCAAGTAAAACTTTGAATGGTGCACAAATAAATTACACCACCACTGAGAAAGAATTACTTGTTGTGATATTTGTATTGGATAGATTTCGGTCATACTTGATTGGCGCATCAACCATTTTTTTTTACTGATCACACTTCTGTGAATTATTTAATGTCTAAACAGAATGTAAAGCCAAGACTAATTTGCCAGATTTTGTTGCTACAAGAATTCAATCTTACAATCAAGGGTAAAAAGGGTGCTGAAAATGTTGTCGCATACCATTTATCACGACTCACCGCTGAATCGTCATTTGATAAAGCACCCATCAATGATTATTTTCCTAATTATCTTTTATTCTCTGTCACAACTATAGCTTGGTATGCTGACATTGTTAATTATCTTGCAACATGAATGATGCCACTTGATTGGAATACATGATAAAAAGAAATTTGTGAACGAGGTAAAACATTTTTACTGGGATGGCCCGTACTTATTCAAGTATTGTCCTGATCAAATCGTTCGACAGGGTATTCCAGACAATGAGGATTAATTTCTAGGTTAGATTTTTGATTGGTGTGTTTTGCTATATAACTCCGGTTAAGTGGCAGATAACGGTACTCCGTGACAATTCAAGTCGGTTTAACTCAGTTTCCCAAATAACTGATTCCCAAAAATAATGCATGGACGAAATTTTCACAAACCTGTGAAAATATTTTCCATCGTTGCCCTAAAAGCTCTGAAAAATATTTACAAAGCACGATTCGAAAGATTATGCTTACTGATGATGTACAACATTCCTGCTAATATTTGCTGGTTGATCGAAGCTAAGGTACGTCTAGCAGGTGATTCTTCTGATTCATTTTTATCTTACATGCCTGGTTTTGGAATAAGTAACCTTGTAAGAAAACGAAGAGCTAAAAGTTAGGCGTTACTTGTCACAAATGTGCACGTACAACTTGCAACACATGTTGTCGTTCTTTAGGAATGGTTTCCAATAATCGAGAGGATAAAATTTTATTCAGTAGGATGGGTTTGCATAGAGAGTCATTGGATATATCCTAACGACTCTTGGTGCACATCATAGTGGATATGTGCAAATGGAAATTGACCGATTATGGCCACAATTTTAGAAAGAACATGCACAATATAGTCTCGGGAATCTGACTTTAAAAGATCATGTTTGCCAATTTAAAAGAAAATTGGATAGAAAGCATATCCCCGACCCATAGAGGGCATTAAAGCCGTTACTTGACGTAAAACCAGAGAAAGATGTGAGCCACAATCACAACTACCAGTAAATATCATTTTGTTTTTATTATATTTTTCCTTCTGCATTTAATGTCTTTTGCAATTATTGTTGTTTACTTTTGATTTTTGAACCATTTGGATATAATAATATCATTGACAAATGCACCGCCTTATACATATAGGTGTATCATTGTGTTACCTTTTCAGGATCTATAAATACAAGTATTTGTATTCCTTTTTTTCTTCAAAGCAATTATAAGCATTCAAAAGAAAAATTCAAAGAGTACATTAATGGCATCACCTTCTGATAAATGATTCACAAACATTTGTGTGTTTGGTGGCACTAATTATGGGAAACACAGAGAGTTTATTGAGGATGCAACTCATCTTGGTAAGGTTTTGGCTGAACAGGAAATACACCTAGTGTATGGAGAAGGTGACTTGGGATTAATGGGGTTTGTTTCACTAGCTGCACAAGACGGAGGTAGTCAAGTTCTGGGTATTATCCCAAAACTTATGGCCGCAGCGGACGAAAGACAAACGGTGAAGAGCTAGTTGTTTCAGGTATGCAGGAAAGATTGACTGCTATGTTACATCATGTTGATGCGTTTATTGCTTTACCAGGGGGTTTATAACCTTAGAATAAATCTTTACAATGGCATCATGGGCGCAACTACACATCTATGAGAAACCCATCGGTTTGTTGAATGTTAATAAATTTTAAGATGGATTGCTTTCATTTCTTGATCATACTCAGAAAAATTATTACATTCCACCTTCAATCCGAAAAATCCTTATCTCTGCTTCAAATCCTCATGAGCTAATTGACCAGTTACAAGCTTTTAAATATGAGTCAAATCCCTCAACCTCTAAAATAGATTTATCTATTGATGAAGACAACAAGAAACGCATAATTGATTTGAATCTTAGTTTGTAATTATTCAATGGTTTTTATGCATTTTATTTTATTTTATTTTATTATGTATTACTTTTGTTGTTTTTACAGGATTTTATTGTCTTTCAAGTTGTTCAGGTGATATCTTCTAAACCTTACCTCTTTCTAAAGACATTGGGGACAATGTCTCGTTCTGGTTTGGTGGGGAGGGGATAGTTGATTTAATAACTTTTGTTTTTTAAAAAAAAAAGACTAACTTCTGACCATTTTTTTGTGTAAAGATGGCCGAGTAATGAGTTCTTTCAATTGCTCATGAGACGCATCTTTCAGTTAATTTTTCAAACTATTCAAATATATGAACTCTCCATTGTGATATTATTGACTAATCCTTTTGTCCATTTAGTCATCTTGAGAGATTTTTCGAACTATTTTGGACACACACGCACAGTGACACGTGATTATGTGTAATAAATTGAGATTTTACGATATTTAGTTCTGAAACATCATTCAAGGGTAACAACCGAAGGCAATGCTCTTGTGTTAATATATATATATAATTTTGTGTGTTTTGACCAAAACTCTTACTTAGTAGTTGGGCCTCATGCCTCAGCAAGCATAGAGTGTTCATGCAAAATGGTGGAGTCTTGACAAGAATAAAGGTGCAATTTCATAACCACTTTAACTCGAGCAATTAAGTATGAGGGGTGCTTCAACACCTAATGCCCTAATATCAACTGGTCTGTGAGTCATTGAACCAAAGCTCGCTACACTGGTTAAAGAGAAAGCTTAATGGAATTGTACTAATAAACATCTGTAATCTGAGTAATTAATCCCGTAGGAGTGTTTCAACACTTAATGCCCTAAAGCCAACTGGTTTGGGAGTCATTGGCCCAAAGCTCACTACATGGATTAAAGATGGAATATTTGTTTCCAATTTTGTTATATTTCTAGTTAAAAAAGAAAAAGAAAAAAAAGGATAAAACTATTACCTAAGGAAGAAGCCCTGATAAGATTTCGGAACGAAAATGTTGCTTGATTTCAATTGAATCTTATAGTTATTGTGTTGATCTTTATTGAGCACAGAAATTTTGATTGATATCTCGATTGACGACTGGTTGTCAAAGGGTGAAAAAAGAGGTTTGGGAGAGTTTGTCTATTTGGTAGTTTTTTAGATTTGAATTTGATTTTTCACTATTTTCGCTTTAGTTGCTAGGGACTAGCAACAAGCTGGTTGGGGGGGGGGGGGGTATGATTAACACTGAAAAGTGTATGTTACAAAGGGATAATATCATAATTTTACACTTCCAATATGATTAATTCCCCAATTTAGATATATTTTCTTTCGCTCGCTTCAATAATTGTGTTGTGCAATAATCAATGAATTTTTATTTGAATTTCAGAGATAATATGGACAATTCAAAATTATGGAGAAGTTAAATGGCAAAACAAACATTATTTTCAAGTTCAGAATGTCAAAAACCCTAAGAAGGCCACGAAAGGCATTTTTATAATTTTGACTATTCACTTTTCACAGTTGACTTTCAATGTTCACTGATAATGTGGCACATTCCTATTGGACCGAATTGCTAGTGTACCATACACGTAACTGCGGGGAATCACATTCTAGAAAATTGACTTTGTCTGTTGACTGGTGACGTGACATATTTCTTTTGGATCGAATTGTGAGTGCACCGTACACGCGACTGAAGGGAATCATATTCTAGAAGTTGGTGCACTGTTTACTGTTGACTTTCACTGATGTGTTACTATTCACTATTCATTATCCACTATTCACTATTCACTGATGTCATGGTAAAATCTGGACGCTCCATTCTAAATTCATCTGATGGTCAATTTTCATCCGTATTTTGTATAAATAGAGGACCTCTCCCCCTCCCCCCTCCCCCCCCCCCCCCCCCCCCCCCCCCTCCCCCCCCTAATTTGGACATCCTTAATCCAAATCTAACCTTAGATTTATGAAATTATCTCTCTAATGTTCTCAAATTCTCAGTTTAAATAAAATAGTTATTTCCTAGTTAAATTATGTCTGGCTAATTTAATATAGTTGGGGTCAATGGTGATACTGTTGGTATGGAAAACATGATCTAATTTTGCTAGGTTTATTAATTTTTGCTTTCTCCCCTCTGATTTTTGTGTATTTTTTGACTCACTGAAGACAGACAGATGTTGTTTGGCACAGTGAGTACTTTACTCATATCTATCACTAGTGGACAGGAGAGTGGAAATTCCCCTCTTAAATCTAGACTAAATATTAATAATTTGATCATATTCAAATTACCAACCGTGGATCCCTTAGCCCTAGTTTTAATTTTAAGTGATTTATATTTTTATAACAAGCTTAGTAATTAATCTAGATAATTAATTCTACAAGGGCAAGTGAACAACCTCCTTGTGGCTCAACCCGATCTTACCGGTTAATTTATTACTTTGACACTCTTATACTTGGGAGTAGGGACACTTCTTTAGGACATGTCCGAGAGTTAGGGTTATGCTTTGGATAACCTTCCAAGCATTATTTTGACTAACAAGCTCCAAAGAATAGGAAAAGTTTGGTTTATTCGGACATGCTAGATTAAGATTTGGTTCTATGTTCTTGTGTATAATGGGTCTTTAGTTTAAGTTACAATTGCTCATCCCATGGCTTTAGTTGAGTGATGAATTGATTTTTGGTAATTTCCATAATAAAAAGAATGAATCCTTTATTTGAATTGAATGTACTTCATGTTTAACTATCAACTTGATTTGCATACTTGTTTGGTGAACTTATGTCCCCTAAAAGCCTTTCATCTCAGAGAGATTAAAGAGAAAATGAGAGAGCTTTCTCATCTATTAGAGAGTTGGGCATTCAGGAAGATTGGAGACTCACCGTGATCGTCTAGTGGAAAAGACATCTAATTGACAACCAAGAAAACCCGACGTTTGAATCTAGGTAGCGGATGGGTTTTTCTTTCTTTCACTCTTGTATTTCTTTTCTTTGTATTTCTTATCTCTTCTTTGATATGTACTTTCATTCACTAGGGATTTGATATAAACTTCACCTTAATGCCTCTTTTATTAAATATGTTTGTTGATGATTGAGTGGCTATTTAAGTTCTTAATGTTTTTGAGTGATTAGCCACCACTTGAATGAACTTTGGTTGTTGTGTTATGGACTGAGAGAAGACACACATAACGTGCTCGATTAAATGTCCACTACATGAAGAGTAAGTTAGAAATACGTGAGGCTTTGCATGTATAGTCACTAAATGGGTCTCATTTTTCTTAATGAACTCGTGTGTAGTTAAGATAACCATCGATAAATAGGTTATTGGTGCATGTGAATATAGCCTTTGTTGCTCGAGAGAGAATATTGGCAAGGATTAAGTGAGCACAACTTTCAACATTGATAATCTTGTTTGTATGAAATTGTGTGATTGTTATGGTGGAGTCATCTACTAGGTGTAACCACAAATCATGCATCTCTCCAATCTATCTTTGTAAATACTATTGTATATAATTTATATTTTTATAGCAATATTTACATATAATGCAAAAACAACACACACCTCAATAAATTTTCTAATTCAATTAAACTAGGAAAAGTTGGTGAATTACACAACCTCGTGGGAACAAACTTTATTTATCATTGTATTACACTTACCGGCCTTAGACAATTGCGAGTAACCATTTTGGTATGGTCAACTTGCATTGTGTTTTGATCCACGTTGTAAATTAGATAATTTATTTAAATACTTAACTCTTTATTATAAATGTATAGAAATAGAAGTTGACATTAATAGTTATTGTTTAAAATTAAGGCATTTTTTTATGAGTTATATGATGAATATCTTAGAGTTTATAGTCTATCACTGAACATTGATGTTCCACAAATTCAAATTGTATCTCATACTCCATCCTTCGGATTAATAGGGTTAGGGTATCAACTGTTATCCAAAAAAATGAAAACGTTACGAGCATCTTCTTCATCCAGCTTAACCTCACATTCAAGGTTGAATCTTATCTAAAAACCTCTTTTGAGTTTATGGGAGATGGTGATTTTGATAAATTTGATTTCCTACATTAGTAGAGGGAGCATGAAAAGTACTTTTCAATCTTGGCTATTATAGCCAAACAAATTCTTGCAACACCATTTTCTACTGTGGCTATGGAACAAGAGTTTAGCACCGGTGGAAATATTATAGACGAAAGAAACTCGTTTTTGAGTTCAGACTCAATTAAAGTCCAAGATTGTGTTGATGATTGGACCAAGATCCAAAATAGACAACAAGAAATTGATCAATAAGCACTCTATGATTTCTTCGACGATGACAATACCACTAGAATGGATGGAAGCGATTAGTTATGGTCCCAACACACATCACCAAGCCAGCAATAAAAGGTAAGAGAACTATGTGCCCTTTGATTCCTCTAAACTTCAAGAAGATACGTAGGAAGCTTTTTGTTAACTACAAGATTTTATTCAAAAGACCCAAAGGCCAAAGATAACATAGAAAACACAGGGTTGGTATGCCCAAACCCTCCTAAAAACCAAAAAAAAAAAACAAGAAACAACAATAAGCTTGAAAAAAGTGAAGAGAACACACTTAGACCCATGACAAAGAAAGACACTAACAGGAGCTGCCAAAACGAAGAAACCCGGTCAACCCCAACACACCAAAGTAGAACACCAAAAACCCATCCAACCCGCCACACCAAAGCAAAGCACAAACCGAACTATTGATTTTTATTGCACGGTAGCATCCCATCCACTTTACCAGAGGTCCCAGCTTGGAATCTCCTAACAATCTCCTCAACTATAACCTTTTTTCTTCCAATAAAATCAAAGCTAAAGACAGTTTTGGCTTCAATGACCTTAGATATCTTTACTTTTAAGTTCCAATAAGCCTTCTTCACCTCAGGAACTAGGTTTTCCTTTTCAAAATCTTGATTAAAATCAAGAGCATAGCCTACGAATGTCTCGTTATCATATCATATCTCTTCACCGAGTGATTTATCTTTCTTTATATCCTCTTTAAGGACTAATCATGCATGGACATAGCAGTTCCCACTTCTCCGTTCTGGATACCATAATCATCTCCCACTACATCATCTTCATTGTTGTTTTCGCAGCAGTCCTCTGCTTTAACAATGATATATTCTTCTGATATAACATCCCCATACCTTTTTCTAGCCGCAACAACTTCAAAAATGCATTTTGTGCTAACTGGACCAAAGTCAGCCATCTTACCACCCTAGGCCATCATTTTCAAATTTTGTGTGGGTCTTTCAAACTCAGAGCTAGCCAACTCAACCAAGGTCCGACAACTTTCAAGACTCTTTCCTTTCCGTCCAGACCATTCCTAAATCCATTATGTTGTCTACAATTGAAATTCCCCCTCTGTTGTTTCCAACGACCTGATTCATTTTGAATGATTAGGGTTTTTTGGTGATAGCTTGCACATCATTAGGACATTTTGCCTAAATTGTTAATCCAAAAACATTCATATATACTTAGTTAATGATTAGGTTGGCTTTGTTCAACTAGTCTAATTTGTGATGTTTATGTGGATGTTATTTGACAATTAGATTGCTATAATCATTCTTTATCTAATTGTAACCTCATGTATGCTTATGTAGGCGTTTTTGATGATTAGGTTGTTAGATTTGCATCCAAAAATCTAATTAAGCATATAGTGTCTTGTCTTGCACTCTATTGCATATAGAATATTCATTTATTCACTTAGACCATTTTATCTCTTCAATGAGTCAAGACTTGTGAATAAAAGTGTTAGTGCACAAGCAATTGGTCTAGAATCACTATAAAAAGCCCACGGATAGTAGTGGTGGGTTATGTTCCGAGAATGGTGTAACTAGAGGTCAACTCATGTTGTAAAAGATCATTACATATAGTAGATTTGAGGACCGTGTGTGGCTAGATAGATATATCTGGTTGGAGGGTTTCTCAAATAAATCAATCGACGTGTTTTGATTATTTTCCGCACCTTTAAGTCATTGATTTCTTGCTTGTTATAATTTAGGTATTTCATTTTTTAATATTGACTAATAGAAAAAGTTTTTGACTAATCGAAAAAGTTTGTAACTAATCGATTAACAACCTATTCTCTCCCATCTATGTTGTTTAGACACACTTTGTGTATTTTCATTATGGGAATAATATTCTGAATTTTTACATTTATTAGTTGATTTGTCAACTGATGGATTGTTGGTGATCATCTTGTGGAAGATGTGCTAAAGTCTAGTATTATTAATGATACTCTGTATTTACTGTGTGGGCAGCGAGCTCGTGTTAATTCGCCTACTTGAGTAGGGGTGGGCACTAAGTTCGAAACCGAACCAAACCGAACCAAAAAAGGGTGTTCGGTTCGGTTCATCGATCCAATTCGGTTCAAACCGGTTTAAATAATAAAAAACCAAAAAAAATCGGTTTAAACCGGTTTGGTTGTCCAAAAATCGGTATAAACCGTTTAAACCACATATATAAGTTTAAAAAACCCTAAAAGCTCTTAATCTCTTATTATTTGGCAGACTTGTCTCTCTACTTCTCAGTTCTCTGAGTTCTCTCTTCTCATATCACTTCTCACTTCTCAAAATCTTAGTTCTCATCCTACTGATTGGTATCTCCGTCGCTCATCTCCAGTTCTCCGCTGCTCGTCAGTTGTCTCCACTCTGCTCATCTGCTCATCTGCTCATCTGCTCATCAAGTCGTCTCTAATCTGCTCATCTCCTTTTCCATTTCAACTCCATTCCTCAAAGAAGGTTTGTCACTCACTCAGTCACTCGAGTACTTGATAGTCGACTCATTCTCTCTTCTTATTGTTCTAATTTTCTTCTTTTTTTTCTTAATTTTTTTTTTGTCTTTTTTTTTTGTTTCACATCTGATACCACCAATCTGGTTTCTGCTCGTCTGATCTGGTTTCATTCATCTTTAGCCAAAGCTTCAATGCGATCCAAACAGCGTTCAGCTCGTACGATTGCTTTTGTTGTTAGTTATTGTCTTCTTTAGCTATTTGTCTTTCTTTATTTGATTATTTTTTGTCTTCATCTCGTATGATTTCTTCTTTGGGTGTGTGGTGCTACTTGTTTGAAAGATTTGAGTGTTAAATTTTGAATGATTTGAGTGTTAAATTTTGAAAGGCAAAAAACAACAAGCTATACACCATGAAGTGGTTTCTTTTGGTCACTTATAAGTTTTTAACAGTCAATTATGGTTCATGAATCAATTTAATTTACATGTAAAGTCAAAGTGCATCTATTTAGAATGAAATATATGAAATAGCAGTGTCTGCAGGTTATACAAATTTACACCTCAACAAACATTATTTTACTCATATGCATAACTGTCAACTGTAATGAATAAAATTGTATATGTTATTTTTATAAAAAAATTCTTTTTTAAAAAGAATGAGTAGAGTGGAATGTTGATAACATATATGGTATAAATTGGGTTGTGGATAACTTGTTGAGTTATTGATATACATGTGTTGTTGTGTTGTGGGTTATGGTCCTGTGGATATGGAGACAGTGATGGTGGTTACAATGGAATGTTTATTCTTTTAGTTTGGTTGTGGTTCTATTGGTTTTAAATTTTAATTACTTATTTTAGTTTTTATTTGTATGTGAAATGGTTTGTAAATGGTTTGAATGTTTACAATGAACGTATGAAATTAGGATGCAACTTGTGTATTTAATTGTCATTACTAATTACTGTTTCATTTATGAATGCAGGAAGTTGAAATTATTTTACAGTCTTTATTTGTTTGATTTGGATTGGAAATTTAAAATTTAGAGTTTGGATTTTGGGTTGTAATTTTAATTTGGAGTTTGGATTTGGATTATAATATTTATTTGCAGCTTGGATTTGTGATTGAAAGTTTTTATTTAGATTGTAATATTTATTTTGGAGTTTTTAGGTTTATTCAATTTGAGATTTGTTTGAATGAATTATAAATTAAATGTTATTAGTTAATAGTTATGTTTGATTTGGGCTTGGGCAGTTGAGCTATTACAATTTATGTGGCTTTTGTCCAAAATTAGAATTCAATAAGGCAACAATAACCCATCAAATTTAAAAATATATTAAAAAAGACTCATTAAGCCCATCAAGCTAAAAAGGCCCATTAGGTACAAAACCAAAATGAACCGAACCGAACCGAACCGATTCAAATCAGTTCGGTTCGGTTCGGTTACCATTTCTTATTTGATTTAAACTGGTTTAATTTTGGGTAAACCGAAATATTTTTGATTCAGTTTGGTTTTGACCAAAACCGAAACGAACCGAACCGAACCGCACCCACCCATATATTCACTCTCGACAACCTCAAGCTATAGACACTACCACTTGTCACTCTTTGTTCAATCCGTAGTGATATCCCCTGATCCACTACTCTTGGCGTGAGCACTTCCTACTCCACCCATCGGGCCTTTTACAATGGCACTTGACTAATTTCTTGTCAACCCACCATAAGTTGCAAGACTTTACTTGCTTGTGTAACTTCAATCTAGACTTGACGGCAGTTCGGTTTGACGGTTCAGTTCGAACTGGAGAACCGAACTAGAACTAGAACCGAACCATAAAAACCAAAATAAGAACCGAAAATTTTGATTCCGATTCTAAAACCGAACCGAAACCTGTAGAAGGGAGGTTCCGATTCTGTTCTCATTTTTTGGAAACCGGGCAGTCCAAACCGGACTGGAACCGCCAGTTCTGGTTTGGTTTGAACCGCCCGATTTAGAAAAAATGTTTTTTTTATTAAAATCAGATAAGATCATCAATCATCATCATCTAATAGACTAATAACTGATTTTTTCTTAAATCATCTCATCTTATTAGATCTCTCTTTCTATATTTCATATCTCTCTCTCACCACAACAGTCACGACATCATCATCGATTATCATCTTCCCTTTCTTCTTTCTTCTTCAGTTCTTCGTCTTCCTCGCCTCCTCTTCTTCTTTCTTTTTCTTTCTTCTTCTTCTTACTTGGATCAAATGGAAGAGAAGAGATTAGGGGTGGTTAACCGTCGATGGTGGTCACCGGTGCGATGGATGTGTGTGATTGAGTTTAGGTGGTGGAAGGTTTTGAGTTTGTGGTGGTGTGTGTGTTTGAGTTTTGAGTTTTGGCTGGTTTGATTTGTGGTGTAGTGTGTGTGATTTTGTGTTTGATTTGTATGGTTTATGGTGTGTTTTGGTTTAATTTGGGTTTAAAATTTTGAACTGATGAAGGTGATAATCATGATTAGGGATTGAGATTTAGGAATTTGAGTTTGTTTTAAAAAAAAAAAAATGGGATCGGAATCAAAACCGGAACCGGAACCTCCCTTAAGATATTTCGATTTCGATTCCGGTTCCTGTTCCGGTTTCGATTCTGGTTTCCCAGAAACCAGAACCACTAGTTCTGAACCGGAACCGACGTCATGTCTACTTCAATTAGAAGCCACAAGACTTTGACTCTATGAAGAGAATTAAATGGCAATGATGCTCAATGCAAATTATACTAGACAACACAAATTGCTCAACTCGGAGTTTGTAGAAACAAATCCAAGTTGTCAAATGTCTAAATGCAAAACATAAAGACTTAGCTAGATGTTATCAATAACAACAATCCTAGCTATCACAAACAATCACAATGAATCAACAAATATGCTCACAATGTATTCAACATATACTTAGGATATATTCAACATATACTTAGGATATATTCATGTGATTGAGACAAAGCATTTAGTCATACAATAAATGCAAGTCTTAGACCAATGTCTATCAAAACAAACTCAATTAGTTATGTAGAGATTTTCAAACAAACTAATTGTTACATAAAACATGCATAAACATTCAATAGGCTTAACTAGTTGATTAAAAGACAATCTATCAACTTGGTTATCAATAAATCATTAATGAATGTTTATGACCTAGATTTTAGGTAAAAATTACCTAATCAATTAAGCTATCAAAATACAAACCCGATCATATTATCAATCAACACTATAATGCATTCAAAAATGATTTCTACAAATCCGATTCATTAAAAATGAAATCTTTGACTTAATGAACAATAAAAGAAGATGAGATGTTTATTCTTACTTACTTAGTCAAGAATGATGAAGACCCATGAATGATTGATGCAATGGATGCATGGGTTAAGGGTTTGAAAAGTTAAAGAAGAAATCTTGGTGCTTTCTCTCACTAGGGGAGCTCTTTCTCTCACTAAGATCTGAATTTATGAGCAATAGGTCTAATTGGGGAAGAAGATGAAGTATATAAATGATCCAAGTGAAGCCACATCGTTTTGGATAAGAAAAAATAGATTGCTGGTGTCAAAAAGCGACTTGAAATGCTACTTGGATGGAAGTCACTTCAAAAGTCACATATGTCTCGGGTCAGGGTGTCAAAAAGTGACTTGTGAAGCGACTTGGGTAGAAGTCGCATCCAAGTCGCATCACAGGTCCATCTGTCTCGGTTTTACAAAACTTGACAACTCAACAGCTTCAGATACGAGCGACCCGAAACATGACCGAAAGACATCGAAACCTTTCGTATAATATACCGTTGGAAATGTATGGAAATATACTTTCTACTCCAATTTACAAAACAATATTTAGATGTTTGTATAAAGATTTATTGTCAAATGAGTGACTAATGGTCAGAAAGGGACATGAACAAAATGTCCAAACTCATGCTATAAGACCATGTGACCAAATACCAAAACAAGAGAAGAATGGAACCTTCTCAAATGGTCACTCAAGGGCGTTAAAACAAGCACACCATCATGCAAGCGCGGACACAACACAAAACCACACTTAAATCTAGAAATGAAGTGCAAGTGTGATTGTGAAAATGATGCATACAAATAAACAATTACAACACAAATGCAAGATGAACAAAACATTCATGAGGTGTGTGTGTGTACCTAAGTCTCTTCAAAGAGTTAAAGTCAAGTAAATATACATTTTGTTCTTGGAGTCATGGAGATGTTTGGAAGCTTGTCAACGAGGACCTAAGTTACCCATTACATCATCATCCACAATGTGGTGTGGATTGTCATGAAATAAGTCAATCATAAAATGAAGGTCCTTACAAATTCACTGTTGTCGTGTATGGCCCGTCGAGCTAAAGTGGCCTGATGTCATGGAAATTTGGTTTCGTAAATCCTGAATTATGTGATGACGTGTTAAACCGAATAAAATCTAAACATTATTTATACTTTGTTTTTAAATTTAATATTATGCTTAGTTTTTATATTTATACTTATGCTTTGTATTTATACTTAAAGTTAATATTTATGCTTACTTTTACATTTAATATTTATATTTAGATTTTATATTTACATTTAGGTTTTATATTTATACTTACTTTATATTTAGTATTTATGCTTAGTTTTTATATTTAATATTTATACTTAATTTTTATATTTATGCTTAAATTTAATATTTGTACTTACTTTTATATTTAATATATGCTTAATTTTTAAATTTAAAATATGTATACCTACTTTTATATATTTAATATTTATGTTTATTTTTTAAAATTTATGTTTATTTCAAAGGTTTCTATTTATACTTACTTTATATTAATATTTATGTTTAGTTTTTAGAGTGGGTTTCTCATAAGGGATTCCATACTTTAATTTCGGTAATGACCAACATGAAATCACATTTATTTGAATGAATTTTGATTTGAATTTTTTTGTGAATGATAAATTCATTGAAATCTACCTACAAATAAAATTTGAAATTTTGTTTATGTACTAGAACTATTTTTCTTGAATTTTTCTATATTTCACCCATTTTTTCGATGCATTCATATGTTAAAAAATTGGGATAAATAGTTTTAGTGTTTGAAAATTTTTTAAATTTTATTCATATGTAGATTTTAATGAACTTATCATTCACACAAAAATTTAAATCAAAATTCATTCAAATCAATGTGATTCATGATGGTCTCCTTACTGAAATTAAAATAAGGATCTCTTATCAGAGACCCACTTTTAGTTTTTATATTTATCCATACTTTATATTTAATATTTATGTTTGGTTTTTATATTTATGCTTAGTATATTTATGGCTTTATGCTCACTTTATATTTAATATTTATGCTTAAATTTAGTATATCTTTCTTCATTTTTTAACTTAGTGCGCTCATAATTATATTGTTGGAAATGGATCCTCCAAAAAAAAAAATTATCGGTTTGAACATGGAGAATGATGAATTTAACATTTTTGAATATGGAGATGGTGTCAAGGACAACACACAAGTGTTAGTAATATGTCAACGGAAGTAGATCATTCTCTTTCCACCACCCTAGGGACGAGCACACGTTCTAGAAAACAACATCAACATCGATGATATGGCAAAGTTTTGATCTAGAATACATAAAAGGCTCAGATGGTAAGGACAACAAATGTCATGATGTAAATTTTGTAAATATATATATATATATACCGCTTCTGCGTTCGGAACGAGACTTCGGTCAGGCATAAAAAAAATGCATGCCTACACACAATATGGCAGATACTACAACACATACACAATTGTAACGGAGCCGAGACGGGTCCATTATGACATGGAGTTATGATTCCACGTATGCTAGAGATTGTATGGCACGATATATAGCACAAATTGATCAACTGTTTAATTTTGGTGACAGTAGGTGGTATGAAGAATTTATTCAAAATGCATACAGCCCATAATTTAAATCTATTTTTAGAACAACTACTGGAAACGATTTGAAAAAAATGTTTTAACACCGTACGAAACAGTTTGATCACTGAATTACAGGATCTGTATGTTACAATTGCACTAACTTCTGATATTTGGAATGCACATTCCAAACATGACTATTTATATGTCACATAACACTATTTAGACTCTGAATAGAAGTTACAAAAAAATAAATTCTTGATTTTCATTGACTGCATTTTGAACATACCGTTGAACATATTTATTTAACAATTACTTCTGCTTTAAATGATTAGAGCATAGTTGAGCGCATCATTTCTCTGACATTAGATAATACACCGGCAAACACTAAAGATATTATATTTTTTGATAGAATAATGCCCCCCCTATATGGGGGTTATTTCTTCTACCAACGGTGTCCGTGTCACATAAGAAATTTAACTGTAAAAGATGGTTTGAATGTTGCAAGGGATCATATAAATCGTATAAGAGATACCCTTTCTTGGATTAGCAGCTCTAATTTAAGAGTGGTAGAACTGGTAGATACTGTCACGCATCCAACATGCGAGCTCGTAAGTTCCAAACAGAAATGCCGGTAAAGTGGAACTCAACTTACTTAATGCTACAAAATGATATTGATTATACTAAAATTATTATAGGACTTTATAATTCTAAAAAGGGCAGTCAAATACTATCCGAAAATGATTGGTATGTGGCAAACATTTTTATTAAATTTTTAAAGGTTTTTTTACGATTCCACAATACTTCTTTCTGGGGTCTATTACCCCACATCTTCATTAGTAATTCATCAAATTGTTGAAATGTCTGGAATGTTTGCCGCTTATAGAGAGGATGAAATTTTAGGCCACGCAACTGAGGCCATGGAGGTAAAATTAAAAAATACTGTTTGAAATTCCTTTCTTCTATGCCTTAGGTGTTGTACTATATCTTAGGGTTAAATTATCTGGTTTAAAAAAATTTCTTTATTTTACTGCTACTAATTTATATTTAGATTTTACCAAACAGTTACAAACTTGCAGCACAAGTTGTTCAAAGTTTATGATATTTATGAGCGCATGTTTGGAGACGTAAACAGGAAACCATCAAAGCAACAGGACACCCGCCCGTTGAAAAGTAGTTGGAAGCTCCTCCTAAGGGGCGGCCCTTCCAATTGGATTTCTTCATCTTCATCTCACCCTCCAAATGGAAGAGCTGCTCAAAGTCAAATTCAAAATGTCGAACTCTACCAAGTACCTTGAAACTGAGTTCTCTCTTTTAGAAGCAATTGGTGGCAGGGAAGAGGACATCATGAGTTTTGATGTGCTGTTATGGTGGAAAAACCATGGCAATAGATGTTCATTACTGGCAAACCTAGCACATGACGTAATCATTATCCCAATGTCTATTGTTCAATGAAATGGAGGACGAATAAGTAATTCATAATTTCTCCAATTATACGCCAGTAAGGGTTCCGACAGTAACCATCATGAGAGTTGAAGACTGAAGAGTGAAGACAAATTTACATTTTGCTATTTTTAATTATACATATACTTGTAATTCGATTGCACTCTTTTTCCCTTACCAAATTTTTATCCCATTGGATTTTTCTTAGTAAGATTTTTAATGATACAATCATGCAATGTAATACTGAAATATGAATAAGTAAATAAAATTCATTTCTTTACAATTTTAAATTACCTTCATCTTCATCTATTATCTATTAAATTCATTTCTAACTTTATTTATAACAAACTTAAGAGGTGTCAGTGTACTTAGTAAAATGTAAATACGATTTTTAATAAATGTATACAAAATAGCAAGTTTTTTAAAAAAAAAACATTTTTTTAAAAAAGAAAGTTATTTATCCTCAAACAAAAATTACATTTTTTATTAAAAAAAATAGTGGGCCAGCCTCTTTATGGCCTCGTTGGCCCGACCAGCCGGCCGATAAGTTTGTGCAACCATATCGGCACGGCACGTCACATCAAACCGTGCCATTCCCAATTTACACCTTTAAGCTAGTCTATTGATAAAACATCACTTCAGCTGTATTATTCACTCAAGACTAAATTGGAGTTTTCTTTTTTACACCAATTTTGTGTTGTATTGGAGATACCTTAACAATTCCTTATAAATAAGAAGTGAAAATTATGAGAAATGTCACCTTTTTTTTAGTACATTGCACTGATGACATTGCTTTAATAAGTTAAGTTTAAAAGTCACCTATTATGGTGAACTACCCAAATTGCCCTTAAATAATCATTTTTTAATTCTCTTTGTACTTCCATCTCCACACTTTGATTAATCACTGAAAGCAGTAACTTCTCTCTCTCTCCCTCTCTAATAAACTTGTTTAAAAATCGATTTACAACTTATCTGAAAGTCGATGTGTTACAGTACAACAAGGTTTTCTGAGTCTTGTGACAATTTATTCATTCCTTATGATTTGTTGTCTGAGTATTTGTGAGAACATGAAGCTGGTATTGTGAAGTTTGAACCTTTGAATTTTGAATCTCTGAGCCTTTTTAAAGATTGTTCGATACTTTATTTATATCATCCGAACCTGTGTAAATTATCAGATACTATGTGTAAAGGCTCCGAGCAATTTAGTAAAGGCTCCGATATTTTTAATAAAGCTCGGACACTATTTTAAAAGGCACGAACCTTTAAAAAAAAGTCTCGTACACAGTTTTAAAATAATCGGAGCTATTAAAAAAACAAGCTCGGAGCTTTTTTAAAAAAAAAACTCAGAGCTTTAAAAGAAAAGTTCGGAGCTTTTAAAAAAAAGCTCGGGCCTTTCACAAAAATGCTCGGATACTACAAAGTTTAACCAATCTAATTTTCCTAGAGAAAAAGCTCGGACACGTTTTAAAAAGTATCGGATTTGGTTCAAAAAAGCTCGGACATGTTTTAAAAAGTCACGGAGATTCAAAGTTATACAAACCTAATTTTTCTAAACAAAAAGTTCGGACGTGTTTCAAAAAAAGCTATGATTATGTTTAAAAAAAGCTCGGATTATGTTCAAAAAAACTTGAAAATATTTCAAAAAAGTCTCGAAAACCTAGAAATGCATCTTCCTTAAGGCTCCGAGCCTTTTGTAATTACAATTTCGAGCCTTCTATAATTACATTACGAGCCTTTTAAGTACTGATCAGAAAGAAAAAAAAAACTCTGGGGGCACTGCACCCCGCCCCCGCCCACCCCCCGCAAGCTGACCGGGCAACTCGACCACCGCGAGCTCGGTGGGGAGCTCGACCCTTAAATGCGTCTGCTTAACGTCACTCTGTCGCCGTTCGAGTGATTGTCTGAGTTTTAACGGGACTTTCTCTCTCTACTTTACAACTCTGTCATTGTAAAATAAATGAAAGAAATCTAATGTAGAACAACTATTGATGGTATTTTTTTCTATTCATCATAATATATGTCTTTTAAATATAAGTTATTAAAGTAGTGACAGTGTTGAAATATCACATCTAAAAATTATCATTTAATTTTTGAACCCTAAATAAATAAATAAAACAAATGAGTATATGCCAATATAATTGGGTCTAGGGTCTAGTATGTTGAATGAATTAGAATGGGCACGTTAATTAGAAATGCAATAATAAATCTGATGTGAAATAACTATCGGAGGTATTTTTATGCGTTCACTATAATAGATGTATTTTAAATATAAATTATTAAAATAATAATAGAGTTGAAATATAATATTTAAAAAGTATTATTTAATTTTTAAACCCTAAATAAAACAACAAGTGAGTACGTGCGAATATAATTGGATCTAGGGTCTAGGGTCTAATAGGTTGAATGAATTAGAAAGGGCAGCAGCAAGAGGTTCTACACATGCATGAGTATGACCAATTGACCATCATATCATGGATATGATATATTAATTCAAAGCAATCTCTTTGTTTTCTGAAGACACGTGGAACACTACAATACAATGCAAAGGGCAGGCGTGAGTTAGCTAGCTAGTCAACCGAAGAAACAAACAAGTGAGTTTGAGAGCAATAATTGGATACGGGGAAATGGTAACATATGTTACCTTTTTTATTGTGTGTTACAGTGATGTCACCGTTTTAATAACTTAAATTTAAAAGGCATCAATTATGGTGAACTATCTAAATTACCCTTAAATAATCTGTTTTTTTAATCCCATTATGTTTCCATCTACACTTTGAAAACGATAACTCATTTCTCTCTCCACAAAAATTGTTTCTCTCCAGATTCTACAGAAAAAGATAATTTATATTTGTGATTTTCGTTTATATATTTTTATATATTTTTGTGTGGTTTAACATGTATCCATTCGTTATGATTTGTTGTCCAGTCTTTGTATGAACAATTTATTTTTCAAATGATCGAGCATTTTATTTTTGAAAATAATGTTTAGTTAAATCGAGCATATTTGTAGCCAAATCGAGCTTTTTTTTTTTAATATGATCAAGCTTATTTTTGAAAGAATCGAACATTTGGCAAATGATCAAGAATTTTTCAAAGGATCATGAATATTTTTCAAAGGATCGAGAATTTTTTTCAAAAGATCGAGAATTTTTTTCAAATGATCGAATCGAGAATATTTTTCAAAGGATCGAGATTTTTTTTCAAATGATCGAGAATATTTTTCAAAGGATCGAGATTTTTTTCAAAGGATCGAGAAGATTTTTTAAAGGATCAAGATTTTTTCAAAGGATAGAGAATATTTTTCAAAGAATCAAGATTTTTTTCAAAGGATCGAGATTTTTTCAAAGGATCGAGATTTTTTTTCAAATGATCGATAATATTTTTTAAAGGATCGAGTTTTTTTTCAAAGGATCGATATTTTTTCAAAGGATCGATATTTTTTCAAAGGATCGATATTTTTTCAAAGGATCGAGAATATTTTTAAAAGTATCGAGAATATGTTTCAAATGATAGATATTTTTTCAAAGGATCGAGAATTGTTTTCAAAGGATCAAGATTTTTTTTAAAGGATCGAGAATTTTTATCAAATGATCGAGAAGATTTTTCAAAGGATAGAGATTTTTTCAAAGTATCGAGAATATTTTTCAAATGATCGAGATTTTTTCAAAGGATTGAAAATATTTTTCAAAGTATCGAGAATATTTTTCAAATGGTCGAGAATATTTTTCAAATGATCGAGATTCTTTTCAAAGGATCTGGAATATTTTTCAAAGGATCGAGATTTTTTTCAAATGATCGAGAATATTTTTCAAGTGATCGAGATTTTTTTTCAAAGAATCTAGTATATTTTTCAAATGATAGAGAATATTTTTTTTGAAGTACTGACCAGAAAAAAAAAAGCTTCGGGGGCGCTACCCCCTGCCCCCCCGAGCTGACTGACCGAGAGCTCGGCGGGGAGTTCGACCCCCGAATACGTCTATGTAGCGTATAAATTTCAACGAAACTTTCTCTCTCTATTTCATAACTCTCACTGTAAAAAAATAAATGAAATATTCTAATGAAATATTCTAATGAAACAATTATTGGGGGCATTTTTGTCCGTTCACCATATTTGGTGTCTTTTAAACATAAGTTATTAAAACAGTGACAGTGTTGAAACGTCACCTTCAAAAAGTGCTATTTATTTTTTGAACCCAATTGGGTACCGTCTTTGTCCCCAAACCATCAGTCAAACGGCGAGTCTTTTGTCTAAACCATCCAAGTGATCACTGTAGACAGTTGCACAACGTGGGGTTGTGTCCTCTTTTCTCATAATTCTAATTTATACGCCCATGTTCATCCTTTGAATCCACGAAAAATTCTTTATTTCAAACCCATCATTTTCATTTTCCATCGCTCATTTACTACCCATCTATTTTTCAATCAATCGCTAGTTCCTACATCCCTCAACATTTTCAATATCATATGTGAGTAGAAATTTTTTAACTGTGAGTGGGTTAAGATAGAAATTAATTAAACAAATATTAAGCCTAGATTTGAGTACAAGTCTAATGCATGGATAAGAATATGGCAACTTAGATAATTAGTAAATGTACGTTTGCTATAACAAATAGTAATATTATTATTACAAACAAAACAAAACAAAAAATTATTTGATTATAATCTCTACAAGTTTCTTTTATGTTTTACTTTCTCTAAAGCCATCTTCAATGGTTCTCTAAATATTTCTCTATTTTAGAGGTTTAAAATGGAATATTTTAAGAATATTTCATCGTCATATATTTACAACTCCAATTGTTCTCTATTTTACAATCTCTAAATAATAAAATACTATTATTATATTTTATAATTAATATTTCAAACGTTCTTTAACAAAATTATTTTCTTTTAATTATTTAATATGATAATTTACTCACTTTTATTTAGTGGTGACCACGGTTCGAACCGGAACCGAGGGTGGGGAACTAAACCATACAGGTTTAAAAAAAAAAAAACATTGGAGCCAATATTCCAATAAACTTAGTTAACGTATCTTTTTATTTTTTTTAATATTTTTTAAATTTATAATTTTAAATTTAATTTTTAAAAAGGAATCGAACCATAGAAACCGGAATAGGAATCGAAACTGGTCCCCTGCGGTTCCGGTTCAAGTTTAGGTTCCCTAAAAGAAACTGGAACAAAATCGAAACGTGAACACCATACTTTTAATTTTAAATGTATTTTTTTTTGTTATATTTTTGTGGTAATATTTTAATTTGAAGAAATTAATGTTATTATTTTGTTTTTTTTAATTATTTAAAGTTAATTATTATGATATATGTTAATCATATATAATAATAGACGATTTGGAAACATTTGTTTTAAATTAAAATGTCTATGACTTATTGATTAATATTAATAATAAAAGGTGTAATAAATAAAAAATAATTAAATTATTGAAATATAGCAAATTAAATTTATAACATCCACATTATTTTGTTGTATTAACAAGCGGTTTTGATTCAAATTCCTCTAGCTTTTAACATGTTGATCACTGGAACTTTTCAACAAAGTTATCTTCACTTTTCAGTCGTATATCCTTGATTGTTTCATATTTCTGAGCGGGTTTTGGTTTGTACGGTGAATTCAAGTAAAATACACCATAAAACCATAAAGCAATGAAATTGCTTAGGTAGATACATTCGTGCGGAAATATCAATACATGTTAAACATACAAAAGAAGTTTTCAGTGAGGCAGACAATCAGACATACTACGTTATATATATATATATATTTTTTGTCAGATGAAATGTGCATGTTTCTAATTTTCATTAATTTAGCAATGTATATTACAGAGAGATCGTTCATGTGTATATGTTAGACACAGAGATCATATCGTTCATGTGTATATGTTGGACTAAAAGAACAGGTCTTTTATAATAAAATCGATAAATACAAACGGGTCGATGGACGAGTTTGGGGTTTTGGTAAATAACTTCCAAGTCGGCTGTTCGAATCCTACTAATAGCAAAAAGCTTCAAAAAAATACCTGGTCTAGATAGATAGGGTAAGAAAATATCGATAAATACATACCTTGCTTAAGAAAAAGAAAATTAACACATGGTTTGGATTCAAATTTCGCTAGCTTAAATAAGTTTACAGCATGCTGACTGAAACTTTTCAACAAAGAAATATTAGGATTCAATTATGTACTAGAATTAATGTTTCATGTTCCGATGAATGGATTTGTTTGTATGAATAAGTTCAGGCAAGACTATCTTGTGTTTTGCTCTCCGCGTGAATCCCACTTGGTAAAACTTAGAAATTGGTCGGTACTTGCATGTTCCAATTTCATTCATGATACGACTGAGACATATCAACAAATATTTGATGTATAAAAGAAGTCTTCGATAAGTTAGACACACCACGATATCATTGATCTTGTTTAATGTCATATGCATTTTCTGATATTTCTTATTTTATTTGATGAATGTGCCGAGAAATCATGTTAGATTGGCAAGACAAATCAACAAATATATTATATATAAAAGAAGTCTTCGATAAGATAAACACGCCAGGTTATCTTGTTTGATGTCATGTGCATTTTCATATTTTATTCAATAAAATGCAAAGAAATCATGCATGTTAGACAAATGAAAGGAGTATTCGGCAAGACAGATCAACAAATATTTGATGTATAAAAGAAGTCTTCGATAAGACACCAGTTATCTTGTTTAATTTTCTTATTTTATTCAATAACTACGGAAAAAACAATTTAGACAAATGAAAGAAGTCTTCTTCGTAAAAAAGAGGAGTCTTCGGCAAGACAGATATATCATAATATCTTGCATAAGGATTTTTGTAAAGATAATAATAATAATAATAAGCATCTTAAAATTAACATTAGTTTAATTTATAGCATTAACATTAGTATTGATATCATTTTATTACCAAACATGAATATAAAATTTAGATGAGGAGATAATTCTTGTTGTTGATCAGACACATGATTATTGTATTGATTTCCTCGAAGACTTCGTTTTTTGTAATAACCACTTGGTGATTCAAGAGGCTGGTTCGAATTTCCAACAAAGTTGCAGATGGTTTAATTTAGCTAAATATGCATTTCATGTTGATGAGAAATTAGTTTGGATTGAGATAATCCCTTCATATATCGAAGGGATATGTATTTAAAAATATAATTAAAGAAGTGAAATATATATATTTATATTTAATTAGGTCATAATCATAACCGCATATGAAGGAGCCGCACCAAGATTGATAGTAATTCTCTCTGGAAATATGGGAATGTTTGAATGCCTAATTTGTCAAGATTTATTTCAACTCTGAACAAAGCTATAGCAATAAATAGAGATACATGTTTTGATAAAGACAAAGTAACAAGAGAATAAGAGATCACCCTATTTTCAAAGCCATATATTTGTAAGGCAGGCACAAATGCCTTTCAATTCAACTCACAGTTTACACCAAATAATGAAAACAGAAGACTCTGTGTGGCTGATCACAAAGTGACAAGAAGCCTCTCATGATCCCACAACATCTCCACCTTTTTTTTCTTTTGAAAGAAGCACCACCACCTTTACGTTACGTGGTCGTCATATTCTCTGCTGTCTATGTTGGTTTCCTCATTATTTCCTTGTTCATACACATTTATGATTATTTATAAAAAAAATTCTTTGAATTTTGTCAAGCATCGATCACTTAAGTTTAATAAATGTTGATTTATTTTGTATAATAACTTAAGTCCCGTTCTGCAGCTGTTTTTCAATCCGTTTTCGTTTTTATTTTTTTAAAACGATTCCGATAACGCGTTCGTTAACCTTTTTCATTTTATTTTTAAAAAACAAAAAAAAATTAACAAAACCAGTGTTAAAAGTGAAAGATTTGAAAAACACAAAATACTTGTTTTTTGTTTTTGTTTCTATTTTTTGTTTTTCACTTTTTTTAAATAAGAAAAATCATTTTTTTTAAACTATTAATTATACTGTTATGCGTTTGATATGGTTAGGACAAGACGGGATAAGATTTTCAAATGACCAAAGTGTCTCACTTATATATATATAAAAGCATTCATACAATAATATATATATATATATATATATATATGTATATTATAATATATATTATTTATTATAATGTGTATATAATAATATAATATTATAATTATTTATTTATAATTTAAGAGTTTAGTTTTGATTAATTCATTTTTTGATATGTTTTTTTGAATTAATTTTTGATTTGCTACTTTTGTTTAATTTAAAATTTACTATACAAAAATTATATTGGTTAATTATTTAATCAATTTATTTATAGTTGTAATAATATTAAACAAAATATTAAAATTGATATTTCAATTTTTGATAGTTTTCGGTTAACTTAACAGACACGTTTTTTTCGTTTTTATTTTCAAAATACAGCTTTCGGTATATGCTACCAGAGGCGTTTTCAGAATTCGAAACTGAAACCAAAAATACTGTTTTCATTTTTATTTTTATTTTTGAAAAATAGAAACCGAAAAACGTTTACAAGACGGGTTATTATGGTGAGTGAAAAATGAGTTAGAGAAATGAGGGATCGGAGGAAGAGATGTCGAAGGGATATTTTGGTAGTTGTATGGCTATGGTATGCAAAACTTTTGTATTTAGATTATAACTAGAGATGTCAATGGAGCGGGAGCGGGATCGGTCCCTTTCAAACTCCATTCTTACATAAAACCCCACAATATATGGAGCATAATGGGAAGAGACGGGGTATGCTTTTCTCATCCCTACCCGTTTATCCAAATCAAAATTATTTATTAAATAATAAATGAATATGATAAAATATACAAGGTAATTCTAAAAATTATTGAAATTAAATCATCTCATAAATATTAAAAATTCAATATATAATTTTTAAACTTAACATTAAAAGAAACAAAAAAGAACAAAATAATAATAAAAAATATAAAATATATATATATATATTTCTCGAATGGCTAGTTATTTTGATATCCCTATTCATAACCGTGAAACTAATCGTTATGAATTATAAAAATTTAACATTAATGGATAGAGAAAGGCAGGCCCCAGGTAGCACCGTAGCAGTAGGGATGAGGGATGCTCTCATCCCGTATGTTCTAATGTTCTAATGTTCTAATGTTCTATTGACATATATGACGAGATGACGTGAAATGATTTTCTTAGTTTCTTACTTGAGCATTTTCCTCGTGTCACAACACCACCAAGTGTGGACACTTCCACCTCAAGTCCTGCCGCAATACAGGTCTTCTCCTTCGTTGACCATACCATGGCTCAATTATCAATAATTATTTTGATACATCATACGTGGTTCAGCTCAAACCCAACAAGCACAGTTTACCGTCAAATCATATTTATATATAAATATTAGAAATGAAGTTTAAACAATCAAATTTCTTTGATTTACTCTCATTTTATTTTCATGATTCATGAATCTTTAATTCCTCTAATCGGCTCCTACGGTGATGGTACAAAGTTACTCTTTTATTTACCGACTAAACATAGCTAAAAGCCTAAAATATAAAAACAAATTCCATCCATTGAGTAATGAGTTCTGGCCAAATAATATTAATTTCTAACTAGATAAAATTTCAAACATTTGAAAGTACCAAAAATTTCTTAAAATATCAGAGAAAGACTCAAAACAGCGAGTGATGTAAAATAGATGACGTCACAGAGATGACTCATCATCAAGACAAGTATCAAAAGCAGACGGTCGTAACATTTGAAAAAGTGAAAGGAACTAATGTAGAAAAAGAAATGAAAATGGGACCACAATGATGCTAAGTTTAGAATGAAATAACTTTATTTTAATAAAAAGGTTTGATCGCACTTTGCTTTGTTATTAACTTATTCTAAATGGTTCTTCTTTTTTCTTTTTTTCATGCCATTCTACTTAGAAAAAAATGAAAGGAGATCAAAAAAAGAATGATTCGATGGTTTATCAATATTGTTCTATTTATTGATCAACAAACGGATATAAAAAGACCAAAAAATAGTATAGAATTAGAAAGCAATGACTCTTATTGTAAAGTAATGGGTACACAAGGAAATTATAAGTGTTTGCAAGTTGTTAAGTCGTCAACCGTTGGAGTACTTGCTACGAGCAACTAAAGGTGTAAAAATGGACTGGCCCGACCCATTAGGGACTGCTTGGCCAGTCCATTTCTGGAAACAGGCCGGCCTGTTTCCAGAGAAGCAGGCCCGGCACGGCACGCCGGCCTGCCTCAGGCTGGGTGGGCCGTGCCTGCGTTCCGTGCCAGGCCGGTCGGGCCAGGCATAACGGGTCTGTTCCGGCGGGTTAGTTTTTTGGTCTAATTTTTTTTCCAAATTACGTTTTTTTGGATTTAGGGTATAGGGTTTAGGATTTATAGTTTATTGTTAAGGGTTTAGAATTTAAAATGAATGAAGAGAACGAACAATTATTAGGATTTGAAATGAATAAAGAGAACGAACAATTTTTTAATTATTTATTTATTTTTCACTTATGGAATTCAGTAATACATATCTACATGATTGCCTCATTAAAAACCTTACCAAGAAAAACCCAGTGGGATAAAAACTTTGTAAGGAAAAAAGAGTGCAACCGTTTTACAACTTACAAGTAAATAATAAATACATATGTAAAAGTATAACCTAGTTCTGGCCCTGGCCACTACCTGAAGAGTCATCAATATATAGATTGTCGAAATTTAGATTAAGTTCTTTATCTACAGTTAGATCTTGTAACCTTTTTTAGCATGCTCCCAATCCCGAAGGCATGTTAATACCTCCACCATCTCTGGAGACAAACAGTTTCTTCTTGGTTCAATTATGCGTCCACTGGTGCTGAAAGCTTGTTCTGAAGACACCGTTGACACTGGAATAACCAGTACGTCACGTGCTAAGTGTGACAGAACTGGATACCTGTACGTATAGGTCTTCCACCATAACAACAAATCAAACTCTTCCTTGTCTTCAACAGCATCGAACTGTGCTTCAAGGTACCTAATAAGTTCGGTACAAGAAGATGGGCTAGATCTTTACCCTGAAGAAGTACTTGCTGATTTGTCTTTTTTTCTTCGTTTCAGAAGGCTCCAACTTGTTTGCTTCGGCTCTGTCTCCGGTCGTGTTGATTGGGGGATGTCAATGTTGCCAAACCTGGTCTCATAAATATGAAAAATCTCGAACAACTTGGTTCGAATGTCAGTAATTTGTTCTGAATAATCTATTGACAAATTAATACCAATAAACTCAAGCAAAACTTCTAAACCAGATAATTTAACCCTGGGATCTATTATAGCACTTAAGGCATAAAGTAAGGGAATGTTAGCCCAATATTTTTTCAACTTTGTCTCCATGACAACAACTGCAGCGCCTAGATGTTCATCTTCTCTATAACTGTTTAACAGTTCAGACATTTCCACTATCTGATGGATTGCCTGGGAAGATGTGGGGTAATATACCCCGGAAAGAGTTACAGCGGCATTGTAAAATATCTTTAAAAATTGATCAAAAATCTTTGCCACATACCAATCGTCTGTGGAAAGTAATTTTGGACTAAGTTGTCCTGTTTCGGTCAATTTCATGATATAAAAACATGTAATGGTTGTATCATATTCCAAACAATTTTGCAACATTAAATAAGTAGAGTTCTACCTTACCGGCATATCAGTTTGAAATCGTCGGGGTTTGAGACCGTTTAATTTACAATGTCTCTTGAATTCACTGAATCTAGAATTAGAACTGCAAATCCAAGAAATGGCATCTCTGATGCGATCTATTTGGTCGCTTACCTGCTTTAAACCAGCCTGTACAACTAAATTTATAATATGGCATGCACACCGTTGATGGAAGAAATAACATCCATCTTGCGGGATATTTCTTGCAACAAACAATGCAATAAAGCTAGTATTTGCAGATGCATTATCAAATGTAATTGAAAGAATGCGATGCGTGATTTCATAAGTTTCTAAAACTTTCATTATGACATTAAAAATGTTTTCTGCGGTATGTGCAAAATCCATAGGACGAAAACCAAAAATTCTTTTTGTTATCCTCCAATCAGAATCTAAATAGTGTCCCGTGATACATAAATAGTCCTGTTTGGAACATGCATTCCAAATATCAGAAGTTAATGCAACAGGGACACTTAAATGCTGTATTTCAGCAACTAAGTCATCCCTTTCGGTTTCAAACAATCATATCAAATCATTTCTAGTGGTGGTTCTAGAAACAGGTTCATATTGGGGGTTATATGCAGATGTGATTAATTCTTTATAAAATGGACTCTCACCAATACTGATCGGTTGATCAGTTTGTACAATGTATCGTGCCAAGCACTCTCTAGCGTGCATGGCGTCTAACTGCCACGTCGTAACGGACCCGTCTGGGTGCCGTTGAAGCTGTGTATAGGTTGTAGTATCTACCTGTCCATGTGCAGGCATACATTTGTGCATATGCCGTCTCAAATGTTCGGTTCCCCCCGTACTTGTAGCATAATTCTTATGACAAAACTTACATTTAGCTCTGAGACCAGACGCCCCGTTTGGGAGTGTCATTTGGACTATGTTGAAACATTGTCACACATCTGATGTTAATTTTTTGGGACGTGATGTTGGTGTAACGCCGGAACCAAAAGGTCCCGCTTGAGTATGGGTCGGTTCTGAAATATCAAATTCATCGTTGAGCATATTCAAACCGTCCGGAAAATAAGGCTGCTGGTTAGGATCCATTATCTGAATAAAAATATGAGCACTATAGTAGTTAATAGTCAAATTAAAAATCAATATTTACTAACAGTAATCTTAATTTACTAACAATAATTACTATAACTAATACGACACTTACAATAATTTATTTACTTAAAAAACAAATTAAATAAACAAAAAAAATCATAATCTACTAACATAAAATTTTAAATTCACTAGTTCACTACTACAAATAAAATTGATAAATTTACTAACATAATATACTAACATAAAATTGATGATTTGAACCACTACTCTTAAATTTACTATCATAATCTACAAATGAAAATTTTTAATTTATGAAAAAAACAATATCAAACGTAATTACTACACTTAACATTCATCATTTACTTATTACAAAAAGTAATTTCAGTAGTACAAATTAACTTTCTAAATTTATTAATAACAAATATTAAAATTACTACTAAACTTAAAAATCTTAATAAACTAAACAAATAATATTAACATTAAAGCCCAAAAATTGATAAACTAACTAACTAAATAGATAATGTTTTCATTAAGTAACTCAAATCTAAACATAAACATATAAATTTACTATGAGAATATGTTAGACCAAAAGTAATAACAAAATTGTACCTTTAAAATTTAGTGTGTTGGTGGAAAACGTAGAGAATTTTGTAGAGAGAGTAATAACCAAAATGAATGAAAAAGTTTAGAGAATTGGAGAATATAATAGAGATTGAGATTTGAGAGAATGAGATATTGAAAGAATGATAGAGAGAGTTAATGGAAAATGAAATGGATGGAAGTATTTATAGAAAAATTTGATTTGTGGGTCAAAATATAATTTAAAAGAATGTATGAGGGTTTTGGTAATTTTAATTTCCTCCAACGGCTGGAATTGATTTCCAGCCGTTGGAGGTTTTTTGAAAAAAAATATATATATATAATTGCCCGAACGGACTGGCGGACCGGTCCGCCGGGGCGGTCCGACAGGCCTGGCACGCCAGATTGGCGTGCCAGGCGAGCCGGCCTGCCGGCCTGCCGGGCCTCCTCCTAGAGGCCTGGCCCTCTTCCTTCACGGGCGGTTCCAAGAACGGCCCGTGAACTCCCTAGGCTGGCCGGACCGGCCTGTCACCGGCCGGCCCACTTTTACACCACTACGAGCAATCGAGTGGGTCAAGCTTGACTTCAGTGTTTGGAGAGTTTATGAACTTGAGAAGCTGCAGATTCGTTGAGTGGCTACTAGCTAGCCAGCCAGCTAGGTCGTTTAGGTGTTTGCAAGTTCAACCGGGAGGTCAATTTGGGAGTGCATCCCGGAGATCAGACATTTTGAATACTAGGTTAGACTTAAATTAGAGTTAGGCTAGTTAATTACGGTTATTAGTTAAACTAATTTAAATTAAATTTAAAAACTTTACATGTGTCATTATTGAATTGTTTTTCAATTAAATTATAATTTTAGTATTATATATTTAAAGTTAACTAATAAAAACTAATTAGATTGACTAATTCGGTATTTACATAGAAAAATATAAGGACCAATTTGATTACTTTATAAAACTATTTGAAATTTAAAAAAAAATGTTTGGAACACATTTAGTAATTGTCTTTTTGCTAAAAACATATAGCATATTATATATATATACATCATCCTAAAAGGGGTATTATCATTTAAAGTCCTACAAATTATTCTAACTTGTTGAGTTACTTTACCTCATTGTTGAAGGTTTGTTAATCTAAATATATATAATTTAAAATAAACAAATAATTAATAATAATATATAAAAATATATTTATGAAAATGAACTCATATATATATATATATATATATATATATATATATTAAAATAAACTCATATATAATAATAATAATAACATATAAAAACATACTTGTGAAAATAACAAAACAAAAGGAAACTTAAAAAATCCAAAAAATCAAAGCTCGTAAATTTTGGTCCTTCTATCTTTTTGTGGAATTTTTTCCTTTATAAGAAATATGTTATTTCAATTTGATAAAAAAAACCTAGAAAATCAAAGCTCATAAATTTAAAAGGGAAAAAATCAATAAAACAAAATAAACTCTTATTTATATAATTTAAAATAAACTCTTATATAATAATAATATAAAAAAACATATTTATGAAAATGAAAAAGAAAATAACAAAAAGAAAGGAAAAAAAGGGAAAAAAAGGGAAAAAAAGAGGAAAAAAGAGACATTTTTCATTTTTTGTTGATTTTTGCCCTTTTCAATTTATGGGCTTTGGTTTTCCAGGTTTTTTTTTTATAAAATTGAAATAATATGTTTTTTGAAAAGGAAAAAATCCAAAAAAAAAAAAAAAGTTACGGGCTTTGATTTTTTAGGTTTTCTGGGTTTCCTTTTATTTTGTTTTTTTCTTTTTCTTTTTCATAAATATATTTTATATATTATTGTAATTAAATATGAGTTTATTTTAAATAATAATAATAATATATGTGTGTGTGAGAGAGAGAGAATTTATTTTAAATTATATAAACATATTTAAATTAATTTAAACAAACTATATAACTATATATACACATTTAAATCAACAAACATTTAACAGTGAGCTAGACTATCTTAGCTAGCTATAGCTTGTAACTTTTAACCTCAAATTTGAAGGTTCAATCCCTAATGGAGGCTTTTTAATTTTTTTTCAAGGGTTGATCGGTTATTATTAAAACTAGAGGGACTAAAAGAAAACATTTTAAAATTACATATTTTGTTATAGTTCACTGTTAGTTGTTTAGTTATGTTAACCAAAAATTCACTCGGGGTGAGTAATTTGAGTTAGCACCCTCGAGACCACCACCATAGAGGTGGCGGTCGAGGTTGATACCTTTGATACCTAGTTCGTATATTTAATGGTGAAAATGATGACAACACAAAATACTAAAACATTCAAGGGAAATGACAATAATTTATTATTGAATCATATGGTGTATACAGTAGTCGTTCGAATTCTCCTAGTCATTCATGAGTACAATGGGTGTGGTGGCTTCGTGCATGTCGAGAAGTAGATAGCTATGTTGGCCGTGTTCTAATCATAGAATTTAGGCCGAGTCAAAACTCTCTCCTATATGTCTCTGGGTCTATGTGTTGTTAAACTCCCTTACTCGTGCATGCTCGGGCTTATTTATACACAGTCCAACTAGGTTAAACTCGTGACTCTCCCGCCATTATTTTCTGAATCAAATCCCTCTTTATCGGGCGGGATATGCCTTTTAAATGTCATTGACTTTGGCTTAATAACGGATTCGAGAATATCTTAGATGGAGATAAGTTTGTTTCCTCTTTGGACTCAATCATTTGCCCTATACGTACACATTGTTTCAATGTAATTTGGAGAGTGAAGGTGATCATATGTATTACCCTGATGAGATACATCATAGAGGTCACCAAATATGGTGCTTACTGTTTCGAAAGGCGAGGTAGATCTGTACTCTTGTCTTGATATTAAAAGTTCGATCCTACCTTTTTAGGTCCCTTTTAGAGCTTGAAATGACTATGTTAGCGATGATGGAGCTTCTGCGAGCTTCCTCCTACTTGCCTAGATAGATTTGCTTCCTCCCTCAGCGAGATGGAGCGATACTGTAGTACTGGCTTGATACCTTATAGGTCTCTCTCTGTGTCTGGAAAGGGTAGCGGGCTTCTGTGGAGGTTGCGAGGTAATTTTGACCTCGGGGAGCTGGGGTCGTCCTGTATCGGTCTTGCCTTGGGTCCTTATTTCGATGTAAGGAGCTCGATTTAATCATGTCGGGCTTCACCTGGGGTGTTCCCAAGGCGCAACAACCTTTCCTCGTTTCTACGAGGTCATCCAATAGCTCGACCTCGGGAACCTCGGTACCATGCTAAGTAATCTCGGATTTGGACCCTGGCTAGTAGAGTGGAAAAAAAAAATTTGGTCCATAGCCCAATTTGGCTATTAACAGAAGTCCCCTTTGACTTGAACACCGGCGATTGAGTTGGGGTTAAAATCAGACTTTCCATTTTAATTGGGAAATTTTCCCTCCATTATTGTTACCAGAATCTTGGTGGAAATCTTCTCATTAAATGCACGAGTGATGTGACAAGAAAAGACCGATGTATTTCTCAAAATAATTCGGTCGTGTTATGCCTGCCCCCGAGATTCTAGTCAATCTTCGCCGAAGATCTTGCTTCCGCATCACCGACGTTATAAGTTACTGCTCCGCTCACCTCTATTTAAACATGGTTAGTTTGTTGCCTTTTCCACGCTTTCTTCTTTTCAAATTTCAAATTTTTAAAAGAAAAAATCTTTCGCTCACTACCTTCTCGAGCAACGCATCCATCTTTTCCTTCATCTAACTCAAAATCTTTCTCCACCATGTTGAAAACCAGTCGCGATACTGTGGATTCCATAGTAGATGGCGAAGAGGTTTCTAGTCTCGCCCTCAGGAAACGAGTGCGAAAGAATTTTTACAGCGACGACTCTCCTCCTAACCCGTAACGTCACCGGTCGAATAGGAATGTGGCTATTGGGACCTGGTTCTCTAATAGGCATGATAACCCTTTGAACTTGGTCGACGAAGTCTCTGATAGGGAACCCAGGGATGCTGCTGTTGCTAGGAATGGTCAAGTTGCTGCTACTGGTCCTCCTCTGGAGAGGCTTCTTCCCTACGACTTCAAGGTTATCCTAGATTCTACCACGGACCCAAAGTCAATTGATCACCTAAGGACCAAGTATGGCATCCCTGATAACGTTTCCATCTCTGTTCCCCCTAAAAATTATGATGTCTTCAATCCTCCTAAAGGCTTGCTTCCAATTCACGTCGCAACTCTCGAGAATGGGGTCAGACTTCCCTTTCACCCCACCCTCCGATGAGCTCTCAATACACTGGAGCTAGCTCCTCTCCAGTTGACGCCTGGCTTCTGAAGACATCTAATCGACTTTCTTATGCTTTAGAGGGAACAGTGCGAGCTGAGCAAAGTTACCATGGAGCCCGGAGTAGAGGAATTGACCTACCTCTTACAGATTAGAAGCCTGTCTGGTGTCCCCCGAGGTCAGTTCTATATGAAAGCTAAGAACAAACTCAACTTCATCGTTCTTGGTGCTTCCAAGAAGGACCCCGCCTGGAAGGAGGAATGGATTCTGGCGAGGAATGATTGGGGAAGCTCGATCTTCATCAGCGGACATGAGTTCGAAGTCCCCACAACTTTTAGTGACAAACCTTCGTGGGATAGGGATTCTCTGCCCGCTGAGTCTGAAACAATCTTGAAGTCCATCCTTGCCAGAAATTATTTAAACTTGAAGTTTTCTACCGCTGATTCCTTCAATCCTCGTATGGTGAATCTTTACCTATGAATATTTGTTGCTACTCCTCATGAGTAAAGTAACGTTGAGTCATCTTGCTATGTTTCATTGACTAGCTTGGTTCTGACACCTTTCTTTTTTTAAGTTTTTGTTGTTGCTCCAGCTCCCCGCAAAGCCCAGCAAGCTCGCACCCTTCCTAGGGAGTCCCTTTGGTTACCTCAGAGAAAGGGGGTGACTGTTCCAGCTGAGGCTTCGCTTGCTCCTGCTCCATCCCCTTCCTAGCTTAGGTCCAAGATGGCGCTCCTGGCATCACGGGCTACCAAGGTACGGAGCAAGAAATCCTCTATTACTCATATTGCTGATGCAACTACTACTGCTCCTTCTTTGGTTGCCCCTGCTGCTACTTTCGTGCTCCGACGGTTAACTTACCCGATGTTTATACCCCTCCATCTATGTTCCCGACTCCTTAAGCTTCGGAAGACCCCGAGGCTGGTGTTGAGGAGGTTCCCCTCATTCGCCCTTAACATCAACCGAGCTCTGCTATGTTTGACGAGGTCTTATGGCAGTTTGTTGCATCCTGCCCATGTGGCAGCCTTTCTCTGATGGCTTCAATGCCCATAGATATCCTGATCACCAAAGGGTCTGCCCTTTTAGCCGCGGTAACCATCATCTTTCATCGTTTCTTATGACAGCTAGCTTGATCATTTTCTAAGTTAAACTTTTTCAATCTGTAGGCTTTCAAATTCAACGTGGCCATGGGTCATCATATGGCATCTCTTCTTGACCGTGCGGCTAAAGTTGAGGCTGAAGCTGAGAGGGTCATGAGGTTGCTTGCATGAGCCCAAGCTCTAATGTAGGAGATGACATCTAGCTAGAGGGAGATTGAGGCAAAACTGGTCGAGCTTCACTGCGACTGTGAAAGGTTAAAGTGTTTCTTTAATCAAGAAACCATTCACTCTGAATGTTGGGCCAAGCAAAAGGACACTTGGAAAGCTGAGGCTAAGATGTTAGATATCAAGAACCAGTCCCTGCACACTCAGGTGGCCAAGATGCAAGCCGAGGTGGATGTCTCCTTCAGTGATGGGTATTTTTATACCTCTTTTCAGGTTGCTGAAGCTCTCCATTTTCCCTTCGACCTATCAACTATTGTCAACTGGGATAGAGAGGAGATCATGACTAAGGTCGTAGAGATGTCTCATCCCGATGGTGATGGAGCGGGTCCTTCTAGCGTGGTTAGAGCCGAAAAACAACCAGTCATGACAGATCTTCCTCCTCCTCCTCCTCCTCCAGTCCTTCCAGTTTTAGGTCCCGGGGAATCCTCAAGTGGGGTACAGCTCACGTAGTCTGAAGAGGTTCAACCAGAAGCCTGCAAGGGGATCGAAAACTGCTTTGAATATCCCTCTAGAGCATAGTTGGAGGTTGAGATGAGCGAAATGAAGGCTGCGGCTATCACTTTGGGTGTGTCCATTCCCCCTAAGGTTATAGTCGTAGTTAATGAGGTCTTTGAGGAAGACTAAATCGGGCAGCTAGTAGTTGAAGAGCCTCCGGATGAGGAGGTGGCAGGAGTGGCCAACCAGGATGAGTAACCATCAGAAAGAGGGGCGGCAGGTAAAGTCCAGCAAGGAGGAGAAGCAGTGGGAGGGCACTAGGATGATGCTGGAGTTTGATACAATCTTCTCATGACTTGTTTTGATTACCCGGAAAGGGGGGTGGTCACCCTGCTTTACTCATGACTAGTTTAAACACTTTTTTCTTTATTTTCTTTTTATGTAGCCTGGAACCAGGGGTTGGGCTCCCTGTTTGATGATGTAGCCTTTGTGGAGGGATAAGCTCCCTCATTGTCAATGAAAATTGGTTTTCCTTTCTTTACTTTGATTAATCCTGATCGTGAAATTCAAACTTAGCTGGGAATTCCTCGTTTGATTTCTGACCTCGACCTGGATGCGACCTTCAGAACAATCCTGACTTAATTAAATTCGGTAAAGGAAAACTTTGAATCTATTATGTGCAACCATACTAGTTGGATAGAAGGCTAGCTCCAATTCTCAGCACTTGGTAGGAATTTCATGTCTTTAGGAGGAGTCCCCTTGCCTTGTGTCTCGCATCTTTGATGATTCCTCGTTCAAACTTTAACTTGGAGATATAAAATCACACACTTATGAAAAACCAATGGTTAGAAGTAACCAGGTATTTGATACTTAGGCGGAAGCTGTGTGGTAACGACATAGATACCCCTTTTCTCGGCATTTGAGGAGGTATCTTGTCATGGCGACCTCAGTCCAACAAGTAAATCAATATTAAAGCTTAGATCCTTCTCTGGGTTGGAACCCAACCAAGGTATCATGAGGGTTGTCTACCTATATCTTGGTCTCGAGAACTGGATAGCAACTATACTCTTACACTCAGACCCTTCTTGGGGGTGGTAGCCCGACCAAGGCATCAGGAGGGTTATTTAGCTATATCTCAGTCTCGAGATCTGTATGGAAACTATGCTCTTACACTCAGACCCTTCTTGGGGGTGGTAACCCGACCATGGTATCAGTAGGGCTATTTACCTATATCTTGTTCTCGAGATCTAGATGGTAACTATGCTCTTACACTCAGACCCTTCTCGACGGGGGGTGGTGTCAGGCCAAGGCATCAGGGATAGTGAGGGGGCTTCCCCGACTGATCTTTGGTCTCGAGGTGATTATGACGAATTTGCTCATGGAGAACATACTCGGATACAGAGAAATTAACATCTCATGGAGAATACAATCGAAGATGGAGAAATTACAGCTCATAGAGAATACAATCAGAGACGGAGAAATTATTAGCAAACTTTATTGATGATCAAAATGGAGTACATTATTGCTGAGAATTTTATTGAAACCTAAATTGAGGTAGCCTGCTCAAAAGTCAACTGCCTAGCGATAGATCTTCCTCAAATGCTCAACATTCTAGATGTGGCCGTTAGGTCGACCCTCAATGTCTTCGAGCTAGTATGCCTCATTGCGGACCACCATCTTTACCAAATATGGTCATTCCCAGTTGGGTCATAAGACTCCATCCGAACTTTTTCGGGTGTTCAGGTTCACTTTCCTGAGAACCAAATCCTCTTCCTTAAAATTTTGGGCTTTGACCTTTCTGTTGAAATATCTGGCAATCTTGCTCTAGTATACCGCTACTTTCTTAGCTACCGATCATGTTTCTCTTCTAAGAGATCTAGATTAGCTTGGAGCTTGACCACCCTAAATGAGGTATGTTTATGCTCGATGGGAATGACTGCTTCAACCCCGAAGGCTAAGGAGTAGGGTGTCTCTCCGGTAGATGTTCTCTTTGTAGTCCGGTATGCCTAGAGAACCTCGAGGAGCTCCTCGGCCCATTTGCTTTTCTTCTGCTGTAATTTATTCTTCAACAGCTTCTTGATAGTCTTGTTAGTGGATTCCACCAGTTCATTAGTCTAGGGGTGGGCTACTGAAAGGAACCTGAGGTCGATTCCCAAACCTTCATAAAAGTCTTTAAATCGGGCATTGTCAAACTATTTGCCTAGGTCGGCTACAATGATGAGTGGAGTCCCAAACCTGCAAACCACGTTGGTTTTGATGAACCTCACCGTATTCTCTTCTAAAATTTAGGAGAGAGGTCCTACCTCGACTCACCTTGTAAAATAGTCGATTGCCATGATACCGTGATTGGCTTGCCCAGGAGCGATAGGAAGCAGTCCGATCAAGTTGACCCTCCATATGAAAAAGGGGTAGGGTGAACTGGGAGATGACAGCTGCTCCAGTGGTAGGTGACTCAAGTTCAAAGTCCTCTGACACATTTTGTAGGATTGTACAAAACTATTCGCGTCTTGGTGAATTGTTGGTCAGTAATACCCCATACGGAGCACTTGATATGCTAAAGTCTCCCCACCAATGTGATTTTCGCAGTCCTCTGAATGGACCTCTCTTAATACCCAACTGGCATCGTCCGGATGAAGGCATTGAAGTAGATGAAGAGATTTATCCCTCCGATAGAGGTATCCACCTACTAGGCAATACATAACCGATAATCTTTTGACCCATCGGGCTTGGTCGGGGTTCTCGGGAAGCTTTCCTTAATAGAGGTAGACAGTTATCGAGTAAATCCAACAGGGTTGCTGATTCACTAGGTAGATTTCTTTGCATTTAGTTATACTTGAATAGGAGATCACCTAGAGGGGTACTTCCTTTGGTAGAGCTTGACCTCCATTCGCAGATGTCTTTGCTAAGACATCTGTCCAGTGGTTTTACTGTCGAGGTATCTGCTCAATCCGGAATCCTTTGAACATTTCCCTTAGTGGCTGGATTATCTTCAGGTAGGCAGTCATGTTGTCACCCATGGCTTGGTAAAGTCCTGTAATCTGGTTGAAAATAAGTAGTGAGTCACTCTTGACATGCAAATAATAGACCCCAAGCTCGATGGCGACCTTCATTCCGGCTATGAGAGCTTCGTATTATGCTTCATTATTAGTTGCTTTAAATTCGAATATATAACAGTGGCAACACTCCGTTTTTTAGGGATCGATTAGGACTATGCTAGAACCTCCCCCTGCCTGCCCAGATGCTTCATCAGTGTAAAGGGTCTAGGCTTTATAGTCTTCCGACCAATTGGTGCCCTCTTAAAGTTTCTCAGGAGTTGGACTTGGTGTTACCGATGTCTCTTCGCTCGAGAGGGTTGAGAACTCAGTTACAAAGTCTATTAGGGCCTAAGCTTTGATCGTCGTTCGAGATTTTTACTTCAGGTCAAACTGGGTAAGCTCCAAAGCCCACAGGACTAGCCTTCAAGATATATCCGACCTCTGTAAAAATTGGTAGAGAGGTTGGTTCATTACCAATACCACTATATGGGCTTGAAAATAAGGACAGAGCTTCCTGACTGAGGTAACCAGGGTAAGGGCGAGCTTTGCAAGGAGGAGGTAGTTCTTCTCGGGTTTGGATAACGAGTGGCTGACATAGTAGATAGGTCGATGGATCCTATCCTCGCACTCCTTGACCAAAGCCCCACTTACTGTCGTTTCTGACATTGCCAAGTACATTTATAATTCTTCATCCATAATTGGTTTAACTAACAACGGTGGGCTGGCAAGGTACTTCTTTAAGTCCTAGAAAGCTCGCTCGTTGTCCTTGTCCCATTTCATGTTCCTCCCCTGTTTGATGGCTCTAAAGAAAGGAAGACATTTATCCGTGGAACACGAGATGAACCTGTTGAACGCTTCTACACGCCCTATCAAAACTTGGACTTGTTTAAGAGTGGTAGGAGAATCTAGGTTTAGGATAGCTTGAATCTTTTCCGGGTTTGCCTCAATTCCCCTCTCATTAACGATGAAGCCTAAAAACTTCCCCGTTGTTACCACGAAAGCATACTTGCAGGATTCAACCTCATTTAGGTCTCCTCACTATCTGGAAATTCCTGTGGAGATGTTCTTGGTGTTCTTCTGCTTTCAAGGATTTGATGATCATATCGTCTATGTACACCTCCATTGTTCTTCCTATCTCCGGTTTGAACAATCGATTGATCAATTGCTGGTAGGTAGCTTCCCTATTTTTTAGGCCGAAAGGCATTACCTTGTAGCAATAAAGACCCTGCCCCGTTATGAAATTGGTCTTGTCTTGATCTGTGGGGTGTATCATAATCTGGTTGTACCCTGAAAACACATCCATGAAGCTGAGAAACTTGTTTCCAACCGTGGAATCTACCAGTTGGTCGATTTTTGGTATAGAAAAGCTGTCTTTTGGACATGCCCGGTTGAGGTCGGTGTAGTCGACACACATACGCCACTTCTTATTCACCTTCGTGACCATGACCACGTTGTCAATCCGTTCGGGCTAACACGCTTCTCTGATGAAGCCTGCTATGATCAGTTTATCCACTTCCTCTTAAACTGCAACCTTCTTTTATGCAATAAAATGACTCCTTTTTTGCTTGACGGGCTTGAAGGTTGGATCCACTGTTAATCGGTGAGCATCCAATGATATCGAGATCCCGGGCATCTCTTCATGACTCCAAGCAAAGATGTCGCTGAACTCTTGGAGAAGCCCGATCAAACCTTCATTCACTCTTTACTCAAGGGTAGCCGTGACCTTGACAACCTTGGAGGGATCGTCATTTCTGATAGGTATCTATTCTAGCCTCTCCACAGGGTGCCCGCTGGCCAATTCTCTACTCTGTTCTTCTTCATCAAATATCAAGGGATCATTGTCTGGTTGATCAGCGGGCTCTACATCTTCCAGGGTCAACCCTAGTGCTTCCATATCTTAGATCATCACTACTTGCATGAACTGTTTCGTCAAAGTTGTTAGATTGGCAGACATTGCAGAGTATTTTCTAGCCGCTTGCTGGTCCCCACGTAACTCTCATACGTTGTTCCCCACTGGGAATTTTAAGACATTATGGCAGATAGACAGGATTCTCTTCAAGAAGAATAGGAATGGTCTCCCTAGCATCGCGTGTAGGCCGACGGGGTGTCAACCACAACAAAGTTTATCATAATGATTTTTTGGAGGGGTACGGTTCCAGCGATCATTAGGAGGATCTTTGATCCCACTGGTATGATCGAATCCCCAGTGAATCCATACAGCAGGGTTGTACAGCTATTGTAACACCACTACTTCAAATTCAGCTTCTCCAAATAGTCCTTGAAGATGATGTCTACACTACTGCCTGTATCAATGAGCACGCGGTGAATCACGCAGTTAGCAATCTGTACCGTGATCACCATAGGATCGTCATGAGGTTGCACGGTGTTGTATACATCTGCCTCGGTGAATATAATATGCGCTGACTATGATGGGTCAGCCGGGATTTGGTCGACCTTGAAGATACCCCGGCCTTCATCGACACGAGGAATCTTCCTTACATGGTTTTTCCTGGAATTATAAGAGGTGCCAACCAGGGTGGGCTCCCCACTGATGGTGTGTTTCACCTAGATTTGTTGCATCAATTCCTAATATTTCCCTTTCTCAGCATGGTCACAGATCTCTGCTTGTACCTCTCTTCCAATTTGGATGTTGTCTCTGACTTGCTGCAAGAATTCTATCAAACATCCTCCCCTTATCAGAGCCTCAATCTGGTTACGCAGGTTATAGCACTCTGAAGTGTTGTGCCCTACGTCTGCATGAAAGTCACAGTATTTGTACCTATTCCTTCTGTCTGCTGGGGCTTTCATGGGTGCAGGCTTCTAGAGTAGCCCCTCCTCCCGAATGGTAAGGTAGTTTGTTTCTCAGGATGCGTTCAAATGGGCATAATGATCATACCCTCTTTCATCTCGTGTAACGGGGGCTACAGTCCTTGGAGGAGGCGAAGCTCGCGAAGTGGTTTGTCTCGCAGGATACATCTCTTGCCTAAGTTGTGAAGCGGGTAACCGGTACGTCAACCTATTGGGAGGCTTGTTCTAGTTTTTCAGAGCCGGCTTAGGTCTGGGAGCTTCCTTCTTCTGGTTCTTCGACATTCTTATGTCACCATGCTCTATTTTGACCTTGAGTTGTTCGTCAATCTCGACCTGCTCAGGAGCCCGGTCATAGGCCTCTTGGTAGGTCTCTAGAGGTCACTTGGCGAAGATCGAAAGAGCTTGCCCACCCATAGGTTCTACCGGAAGTTGGCGAGGGTCTCTTTCTTGGCAAAGACTCCTATCTGGATAACTTCCTTGTGAAAACGCTCCACATATGATCGGAGTGCTTCACCTTGTTCATGTACCACATATTGAAGGTGTATGGGATCCTTTGGACGCGGTTTGACCCCTTAAAACTGTGAGCAGAAGTCGGTTGATAGCTTCATGAGTGAATCTATGCTACCAGCGGGTAATTTCCTGAACCAAGTCTTTGCGTAGTCTGTCAGGGTGGTTGGGAACATCCTATACATGGCGATTCTGGTTGCATTCTGGACTTCCATTAGCTGGACGAAGCTCTCCAGGTGGCTCAAGGGGCTATCTGTGCTAAAGAACTTGTCTACCGATATTTTGAATTTTGACGGGAGTTGAGCATCCCGGATCCTCCTAGTGAAGCATTCAATTCGCTCAAGGGATCCTTCTTGGCCTCCTTGCTTTTCTCCTTCTTCATCTGCTGAATCTCTTTTTGTAGCTTCTTCAGTTGATCCCTAAAGCTCTTGTTCTCATGCTTCTATGAATTAACCTTAGATCCCTTGCTGTCGGATCCTTCCGATTAACTGGAAACCTCGACCCGATATTCTTTACTAACGGGATCTGCTCTAGGGCTTTACTAGCTACCTTCTTCTATGGCCCGGGTTTCCCTCTTTGAGGTTGCCGGGCAAGGAGCTTCTCGCTGCTCCCGTGGTAAGGCATCTGTTGCTAATTTGACTTGTCTGGGTTAATAACACGATGGCTTGCCAGGAACTTGGGGCATGGGCCTTAGTCTATCCCGGATTAAGGGTTGAGGCATTGCTCTATCGTGAGCTAGCTCTGGAAAGGGAGGTCCCAATTGGTCGAAGATGGGTTACCTGGTTTCGGGCCTACTCAGCTCTCCCTGAGAGTTGGGATTTGTTGGCTAGGTTGTGATGCCCTCAGTGAGTAGGCGAAGGAGAATGTTTTCCACGAAGGCCGCTGCTTGTTGGTCGAGCATGGCCTGGTTTATCATAGGAGGGCCAGGAGCCCACGCAGCGGTTGGCTAGGCCAGAGCTTGGTTATGGTGCCCGGATTTCCTACCCTTCCTTAGAACCTTTCGTGTCGATGCAGTAGAAGGTTGTCCCAATGTCACGGGTTGTCCCTGGGAGGAGCGGAGCCTCATAAATCCTGTAAAAAAACAAACACATAAACTTTTGGTTTGGTTAATTGGGTGAGGGTGTCCCCACAAACGGTGTCAGAAGTGTTAACCAAAAATTCACTCGAGGTGAGGAATTTTGGTTAGCACCTTCGATACCACTACCATGGATGTGGCAGCCGGGGTTATAACCTTTGATACCTGGTTCGTATATTTAATGGTGAAAATGATGACAACACGAAATACTAAAACGTGCAAGGGAAAATGACACTAATTTATTATTGAATCATATGGTGTATACAATAGTCGTTCAAATTCTCCTAGTCATTCATGAGTACAATGGGTGCGGTGGCTTCGTGCCTGTCGAGAAGTAGATAGCTATGGTGGATGTGTTCTGATCACAGAATTTAGGCCGAGTCAAAACTCTCTCCTATATGTCTCTGGCTCTATGTGTTGTTGAACTCCCTTACTCGTGCATGCTTGGGCTTATTTATACACAGTCTAACTAGGTTAAACTCGTGACTCTCCCGCAATTATTTTATGAATCAAATCCCTCTTTATCGGGCGGGATATGACTTTTAAATGTCATTGACTTTGGCTTAATAACGGATTCGAGAATATCTTCGATGGAGATAAGTTTGTTTCCTCTTTGGACTCAATCACTTGCCCTACACGTACGCAATGTTTCAATGTAATTTATAGAGTAAATGTGATCCTATGTATTACCCTGGTGAGATACATCATGGAGGTCACCAAATATGGTGCTCACTGTTTCGAAAGGTGAGGTAGATCCGTACTCTTGTCTTGATATTAGGAGCTCAGTCCGACCTTTCCAAGTCTTTTTTGGAGCTTGATATGACCATGTTAACGATGATGAAGCTTCTGCGAGCTTCCTCCTACCTGCCTAGATAGATTTGCTTCCTCCCTCGACGAGACGGAGTGATACTGTAGTACGGGCTTGATGCTGTATACGTCTCTCTCTGTGTCTAGAAAGGGTGGCGGGCATCTGGGGAGGTTGTGAGGTAATTTCGACCTCGGGGCGCCGGGGTCGTCCTGTATCGATCTTGCCTTGGGTCCTTATTTCGGTGTAAGGAGCTCGATTTGATCATATCGGGCTTCACCTGGGTGTTCCCAGGGCGAGACGACCTTTCCTCGCTTATGTGAGGTCGTCCAATAGCTCGATCCCGGGAACCTCGGTACCATACTAGGTAATCTCGGATTTAAACTCTAGTTAAGAAAATGAAAAATTTTCCTTTAGTCCCTAGTCTAATTTGGCTATTAATAAGTTGTTTAGTCAAACTGACTAAAGTGATGTATTTTGAATAAACAATGGACTAAAATGACTAATATAATAAAAACGTTTAAAATGGTGACAATTCATTAAAAAAAAGCAGGGAATTTAGGGATAATACCCCTCACAAAAATGAATAGGTATAAAAGACTTATATAATATATGTGAATATGTCTCCATCAACTTGTAACATTAGTCAATATTATAATACATATGAGGTGACGTCATATTGATTTTCTGTCTTAAATGAGGGTGGGGGATTGGAACTGCGAGTGACCTTTGTGAATGCCGGGCGAGGGAGCTACAATAATGAAAAGGTTTAGCTTGGATTCTTGTAAAAGGAAAACAGTGAGAACGGAATTTACAAGCATTCATTTATAGATCTCCACAACAAAATACAAATAAAATGTAAAATGAAAATAGGGTTTCAATCAATCCTCATGTTTCCACTTTTATTTTTAAAACACGTAAAAGCATCTTTAAAACCGTGCTATTTTATTATTTCAATATTATGATTTATATTTTGATATAATATTAAAATATTTTATTAAATTTAACGTATACTGTATTTTTACCCAAGAGATTGGCTAGAATGTGGTCACCCTTTCGGTCACCAAACCACTATTTCTTCTCTATTTGACAGCTGTCAACTTTAAGTTTTTCATTCTCAATTGATGAGCCACTATAAAAGGATATGGTTATGTTTTTATTTACAAAGATACCAACTATCCACTTGTTTCCTAAATCTTAAATTGTCCATTATATTTTCAAAATACCACTGGATTCATGGTTCAATATAGATTTATAAATTATTCAATTAAATCAATTTTAATCAATTATATATTTTTGTGAAAGAATTTATTTGAAACTAAAAAAAATAATTATTTACATATTAGGTTAAATCACTAACAATATTTTAATCTACAATGAAACAAACTAAATAAACAATTGAGAAAATTACGAGAAATAATTTTGATGAACTTAATTATGTATACTCCTTGCATTTGTGTTACTTTTTTTTTTCCTAAAAAACCATCCATTTTGTTTTGAATAAGGATTTAAAAAGATAAATTCATGGTAATGGAAAAGCGAAGTTGAAGTGAAGATGACATTCTGGTAATATAATGGACAGTTAAAGGCTTTGATTACAAGTGGTAGTTGGTCATTTTGTAAATAAAAACATAACCATGTCTTTTTTATTGTGGCTTATTGTCTGAGAATTGAAAAGTAAGGATATGCATTTTCGGTTTGGTTTGAATTGAAGCTCAGACTGCTCAGTGTCAAACCAAACCGATATGTATCGTCTAACTATATTTCAATCAAAACAAAACCAATTTGATTTACCAAACCGATTCAAACAAAGCTAAACAAACAAAATTCAAGTTGATTTATCGGTTTAGGTTTGAACATAAAAATCATTTTTCGTATTATTATCAAAAAATATTTAAGTATTAAATAGAGATGTTATTCAATTATTTTAAAATTTTAAAATATTATATAATTAACAAATTAAAAATAGCAGGTATCATAACAGAAAATAAAAAATAAAACATAATAAAACTCATATTCAAAAATGCATCAGAAGGGGTGAGTAATTGTATTTTATTTATTGAAAAAATATAATATATAAAAGAAAGATGAGTAGTACAATACAATAAATGAAAAGGAAAAAAAACTTATTTATATGATAAACAAATAAGTATAAGTTACAAACCCTAGGAAATGTGGATTTGATTTTATTAAATATATAGGTTGGTTAGGGTTGTATGAATTTTATTTTTAACAACCTTAACCGAACCAATCTTTGATCGGTTTGTTAATAAATTTTTTACATGTGAAACCGAACCGAACCAACCCATAAAATTTGAGTTGGATTAGGCGGGTTGATTCGGTTTGACGGTTTTTTACACACTCCAATTGAAAAGTGAATATGGACATCTATCACATGAAGAAGGGAGAGTGGTTTGGCTATCGAAAAGGTAGCAACCGATTCTATCAAATCTCTTGTGATAAATGTCAAATTTGGTACAATAATAAATTATATTTTTTTAATTATAAAAAATATCATTTTATAATTGTATTGAATGTATTAATCATTAGCTTTTATCATTTTAAATAATAAAAATATTATTTAAATTGAATTTTATTAATTGTTTGTTGACTTTTATAATTTTAAATAATAATAAAAAAACATAACATTTCAAATATAATTATACATTGGAGTATAATGTAAAAATGATGTATTAAATATAGCATTTTACTATTTTTTATATCAAATTTGGCATTGACATTGATATATGTATTAGAGAAGTCTAAGACCATCTCCAATGCAAAAGTGGCTAGCATGCCAAAAATTGTTGGCATAGTAACAATATCAATAGACTTGCTTCTTATGTGATATAAAGATAGATTTGATAGACGTTCAACTCAAAATTTGGTCTCAAAAATTTCTATTTAAAGCACATTTATTTTTTAATGACGTGTCCAATTTTTTTTATTTTTCATATTTTTTTTTTTATTTCCTTAATAAAAATGGAATAAAAAATTAACGTCAATTTTAAATACTTGTTGAGTCAACCGAAAAAATAATTATGCAACAAGTTGTCTGAAAGTAGACGGTTCTGTTGACAATTTCTAATATTTTTGTTGTCACATCAACGTGAGGTTGAATATGTATAACTGCGTTATAGATATATTTTTTAATAGACTTGTCTATTTATCCTACGTGACATTTTTTTTCACAAACTACTATTGCATTAGAAATGCTCTAAGACCACATCCCCTACAATCGGTCTCCAAGTCACGGAGACAAGAAACATTAAAATAGAGATCAAGTTTTGATCTTTATATTTGGAGATCCAAAACCTCAATTGATATTTTACTAATCACTTTTTATAATCTCATTTCACCCTTATATTCATTCTTCAAACAAATTAAATTCTTTTCATATCTTTTTCACAGTTTTTACTAAGCTCTATTAATTTATTATAGATTTTTATCCATAAATATAATTACTATAAATTTATACCATTATAAATATTTTATTAAGAATTTCAACCGAGTATAATATTATATATTTTTTTAATTATTTTTTAATTTTTATTTATTACACATTTTATTTATCAATGAACTAATTCGTATTTTTTAATGTTTTTAAATAATCATTTTTTTTTTTTGACAAAATGAAGTTGGTCCAGTGGTATACCCCTCACACCTACACTAAGAGATTGTGGGTTCGAGTTTCTCCCCACCTTAAAACCCCGAATTATACGATATAAAATTTAGGTGTGGAAAATTCGGTCAAAAATAAGATAAAAAATATAAATGTTAAAAAAAATATTTCAAAATCATTACATGTAAAAAATAGTTAGTCTGACCGATTAAAAAAAATATTAGAAAATTTTAGGTGTAATAAAAGTGAATAAATTGTTATTTAAAATAATTAAGAGAAAACAATTTTGTTAAAGAAAGTTTAAAATTTTATTTATAAAGTAAAATAATAAAATGATTGGAGTAGTAAATTTATGAATATGGAATATTCATAGAATATTAAATTTTTAGTCTTTAAATTAGAGAAAGTTTTAAAGAATAATTAAAGATGGTCTGAGAGCCACGACTCAAATTTGGGACATTCTTATAGTTGGTTCCTAATACCATTTTAGTAGTTGTAATAGTTGTCTTTTCAAAATTTCACCTTTAAGTTCTGAATAATTTATTCAAAGAAAATGTTTGGTCTAATAATTCAAATTGTTTTTATATGGGAAAAACTTCTCTTCTGATCTTTTACCAAAGGTATTGACCGCAAATCTATGAGTGTTATTTAACTAACTACAGTCCGATAATATTAAGTTGTCCAAAATATTTGATTAAAATCATATCCAAATAATGTAGTATATGGATATCAAGATAATATAATATCATGATTTATAAGATTGTGACAAATCGTATATGACGCCATTTAGGTATATTGTTGGACAAATATTTTAGATAGCCAAGTAAAGATAAGGTTATTGGACATGATTTTATTACCATCACCGATGTGATTTGATGGTAACGAGTACTCATTCAATACATCATTATAAAGTCACCATACTAAGAGTATTTTTAATGGTATCCTCAAAAGTAGGAGATTAATCAAATTTTGATTATTTATCTAAAAAAAACATTGTCCAACATAGTCACTAAAATTTAATAACATCAGTTATCAAAAATCAAATTGCCTCCCCAATAATCAAATTTGAAGATTGACTTTCAATCATCAATACAAACTTAACCCTGTATAAATGTTGTTGTAATTTTATCCATTCTCTCTCATCTGTGGTTTTTTTTTCATTTCTTTTTTTCTGATCACCTATGTATCTTATTATTGTTTCGACTTTAAAAATTTCAATCAGGTAAAATTCGTCTCTTTATTATGAACAAATCAATACCCATATCATATACTTATTTTGTATTTTATAGTTTTTTTTTACCCTTGAAATAAAAATGAGCGGAAACAGTGAAAAATGAATGAAAACATTTAAAAATGAGGTGTGATTAGATTTTTTATTTAAATAAAGTAGATTTTTAATTTAGATATAGTATATCATTGCAGACTACGCAATCATCAAATTTAGTAATCCCTGAAAACAATCCTTAAATACTGAGAGCATCTCCAATGTAAAAGTTATTTGTATATAAATTATTATTGACATGGTAACAATGTCAATAGACTTGCTTCTTAATTATGTGACATAAATATGGACTTGATAGACGATCAACTTACTTAAAATTTGGTCTCCAATGCTTCCGTTTAAAACACATATTGTTTTAATGACGTGTCCAATTTTATTTCCTATTTTTTGTTCTTTACAAAAAATAAATGAAAAATTAATGTCAATCATAAATGTTACTGAATCAACCTAGAAAATGGTTGTACTACAGATCGTCTAAAAGTGGACGGTCATGTTAACAATATCTAATATTTTTTTTGTCACGTCAGCTTGAGGTTGAATATGTATAGCTACATTGGAGAAAGATTTTTTAATGGAATGTCTATTAATCTTATATGGTATCTTTTTTTTTCGCAAATCACGTTTGTATTGGAGATGCTCTGAGGTGGCAACTCTGTTGATGATCCAAATTTACTTATAACAATAAAGATGATCTTTTTTTTTTCACAAATCACGTTTGTATTGGAGATGCTCTTAGGTGTCAACTCTGTTGATGATTCAAATTTACTTATAACAATGAAGATGATCTAAATAAATAAATAAATAAATAAACATTGAATTGGTTCATTTTAATGCCATGATTTTTTATTTTCTTTTTACAATAATAAAATTGTGAATTTAAAATCAATACAAGACGTAAGATTTCCCATCCTGTATTTAAACGGCAACTAGATCCCACAAAAGTAGTAATTACCGTATGATGATTAGGTTCCGAAAACAGCATACAAGATCGATTGTGCCCCTTACCTCTAGGACCCGCAAATCCAACGGTGATCTCTCCCCATTGCGGCTTACATAACTTAATAGCTTTATGATCTATCGCTCAAATATCGTCGAAATTCCATGTTTGTAATCACATATTAAGTATACTATCAAAAATATATATATATATATATATATATTATACACCATCCACTCTCCCAAAAGCGCACTATTTTTACCGTTGCATGTTTTTTCAGGTTTTATTTTTCTTTCTCTGATCTCAACAACTACAAATATATATTTTAAAATAACTTTAATTAACCAATACGGCGGCTTTCAGGGACGGAAGAATGTAGAGGCCAGTAACGGAGCGATGGCCCCTGCTGTGTTTTCAAAAGAAAAAAACTATGCATATATAAGTCCTTATTTGATAATGTTATTTCTAAAAAAATCAATTATTAACTCTTGCGCTATTACTTCTTCAATACATACATTCTAACTCCAGCACTCTTCTCCACACTATTAGTGTTTGAGTGGTTGATGCATTTAATGATGGATGATGTCAACATCTCCATTGCCTCCTCCATTATTTATTAGTTCTATTAAGTTTAACATTCTTTCAATAATCATATGATTTTCGTATCTAAAATGTTTATAAATTTCATAGTTTATTGTATTTGTTAAGGTTTTTATAAAGTTTTATGAGATGTTAATTATATTTTACGTTATCGTCTCCTTCCCTTGATTTAATTGAAAATTTATATAGACACATTAAATGGTTTGTAGGTTTGAACTTCGTAATAGTATTGACTCTTAAAAATCATAATTAACACTACGGTTAAACAATTTAACACTATTGATTCTTTCTTAAAAAGAAATACGTAAGATAAATTGTTAATTTGATTGTTTGTATAATTATAATATATACCGTAAAAATTTATTAGACACACTTCACCCCCACCCAAAACTTGTAGTTCCGCCCCTAACGATTTTGTTTTCTAATATATTTCATATGACCATGTCAACAAAATTATAAATTCGAGTAACACCATCATTTTACTATTCTCCAAATATAATAATTAATAAAAAAGTTGAAAGTAAAACAAAACATTTGATACTTTAATTAAATTTGTTAATTGTTTTTATGTATTTCACAACTCTCTGTCTTTTTTATTTTAAAAATGTTTTTTTATTATCGATTTGCAGTTAATAATTATTAGTCCTTGTTAAGTTTAGCTGTTAATGATTTACTTTTATTAAGGAGTTGGTCCATATTACTAACTTGTGTTGGAATTTTTTTTTTTTTTTGATAAATCTTTCGTTAGTAAACTTTTAATTGCTATACATGTGAAATTGGAATTCAAATAAATTATAGGGAGAAATTTATTTTAGTCCCTCTAGTTTGACCTATTACACAAACTGGTTCTTTTAGTTTCAGTATTATCTCATTTGGTCCTTCTGTAATGATTTTCGTTGATAAAGGGCTTTATGATATGAACAAAGGGTCAAATGACCCTGTTGCTGTTGATTATTGCTGATATCAGTTAAAAGACTCTACTGTCCTCCAAATTTACCCTTATACTAATTACTTAATTTAAAAAAAAAACAAAGAATAAAAAAAAAAAAATGGATCTGGTGGAGATTAGATCTCCACAAAATAGAAAAAAAAAATTAAACAAACAAATAATAAATAATTCAGTTCTGGGTTTGGATTTAATGATGGATTTGGTGAAATCCACCTATCACCAACCACACATCCAGACCCAATCATGAACACATATCACCATCACCATCCTTAAAATCCAACCGCCACCACCACCACATAGCCACCACCTGTTGGGATTATGCTCAATAGTAAGAGTATAATAATGTATTTCACAATATTTTTATATTAATAAAGTGATTTATAGTTTAACAAATCTTATAGTATTTATAGTTTAATTATTATAATTAACAAAAGTAAATAATCATAAGGTTAAAAGACTATGATAAAAGAAGAACTGTTCGTACATCTGGATATGTATGAGGTAGACATAATTCTTTAGTTAGTCTTGAATAATATTCATAACTTAAGATAAAGGTTGGGCGCCTTTATCTTGTCAAAGTTGTAGATTCTTTTGCTAACATTTGAGTGTGATCAAATGTATTATGATGAGTCTAAAACCTCAAAGTGTGGTGTCTTTAGGTAAAAGAATCTAGTGCACTGGGTGCATTAGATAGGATCACAGTGAAATACTTTATCCAGAACCGTCAATGGATAAAAAATTTCACTTGAAGACAATCAGGGAGTCTATCTCAATCCTTAGATAAATGATGGACTTATAGTTGCAAGTGCTATCATTTGAGCTATCAATGAGTACGATTATATAGCATAGTCTATCTTCGATAGTTTGGTGGTATTTATTTGTTAAGCGATGGAGGACTTCATTTATAGATATGGACATTGTGACTCCATTTATTAAATGAGAGTAGAATATCATCATATAGATGTTTTGAGGTATTGGATATTATATTTTAAAGTTAAGTTTTCAATAGCGTCTATTGAAATATGACTTCTGGACAAGTCAAAATATTCAAGTTCAAAATGTGGTCATATGAGTCAATATGGTAACTAGGAGAGCTATATGCGGTCTATGAGCTCTTGGCAATTACTGATGTTCTTCACGAGGATACACTATCTCCATTAAGATTGTCTATGCTGTGAATGAGCAATATTAACTTATTCCATCTTTATTTAAGAGTTCAATTTTAGTTCTTTAGTGGAATGAACTAAAATTAATATATCATACCTAAATGAATCATTTGTTGATTGTGATTGGGTTGCGTCTATTGGAGCTTAAATTTAGATAGCCCGGCAAGATCCACAATCCACACGAACTTGTATGGATCACTTGATATATTATATCGGACCAATTTATGGGTCCATCTAGAATTGTATTAAGGCATGTGGACTTGTTTCTTTTTTAGTAAGAATGGGTCTAGTTCACATGTGGACTTTTTATTAATGTTCAATGGATTTAATAAAATAGAAAAAATAATATTGGCCCATATATATTGGCTTGGGCGGTAAGGGACTATTTATTAGTCTTAAATATTGTTTTATATTTTATTATTTAATTAAATGAAAATTAATTAATTAATCAATTAATTAAAAGTCAAAATCTTTTTCATAATAGAAGATGGTCTCCTAGAGTTATATTATTGTTGGCAATATGATAAATATCAAATACTATATTTGATAAGTTTATCTAGTCAAATTAGGAAGTATTTGATTACTATTAAAGCTCTAATTGATAATTGGTCAAATTGTGAAGTTTTTGATTTAGTCACATTTTAATTTATATTCAATAATTGATTATTGAATAAATACACTATTTGAGTTGGATTAGGAGTCTTGGTGTAGAAAAGTTTTTTTTTTTTTAAAAGGATTTTTTTTTAAGGATTTTCTTTTTAAAGGATTTTTTTTTTAAAAAAAGGATTATTGGTAACCAAGTAAATCCATATAAGGAAAGGATTCTTACCTACCAAGTAAATTCTTCTTAGGAGAGGATTTGGTCTCCTATATATACTACTCATAAATTTCGACCAAGGCTTAATTCTATGTGAATTTTCGACTAAGGCTAGGGTTTTATGAGAGAGAAATTGGCCTAGTGAGCGAATTTTGAGAGAGGAAAAAATTTAGTTTTTGCTATAGATAAAATTCAGCTAACTCATAGATATTGTGTATTAAATTTGGTCAATAAGAAAAGAAAAGGGGAAATTTTTTGTATTCAATAGTGCACTAGTATCCTTTACATCGAAAGTGTTTTGTGTATAAAAATCGAATCGGGTTCACATGAGTTTCCATCAAATAGATTGATAATTCACAAGTGACCGAACGTTCTTGGGTTTTCTCTTAGAGGATTATTGTGACTGATAAAAGAAAGAGATTTTATTTGTTTCCATCCCGATGTATACAATTTAAAGAAAGGGAGCTCACACTTCTAAGTGATTCGCGTTGGTGATTGTATTGTAAGATTTTACGGATTCAATTCAGTGCTAGTTCAATCGTCACAAGAAAAAGGTACGATACTTTTAATTTACGTCAATTAATCTAAGGTTAATGTTTTTTCTATTAAAAAGGAATTTTTTTAAAATATACCAAACCCTAATTTTCACGCTTCCGTTGTGCGATTTTCCATACACCACCACCACCACTAAAAAAATCAAAAACCCATCTTAAAAAGAAAAAAAAACAAATATACAAATCAAACCTAGGAAAAAAAAATACAAATCAAACCTATGAAAAAAATAAATAAACCCATAAAGATCAAACACCAAACCCATACAAATCAAACCCTCTGTTTTTTAGCAATGGATTCTGTGAAATCCACCTATCACCAACCACAAAACCAGACCCAATCATTAACACACATCACCATCACCATCCCCAAAATCCAGCCACCACCATCACCACTACCACTACACAACGACGACCACCACCAGAAAACCAAAAACAGATCTTAAAAGAGAAAAAAAATACAAATCAAACCATGGAAAAAAAAAATTACCCATAAAGATCAAACGCCAAACCTATACAAATCAAACCCTCTGTTTTTATCAATGGTAGTGGGGTTTGATATCGATCTTCTCGGCGGTGGCCCGGAGAAGATCAAACGTCAATCTCTACTCTGACGCTGACGAAGAGATCGGCGGTGGAAAGGGTGATTCGTGACGGCGGCGGAGATTGATTTGAGGTTGATTGTTTGGGTTTGTGTGGCTAGGGTTTTGGATGGAAATGATTGTGGGGAAAAGATGATTGAGTGTTTGAGAGACTAGAGCATCTCCAATGCAAATATGCATTTTTGAGTTTCTAAATAGTAGCACATCAACATTTCTATTTATTATTGGCCCACTTTTAATTTTTTTTTAGAGAAATGAATATTCAAATCTCCAATGCAATTATCGAAAGCCAAATATGCATTCATTTTATGACCAATCATATTAAAACAAGTATTTCATTTTCTCCCATCTTTTATTATACAATTAAATGAGCTTTAATATTATTGGTGGAAAAAGTTAGAAATCCTAATCAGTATTTCTACAAGAGTTTCTAGAATTAGAAACCCAACTCCATATTCTCTAACATTTTTCTTATCACATCATCTCCATATTAAAGTTAAATAATTGCATTGGAGAGAGTTTTTCTAACTTTTAAGTATCTCCAAATACATATTTGCATCGGAGATGTTCTTAGATTTGGGTGAGTGAGAGAGAGAGAGATTGATTTACAAAGAAAGAAGAAATCAAAAGGGAGAGAGAGAGATAGACGGTGAGAGAGTGAATAATGGGTTTGCCTAGATGGTGGTGGTTGTGGTAGTAAATCCATTTTACTTATTATTATTTTTTTTCTATCATCAATTAATATTAGTTTACTTAATAAAACAATTTTTTTAATTGTTTTTTGATTTTTCAATTAGTAATATACCATTAATTATGTAAGTTATGTTTTTACCCTTTTATCTTTGACAGAATCATTGAAAATCCAAATGAAATCTAACAGTAGAGACGAAAATACAGTTATTTGATAACGTTAAGGACCTGTCAAGACAATATTGGAGGTAGAGGGACCGGATTGTGTAATAGGTAAAACTAGGGAGACAAAAATTGATTTCTTCCTTAAATTATATAAAGTCAATCATTAGGTTTGAACGTGAGCATGAGGGAGACCGGTTTGATCGCTTCTAAACAGACATAAAAAATATTAGGTATTTTTGAAAAGATATGAAGGCTAGTTTGGTCAAAATGATAATATTTGCAAATAAGAAAAAGTAGGGGACGCTTTTTGATACTTGCCCAAGTTTTTTAAAAATTTAATTGTTAATTGTGACTTACTGACTTGAACAACTAATAAAGTAACCCGATGAAATTTTGTTATATTTTTATTGAGACGTGACATATATAAAATAAAGTTGACTATTGGTCCAACTGTTAATCATCAAAGCGATGAACCACCCATTTAGTTATGATAGCGCGTACGATAGAATCGCCGTAAAAGCACGTAGATTAATAAGAATACACATACGTGGTGTTCATACGGTGACCGTGTAAATGACAGACTGAGTGGACGGTTAAGATCTTTCCTGGAAGTAAGTAACAACCAAAAGCACCCCACGTGGTCCAAATTCTTCCTTTGCTCGTCTATATAAATTTCAACAAGTCTTCAAAAAATTCTAACAAAAAAAAAAAAAAAAAACTTTGATCTCACGAAAGCATCCAAACCAAATCTCTCTCAATTCTCAAACACACTCTCCATGGAAAACATTGATGAGTACAAACATTACTTCAACACCAAATTGTTCTTCCAAAATGAAGAATTCGAGTAATTATTCAAATCTTCTACACCTAGATTTTTATCTCTCTTTTTTTTTTTGCCGTCTGTTTTTACAGAGCTTGTTGTAAATTTGACTTGTGCAGTTGGGGGATCGAGGAGGCCTTCTCTGGATACTACGATTCGAGTTCGCCGGACGGAGCAGCGTCGACGGCTGCTTCTAAGAACATCGTTTCGGAGAGAAATCGAAGGAAGAAGCTTAACGAGAGACTCTTTGCTCTCAGAGCAGTGGTTCCAAACATCACCAAGGTAAAATTAAATATATATATATATATATATAAAACTCTCTCTCTGTTTCGCTGTGAGCTGTCTGATCATGATCATGATCTGATTTTTTTTTTTTTTGAATTATTATAATATTATCAGATGGACAAGGCGTCGATAATCAAAGACGCGATTAATTACATTCAAGAATTGCAGGAGCAAGAGAAGAGAATCCAGGACGAGATAGTGGAGCTTGAATCTGGAAAATTAAAGAAAAACATAATGGGATGCGAATTCGAGCAGGAATTGCCTGTGCTGTTGAGATCAAAGAAGAAGAAGATTGAAGAGTTGTATGATTCTGGAGGATCAAGAACAAGTTCAGCTATTGAAGTTCTTGAAGTGAGTAGTAGAATTTTGTGTCTCAGTTCTCAAATGATTGAAAATTAAATAAAATTAAAATTAAAATAAATGAATGTTTGCAGCTAAGGGTAAATCCAATGGGAGACAAGACATTAGTGGTGAGCATAACGTGCAGTAAAAGAAGAGACACAATGGTTAAGCTTTGTGAGGCCTTTGAATCTTTAAAGCTCAAAATCATTACTGCTAATATCACTGCTGTTGCTGGGAGGCTTTTGAAGACCGCCTTCATCGAGGTCCGTACTCTTCACTACCCCTTCCTATTATCTAGCTTTTCAACCTTCTCCTTTCAACCAAACGGCGAAAGAATCAAGGGAGCAGGTTTTCTCAAAAATAATAAACGTGGGTCCTACCCATGAGAGTATGAGACTACACTACTTTAGTAAAGCGGTTGTCATCCAGAATCCACCACTTGTTCTTACAATTTTACACCATTTGTCTTCCTCTGAGTGAGTGATTCTTGGAGGGTGGATGTGGAAGAAACGAAAATGAGAAACGTGTTACCGATTTTCAAATGTAAAATGTGATTCTTCTCTCTTGCAGTCTTGCTTCCCTCACGCGGTTCAATTCTCCCTCCCCCTCGTTATTCATTACATAATGACAAGTTAGTTATCCTGTCACCTTCCCCAAGCCCCCACCTCAATTTATTATTATTTCAATACTATACTATATATGTGAGACACATACGATTCTATAATTATTTATAAATGGATGGGTCATGGGTCCAAAGTTTCTTGTTAAATAGTTGTGTCCATGTCAAGATACCTACGCTTTCGATTATTATATTATTATAGCCTTATAGGATTGGGTAAAACACACCATAAATCTTTATTCTTTACCGAGCTACCCACATAGAGATCCTCTTCCTCAATTATTGTCGTATTCTATAATTTAATACTTGTCTTACTTGAAGGCAATTTTAAGTGGATAATTGTTTACTATTTTCAACTTTACCATGTGTTATATATATATATATATAATCATGCTATTTTTGTTGGTTTAATTTTAATAACCTTTTAAATCGGGCCAGCAGATAATGTTGGGAGGATTTTATATCGGGAACCTCCCAAATTGATGATGAATCCAGTTATTATTTTTTTTTTTATTTTTTTATTTATGAATTGCTTGCCATGCTTATTTTAATTACATTTTAGAGGATGTTGACATCATTATTTAATTATCTATCTATTTTTCTATGATTAAAATATTTTGTTTTAATTGATAATTAATTGTATTTTGATGTTGGAGATTAATTCATTAGTGATATAGGTCATCCGGCATTTTTTATTTTAAATCATAGCTGTGATTATCATAATAACATTATTTAAATTATAATTTGATATCTTTGGCTGGAGCTTGACTATTTCTTCTTATGGGAAAATTCCATTTGATAATAGTGTTCAAAAAGTTTCAATAGCAATGAAAATCTTGAATATACAGAATACTCTTAACACCTTTTTTATTTATTTATTTATTGTTTTCTTGGATGTTTAAAAGCACTTTTGATAGTAATAAAAGCACCTCTAAAAGTATTTATATGTACACTATACCAAGATTTGAATGGCAACTAAACTTTAAATCTTGTTTTCTTTTGGTAAATTTGTTTTACAGGCAGATGAAGAAGAGAGAGAGCATCTGAAGACAAAAATCCAAACAGCCATTGCAGCTCTTAACGATCCAACAAGTCCTATGAGCATGTAGTAGCAACAAGTTCAAAAACTTCAGCTTATTTTGTAATTGTGGATGGAAATCATGGGACATGGCTTTGTAATTTTTCTATAGTCTTCTCCACTTTGTTTGGGTTTTTTTTTTCCTTCCTATTGCTATCCTTCAAAAAGAGTCTGAAGCATGTTATTGTTTATCCTCATCCTTTTGGGGTTGAATCTCCTTAGTCAAAATGTATCTCATGTTGTGAGTACCATAAGTTCATATGTGAACAAGGTCTCTTGTTGTTAAGTAAGATTATCTTGGATTTAAAATCTACTCATACTAAGATTTAGATTAACTTTTTTAAAAAATAATAAATAAACAAAAACGAACAAAACTCCCACAAGTCCAACCTTCAAAATTCCACCACCCAAAATCTACTCATACAGTCATACTATACTAGAGTGGATGAAAATATGAAATATATAATTTAACAATCGCAAGTTCTATAAAAGTGTAGTTTCAAATTTAGTTAGTTTATTTTTTTCAATTCACTGCAAGAAAAAAAGGGTTATTGGGATGATATATATATATTTTTTTGTCTCAATAGCTCAAAATTCGTACATATAGATATGTTGAAACGATTTTTTTTTATCTTAAATTACGTCGCTTCAGGTGAATCGTAATAAGTTTTTTGAGACAAAAATTGAAATTCATCCCCAAAAGGGACAAATAATATGGGACAAAATTTTGTTCATTGGAATTGATAATGTATAGGGATAAAAAGTTTTGTTACTATAGACATCCTGTAGGGATGATATATTTAAATAATGTTTCGTCCCTTTCGATATCCTGTAAGACGGAATTAAAATAATGAAAAAAATAAAAATTATTTATGACCTAAAAGGACACTCCACAACCATCCCCACCAACCGACCCTTCCGCCATCCACGAGCTCAATCTCATCACAATTAATCTTTTGTTCCCACGTGTGTTGTACCAGACACCAGATGAGAAATCATACTCTTATTCACTCTGTTGGTGGTCTAAACTATCGAGGATAGACTATGCTATATAATTGTACTCATTGATAGCTCAAATGATAACACTTGCAACCATAAGTCCATCATTTATCTCAGGATTGAGATAGACTCTTCGATTGTCTTCAAATGAAATTTTTTTATCCATTGACGGTTCTGGATAAAGTATTTCATTGTGATCCAATTCAATGCATCCAGTGCGCTAGATTCTTTTGCCCAAAGACACCACACTTTGATGATTTTAGACTCATCATAACACATTTGATCCCACTCAAATGCTAGCAAAAGAATCTACAACTTTGACAAGATAAAGGCGCCCAACCTTTTATCTTAAGTTGTGAATATTATTCAAGACTAACTAAAGAATTGTGTCTACCTCATACATATCTAGATGTATGAAGAATTCTTCTTATTCATAGTCTTTTGACCTTATGACTATTTACTTTTGGCAATTATAATAATTAAACTATAAATGATATAAGATTTGTTAAACTAGAAATCACTTTATTAATATGAAAAGATTGTCAAATACATTATTACACTCTTGCTATCGAGCATAATCCTAACACAAACACAATTGCCGGATCGCGAGACATAGCGAGGAAGAGTTGGTAGTTAGTAATCGGAATAAAACTTAAAGAAACAAAGGAGTTAGCATCAAGGGTATGATCTAAATCCATCTTTATATATTCTTATATGTTGTATTCGGTTTATGATGAAACAACAACTATGACAATGGATTTTATGGAGGGAAGGGATCACAACAAGGCTAGAAGGCTGTCCATGAAATGGCCAAGTGTTGAGTTTGCTGAGTGATGTGTGTGTACCGCTTCGCGAGGTGGCAAGACTTGTGTGAGTTGGCATGAATTTTAATTAGTTTAGGTTAATGAGTCTTAGAGTTTCGTTTAATAAAGAATTCTTGTTTAGATAGAGTTCAACTTGGTTTAGAGTTTTTAGCTTTCAGAATTAGCTTTCTTGCTCTATTTATTTTACATTGTAACCATTTCCATTTGGAGGACGGTGAATATTGAATAAATTCAGAGATCATTTCTTTAACTGTCCATTTATTTCATTTTGTTTAGAGTGGCTTAATTGAAGCCTGACAACTATAGTTTGTGCGTAAAAATTATTCGTTTTCAGTAGGTTGTTCGAATCAATGAGTATGTGTTTTCGTGTTTAAGTTGTCGCTGCGCTAGTTTGGTATCAGAGCTAGGTTCGCTCGAAACACCATTGACATGTTGCCGAAGAGATGTCAACCAAATTAGGTCCATATAGAAGAAGCCATTGACCATGACCGCATGGCACAATTGAAGCAGCAAGTTAGGCAATTAACCGAGCAACTTGCGATGTTAATCGCCAACCAAAACCCCTTCCAAGCTCATAATCCTTATGGAGGAGGAGACGATAAGAGTGACAAGGAAGAAGAGGTGTCGCAACGATATCGACAGACACATGAACGTGAAGATAGCCAACGGTAGGAGTTATGCATACAGATAGAAGTCCTGGTCTGTCAAGAAAACCTGCAATCAGAAGAGTTTCTTGAGTGGGTCGGAGTTCAGGAAGAATTTTTAGAATTCAAAAATGTTTCGGTGAACGTAAGGATAACCTTGGTGGCGACTCGGCTTCTGGGGCGGGCAACCGCATGATGGCAGTAGCTCAAGCTTACCCGAAATCATTCTGGAAAACCAAAAATCATAGATTGGGAAAAGATGAAAAGAAAGATGCGAGCAGAGTTCTTACCCCATAATTTTCAGAAACTGATATATCAGAGATTATAGAATTTGCGACAAGGATTACAGAAGGTCGATTAGTACTCCCATAATTGCTAGTGTGCAATGACATTCAGGAAACACAAGACTAGTTGGTTTCTAGGTATTGCAGAGGACTACGCTCACAAATCCTAGACGTGGTGAACCTTTTTGATCTGGTTATTCAGAGGCATATTAAAGAGCATTACAGGTAGAGAAGACCATGACACGGCGGGCCGGTAGAGGACAATGGACGAATAATAGCGGAGGCACAATGAGGCAAATCAAAACTAGTAATAGCACTACAAAAATTTTAGGAAATCAAACAGTGGTGGGCAGCAGCAGGGACGCACCGTGTCCAAACCCTAACACAAACCAGTAGCCTAGAACATCATCAAGCAGCCTACATTTGTTTCAGTTGTGGCGAAGTTTACTAATGATAGTCAGAATGTAGAAAGGTGAGAAAGAAGGCCTTGTTCACGGAAGACGGTGAAGATGTGGATACGGAGAGTAGAGAGGCGCCACAGTTCGATGAAGACGAGACCGTTAGAGAAGACATGGTAGAGGGTGACTCGGGTCCCTTGTTGGTGATATGATGTACATAGCTGACGCCACAAAACGACGAAGGCGATTGGCTTCGAAACAATGTGTTCCAATCAACTTGCACTATCCTAGGCAAGGTATGCAGGTATATCACTAACAGAGGGAGTTGTGAAAATATTATATCGGCTGAAGCGGTACAGAAGTTAGGACTTAAAATAGAGAAGCATCCAAAGCCGTATCAATTGGTATAGCTTCAGAAAGGGGGTGAAGTAACAATGACGCAACGGGCACTCATTTCTTTTTCAATGGGCACAATTTACAGGGATCAAGCATTGTGCGACATGGTCCATATGGATGCCTGTCACTTGTTACTCGGAAGGTTGTGGCAATATGATCAGAAGGTGCAACACGATGGTTTTAAAAACACCTATACTTTCCTATTCAACAACACCAGTATTATGTTACTCTCTAGCAAGGCCACAGAGAAACCCAAGTTCACAAAAGGTACCAATCTCTTTTCATTTGCTATGTTCGAATTGGAAATGAAGGATGCCACAATAGTTTTTGTACTACTGAACAAAGAAGTAATAACCAAGATCAATGTCCCTCAAGCCGCTACCCCTATACTCATTAAATTTTCGGATGTGTTCCCTTAAGAACTACCTGACAAACTTCCACCACTATAAGACATTCAGCACCAGATCGACTTAGAATCAGGGGGTGATGCTAAATAATTGACCACACTACCAAATGAGTCCCAATGAACATGAGGCACTTTGAAGTCAGGCTGAAGGGTTGCTCACCAAAGGCTACATCCGAAAGAGCCTCAGCCCGTGTGCAGTATCGGCTCTCTTAATTCCATAAAAAGATGGGTCTTAGAGAATGTGTATGGACAGTCGTGTAATCAATAACGTCACAATGAGGTACAAGTTTCTGATTCCACGACTGGATGACCTACTAGATCAACTATGTGGGGCAACATTGTTTACTAAGTTAGACTTGAAAAGCAGATATCATCAGATATGAATCTGGCCTAGGGACGAGTGGAAAACGTGTTCAAAACATGAGAGGGTACGAATGGTTGGTCATGCCTTTCGGCCTATCAAATGCACTGAGTATTTTTATATGAGTAATAAACCAAGCCTTACGACCATTCATTAGAAAATTCATCGTTGCATATTTCAACGATATCTTGATTTACAGTCCACACCATGAAATCCACCTAAAGCACATACATAAGGTATTAAGTGTACTTCACATGGAGAAACTAGTCGTGTAAATTCAAAAATGTGTCTTCATGATAGCTGAAGTGTTATTTTTAGGGTACAAGATTTCTGGAAAAGGTTTACAAGTAGACGATTCAAAAATCAAAGCCGTTAGACAATGGCCTTGCCCAAAAGTATCACATTGGAGCAAATCTTCCATGGACTAGCTGCCTTCCATCGGTATTTCATCTCGTATTTCAGTAGTATCATGTCACCAATCACTGATTGCATGAAGGGAGAGAAATTTGAGTGGACTCACAAAGTAGAGGAAGCATTCTGACTCATCAAAGAAAGGTTGACTGCAACCCCTATATTCGCCCTACTAGTTTTTTCATAACCTTTCGAGCTCTATAGTAATACCTCTAAGGTAGGCATCGGAGCCGTGTTGAGCCAAGCAAGCAAACCAGTGGCCATTTCAGTGAGAAGCTTGTAAGGGCGTGAGCACGGTACAACACCTATGACATCGAATTTTATGTTGTGGTTCAAGCCGTAAAGCATTAGAGGCATTACCTTTTCCATCGAGAATTCATCCTCTATACCAATCACAAAGCCTTGAAGTAGCTCCACAGTCAAGACAAGATTTCGGCTTGACATGTATCTTGGTCAGCTTATCTATAACATTTCACTTTTGTTTTGAAACACAAGGCTGGTACCTCTAACAGAGTTACGGATGCTTTGAGTCGTCGAAGCAACCTATTATCATCAGTGTCATTAACTGTACTTGGATTTGATTCATTTCGAGAGTTGCTTGATACTGACCCTTACTTCTCTACATTATGACTGGCTTGCGATCCAGAGAAAAATCTGATTTTCTGTTAGTCGATGAGTTCTTTTTTCAGGGAAATCAGCTGCATGTACCCGACTACAGCTTACGTCTACATATCATTAGAGAACTTCATGGGGAGGGTTTTTGGACAGGGATTGTACCCTCCAATTGATTAAAGCAAATAACTTTTGGCTGACCATTCGAAAGAAGGTGGAACGTTACGTGGAGCATTGCAGAATATGCTAAGTATCCAAAGGAAAAGCGACTAATGCGGGCTTGTATATGCCGCTGCCTATACCGATGCAACCTTGGACAAAATTGAGTATGAACTTTGTTCTCAGATTACCAAAGACTTAACAAGGGTTTGATTTGGTTTATGTAGTCATTGACAGGTTCTCGAAGATGGTCCACTTTATTCCGTACAAGAAAATCACTGACGCGGTAAATATTGCTTAGCTTTTTTTCTGTGAAATCTATCATTTGCATGGGCTGCCCAACTCCAATATTTCAGATCGAGACACTCGGTTCCTTAGCCATTTTTAGAGTAGCATCTGGAAGCTGGTAAACACACGACTGGATTTCAGCAGTTCCTATCACCCACAGAAGGATGGTCAGACCGAAGTTGTGAACAGGTCTCTTGGAAATTTGTTACGGTGTTTAGTAGGAGAGAATATTCGGGCATGGGATCAGAAGCTCAGTCAAGCTGAGTTTGTGCACAACCACACGGTTAATCCAAGCATGAGGTTTAGTCAATTTCAAGTAGTGTACTCGATGGTTCCGTAGGGTCCCCTTGATTTGCTACCTCCACCAAACAAGACCAAAATCTATGGCAAAACAAAAAAATTCATACAACAATTACAAGAAACCCGTAAACAAGTACATGACAATCTGCTTAAGTGCACAACGAAGTACAAATTGGATGCCGACAAGAAATGACGCCTTGTGGAATTTAAGGTGGGAGACTACTTGTGGGCGGTTCTCACTAAGGATAGTTTTCCTGTTGGGGAATATAACAAGCTTGCCACTACGAAAATTGGTCAACTTGATGTAATTGAGAAGATCAACCCAAATGCATACCGATTGAGGCTTCCTAGCCACATTCGTACAGCTGATGTGTTTTATGTAAAACATTTGTTACCATTCCATGAAGACTCCTCTGAATTTATTCGTTATCCGTAGGTTTTTCGAATTAGTGAGTGTGTGTTTTCGTGTTGGAACTGTCGCTACGCCGGTTTAGAAGTTGTATAAAAATTTTAAAACCCCATTTCCACTGCGCAAAGTAAATTCAGGTCTCTACAATTGGTATCAGAGCCTATTATACAATATATAAGAATAAAGTTTTTTTTTTCATACTTTTATTCTTGATTTGCATGTATTGTATGTGTAAGCACTTTCTAATGACTGTATGATGTTTATATTTTTTTTATAAACATGGTTTATTGTTAATTTTATGGTACAATGGGTTTAGGGTTCGTTTTAAAGGTTGTAATATTTTTTTCTCATTTAAAAATAATGCCCGGATGTATTTTAATATTTTATTTATTTTTCTGCTGTATATTTTTTACTGTATTTATTCTGCAATATATTTTATTATAAAATATATACGAAGAAATCAGACAAAGAAGATGGAAGGCGGAAGGGTGAAATAAAAAATGAGCGTGCTCGTGAGACGCACGTAGGAGTGCAGCGTGGACAGCTGCACAACAGTTAGTCAATGCGCCAAGGCAGATTGTGCACACAGCAGCCAGGCCTTGCACTTGCACGTGCTGCGTGCACATCATCCATGCTGTGAACTGTATGCCTGGGTTGTTGGCTACGCGTGAGGTAGTCTTACATTGCCTTCGTGCGCAACTGGTTTCTCATGTGCGACTGGCTGGCTGTGTGTGCTTGCTGCTGTGTGATTATCGCGTGTGCGGTTACGGGCAGCCCATGCAACGAATGACGGCCATGCGTAAAAGTGCTAGGGTTTTGAATTTGCAACGCTAGGGTTTCTAAATAAAAAAATGATTTTGGACTGGATTTTTTTTTTATTTTTTTTATATACCTTGTGCCTCCAATAAGTAACACTTGGGCTTTAGGTGTGATTCATGAGATGAGTCATGATATGTTTTTAAAAATCCTATTTAATCAATTTAGACTTGGTTAAAAGCCCATAATAAGAAGAACCCCACAAGAACTTGAAGAATATTGGAATTACATGAAGACCAAGGAATGCTTTGGATAACTTTTGTAATTAGACATTTTTATTTTAGGTTAAATAACCCATTGTACTCGATCAACTCATTTATCGTTTTTATTATGAGATGAATAAAGCATTGCCATGCATATACATGTCATTTAGAATAGGTGTGCCTACACATATGAATATATATTTTGGATATATTGTACATGCATAATAGCCATTGATAATTATGTGTTTTTTTTAATTGATTAAAAATTAGTGTAATTCACATAATTGGCTGTTAAATAATGAGATTAGTTTTTTTTAGAGTAAAAACTTGGTAATTCTCATTAATAACTAGTCTATTAATTAAATTGTTTAATTAGTTAGATTAGTTAGGTCCGTCACTTAACATTAGGTTTGATTAGATTAAAGCTCTAATATTATTGGACCTGATAATGTGATTAGTTTTAACAGTTAAAACTTGTTAAATCGCATTAAATAATTATAGTCTTAGTAAAATTGTTTACATAGATTAGAATTTGAATAATGAACTAGATTTTTAATTAGTTCATAATCGGATTAGTTCATTTGAATAAGATTAGAATAATTTGTTATGCCCTAGACATTTAGATTGAAATTAGCCGTTTAATCTTATCAATATCTAGGTGCATTAATAATTGAAAACCCTAACTCTAAAATAGTGAGTGGGAGTGGGATATATGACATTATATCCCATAGTCTCCATCATTAGTTCAACACCATGAGATTCAATTGGGACCTTGAGATGGCTTTGTTTTCGTCCTCCCTAAGAAGGGTTTCCATAAGAGTCAAGGTTGACTTCCTAACAGATAGGTTTTATGAGTGTATTTTAGGAGTGACCGACCCAAATGCAGCAATTCTAAAGTGAAGCTTAAGAGATCTGAAATGGTGGGCTACACTCACAAGGTTTTAATTATAAATCTGACTCAAATAAACAAATAAACGATGGTTGGATGATAGAGGAATAAAAGTTATTCTCATATATCATTTGATTGAGAATGTCTCGATCCGACATGCAAGAATTTGACCGACATTTGCTTGTGGTTGTTGGATTGTCATGGTGTAGAAACAGTTTATTTTAGAGATTTTCTTGTTCAATAAATATCTTCATGCATCATATTTAATTTTATGCCAAACATTAACATGTGAATTAAATGTATGATTGAATGAATTCTTTATATACATTTTTTTAGCAATGTCTTCTACACTATTACAAATCCTTGCTAATGACAAATTAACTGGAGAAAATTATACTAAGAGGAAAAATAATATCAACACAATCTTGGTAATAAAAGACTTAAAGTTTGTGCTTACGGAGAAGTGCCCTCCATATCCTGCTGCCAATGCCGCATGAAATGTTCGTGAGGTTTACTAGATTTGGGTCTCATCTGATGAGAAGGCTTGAACTTATATGTTCGATAGTATGACCGAAATGCTTGTTACAGAGCATGAAGCAATGTCTACAACATTCAAAATCATGGAGTCATTGGAGGCTATGTTCGGGCATCCCTTTGAGCAAAAGCGGCATGAAGCTGTTTGTTCCTTAATGCTTGCTTAGATGAAAGAGGGTGCATCTATTATGGAACATGTCCTGAGCATGATGTCCCATTTCAACACGTTAGAGGTCAATGGTAGGGCAATTGATGAACCTAGCCAGGTGAGCATCACACTGATGACTCTTACAAAGAGCTTCGATTAGTTTAAAAGCAACTATGGGATAAACAAGTTGAGATTCAGTCTGACTCAGTTGCTTAATGTGTTGGGATTATGCTCGATAACAATAGTGTAATAATGTATTTGACAATCTTTTCATATTAATAAAAGTGATTTCTAATTTAACAAATCTTATAACATTTATAGTTTAATTATTACAATTGTCAAAAGTAAATAATCATAAGGTCAAAAGACTATGAAAAATGAAGAATTGTTCGTACATCTAGATATGTGTGAGGTAGACACAATTCTTTAGTTAGTTTTGAACAGTATTCACAACTTAAGATAAAGGTTGGGCACCTTTATCATGTTAAAGTTGTAGATTATTTTACTAGCATTTGAGTGAGATCAAATGTGTTATGATGAGTCTAAAATCATCAATGTGTGGTGTCTTTGGACAAAAGAATCTAGTGCACTAGGTGTATTGAATAGGTTCACAGTGAAATACTTTATCTGGAACTGTCAATGGATAAAAGTTTTCACTTGAAGATATTCGAGTCATATTATTGTTTGTAATATGATAAGGATCAAATAATATATTTGATAAGTAAATAAATAAAAGGAATTTATTTATCTAGTCAAATTAGAAAGTATTTGATTTTTATTAAAACTCTAGTTGACAATTGGTCAAATTAGAAAGTTTTAATATAGTTACAATTTAATTATATTCAATAATTAGTTATTGAATAAATACACTATTTGAGTTGGAATATGAGTCTTGGTGTGGAAAAAAATTATTCTTTGAAAATGATTATTTGTCACCAAGTAAATCCACCTAGAGAACGGATTCTTGTCCAGCAAGTAAATCCTCTTTAGGAGAGGATTTTTATACCTATATATACACCTAGTGAATTCAGCCAAGCTTAGATTTGATGTTGAAAATTCCGGCCAAGCTAGAGAATTTTAAGAGAGAACAAAATTAGTTTTTGCTCTAGATAAAATTCGATCAACTCATAGGTATTGTGTATTGAATTCGGTCAAGGAGAAGAGAAAAGGGGAATGTTTTTTGTTTTCGATAGTGCACTGGTATCCTTTACATCAAAAAGGTTTTGTGTACAAAAATTGAATCGGGATAACGCAAGTTTCAATCAAATAGATTGATAAATCGCAAGTGACCTAAGTTTTCTCTTGGAGGATTATTGTGACTAACAAAAGAAAGAGATTTTGTTTGTTTCCATCCTCAGGTATACAACTCTAAAGAAAGGGAGCCCACACTCCTAGGTGATTCCCGTTTGTGATTGGATTCGAAGATTTTACGGATTCAATTCGACGCTAGTTCAATCGTCATGAGGAAAAATGTACCATACTTTTAATATACATCAATTAATCTATGGTTAAGGTTATTTATTTTTAAAGGGAAATTTTTTAAATATATCAAACCCTAGTTTTACGCTTCCACCGCATTTGAACCGATTTTTCCCTACAATTGGTATCATAGCATGGTTGTACCCTTAACTAATTGAAGTATATATACGTGAATCTTTTTCTTTTTATTGTAAATATAAATGTTTTAGAAAGAGATTGCACTCTAGGTATTTGCATATATATTTACATTTGAATGTATGTATATATATATATAATTTAATATGTGGATTGTTATTGCTCAATTTCGTTTCTAGAATTTCAATGTATTTTTGTTTTGGGATTGTAACAAGAAGGTTGGTCTATCATCGCCATAATTTCCTTCTTGGTAGTTGCTTAGTTTTTTATTTATTTTGTTTTTGTAATAAAAATACTGCAGAACAATATTGTATTAAAAAATTGTACTAAAAAAACACTGCAGTATTTTATTATTTAAAATTCTTTTGTAATACATTCAAGTATCGAAGACTCGAAAGTTTTAAGTATTGGAAGCAACCGTAACAAGTTTGGGTCTGTGTGAACCATAGTAACAAACGTGTCTGCGAATGAGCACACTGTCACGATTGTTGTGGCATGGGCTATGCACGGCAGCCCTATGGAAGCTATGGGCCGCGCATGGCAGTCCTTTTATGTGGTTGTGGGGTGCGCAAGCCCATGGGAGGTAGTCAAGGGATGCACAAACGATGGCGCATGAAGACTTGTTCGCCAAGAAAGGAGTTTTTGTATTCCAAAAATTGTAATTTACTTATTTTTCTAGGATGGATCAAAATTTTAGCTATTTATATTTTCGTAAATATTGCAATGTTTGTCGTTGTTTGATAACATGTCATATAGAATATGAGTGTCATTCATATATCTCTTTTGGTATGGACATGCATTGAATGGTTTAGGTATCTAATTGGCATCTAGATAACCTGGTAAATCATTATATGGAATTCGATCTCTCGCCTTAAACAATTGAGTGGGAGATGGTGTTTCGGTACATCTACGGCCACTAAGTTTTGTGTATTAACCCCCCAAGGGGTATTCACGAATGGAATTTAGCAAGATACTTCCTTGCAAGGAAGACTAGATAATTAACCCAAACGATATCTACTCCCAAAGGAGGGATATTCGTGAGGGATTATATTAAAGGTCTATAACTTGGTAACACACTCAATGTGATTTTATTAATATCCTCCAAAGATTTCTTGTTAATTAAACAGTAAGGCTAAATTTGAAAACATTGGTTGTTATGTTAACAATTAGGTGGAACCTAGTCCAACTAGTAAATTGTGTGAACTACCAAATGAGGCGTGGCATTTATAGGTGTTGGATCACCGTTGAATTTTACGATTGAATTATTTTATATACTTCAAGATAAATATTCGAAAGTGCTTTATCATGATTGTTTACTTATATAATTTTCGTTATTGTTCAGAAATCATGACCCCATCCCTAATCAACATCCTAAAAGAATCTAGTGCACTATGTACATTAAATAGGATCACAGTGAAATACTTTATCTAGAACCTTCAATGGATAAAAGTTTTCACTTGAAGACAATCGGAGAGTCTATCTCAATCTTGAGATAAATGATGGAATTATGGTTGCAAGTGTTATCATTTGAGCTATCAATAAGTATGATTATATAGCATAGTCTATCCTCGATAGCTTGATGGTATTCATTTGTTAATCGATAGAGGACTTCATTTATTGATATGGACATTGTAGCTCCATTTATTAAATGAGAGTATAATATCATCATATGGATGTTTTGATGTATTGGATATTAAATCTTAACGTTAAGTTTTCAATAACGTCTGTTGAAATATTGTTTATGGACAAGTCAAAATATCCAAGTTCACAATGTGGTCATATGAGTAAATATGGTAACTTGGAGATCTATCGGCGATCTATGAGCTCTTGACAATTAATGATATTCTTCACGAGGATACATTATCTTCATTAAGATTGTCTAGGGTATGAATGAGCAACATTAACTTATTTTATCTTTATTTAAGAGTTCAATTTTAGTTATTTAGTGGAATGAACTAAAATTAATAAATCAGACCTAAGTGAATCATTGGTTGATTGTGATTAGGTTATGTCTATTGGAGATTAAATTTAGATAGGCCGTCTAGATCCTCAATTCACACGAACTTGCATAGATAACTTGATATACTAATGGACCAATTTATGGGTCCATTTACAATTGTATTAAGGCATGTGGAATTGTTTCTTTTTGTAAGAATGAGTCTAGTTCACATGTGGACCTTTTATTAAGGACTTATGAATTTAATAAAATAAGAAAAACAATATATATGCCCATGTGTGATCTTGGGCGGCAAGGCTATATATATATATTAGATTATTATCTTATTTTTAAATTTTATTATTTAATTAAACGGAAATTAATTGATTTGTTAATTACTTAATTATTTAATTAAAAGTCAAAATCTTTTTCCTAGTAGGAGATAGTCTCCTTGATTCTTATTATTGTTGGTAATATGATAAGTATCAAATACTATATTTGATAAGTAGATAAATAAAAAGAATTTATTTATCTTGTCAAATTAGGAAGTATTAGATTTTTATTAAAACTCTAGTTGACAGTTGGTCAAATTAGAAAGTTTTAACATAGTCACAATTTAATTATATTCAATAATTAGTTATTGAATAAATACACTATTTGAGTTGGAATATGAGTCTTGGTGTGGAAAAGAATTCTTCTTTAAAAAGGATTCTTTGTCACCAAGTAAATTCACATAGAGAAAGAATTCTTGCCCACCAAGTAAATCCTCTTTATGAGAGGATTTGCATACCCATATATACACCTAGTGAATTCGGCCAAGCTTAGATTTGATGTTGAAAATTTCGGCCAGGCTAGAGAATTTTGAGAGAAAAAAAAATAGTTTTTGCTCTAGACAAAATTCTGTCACCTCATAGGTATTGTGTATTGAATTCGGCCAAGGAAAAGAGAAAAGGGGAATGGTTTTATTTTCAATAGTGCACTGGTATCCTTTACATCAAGGTTTTGTGTACAAAAATCGAATCGGGTTCACGCGAGTTTCAGTCAAATAGATTGATAAATCGCAAGTGACCAAAGTTTTCTCTTGGAGGATTATTGTGACTAACAAAAGAAAGAGATTTTGTTTGTTTCCATCCTCAGGTATAAAACTCTAAAGAAAGGGAGCCCACACTCCTAGGTGATTCACGTTCGTGATTGGATTGGAAGATCTTACCGATTCAATTCGACGATAGTTCAATCGTCACGAGTAAAAATGTACGAAACTTTTAATATACGTCAATTAATCTAGGGTTAAGGTTCTTTATTTTTAAAAGGAAAAAATTTAAATATACCAAACCCTAATTTTACGCTTCCGTCGCATTTTGAATCGATTTTTCCTCACATAATGAGCTCACTACCTTTGAGTCCATGACTAAGGACAACAAGGTAAGACAGATGAAGCAAATGTTGCTAAACCATCCTCCTCTGGATCTAAGAAGAGGAAGAGGTCTGTTGGCAAGGCTAAAAGTAAACCCAAAGCAAGAAGAATGACACCTCCATCGACAAGCATCAGGGCAAACCAAAATGTTTTCGCTGCGACAAGATCGATCACTGGAAGATGAATTATCCTCAATATCTAGAGGAGGTTGCCGAGAAGAAAAAGGTAAAAGGTAAATGCAGTTTACTTTTTATCGAATCATGTTTAGTGGAAGATGATTCTTCACCTTGGATTAGTTGATTTAGGGGCCACTAACCATGCTTGCTTTTCCTTGTAGTGGACTGACTCTTTGACAAAGCTTGAAGATGGAACCATCTGTATGCGTGCTGGGTCGGGGGATGTCGTGTCAGCAAGAGCAGTTGGAGTAGTTAGACTCCAGTTTGAAAATTGTTTTCTTATTTTAAATTCTGTTTATTTTATTCCTGGTTTCATAAGGAATTTGATTTCTGTGTCCAAAATATTGGAACATTTATATTTTATCTCTTTTAATAATATATCAGTTATTATTTCTCGAAATAGTTTAAATATTTGTTCAGGTTTGAATGAAAACAACTTGTATGTTTTAAGACCGTTAATTCATACATCACTGCTCAATGCTAAATTGTTTAAAGTTGAAAAACTTAAAACAAAATGACAGAAAATTTCTCTAGATAATTAAACGTATCTATGATATCTAAGACTTGGGCATATTAACCTTTGCAAGATAGACAGACTAGTTAAAAATAGGCCTTTAAGCCAGTTAAAGGTTACACTTTAGAGTATCTCCAACAACCCCCTTGAAGATATCCCTTAGCTTAATTAAGGAAGTATGTGTATTTTTCCAGCTCCAATAGCTCTCTAAATGGATCCCTTAAATGTGTTCAAGAGCAATTCACTCCCTTAATTAATGGGTATTTTCAGACCCCTAAAAGTGGGGTATACCAATTAAATATTATTTTATTTCCTTGAAAAATTTCTTATATTTGGTTTATCTAATATCTATTAAAGACAAACATTATCTAATATCTATTAAAGACAATATCTAACATTAAATAATACAAAAAAATTATTACGTGGGTCATTTAAGGGAGTATTGTTGGAGCACACTCCCTTAATGGTCCATTGCAATAACATACATCCTTAAATAAGGGAGTCTCTAAGGTAGACTATTGGAGATGCTCTTACCTATCTACGAATCCTGTTTAGAATGTAAAATGATCAAGAGACCTTTTACTAGAAACTGGCTTAGAGCTATAGAACCATTAGAGCTTATACATTCAGATGGCTGTGGACCGATGGATGTTAAAGCAAGGGGTGGCTATGAGTATTTTATCACTTTTATATATGACTACTCTAGATACTGATATGTCTACCTAATGCAACGAAAGTCGAAAACTTTTGAAAATTTTAAAGAATTCTGAGCTGAAGTTGAGAACCAATTAGGCAAGACTCCCATAGAGCTGTGGAATGGTTGTAAAGCTAGTTTGTCACATTTTTGCATATGGAGGTGTCCAGTACATGTACTGAAGAACATAACTGGTAAGCTGGACCCTAAGTCTTTGGTATGCTTATTTATTGGTTATTCCAAGGAGACTAGAGGTGGATACTTCTATAGTCCTGAGGAGAACAAAGTATTTGTATAGACAAATGCAACGTTTCTTGAGGATAACTATATGAGTGATCATAAACCTCGAAGTAAGATTGTGTAAAATGAGTTAGAGCCTGGTACGACCAGTACTCAATCAACAAGAGTTATTGTTCCATTTACTTCTGAGAGTCAGACGGTTCCTTGTCGGACCACTCTACCACCCAAGCATAGTATGAGGGTTGTACGACAACTTGATCGCTATTTAGGTATTATGGAGGCATAGGCTATCGTCTCTGATGATAGTGTGGATGATCCATTGTCATTTAAACATGTAATGGAAGATTTTGACAAAGAGGAATGGCTTAAAGCCGTGAATCTAGAGATGATGTCTATATACTCCAACTTAATATGGGAACTTATAAACTTACCATATGGGATAAAACCCATAGGTTGTAAGTGGATCGACAAGAGAAAGAGAGGAGTAGACAGGAAGGTAGAGACCTTCAAAGCAAAGCTAGTGGCAAAGGGTTATACCCAAAAGGAGGGGTTGATTATGAAGAGACCTTCTCGCCAGTAGCTATGTTTGAGTCGATTCAGATTTTCTTATCCATTGCTGCCTATTTCAATTATGAAATTTGATAAATGGACGTCGAGACTGCATTTTTGAATGATAGTCTTGATGAAAGCATCTATATGAAGCAACCAAAGGGATTCATTCCCCATGATCAAGATTAAAAGGTTTACAAGCTGCAAAGGTCCATTTATGGACTGAAACAAACATCTAGATCTTGGAGCATTAGGTTTGATATTGCTATCAAAACCTATGGCTTTGAGCAAAACCTATGGCTTTGAGCAAAACATCGATGAGCCTTGCGTTTACAAGCAGATCATTGACAAGATAGTAGTTTTCTTATTCCTATACGTAGATGTTATCCTGCTCATTGAGAATGACGTAGGGGTTTTATCAGAAGTACAGGGTAGGCTGATTGGCTAGCCAATTCCAAATGAAAGATTTGGGAAAGACGAGTTGTGTTCTAGGGAACCAATTAATTATCGATCGTAAGAACAAACTCTTAGCATTGTCTCAGCATCATATATCGATAAGGTACTTGTTCGTTTTTCAATGCAGAACTCCAAGAAAAGTAACTTACCTTATAGGCATGGAGTTCACTTGTCTAAGGAACAGTGTCCTAAGACACCTTAAGAAGTTGAGGATATGAGACATGTTCCCTATGTGTCTGCAGCTAGCAGTCTTTTGTATGATATGTTATGCATGAAACCTGACATTTGCTTCACAGTGGGAGTAGCCAGTAGGTTTCGGTCTAACCCAGGATTGAATCACTGGGTTTCAGTAAAGGCCATCCTCAAGTATCTTTAGAGAACGAGAAACTATATGCTAGTATATTCAATGTAAGATTTGTTCTCGTTAGGATATACAGACTCTGATTTTTCGTTAGACAGGGATTCTAGAAAATCCACATCTGGATCAGTTTTTACCCTTGGTGGTGGAACCATAGTATGAAGAAGTGTTAAGCAATCATGTATTGCTGACTCCACCATGGAACCCTGAATATGTAGCAGCTTGTAAAGTAGCTGAATAGACTGTTTGGTTCCATAAGTTCTTGACTGATCTGGAAGTTATTCTAGATCTGGATAAGCATATCACATTTTATTGTGATAATAGTGGTGTTGTGGCTAATTTCAAAGAACTAAGAAGCCACAAAAGAGGGAAGTAAATAGAGAGAAAATATCATTTCATCAAAGAGATATGTAGAGAGGGGATGTGACCATGACCAATATAGCGTCAGTTGACAATCATTCTAATCCAATAACGGCTAAAGTGTTTGAAGGTCACCTAGAGGGACTAGGGTTACGAGATATGTCTCACCCGCTTTAGTGCAAGGGGGAGATTGTTGGGGATTCAACTCTAAAGCTTGTAATTTGTAAATGTGAATAAAACATTAATAAAAGAAGCAGTTTATTCAATCTATACATCTATCTCATATTATATCATGTGTACAAAACATCCAAGATTACCGGATGTAATCTCTAACTGAGTATATGAGTGTCATATACAAAGGTATTCAGTTTGAGATGAGCAATCTAAATAGTCAATAGTGAAAATAACCCTTAAAGTGTATGTCTATAAACCTAGAGAGGGGGTGAATAAGTTTTAATCAAATCAATTACCGATTTTGTGATTAAACAATATTAACAAAAACTACCCCCAAATAAACAAGCATTCAATTAAACTAATTATTCTTAAAACAATACAAACACACAATATATACGTGGAAACCCTTCGACAAGGGAATAACCACGGGCTATCCTTCTAGCCATATCTGATCCTCAAATCCATTATTGTAATGATGTTTATAACCTAAGTTGACCACCTAGTCACACTTCAAGGTTACTAACCCACCACTACTACCTAACGGGCCTTAATAGTGATTCTTGATCAACAAGCTTGTGCACTAAACACTTAGTCACGAAGCTTAACTTCAATGAAGAGTCAAAACAACCTAAGTGAATATGATGAAATATTCAAACATGCAAGTAGTGCTAGGCTACAATAAATGCTTATCTAGCAATTCAAAGATTTCAATAAATACAATTCCTAGATATCAATGTCTAAATGCAAGTGCAAGAAGACCTAACTAGATATAGCTATGAAAGACTAATACCTAGTTATCAAACAAAAGCCAATCAACAAAAGTTATCATAAACAATGGCAAAGAACAATCAATGCAATCAACAAATGCAATCAATCAGACCTAAACAATATCTAAATGCAAAGCATAGAGATTTAATTAGAAGGGTAAAATCGTCATAAATACTAGCTATCACAAACAAACATCTCAACCAATAATCAACAAACCAAGCATGTTATAAATGAATTGCTTGGGTCTATCCAAACTTATGAGATATGCTTGAAGCCAAAGATTAAGAGCAAGGGAATCACTCTCAAGGCTATTGAAGAAGAGAGTGATGATGGAAATGAAGAAATGACTCTTATGGTTAGGAAATTTAAGAAGTTTCTAAGAAAATGTACCAAGCCTAGAGGTAAATTTTCTAGAGAAAAGAAAGTTAAGAAATCATCATCTTCAAGAGGTTATAAGAATGGTCATGCCAAGAACAAGAAGAATGTTCAATGCTTTGGATATTTTGCAAATGAGTGCACTAAAAAGAAGTCCAAGAAAGACAAGAAAGGCAAAGCTATGACAGTTACTTAGAGTGATAGTAGTTCTAGCAATGAGGGGAGCTCAAGTGATGAGCCCTCAAGTGCTGAAAAGCATGTAAGCAACTTTGTGGCTTTTGCGGCCACTCACACTAAGCTAGAAGATGATTGTGAAGTTTTTATGAACAAGGAAAATGATCAAGGTCATATAGAGGATACGAACTTGAAAGCAACCAATCTTAAGCTTATGCTAAGATTAAGAAACTTGAGGCTCAAAGGGATGAAGCTTTGAGAGAAGTGAAAGAAAGAGATGACTTGATTAGAAAACAAGTGGATGAGTTTGTAAAAACTTCTCATAGGCTATTAAATGAAAAGAATGATCTTTTGAAGAGACATTATGAAGTAGAGAGACTTGTCTATGATAGAGAATAGATTGTTTCAAATATGAGGATTAGAAAGCAAGCTTACATTGAAGAGATCGGCATAGCCAAACAAGCAATCAAAGACTTGGTAAATGGGTCGGTCAATGTGAATAATGTCACAAAACTTACTCAACCTCATAGAGAGCCTAGCAACTTGAAAGGAAAGGAGAAGCTTGAAATAGCATCATCTACTTCAAGAAAGGCTAAAATCAAAAAGGTGAAAAAGTCTCCTAAAAACAATCTTCTTAAATTCAAAGGTAAAGTGAAAGACAAGGTACCTCCTCAAACTCTTCCTACTTCTTCAAGACAACAAGGTACAATCTCATCTTTCATTCCTATTTGCCATTATTGCAACATCGTTGGTCACATTAAGCCTAGGTGTTATAAGTATATAGAGTTTTGCAAATTAGGAAATACATATACAGATAAAAGGATTGATCTTACTTTGAAGCATGCTAGGGCTTTAGTTGTTAATAAGCATGATGTTCCTGAAAAGCATGTTAAAAAGTATTTGAAGAAGAAGTCTAATCCTTGTGAAAATCTTTACAAAGCAGGTGGTGCTAGTAATGCTGAGGAGATGGGTACAAAAGATATTTTTTTTAATCAAATCAATAGTGATATCCATTCTAGGTTCAAAATTAAAGTTAAAGATGAGCATGATATATGTGTAAGTTCACCCATGACCATATGGGTCAAGGGTGAGTACTCTTACCATTAGTGTAAGATACACATGTGAGTTAGCTCTAAGAGTAGTGTCAAGTTATTGAGAATTTTAGCTTGTTTGCTTAGTTTCTTTATAACTTGGCATAACTTAGCTATCTCACATTTCTTGCAAGGATAGTTGAAATCTATTGGTTTACTTTGTGAGAAGTTCATTTTATATGCTTAGTTTTTATTCTCTTGGAATGACATACTAATAACTTTTTGTCATGGGGACAAACAAGCCAATAGAGCTTATTAAAAGGGAAAAAACTTTGCATTTGATGAAAATTGCTTGCTAAGGTATCTCTATAACCTAATCTTGCATTCTAAGTTTTTCATCTCTCAACTCATTGTTTGCACTACATTATGTTGCATGTCATGTTAAAGAACTTAGTATAATTTACATATGATTCTCATTGACATTTGCTTTCTAAAGATCTTATAGTGTTGTTGTTCACAAAGGTCTTGAACATGATGTGTGAAATATTTGTTTGAATGTTGAGTGGAATGTTTTGAAAAATATGAGCTTTATATTCTTTGAAAGCTACTATCTTGAGAAGTAATGATCTTAAGTAAATCTCTTGTATTGTTGTTAGATCATGTGCTTGTAAGCCATAATAACTTGGTTTTTAAAAATGCACTTTGCTTCTCTTGTATGTTTTGTTTAGTAAGTTAAGTTTGCTAATATGTAAGTTGTGGATACAACTTGAAGTCTTTTGACTAGTACATTTAAGATGACCTATGGTTAGTATCAATTTTGCTTCAGCAACTACATAGAACTCAACGTGCACCTTCATGAAAAGTGCTACACATATTGGTTTTGAAGCCGCCCAATGTAGGAAAAGACTACACCATTATGATATGTGAAAGTCGTCATGAAGTGTATATGTTTTTGTTAAAAAAAAATAAAGAAGTGTTGAAAAGAACCAATAAAAAAAAATCTTTGATTCAAGCTTATAAAGAAAAGGAAGAAGGCTTATAAGGAGTATAGTTGAAACTTGTGAATGCTCGGGTTGAAAATTAGAAATGGGATGACGAGCCATATGCACACACACTCTCATATGTTGAATTCTATTCTCTTTAAAGTAAAAAATTATGGATGATAATCGGTTTGACCTTTTATGGAAAAACTTAAGATGAATAGATGTAGATGTGATTTGCATGTTGATTATCAAATTACTCCTCTACATATATTTGAAGCAAAATTCATACACACACACACACACACTTCTGTTTATATGTATTTTGATATTCTAGCAATTAAAGAAGAATTATGAGAGTGATTGAAAATATGGGTGTATCTCTCATAGTTTGTGGAGCATATCTTGTTTGATTTCTTTAAAATTGCTTGAATATGTGAATGTGTGAATATCATTATGAACAATATGCTATTTTGATCTTAGATAAAGCATCTATTAAGGGGGAGCATTGCATGTTAGATTTTGTTCTTTATTACGATATGTTCACATGATTTGCTTTGTTACTTGTTGACATATTTATTGATAAGAATAATTGAATTATAAGATGCATGATATATATCTTGAAATAACTGCATGAGTGTGTTGGCAACGAATATATCCTTGGTTGAGGTTGATAGTAGTTAATATTGCAATGAATTCCTTCATTCATGTGGTTGATAGTAGTTGTGGTTACGACCAATTCTTTCTTGCTTGGAGTTGGTAGTAGTTGTTGTTACAACCAATTATTTTATGTTTTGAGGTTGATAGTAATTGTGATGGAAACCAATTCCTTCATTTTTAGGATTGTTTTATTGTTAAATGCATTTGTTGATTTTCGTAAAGTGTACCTATATGCTTAAAAGAAACATTTATGCATTTATTATTCATTATTTTATCAAATGCCATTTTTATGTTTATATTGTTGTCTAATACTCACTTGGATCTCTTTTTCCTCTCATGTGTTTTTACATTGTAGTGTTGACAACTTAATCATAGGAAGAAATACGATTTCTAATCCGATCCATCCACCAAAACCCATAGCCAAAAACAAGTCTACACCAATAACCTCTAGAAAACACAAACTCAACAAGTTGAAAACCTTGGGTGTTATAGGAACCAAAAAGCTTATTCAAGATAGAGGTGTTGATTTGGTAGAGGTCTTACATTCATCGTGTTATTCATGAAAGGCATTGGGAAGCATGGATAAATACTATTAGGTTGTAAATGAGAGCCTTATTATAGAGTTTTACTTTGAGTATAAAGATAGTACAACTTTTGAAAATGCTTTGATGAATGTAAAGGGAACAACATTTAGGATCTCTTCAAGCATCAACAAGTTCCTTGGTCTTTCCAATGAGATTGTGTCAGAACTACTTGATGTGGACAACATAGAGGACTTAAACCTTATGGGGAGGACTTTATGTGAAGATGATGAATTTGATTGGGGCAAGAGAGCCTACATTAGCCAAAGTGAGTTGACCAAGGTTAGTGCCTTTTGTTATCTATTTGTTTAAGCAAATCTTGTTGGATATACTAATGCTTCCGAGCTAAACAAAGTGAAAATCAAGATTGTGTACGCCTTGGTAACAAATAAGCCCTTGAACCTTGGTGATCTCTTGATAGAACATATTGAGAGTGCAGCTACTACTATAGGATTGGATAAGAAGTTAGCTTTTCTGAGGTTCATTACTTATTTTTGCATGAAGCTAGGAGTTTCGAAACTTGATGATGATGTGCTTCTACCTCCCTTGGAACGTTTTTGTGAAAATCGATTGGCATTCATGTCATACAAAGAAAAAAAAAAGCTAGTGACACTCATAGGAGTTTTGGTGTGCACCATGAGTCAAGTGTTGTGTCAAGCACAAGTTGTCTACCGGAATGGTCTTTACAATTTCAAGAGGGGCTTATGACCAAGATTTAAGAGCTTGATGCTAAAGTAGTGGAACTGGGTAATGTGAGACAACAAGATGAGAAGATCAAGTACCTAGAAGACAAACTTGCCTCTAGTAATTCATCCACTACAAAGCATTATGAGAGATCAACAACAAGAAGAACTTTCTTTGATAATGCTTGATCTTGAGGTTTGCTACGTTTTCTTAACCTTTTGGCTTCATTTTATGTCAAAAAATGGGAGAAAAACAAAGATATACCAAAACCTATGTTCTCTTAATCTTAGGATTGTTTAGTTTTTTAGTTTTTAGTTTCTGTTGATGAATATGGATAGTATGCATGTATTTAGAGGGAGACATGTGTATCCATTTGAACTTTATTGGCATTTATCTAAATATCTTGCCATATATCTATGTTTCTCTTTTATATGCTGAGTGCTTCAAGTTGTTTTTAGGTGGTGACAAGAGAAGACTACATGGAAGAATCAAGACTTGATGAAGATTAGTTTAAGAATACTAACTCATTATAATGTGAGGGTGTGATTTTGTGACAAATCTTCATTTTGTATGTTTTAGTATATGTATAGGTGTTTTGACATAGAATTTGTCAAAGGGAGAGATTGTTAGGTTTTTTAGTTTTGTGTTGGCATAATTCTATATCAAAACGACATTTACCTTGTATTGATTAGTTGTCTAGGTTTGAGAATTATCAAGCTTCAAGAAAGATTGGACAACATTTCAAGCAAAGTGGTGGTTGTAAGAGGAACAAAGCTTAATTGCATAGCAAAAGGTATATCGAGACCTCTTTCCTTTTGCAAAGCCTAGGCACACACATACATAGCATTTATATGTGTCTCTGTATCATTGTGCAAAATTTGGTATAACACATACACACACACTTATTCATGTATGTACATGCATTAGATTTAAAGATGACAATTTTTAGAAATTGCTTGTTCTAGGACTATATCTAGGAAGTTACATACTTGCGTGTTCTTGTATTCATTTTATTGTAATTGTTTTATATTGAACTTGAATTTATGCTTATGATATTCCGTATTGAGTTTTGGTTATTTCGGTAACTCATTCATTAGGTTTCGAGTTCAAATTAAGAAGTCAAGAAACTTTTTATGATTTTATCATGAATGGTTTTCATCTTCATTTTTCAAGTTAAATTCCATTTTTCTTGAAAAAAAATTCTTAACATCGTATGTACATGAGGGAGTCTAGTTTGAAATTCAAAAATGAGTTCCAAATCGGAGTTTGGAGGCCGAAGAAATGGTCGAAGAACGAAAGGAGACTCAAAGGAGAAAAGAAAAGGCCAACACCCCTTTCCCGTGGAGGCGAGTGGAGCCTCACTGGAAAGAAGGCTTTCTATCCCCGTGGTGGGCAGAAAGCCTCCTTTCACGCACTTCCACTGGATGCTGAGGTGGCCATCTCCCATTAGTTGTCTTTTCCCTCTTTCCTTTTCCCTTTAAATATCTTGATTCCCTCTCATTTTTCGTAAGAAGAAAAACTTGAAAAAGTTATGCAGAAAATTTTCTCTCCAATTTTTTTTATCTCCCAAATACCATAACTTTCTCATCCAAAGTTTGAATTAAGTGATTCAAACTGGAGAATTCTCGTCTACCGGTCCTCAATCTTTTCTATAAGAGTTTCGAGTCTTTTGATTGAGATTTCTGGTAGCTTCGCTCACAAAAACGGGACTGCACAATTTTCACTTGAGGTATTGATTTCTCTTTTGATTTTTGAGCTTCAAGTCTTTAATCACCTTAGGTTTTCTTCTTCAATACATGAATGTATATTATGTAAAGTTTGATTAGAGTTTTAGACTCAATTAAAGCTATATTGAACTTGATTGAATCTTATATGTTGAGTTAGGTTTTTGTCAAAGCCTATGTTTTCACATGTTTGTGTTTTGTATTGTGCTAGTTTTTTATCTAGGACTATTTTGGACTTTGATTGATTGATAAACAATAATCTTGACTTGTTTTGGGTTTCCTTATTTGACTATATTCATGATTAGCACAATTTCTTGTATATATAGAGCTTAATAGGTTTTTTATTGACTACTTTGTGAATACATGCTCTATATTTCTTGCTAAAAAAATTTATTGATCACATGTTATGATTCTAGCATGATTTTTGTTTGATACTAAATCTTGATTATTTGTTTAAATATATATGATTGATTCAAGGTTTAGTGATATGAATAAATCTAGAAGTTAAATGTGTTTTGGTGTTTTCACATTTTCTAGAATTGTTATTCATGCATAGTAGCTAGACATATTTGGTTTGTGAACTTTCATGCATAAGTCTAGTTTCCATAGGGTGTGTTAATCATCATATTTTATGTTACGTACTTGTTTGAGTTTTGCATTCATGATCACATAGATTGCCTTGTGAAAAGGTTGGAAATCTCATTCCTTAGAGTGATTCTTTGGATTTAGTATTGGAAGTCACATTTGGAGAGTGATTCTTCAAGTTATGCATTGGAAGTCATATTTCTTAGAGTGATCCTTTGGATTGTGCATTGGGAGTCACATTTCACAGAGTGATTCTTTGATTTATGCATTGGAAGGCTTGGCTTTGGTCGGGGTGATCTGGATAGCTAAGCGTGGAAGTCTCATTTCTTAGAGTGATTCTTTTATTTGAGCGTTGGAAGTCACATTTTGGAGAGTGATTCTTTGATTTATGCAATGTGACATCTCTTTCATTATGTGGGGTTCAAGGGTAGATTTCTAGGTGAAGTTGGTCACTTGAGAGATTGTATCTTTTAATCTTACTTGTGAAAGGTGTTTGCCGGTGGTTATGGAATCAACCCGTGGATGTTTCCTCTTCGGAGGTTTTACCACGTATAAATCATGTGTTAATTTTTCTATATCCCTATCTCTTGATATTTGTATATGTGTTGATATACATATCTTGTCTAAAATACTTGTAATTGATATTCATTGTTTGTCAAACTTTGAACTTGTTAAAGGCTTAAGTTTAATAGCCTATGTAAAAATTAAGTTCGTATCACATGCAAATTGTTATCAACATTTATTTTGTTTAGCCAAGCATATCCTTATTAAATTGATTTTGTTTGTACTTGAATTATAAAATTGTGATACAAGCTATCTACAGGGACAAACTTAAGTTTGTTTTAAGGGAATGAAAAATGTGTACTAACCTATTCACCCTCCCCTATACGTTAGCTTAAGGAACCGTTTTGTATTTTCAACCATGGCTTGAAATATGATGTTTTGTTGTGTTCAACAGTTTATTATATAGTAATTATTTTTATTTGGTGTAAAGTTTGAAATTGATTTTGTTGTGTTTGAGATTGTAAAAGATGAATATGTGTTTGATTTGATGAGGAAATCATTTCTAGAAGAAAAATAATTTGGAAAGTTTTTTCCTTTTTTGTGTTAATTTATATTTTTGCTTGATTAGCAAATGGATTTTTGTTTGTGATTGCAGAAGTTTGATCTGTGTTTGATACTATAGAAAGATTGATATGATATTGAAAACGATAAATTTCTGTTTCCAGAAGAAAAATAATCCGGAAAGTTTTTTCCTTTTTTGTGTTAATTTATTTATTTGCTTGATTAGCATATGGATTTTTGTTTGAGATTGCTGAAGTTTGACATGTGTTTGATACTATAGAAAGATTTATATGAGATTGAAAAAGATAAATTTCTGTATGATTTGATTAACAATTCATTTAATGGAGATCTGACATGAACAATATTTATTTTTTAATTATTTGTGTTTTTTAATTGGTTTTTCTTTTCTTTTTTTCATCCAAATAAACGTCTAAGGGCAAAACTGACTTTTCTTAATTTTCATGGTTGACTAAAGGTGGTCAACGGGTCAAGGGTAAGTCTGTGTAATTATATTATTTCTCCCGGTTTAAGTGTTATTATACATATAATCAGGTAAGTTAGTGCAATTTGCCCTATCTTTTTAGACCCGTATCTTGATCTGAGTTTTACATTTCTCATATTCTTCTTTCAATCTCCTAGTCATTTTATCAAACACCTTTACCTCTTTTCATTACTTGCAACTTTGTTTCTCACTGTTATCAGTTCTTCAAACTTCTCAGGTTGATCCATATTTTTAACTTTTTCTCCTAAAATAGGCTGTTTTTGGTTTGAATGAGTCGATTTGTAATGCTATCTATAGTAAATTTTAAGGAATGAACGATGAGTAGTAATTTATAGGGTTATTGTTTTATATCTATAATCTAAATATGTAAGATAATAATATGTGTTGTTCATCTGTTTTTTCTGAGTCTATAACTTCGTATGTGCTCAATCAGTCTTGTGTTTCCCACGTAACAGACATATGAATTTGGATTTACACGGAGAATACATATAAATTACAAGTTTTGGATTGGATTTTAGCTGTAATAGGTTTAGGTAAATTTCTAGAAAGTTGTCTTTGAATATATTTTGAGGTGAAGATCAAATTACGAGAATCACTTGTTTAGACCATCTCCAATGCAGATGTCAATGTTAATGTTAAATTTGACATAAAAGGTAGTAAAATACTATATTTGACACATCATTTTAGCATTATACTCCAATGCAAAATTTCATTTGAAATGCTATTTTTATTTTTTTATTTTTTAAAATTATAGAAATCAACAAATATAATTAATGCATTCAATTTATATAATATTTTTATTTTATTTTTTTTAAAAGTCAACAATTAATGTATTCAATGTAATTAAATAGTGGTATTTTTGTAATTAAAAAAGTAGCATTTATTGTTGTGTCAAATTTGGCATATGCTATTCTTTATGCCAACTTGACACAACATTTGACATTGTATTGGAGGATGCTTTTTTTTTTTACTTTATACTAAATTATAGCATTAACACGGTTAAATAACATTGCATTGTAGATGCTCTTAATTGCAAGATAATGTGCTTTGCTTTCTCCTATTGTAGTTGTTTGAAAACTTTAATGTAGGACTCGTTGGATGGTAACTTTGAGGAATTATTAATATTGCAATTTTCTTAAGCAGCCCAAGTAGTACAATTGTTATGAAGAGAGTAGTAATTTGAAAGGAGAAGATATTCATTGTAGTGGTTTCATATTGAATGATATATATATATATATAGCAAGTTGAAATATTGGCTTAAATTTTTGTTTTACTTTAATTTGCGTTACCAAAATCTTAATTAGTTTCAAGAAGTGTGACAAATGATTGTGTTCATGTAATAGTTATGGAATTATGGATGACATGGATCAAGAAGATCTTACATTTGTCTTAGGTTGGCAACTATTTCATTTACAAAGATTGTATCTACTTGCAAAGGGTTCAGTTATGTATTATATAGCAGGGTACCAATATAATAGACGATTGCTAAGTAACCATACATTTATTGACCTTGCTAGTCGTGTTGATTATATAAATCGTTTAATCACATACAATGGTGTTGAGTGCATTGATCAGTTAAGGATGGATAAAAGAACTTTTATCGTACCGTGTAAATTGCTTTGTAACATGGGAGATTGAAGACTAATGGTTTGGTTTCTATTGAGGAACAAGTATGTATGTTCTTACACAAACTCACCATGTTAAAATTGTGCTATTCGTGGTAGGTTTTATAGATTCGGAGAGACAAATATTAAATATTTCAATTTAGTCTTATGTGCAGTGTTACAACTTCACAATCAATTACTAGTTTCACCAGATCCTATGTCTAAAAATTGTTGTGATGAAAGATGAAAATGATTTAAGGTCAGTAATACATATAATTAACAATTAATTTTAACTGATATTTTTATTATAAACTTCCCATACATAATGATTTCTATATTATAAAACTGTTTGGGTGCGTTGGATGAGACTTATATTAAAGTACATGTACCTGAAGTTGATAAGCCACAATCATAATCATGATTAATTAACTACTAAAAAAATTAAAATTAGTTTACTAACTGAACAAAAATATTAAAAATATTAACTAAAGTGTTTACATAACATTATAAATTTACAAACATAAAGAAATAAAATCATTTAAAGAAAAATGTACCTTAAAAGTTGTGTTTTGGTGGAAAATGAAGAGAATAATATATAGATAGATAGATAATAGAAAATTAGTATAGTATTATAAAATGTGTAGAGAGAGAGAAAGTAACAATGAAATTGAATGAAAATGTATCGAGATTTGGAGAATGGAGAGAGATTGAGAGAATGAGAAAATGAGAGAAAGTGATTGAAAAATGGAATAGATGGCAGGATTTATAGAAAAAATTGAATTGTGGGTCAAAAAACAAAATAGAAGAGTATAAGGGTTTTTTGTAAAATTTTTTACTTAACTTGTAGGTTTTTTTTTTAAATAAAAAATAAATAAATGGCAGTCCAAACGGCCAGACTGCTGTTTTGGCCCGGCATGCCGCGGATTGGGCTTAGCCCACCGACATGGCGTGTCGTGGCCGGTCGGTATGCCGGACCGGCCATCTACGGTCCGACACACGGCATGCCTACGTGCCAGGCTTGGGCCGACAAGCCTTCTCTGCAGGGCCTGCATGGCACGGCCCATGTCGCTTGGCAGGCCGGACGGACCGGCCTCCTTTGGCCTGGTCCATTTCTAAAGCACTATTTTGGGCTGAGTCCGAATTCAAAGTCCATCGATTTCCAAAATTTCAGGCCACGACGGCCCGAGTTGACCCGTTTGACACCTATGCCTGGAATGGGGAATTCACCCTTGGCACAAATTATCTCGACCACTTCTAAATTCCACATAGTTTTGTGTTTGCTTGTTCAAATCCTTTGGAAATTTCTAACATTAAGCGATTCTTCCTTTCTCTTTCTCAATCTCTTCAATGGAATCCTTGCTAGCCAACTACGCTTCCTCAGACGACGAAGAAGAGTCAGCTTTTCCTACAACGAAAGCTTCTTCTCTTTTCTCTTCTCTTCCCCAACCCAAACAACTTCTCAAAAACCCTAAAACAGAGACCCATCAACAAGACTCAAATAAACCCGCATCTAATTCTACCAAACCCTCCTCTATTTTCAATTCACTTCCTCAACCTAAATCTGAAACCCCCAAACCTTCAACCACCAAAAGGGTTGTCAAATTCATGCCTCCTATTAGCAAATCCAACAGTATTGATGACGAAGACAACGACGACGAAGATGATGAAGAAAAAGAACGAAATAATCGAAAAGAATCCCGCTATGTCGATCAAAGTTCCTCCGTGACATCATTTTTGTCAAGCATTCCAGCGCCCAAAAGCTCTTCCACGTTGGGTGTTCTTCCTTCTGGTTCGGGTTCTGGACGAAGATCCATTATTGAAACGGAAGTTCCTGCTTTGAGTTCGAGTGGTCTTAGGGCCAACAGCGAATCGTCTACCGATCAAATTGGGGTTAATTATGCGAGTTATGATTCGGGTAGTGGTCAAAGTGTTGGGAATTATGCAAATTATGAAGTGGGTAACCATCAAGGTGTAGAGAATTATGCTAATTATGAAGTGGGTAGCGATCAGAATGTGGGGAATTATATCAATTATGATAGTTATCATTCGGGTATTGATCAAAATATGCAAAGTAGTGATTCTTCTAGTAATGTAAATTATGGGGGTTATAATGGTTATGGAGACCATGGGCAATATGGGTCAGCTACAATGATGCAAGAGACAGCTGGAGTGGTTGCTGTGCCGAGGAAGAGAGGGAGGAATGAGATCCCGGATGATATAGTGGAGGTAAAACAAGATGAGTTAATGAAGAATCGGCCTAGAGAGGACCAGGCCAAGCTCACTGGCATAGCATTTGGGCCTTCTTATCAGGTAATAACAATAAGGTCTTTTGTATTTATGTGTAGTCTCATTGTTTAATCTTTTGAAGAAATTATCATTTATGGTCTTTTGTCAGACTTTTACATCATTAACGTTAATTGAAGGGTTATATCTGTTACTATATTTGCCTGAACAATAGTTTCTTTAAACTAAGTCAATGGGATACTATGGCTATTGTTATTTTATGTTTGAGAAGAATTTATGTATTTCATTTTGAGTTAGTAATATCCTTGAAGGGGAATGACATAAAGAAGAAAAGGCACAATTGGAATATGCTAATTCGATTTCTAAGAAAGTGCTTTTGATTAAACATAATAGTGTAATAGGGTTTGCCTCATTGATCTATTCTTGTGGCTAAACAATGCAAATCAACTTTATATAATTGTGTGTTCATTCAATATATATGGCAGAGTTGTCAGTTGAGGTATTGATGTTGTGAAATAATTATAAAGAAATTCAAAACCTAAATTAAAACTCCCCAATCTATTTTCTAAACAGCTGCAGGCTTTTATATTACATTTAAGATTTGATTATGATGTTGAGCTTCTGCCCTTAATAATCGAGATATGGCTTTAAAACATCTGAGGTGGTGAACCTTTGTACAGAACTAGTGAAAGTTGATTAAAAGCAGATTCATCAAAATGAAACATTACCAGAGTTATTAATGCAGCACAAATGCCACATTTTTACTCATTCCGGAAAAAGAAAGGGTGGATTGATTGAGGATATAAGATTTCAAATCACTTATTATGGTTACGAGTTTATTTAGATCATTGCAAATGGGCCATTTTTAGGACCGACGGAGGTGATGAAAGATATTATTCCTGAACAGTTTGCTTGTCCAAAAGGAAGACAAATTTTTTATGTTCTTATGGACTTAAGTAAAGTGTTTGAACAACATAGATGCTGGAAAAAAGAGGGTAGTCTTTAAAATTGATCTTGAAAGGGATTATCTTGAAATTTAAAAGGTTTAGTAATGGGTGGAGAGAATGGATGAAAGGTTGTTTGAATTTTCATAATTTTAATATTCTAAGCAATGGCAGGCTTAGAGGTAAGCCTCAGGCTTGGACAGATGCAAGAAAAGGAGATCTTCTTTTTCCCTTTCTATTTACAATGGTGGTACATGCTATAAGAAAATTGATTTTGAGAGCAAGGACAGGTAACTTCTGGACGATTTATATATAGCAAGGGGAAACATTATGATTCCTCCTTAGCAATTTGCCTAGTTCAACTGTTTTCTTCGGTAAGTGGTGGACAGTTTATTTTAGTGATTGAATTTCCAAGATAATAAAATAGTCTGTTTGGCTTGAATTATTGGGGGTAAGTTGGTTGATGACTCTTCAAATATTATGATTAGGGGAAAACCCTAGCCTTATGATTTTTGAGGTGTAGTGGTGGACAAGGATTTGATGGGTGGAAGAGATTTCTCTCAAAGGAAGACAGGCTTTGGTATAGAGGGTGTTGTAAAATTTACTTATGTAATTTGCCTTGTTCAACTGTTTTCTTCTGTAAGTGAACAGAAAATCACTGATTTTATTTTAGTGATTGAATTTTCAAGATAATAAAATAGTCTGTTTGGCTTGAATTATTGGGGGTAAGTTGGTTGTTGACTCATCAAATATTATGATTAGGGGAAAATCCTAGCCTTATGATTTTGAGTTGACTTGATGGGTGGAAGAGATGTCTCTCAAAGGAAGACAGGCTTTGGACAGAGGGTGTTGTAAATTTTACTTATGTAATTAATATCATTATTCAAGATTCCATACTAGAGGCAGCTTGAATCCTTATTTAAGATTCAGATTAATAGGGAAATTTTTATGGAAAGGGCATGAAGAAGGCGAGAAAGACCATTTAGTTAGATTGGAGGTTGTTTCCCCACCAAGCATTCAAGGCAGTATCAAGATGGCTAGCTTGGCAAAATTTTGTGCTTACTTTGGAACTGTATGGAGTAGAAGCTATAATTCTTCCCATTTTTTCTTCACCGTCTGGTGCTTTGAAGTTATAGCAATTAGTTATGAAAAAAGCTAAATTGGTTTTGGTGGAACTGTTATTATTATTATTTTTAATCCATATATGTTTGAAAACCTTGCTTCATTGAGGGTTTTGAAGTCGGGTACTTATGGAGGTGTATTGTGATGGCTATTTTGGGTGGGGGCGTAGAAATATATCTTTAATAACTTCATTGCTTAGGAAACAGAACTTTTGTGGTAGAGTTTGTTTTTTTCAGGTTCGCTGTGGGTCTTCTGTTTCTTAAGAGTTTCAGAGATATTCCTTTCGTTGACTTACTATCTAATTGATTGTCTGTGATTTCTTAATTTTGTCAAGTGTTTCATAATTTATGATTCTGGTTTTAGATTTATTCACATTAAAGAATTGTTGATTCAGTGGACGACTCTCATTATTTCTTGTTCCAATTATCAATAAATTGTCTCTTTCTTTTAAATCGAAAGTTGCATTCATTGTGATTCTTATTTTAAATCGAAAGTAGCATTCATTGTGATTCTTAAACTAAGTGTTCCTAGGTTAGATTATATCTTTATAAATTGTGGACATAGATAACTTTTACAAAGAAGAAAATGAATTAGGCAATAGAAACGTTACCACTTTAGGTGCCTAATAGCTTTCATGGCATGGGGAAAGTAGTTGGTCAAGAATTCAATACCATTTTTTTGGTGTGTGTGTGTGTGTGTGTGTGTGTTGGGGTGGGGTTGTCATTAACTTGAAGCTAGAATCTGTCATAATCTGTGGTACCAAGCTGGTTTTTCAAGAATTGAATTATTTATAAGGATTATTAGTTTATTGGACTTGATAATCTATGTAGCTGCTTGAATGGAAAGTGGGTGTTGATTTGTTTATTTTTTTGAAAGAGTTTTATTTGTATCACGTAGGCTGTTTCAACAAAGGGGAAACCTTCAAAGCTTCACAAGAGGAAGCATCAAATTGGTTCTCTCTACTACGATATGAGGCAGAAGGAGACAGAATTAACCGAGCGGCGTTCCAAAGGCTTTCTGACTAAAGCTCAAACTCAAGCCAAGTATGGATGGTGATTGGTGACTGGGACAACCTGCATTTTGAAATCTTAGACAAGTTAAACACCACAACATCAGTCCTTGTAAAGCACAAGTGCTCTTTTCTGGTTTCTATTGTATTTTTGTTTGGAAGTTCAGTTGTTTCTAGATACTTGTAATATGTGGTTTAGAATATGAAATTGGAAGTTATCAATAATGCCCCAAATCGGATCAGCTCGTGAAATTATAACTACAGTGAATCTACATGTCTGTTGAAGTTGTCATCTCATGGTGATGGGATTTGGCCTAGGCGCTGCCGAATTATAATCTTGGTTGATGCTGATTTTGGAGGTAACTAGCAAAATTTGAAGTTGCAAATGCAAGGTTCTATCGTCTATGCTGTTTCATCACAATAAATGATTTTGTTGCAATATTTAGGAGAATCCTCATTCCTCACACTAACCAAACAATCAAATCGGCGTCGTTTTTATACTAGTGTAATGTTATGTTTTATGAGCTTCTACACTGTACACTGTTCAATGCCAATGAAGCCGGCAAACTTCTGAACAATTATGGAAGGTACACAAATAAGCAAAAGCTTAAACTGTTTCCGTAAATGGTAATATATCAGAATCCATATGTGATGTATCATAGCATTTCGAGATGTGGTTTAAGGTGTCCCTCTTCTACCGCTTAATCCACAAGTACGAAATAACCCAACCGGGTAACTGTCATCGCAATAGTGTTGTAACTTGCTTGAATATGAATAATAATGCCCCCACAGTGTCCAATCCTACATGAACATCATCTAGTATAAATATGCCATATTATATCATTTTAGAAACTATAAGTTAGCAGCGACATTCGGATATATCCATCTCATAAAAGAGTTAAGAACCAACCTGAAAACCACATACAGAATCGAGTGGCAACACTATCGGTTTCCAGCTAAATGATCAAGCTGGTGAATGAAAAGAAAATAACCCTAAACAGAATATGAATTTTTGCATAATGATCAACTGCTATAAGAAATACAACACCAAGCACTTTGAGCAGAGATAGTGCAATAAGATTATATAATTAGGTTGATACTTAATAACATACAGTATTATACAAGATTGCAATCTTTCCCGTCCATTACTGCAACTCATTTCTTTCACAAATAATCCCGGCACCCACATTCAGCCTTCGTTTCTATGAGGTTTCCAACTTTACCTAAAAATGTCTCAACCTTACACCACCATATGCATGATCAACACAATATACAACAATAAACAGCCGAAGAAGCTTACGACATTTTACCAATCCTTGAGCAGTTCACCAGCAATATCCTTGTAGCTGACTTTCTTTTTCTTGCTAGGCCCTGCAGTGGGATCTGCTGGCAGCTTCTCTTTAAGAATTGGATCTATAGTTTCAGCCTTCTTCATTCCCAGGCTAGGAATCATGTCAAGTAACATGGCTTGAACAGGATCAACCGTAACTTCCAGCCACTCAGGCTTCTCTGTATCTTGATCATATCTTTCAACCATTTCAATTTCAGGAGTTTTAACAAATTCTACTTGTTTATCATTTTCTGCAACCTCTTGCTCATATGCCTTGCCTCTCTGCAATGATTCTGAATTTCCTATTACTTCATACTGTTGTACTTCCAGATTTTCCTTATTGACCAGTCCATGGTTGTCATGATTCCCTTCACCCTTTTGAATATCGTCCTCAGTTCCCTTTTCATCACAAAAACCGCCTTCATCTGATTCATTTTCATATATTTTAAGAGGCTTCTTCCCCACATGTGCCCTTGTCCTTCTAGCATGGTTGACACTTATTTTTCCTTTCTTTGTGCTCCCACCAACAGGTCTTCCTCTTTTCCTTTTGTCTTCTCTCTTTGGAGAGGCCAACCTTTTAGGATTTTCCGGGGAAACTTTGTTTCCTCCCTGGCTTCCTACAATGTCGGGGAAAGATAGAGTACCATTGCTTCCTAAAGTTTCTAAATTAGAAGCTTCTTCCATATCAAGGTCTTGTTGGCTGGAAAAAAACAAAGACACCAATAACATTAATTAGGTTGTCAACAACATATAGTTGGACAAGACAATGATTTATATTTCAACCAAAACTTGATCAGCAAATTCATTTTTGACCCATCAAAAAATGACAGCTTTGACACTTTTAATTTTACTCTAAGAATACATTTCATATGGAACAAATTTGACCAGATAGCAAGCTTTTAAACATTAAATATTTGAGAGAATTTTTCTATTAATATTACTAAAGTAAACTCATTATGGAGTGAGCCAGATTTGAACACAAGGCAGAATTGAACACAAGGCTTCTTGTACAACAAGATATCTTACCAACTATGACGGTAGTTCTGTTTCTAAATAGGTTTCATAAGTGGGTGATAACCCTTAACCTTCTTAAAATGGGATGCTAGTTGACCCTTAATGCCAAAAATACATCATTATCTTTGCAACATGAACTTGGAATTAACATTGAGCCAAGGGTGGATGGTTCAAGGTGTCAAATTGATCTGTTTTTCAAAAACTAACCAATATGTCTAGTGTCCTGAAAGCATGTGATCCCCAAGTCATGGCATGTCTATGAAAGATGAAGCATGCAGAAGAAGGATTGTGAAGAAATATTTCCTCTAGTGTCTTGTCACTTGAAATAATCAATTAGTTCCTTCTGCTCTTAGAATGTACAACTAGCCCTTTTATAGATATTCTAGCTATTGGGTCTTAACCATTCAATGGACTAAGCATAGCTATTGGAATCTACGGAGTTTTAATTTTATCTGAAATTTCTGTTATTGCAATGTCTTATATTAATATCGCACTAAAAATAACAGACACTACACATATTTGCACTCACCACAACTCAAAGTATAACTTCTCTGTTTCACTTGGCTTCAAGCTATAAGTGTACTCTTCCATCTTTTGCTCCCGCTCCAAGCAGTCTTCCAACCATTGGGATCCAACAACATGCAACTTCTTGTTCAAGAAAAGATGTTTCTCTGCAGCATTGAAACTGTACAAAGCGAAATCAAAAGTAAACAAATAAGAATATTTTGTATTTAACATTCTTATTTCAGTTTATAACTAGAATTGTACAATATGATATCACTAGAATTGAATGGCACAATGATTATGGTAATATCAAGACCACCCAAAAAAATGTTTTCACAACGAATTTTCACAATCTCTATATCCCATTGTCAAAATGTACTGTATTTTAAAATGCATCAGGGCTATCACGTGCAAATGTTGAATCAGTATGCAAAATGGATATTTCTCACTGACCTACCTATCAAAAAGGATCATACTCAATAGCTACAACAGCTGCCTGTCAAAATGGATTTTTTTTTTTGGCTTACCCAAAAAAAAAAAACAGCTGCTAGTCTCACTGAAAAAGTTAAAAAATATTTGAAAACCAATTACTCCTCGATTTTTATATCCGTGGTGAAGCAAAGCATATGGCCCCTTTACTTTGTAGAAGCAGACGATAAAAAGATGGAGGGAGGGATAAATATCCCAAACAACAGAAACCATTAAAATGCCTGATATATAGTAAAAAGTAACACCTAGAAAGAACAAAGTAAAACACAAACCATATATATTAGCACATAAATATAGTAAGCTCTATGCACAATTCACAAATTTAAGATAAATTCATTAGCCTCTATATGTCGATTATGTCGATCTAGGTGAGGAGAAGCTACATAATGCTCCATATGAATAGGAAAGAAAAATTCCTTATTTAACGGGACATCTTGTTGACTCTTACGACTAAAAGCACGTTAACAATTAATACCTACTAAATTATCATTTGTCAGCCTATTTACATTATTTCTGTTGCAGCAAAATAAGTTCAAAGATGATGTAGGATAGCTTCTGTAATTAGTAATGGGTTATTAAAATGTATCACCTCTTGAAACCAAATATATTTGAGTCTTTGACACAAACAAGAACAATTGATTGAACTTCAATTACGTTTTTACAAGAGAATAAAACACAGAAGAACAAAAGAACTGTAGATACCTTTTTATAAGAGATTCAAAATTCAGATCACATCCTGGTACTGACAAGACCACCAAGTGGGTAGCATTTGAAAGATTGCAGCAGACTTTGCCACCACCAAATGAAACTTCAAGTTTCAATCTCCTCAGACCAAGTCCCAACAGGACTTCCTCCTCAGGTATTCTTAAGAAAAAATTGCTTATTAAAAAGCATGAAAATTATTCTATAGATATTAATACTAAAGATTTTTTATATATTGATTGTATATTCAAAATAGTTACAATAGGGCATATACAATTAGGCCAACAATTAAGGCTATAAATGTTAATTAATTAATTCCTAATAATTAGTTAATTAATTAGTCGACTAACAATTAATTTACAAGTCAACAATTATAGGAAATTGATTCCTAGAAATCCTCCTAGGATTTTACTCCTAGAATTACTCTTTAGTCAACACTAATCACTAATCAAATCATATCTCCTGATTCTTAGGATCTGAGGAGAAGACTTTCCAACACTCCCGCTCAAGCTGGCTTGAAGATATCTTCTAAGCCTAGCTTTCATATTAGCTTATCAAATTGAGTCTTGGGCAGTCCTTTAGTGAGATGGTCAGCAACCTGTTCAGTAGTTGGCAAATATGGCATGCAAATCAGTCCAGTCTCCAACTTCTCTTTGAAGAAGTGTTTGTCTATCTCCACATGTTTAGTTCTATCATGTAGAACTGGATTATGTGCAATGGCAATTGCTGATTTATTGTCACAATCGAGTTTTAGTGGTTGTGGCACTTGTATCTTTAGGTCTTCAAGAAGCCTTTTAATCCATAATACCTCACAGATTCCAATTCCACGAGTTGCTGCTATAAATTCAGCTTTAGCACTACTCTTTCCAACCACCCTTTGTTTCTTGCTTCTCCAAGTAACAAGATTACCACCAACAAAGACACAATAACCAGATGTTGACCTTCTTTCAGTTACACTCCCCCAACCCAGTTAGCAACCGTATAAATTTCAACTTGTAGGTGTCCTCTGCTAGCAAACAGTAACTCCCTGCACGGTGTCCCCCTTTAGGTACCTTAGAATTCTTAGGACAGCTGCTTGATGTAGAGGACCAGGTAAGTGCAGAAATTGGCTTACCAAGCTAACTGCGAATGAGATATCGAGCCCTAGTGTGAGCTAAGTAGATCAGTCTCCTATAAGCCTCTGATACTGTTCCTTGTCAACATGTGTGTTCGGTTTTGTTGCTTCAAGCTTGAGATTCGGTTCAATGGGGGTCTCAACAGGTTTGAAGCCAATCAAACCTGTTTCCTTTAACAAATCCAACACATATATTCTTTAGGAGATAAAAATTCCTTTCTTGGATCTTGCAAACTCCATTCAAAGAAAGTACTTTAGTTCACCCATATCCTTAATCGAACTAACTTGCTAAAAGCCTTCTTTAATCTCTCAATCTCGATCATATCATCCCCAGTTAGGATGATATCATCTACATGCACAATCAATATTGCCTTCTTCCTTTCTTTAAAGTGTTTAAGAAAGTGTATGATCCCCTTGGCTTTGGCAATAACCGAATCTCTTAACCACCTTTCCAAACCTTTCAAACCATGCTCGTGGAGATTGTTTAAACCCATATAGGGACTTAACCAATTTACACACCTTCTCACTGCTTAGCTGTTTCTCAAACCCGGGTGGAATCATCATGAATACCTCATCTTCTAGGTTGCCATTTAGAAATGCATTTTTTACATCCAACTAGTGTAAGGGCCAATTGTAATTTACTACCACAGAGAGAAGGATTTGAATAGAGTTAACTTTGGCTACTGGGGCAAATGTTTCTTGGTAGTCAAGGCCATAGGTTTGAGTGAACCCTTTTGCAACTAATCTAGCCTTTATACCTCTCAATAGATCCATCTGCTCTACATTTGATTGTGAAAACCCATTTGCAACAACAGTCCTTTTCCCTTTAGGTAGGTCAACTATTTCCTAAAAGTCTTCTCTTTTTAAGGGCTAACATCTCTTCCATAACAACATTTTTCCATTTTGGATTTGACCGGACTTTATGTATGGTTTTACGCATGTCATATTGTGACAGTTTTGATGTGAAAGCTCTATAACTATTGGAAAGCCTATGGTATGATAGAAATTTAGCAATAGGATGAGACTTGCACGATCTAACACCCTTTCTAATGGCTATAGGAATATTAAGGTCTGTTTCAATTATTCCATATTCTCAGGTTTATCAAGGAGTTTAGAGACATGTTTTGGAATAGGTTTAGGTAGAGGAGAAGAATTAATGACAAAGGTCTCACCTTGTTGATTTGCATGTGACTCAGGTTCTGGTCTAAAGGATAGTAATTGATCGAGCTTTGATACAACTGGGCACTATTGTCAAGATTCTTCCTTCGAGTGTATACCCTCACAATTGGGTTCTCAACTTGTAAATTTCCTCCCCCTACATCAGACACAGTATGATGTGGCACAAAACTAGGTTCTAGTTGTTCCAAAACTGGTTCAAATTCCTGATTTCTTGCCCGATCGGAGTCCAAAAACGACACCACCTCTGGTTGATTAATTGTTTTATCAACTTCAAGATGAGTCACAGGTTGGCTAATAGGATTAGAAATGGGAAAACTAGACTCAACAGCAGGAAATACAGATTCAAACACTGCAGGAACTGGATATGTCCCTTGCAGATTTTTTGCCAAAAGAAATTCTGGTTTCAGTTTCATCTTCTTGTGTGTTCTCCCCGTGAAGTTGAGACTAAAAAATGGTTTGTTTTCAAAAAAGGTTACATCCATGCTAACATAAGTTTTTCGATTGTGAGGATTAAAACATTTATACCCTCGATTATTGGCTACATAACCAATGAACATTTTGCAGCCCTTGCATCTAGTTTAGACCTAGAGATTAGAGGTTGATGAACAAAATAATGCAACCGAAGGTTTTAAGAGGAATGGAGGCAATTAACCGATTTGTGGGAAAACATTTTTTAAAGCAATTCAAAGGTGTGTCATGGTTAAATACACTTGATGGAACCCTATTAATCAAATAAGTAGCTGTAAGAACCGCTTCTCCCCAGAGATACTTAGGAACATTCATGGATAACATGAGTGCCATACTTACCTCTAAGATGACGGTTCTTACACTCTGCAATACCATTTTGTTGTGGGGTATTTCTACATGTGGATTGATGTTGAATATCATTGTTACTTAGAAAACCACTAAGATGTTGATTAAAATATTCAGTTCCATTATCACTACGCAAAATACTGATTTTAATTTGAAACTGGTTTTCAACCATTTTGTAAAAGTCTTTAAAGAGTTTTCCAACTTCAGCTTTAATATTAATCAAATAAATCAACATAAACGTGTGTGGTCATCTATAAATATGACAAACCAATGTTTTCCACTTAGTAGAAATATTAGAGGGTCCCCACACATCTATGTGAATTAGATAGAAAGGCTTTGATGCATGATATGGATGCCAAGTACTTTTAGAAAAACAAAAAACATCACACTGAAATTCTTTTATTGAAACACCTTGAAATAAATTGGGAAATAGATGTTTTAAATATGGAGAACTAGGGTGTCCTAGTCTAAAGTGTCACATCATTATTTCATCTTTAACAGAAGAGGAAGAAGCATTACAACTCAAACCTAGAGCTAGAGCTGAATTATTACTCGGGGAATCTTCAAAATAGTAGAGCCCACCTTTCATCTTAGCACTACAATCGTCTTCCCCAAAGCCATATCCTGAAAGTCATATTTAGTAGGAGAAAAAACAACCGAGCAGTTAGCCTTGTGAGAGTTTACTGACATACAACAGATTGCAGAAAGATTAGGCACATGAAGAACGGATTTTAATGTAAGGGTGTCTGAGATCTTAATAGAACCCTTTCCAGCAATACTAGAGAGGCTTCCATCAGCTATGCTTACCTTCTAGTTACCAGCACATGGAGTATAAGTGTGAAATAATGATGGGATACTGGTCATGTGGTCTGAAGCACCAGAATCAATGATCCATGGTGCAGAGGCAAAGGTACTTAAAAAACTGGTAGGAATGTTAACTATGTAAGCAATGAAATTGCTAGGAGTGGATGTAGTTGTCTATGAATTGGGTGAGAATTGTTTCAAAAGTTGTTCAACCTAATCCTTATTGAGATAGGACTGCTCAACAGAATGGGTTGTAAAAGCAGGTTTCTACCGAGGTTTCCAGTTGGTTGTCTTGCCGTGGATCCTCCAGCAGGTTTCACGTGTATGTCTCGGTCTAATACAAAAACCACACCACACCTTAGGCTTATCCTCATTCTTCCGGACCTAAGCCTTATGAGCAACCACCTCTTGTTAGACTAAAGCGGAAGTCTCAACTGGGCTTGGCTCACTGTTTTTCTTTCCTAACATCACTATCCGCCTACTCTCTTCCCTCTTTACTTCAGCAAAGACAACATTCAAAGAAGGAAGGGGCTGTCTCGCAATGATTTTGCCTCGGACCTCATCAAATTCGATATTCAAGCTTGCCAAAAAATTAAATATACGGCTAAGAACATCACCATTGAGTTCTCTACATCCCACACCGCATGTTGTGCATCTGTGATAGGCGGTTCTGTTTTGTCACCAGTTAAATAACCTATTTTACCTCTGCCTCGAACATACATCTAGAAATAAAGTGACCAATGGAGAAAATTGTCTCCATTAAGCTTGATATTTGTGATTTTGATTGGGAGGTTATAGTCGGAAGGAAAAGTTGTGGGAGGTTGATAGTCTGCGGGCGTGGGTGAAGCAGTGGTGATAGTTTCTTCGAACATGATGACAGAAGTGAAAGTAAAAAACGTCAAGGAATATGTCCAAGGGCTTTGCGGAAAAAGGAAGAAAAAAAGGGCCTAGGTTTCAGAGTTAGAACCAAACTTTGATACCATGAAGATTTTTTATATATTGATTGTATATTCAAAATAGTTACAATAGAGCATTTATGTATATATGTATATATGTATATATATATAGTAAGTTTCCTTGCTTAGCCTACAATTAAAGAAATAAATGCTAATTAATTAATTCCTAACAATTAGCTAATTAATTAGTTAACTAACAATAAATTTACAAGTCAACAATTATAGGAAATTGATTCCTAGAAATCATCCTAGGATTATTCCTAGAATTACTCTTTAGTCAACACTAATCACTAATCAGATCATATATCCTTATACTTAGGATCCGGAGAGAAGACTTTCCAACAAAAACATTCCAGAGACCAAATCAAATTGGACCAACCAAAAACAGATATACATGGTATATAAGGATTTATGATGTTAAGAAATCTTACAAAGACTCTGTTGAAAGGAAGAAGTAAATGCAGCAGCCATGAAAGCAGCACCATTTGTCCCTAGGATAGTACTTTTTCTTATAATAGTCAACGGTTTTCGAGTCTTCTAATCTATCAATGTTGCTTAAGAGCTGAAAATAACAAAAAGTAAAAAAATTATCATATTTATAATCAAAAGCTTGCTCTACATAAGTTTAGGGGTTATACAGTTGTACACTAAATGGGCACCACATTATGAACTGAAATTTCTTAATAATGTTCATCCCCCTTGTTTACTGATTATTCTTCCATGGTTTTCATAAAGATTATGACAGTTAATAAACCAAGTATCCAAACATGTAAACACGCGGTCCTTTTCTAGTGAGGATCCCTTGTATAAAGTTATGTCTGATAAGTTTGACGTCTTTGTTAGAGTCTTGATCATGTCACAAAAATTGTCAAGACTCTAACATGAACAATCAAGACTAACAAAGACGTCCAAGAATAACTTATTTCAAGGATCCCACGTTAAAGAATTTCTAAGTAGTCTTGATCAATAGTGTAAAAGTCTTAACCTAGCTTGCACGGATATAGTTGTCAAAATAGCGCCTAGGCGCGCGTCTAGGCGCTAGGCGAGGCAGGGCGAGTGGTTGTCGCCTTGAGTGTGGCCAGGCGCAACCTCTTCGATGAGGCGAGCGCTTTTTACGCTTAAGCGCAGAAGCAATGGGCGCCAAAAAGCGAGCCTAAGCGTGCTTGTTTCAACTTTTTTTTAAAAAAAATGTCGTTTTGATAGTTTCTCTTAAACAAAAACTGAACAATTCGTTTTTTAAAACAAAACAAAAAAAAAACCCTAGAAACAACAGAAGCAGTCGACAGCTGATTCTCTCCTCCAATCCTCTCCAATCGGTTGATTCTCCTTTCCTCCTCTCCATTCGAAGTGAAGACTGTTGAGAAAGTTGAAGACTTGAAGACTTTCACTCTTGATTCTTGAAGACCAGCCGACTGCCGACCACAACCAGGTATGATTTTTCAAAAAATTGTTTTTTTTGTTTTAAATTCAATTTTTCTCATCATTCTCTCCTTCTCTATCCTTCTAGTCCCCAAATATAAGCCGTTATGCTGCCCAATTTTTTATTTTTATCTATTTAGTTTTGTTGAAAAATTGATGAATTGATGAGTTGATGTTGGCTGTGTTGAAGTTTATTTTTATTATCTATATAATTAATATTTTACTTGATGAGTTGAAGTTTACAAAATTGGTTGATGACTTGATGATGGCTGTGTTGATGAAGTTGAATATTGATATTTATGAAATGTTGTGAATTCTGATGTTGCCTTACTGTTATAGTGTTGTCAACTTGTCATGCTTGGTTCACTATCAGTGTTTGTTTTTAAGCAAAAATTGTCATGTTTGTTAACTGTTACTGCACTTATTAGTTAATAGTTAATTAGTTATTAGCCATTTACAAATTAATTTTGCTTGTACTTTTTGTGATTATAGGTTACAAATTCTGAATGTCGACATTAGATGCGAGTCAAACATCAAACCTAAAGAAAGATCCCGCATGGCGCTATTTCAGTTGCCCTAACCCTAATGACACAAATACCATAAAATGCAATTTTTGTGGTAAACAGTCAAAAAGAGGTATTTTTCGGGGCAAAAAACATTTAGCTGCATGTTCTAAGAATGTCAGCTTGTGCCAAAATTCCAGCACATTCAAAGAGGAGATCCTAAATTATATGCAGAGGAAAAAGAATGAAAAAGAACGGAAAAAATTGGCACCTGAAGATGATTTTGATTATGGCGAAAGAGATGATGATTTGCCGATGCTTTCTAGTACTAAAAAACGACCAAGTGGAACTGAAACTGGAAGTGGAAGCACTGATGAAAGCATCAACCTATTTAAAAAGCCAAAACAGAAGGTCCACTTGATTTGTTCTACAACAAGACCCCTTCAAGTTCAAGGCAATTGAAGTTGGGTGAAAGTGATGCGGTAAAAGAGGAATTAAAAGGTTGTGTTTGTAAAACTTTTGCTAGATGGATGTATGAGGTAGGAATCTCATTCAATACTATGAAGTACCGTAGCTTCAATGCATTTTGTGAGGCAGTTGGACAATATGGTTTGGGTGTTAAACTGCCAACTTATCATGAAGTCAGGGTTCCCCTTCTAAAGAATGAGGTGAAGGTTACCTGTGAAACTTTGAAGATGCATGTAGAGGAATGGAAGACTTATGGATGTTCCATTCTATCGGATGGTTGGAAAGACAAAAGAGAAAAGACATTGATTAATTTCCTAGTCAATAGTCCGAGAAGAAGTGTGTTTATTGAGTCAGTTGATGCTTCGGGATATGCTAAGACTGGTGAGAAGATGTTTGACTTACTGAGTCAATTCGTGGAAAAGATTGGTGTAGACAATGTGGTTCAAGTTGTCACCGACAGCGCTTCAAATAATGTTTTGACGGGTATTATATATTTTTAACTTATTAGTTAAGAGTTAAGGCTTGACTTATGGATTGATATTTGATAAATATTAACTAACTTATATATACATTTTTTATATAGGGAGATTTCTAAAGGCAAAATATCCCAACTTGTTTTGGACCCCATACGCTGCACACTGCTTGGATTTAATATTAGAAGATATTTTCAAGTTGAAAAGGATGAAGCAAACATTTGAGATGGCCATTATGATTAACAGTTACATCTACGGCCGCACCGGTGAGGTAAACATGTTAACGAAGTATACAAACATGAAGGAATTGTTAAGGCCTGCAAAAACAAGATTTGCAACTGCTTTTATAATATTGTCCAAGATTCATAGCGAAAAGGCCAACCTCAGAAGGATGTTTACTTCTGAAGAATGGGCAAAAAGCAAATGGTTTAAAGAAGCTGAAGCTAAAAGAGTTGTGGAAGTTTTGCTTATGCCTTCATTTTGGAACAATGTGGTGTGGCCCTTAAGATAGTCGGTCCTCTTGTGGGTGTGCTTCGGTTGGTAGATGGTGAGAGGAAACCTGCCATGGGTTATATTTATGAAGCTATGGATAAGGCCAAAGAAGCTATTGCTAGATCTTTTGGGGGCAATGAAAGTAAATATGAAGATATTTTTAAGTTGATTGATGCTAGATGGAATATTCAACTTCATCGCTCTCTACATGGAGCCGAGTGGTTCTTGAACCCAAAATTCTTCTACAATACTAGAAATGTAGATGATGAAGTGGCAAATGGATTGTATACATGCATAGAAAGGTTAGTCCCAGATGTAGAGACTCGATGTGCGATTGATCTTGAGCTCTCCAAGTATAAGAAAGCTGCAGGACTATTTGGTAGCCTAATGGGCGTTAGAATGAGACGAAAGAAATCACCATGTATATATTTTTTAAAGTAAAACATGTATTCTATTTTTAAAATATTATATAACAAATATTAATTAATGATTTTTCATTTTTAATTAACAGCCGAGTGGTGGGATTCATATGGCACTTCTACACCTGCTTTGCAAAAATTTACTATAAAGATTCTTAGCCTCACTCGCAGTTCATCTAGGTGTGAACGTAATTGGAGTGTATTTGAAAATGTAAGTCTGCGTTTTTACTTTTAAAAGTATTTTTAATTACATTTTACATTATAATATAAATATTCTTATTTTGTATGTATAATTATTGGCTTATTGCAGCTTCATACCAAAAGAAGAAATAGACTTGATCAAAGTCGTTTAAATGACTTGGTGTTCGTAAAATACAATAAAGCATTGAAACGTCGATATGATGCACGTGACACCATTGATCCCTGAATGAAATCGATGAAAGCAATGAATGGTTGACTGGGAGGTTGGATGATGAGAATGATGGAGATGATGAACTTGTTTTTACAGAAGAAGATAATTTGACATGGAATGTTGTTGCTACAGCTGCTAGTGTTGGGGAGCCTAGTTATCAATTTAGAGCAAGAGAAGCTTCTTCGTCAAGGGTACCTCAAGTTCGACCAATGAATCAATTATTAGATGAGGAAAGTGAAGAAGAGATTGAAGGGCAAGATGAGGGAGAGCGACTTCAACAAGAAGAATTGCAAGAGGGGATTTGATCTTGTTTTTATTAGAATTGTGATGATTCTACTTTCTTTCTTTTTTTGCAACTTTAAGTTTATTTTGAACTATGAATTATGATGGTAATTGCTTTTTATTTAATTATCATGTGTTGTGGCCCTTGTGGGTAGTTTTTAAAGTAGTCACTTAAAAAATGTTGATAAATTAGGTATTCAGGTTATTATGAAATAGGTTCGCCTTGCTTCAGTCGGGCGTGCGCCTCGCCTGGCGCCTAGCGCCTAGTGCCTCAGGCGATAGAGGTCCATGTCTCGAGTCACCTAACGCTTCTGACAACTATGTGCACGGACACAGACACGGACACGGACACGGCTACGGCGACACTATACGGTATGACACGGGTACACGACAAATCTCCAAAAACTAGGACACGACAATTAAAATAAAATATTTATTATATTTTTAAAAAATAATCTTATATAATGTCTTTATCGAATCTTACAAATATAAAATATTAATAATACTAATAAATATTTTAGCTATCCATCACTATTTAAGTAATAATGTCTCTGATTCTGTCTATGTTTTACAAAGCGGTTTGAGGCGGCCTCACCCGCCTCTCGACGAAACAGCACTGGTGCGGCCGCACTTATTGCTATCGTTCAAACTCCCGCCTCCGCCGCACGAGGCGGCCGCTTATCCGCTGACCAGCCCTCACTCGCCCACCTCTCCTCTCACTCGGCCGCATTTTGTTTTTGCTCTGTTAACAGATGGAAGGCCGTTCAGAAGGATCAGCGGCCGACGCTTTGTCTGGTACCGGCAGTGACGCTCCACGTGCTCTCGTTCGGCGGCGGCGGCGGTGACGCGGGATCTACTTTTCAAACGTAGATCTGTGTTGATAGAGGTAGATTTAGAGATCGGTGATGAAGGGAAAGTTGCTGGTCGGCGGCATCTGATTCTAATGGTGCATTCGGTGTCGGCCACGCACAGTTCCTGCGTCGGCAGACGGCGGCGAGTTTCCAAATTCATAAAATAAAATAAAAAAATCTTTTAACTTCTCTTCTTCATCCCCTTTGTTTCTGCTCTTCTCCTTTGTTTATGTTTCTCTCGTTTGTTTTATTTTGTTCTTCATCTCTCTCTCTTTCATATATATATATATATATATATATATATATATATATATATATATATTAGTTTAGTTTTTTTTTTTTAATTATAGCAGCTGTCAACTGCTTTCAGCTTCCAGATGGTTTGGATGCTGGCAATTGGCAACTGATTTTCATTTTTTTTAATTAATATTTCAAATGTTATTATTATTATGATTATTATTATTATTTTTTATTATTATTATTATTATTATTATAATTATAATTATATATTCTTAATTCTTGTGAGATAAGTTTATCAAACTAAGTATTGAGTTATTAGTTTGGGTTTAGACTATGAGTTTAGGTAAATCTTTATTAATGGTTGTTTAGGGGTAATGTTAGATATGACTTATTTCTTTAATTGTATGGAATATTCTGAATGTTATTAATTTATTACAATTTTTTTTTTTTTTAAATCCACTTTCTAGCTGAGGTGCCCGCCTCGTTCGCCTCGAGGCACCCGCCTCGCCTCACGAAGGCCTTACCGCCTCGCACCGCCTTACGAGTTTTAAGACCTTGGATTCTGTTGTCGATTATTAATAAGTAATAATGTCTCTGTTTTTATTCTTATTTTTGACATGCTGCACACAAACAGCCAACAAAACAAAAAGACGGAAAAAAGAAAAACAAGCCTAGAGAAACAACAAACCAAAAGCCAAATCTTGAAAAATGAAGATCGAAAAAATGAAGACTTGAAGTGAAGTGAAGAAAGAAGATCACATACATGAAGACTTGGAGTTGTTGGCGTTCGTCACTTCGTTGTCGACTTCCTCTTCGTCACCGTTCGTCGTCAACTCAAGTCGCCGGTGTCCGTCGAGTTGTCGACTTTCTCTTCCCGTTCCTTCTTCTTTTCTTCTTCTTCTTCCTCTTTTCTCTTCTCCAGTTCTCGTTTCTATGTTTTGTTCTCCTCTCTTCAGTCACAGATCGAAAGTGTATCTAACCCTAACATTAAAATTTTGCAAAATTTTGATTTGACCACTAAACTTTTTAAAATTCATAATTTTACCCCGATTTTTCAAAACTCAATTGCAAAATTGCCCCCGCCGTGTCCTAACCGTGTCTTTGCCGCGTTCACCCGTGTCATCCCCGTGTCCACCCGTGTCAGCGCCGTGTCCCTCCCGTGTCCCCCATCGTGCCCTAGCATATTTTTGTCGTGTCCGTGCTTTAGAGGTCTGGTCTGATTTTCTTTTATGTTTTGTATTTCCTTTTTAAAAAGAGGACATGTGGCATTATTTTAAAAGTTGTATTATAAGGAGACAAAATACCCCTCAAACCGTTAAGTTTGACCGACGGTGGACTAATAGAAGAGATAAACTGAGCCTTTTTGAATAATTTAAGGACCCCCCGCGAGCCAAAAATGGAAAAATGAGTAAAAAGTGACATTTCCCAAAATATTAGGACTAAACACACATTCTAATACCTGTTTGATGTCCGCTAGGTCAAGATCCCAAAAGTAAGAGTCAGAAAATTCATCAACTTCTTGTAGCTTAGACTTTGAAGAGTCAGAAAGGTAGAGGAAGTACCTTATAGGTAAAACAAGGTCCCAAGTCATTTACCATCAAGGACTTAATAAAATCTTTTTGAGGTTTTGAATTAAGCAATAGATTAAATGACAACAGAACTTACTTTGGCTGTAATTGGAGGAGTTTCTTTTGGGAACAACAATCCAAGACCCAAGAGTAATGAATAACATCTCCATAACGCTTTGCTGCCTGGTATTTAATCCCTGAAATTTTATTCTTTATATTATTTTTAACCCAAGATAATTTTATCTGGGGTGCATACATGTGACTGCATGTGAGTGTGTGAGAGAGAGGGAAAGAGACAGACCTTTGTTCTCAGCTGCAGCACAGTGTGTAACAGAGTTATTCAAATTCATTGAAAACATGCCACCATTCTCAACAACAATTCTGTGCAAGGAGTCAAGAGAATGAGTTGGACGCACATTAACAAAGTCTGTAAATGTCAAGGAGATTCACGTAATTTAATCAAAAGAAGATGAAAAGATTTAGTAGTAAAACAGCAGAGTATTGAATAACCATAACGTGCCAAGAAGGGTATGTATATGGTATACAAATAGTCAAAGGGTATGCATGCAATTTTTTTAATAAGAAAATGCATGCAATTTTTTTAATAAGAAAATGCATGCAAGTTCAAAGGGGAAAGAAATAAGAAGACGAAAGGCAAAAAGAGTTATCAGTAAAAGAGGATGAAGGCCTGTTGATAGTTCTACATGTAACTTTTACTACCTCATTTAGTACAAAAGAGTTTTCAAAGTACGAGTTTTCAAAGTACACATCTGTCCAGGTTGACAGCAGATTAAGAGGGATTGTATTGAAGTTTAAGGACACCGAATTATAAATTTCAATCAGATTAGATAAGCCTTCCCAGCTGACAGGCAGACTGTGAAAGAAGAAATGGATTTCTGCCACTCACATAAGAGAGAGAGCGAGAGGACAAGATTAGATGCAAAATAGAGTTCAAAGAATCAGTAATACATCCATCATATGAAGGATGGAAATGAAGAGATGAAAGATGGAAATGAAGCAGCAAAGCTAACTTAAAGTTGCCAAAGGATACAAAAGACCATCTTTGAAAATATCAGGGTTTCCCCTTTTATGTTGGAAACATCAGTCTGAATAAAATGAGAAGGTACAACAGAAGCATTCTTCTTCTCCCCCTTTCTAGATGATTTGTACACTTTTGGTCTAGCATATTGCAGGCCCCCATATTCCTTTCCCTTCTGTGTGGTACCATTACTTGAATGTACTAGTTCTACAAATGCTGCAATAAAAGATATTTTAAGAAGAAAAAAACCAATTAAGCGAAAGGCAGTCCCAAATAAAAATGGAAATATATATTAACTTATGAAATATTTATAAACAGGAGAAGCGTTTGAACATTTTATGTCCTCTTACACTGCACATCAAGGCATTCATGCCAAGGCTTGTCATATCTCACTTTGTCAATACGTGGAAATCTGAGGCTGTAGGGTGCAGCAAATACCTGAAAGAACAAACCAGATAGATCGATAGTATGGGACCAGGTAACTAAACAAGGATAATGAATCAAGTGGCATAAAGTACTACAAGAGGATTTAAACCATCTATTTGTTATATTTGTTTTACATAATTGAGTAAAGAACAAAAATGCAGAGACACACCTCAGACCTTATGGTCCGGATATCACTGGTAATTGACAGTATTAATGATCTGCAACAAAAGAGGGTTACGGAGAAAAATTAGGTGATAATGCTACTGCCAACAAAAGAAAGCAGATTTCATTCCAATTAAGAAGAAACAAAGGACAAACATCTCAGGGCTCTCAATCCAAACATCTGGTCTCTCTTTTGAATTGTTTGTAACTTGATAAAAAGTTGGTGGTGCCTTCTTTGGATATTCATATTTCCTGCCAAAACAGATAAAAAAAAATCATGTGGAAATGTCATTAGCAACTAAACAACTATGAGCTTGTCACTGCAGGATATACTTTTTCCCCCATAATATGACACATTTGATGCCACAGACCCTAAGTATCAAGTCTACTGCTAATCAATCTACTATGCAGTCTCCACATGGAGGATCTTAGCATTATTCCATTGACATTTGTATCAGTTGCAATAAATAAACGGATCAAAAATCAACCTTAAGTTTTAACTTCAGTGCAAGAGTGTAAGACGAGCAATCATAAGTAACTTTGTAGCAGAGCTATTTAAATTGCTTCCATGGATTTCAAATGCAGATAGGGCAATTTCGCATAAAATACAATATTGAACCACCACCTTATAACATGTAGTTATCATTGAGTACCTAAAATAAGGCTTCAGTTTAGTTACAACAGCATCTAGCTCCTCATCAGAGAGTCCAGTACCAACTCTGCAGAAGGATATAAATCTGCAGTAGAATAACTTAATTAATCCACTGACAAATTATTCAAACAGATCAAATGTCATCAAATATAGTCCAACATTAATATGCAACTCAAATCAGATAAAATATAAACTGATTTATTCTCTATACGAATCTCATAAATACAGTAATAATACAAATTAATTAGTACAAGGGCCCAATCTGGACTAATCCTTCCAACTGGAATATTACCTGCGTCACTTGATGCCAAATCATTCACCAAAACAGCCAAAAAAAAAAAATAGGTTATTGCATGAAGCCATGAACATGTTCTATGGATCATCAAATACTTCTTTATCATCATAATTCATAATGGCCAAGTATTTATTCATTTAATGTTTTTCTCACCCTCTAAGGCATATCCATTCAGAACATTGCATATAAACTATGATCAAAGCACATCTTAAGAGCTAAATTATCTTCTGAGATAACAAAGGTTATATATGTAGACATGCATGAACGAATGACAGAGAAAAATAAAGATTATAGATTTATAGTTGTAATTGTAAAGTGAGCATTCTCAGGAAGAATGACTATTGAAGATACATAAACATTTTTTCAACAGAAAAGTGAAAAGCAAAATCCAGAAGAGGATCTCAAAAGGTTGGGGACAAAATATACATTGAAAATAAGTTTATCTGACTAGACATTTTCTGGAATCAAGTTATAATGTGCAAAAACTAACCGTCTAGGATATGCTTTTGAGGCTGAACTCTCGGCCAGGGCCACCAAGAATTGGGCTACCTGCAATCAAAAAATAAATCTGTGAAGTCATCTATATCACCATCAAATACAAAAAAGGTAAAACAAAAAATTAGAGCAGGCTAGCTAGATAAACCTCTCCCCCACGGCGTCCAGAGCCATAGTATCCTCCTATTACCATGCATCAAAACATCATAAATTAATATTTTCTTGTCATGAAAGAAAAGGGAGGGAAAAAAAAAACAAAAAATAAAAAGTAACCAACCTATGATTAGAACATCCAAGTCAGAACCACAACGTACATAATCAGGCTTCAACTTCAACCACTTTCCACTACGGTCACTTGGTTCCCATTTGGAACCAAGGTCTTTTAATACAATTCCCTCATCCCTCAACAAATAAAACATATCTTAACACATGATACAAGTAAAATAACAGGTCATACACCTTTGATGGTGACAACACACGCTTAAGAAATATTTGGAGTAAAAGTATTAAAAGAAAAAAAAAATAGAACAAATATACATTTTAGTAGATGTAGTTTCATTCTTTCAGAGTTAGATGCACAAGAGGAGAGAATTTTCAAATTTCAAGATATCACAAAAGTGCTTTATTACAAATTAGTACATATACCAAAGTTTGAAATGTTTATTTAATAAAAAATTTAGTTTAAAACCTATGTCAACTCACTGGGAATTACTGTTCACTTCTTTTTTATTCTATATTTTTCTCCAAGATGTTGTATGGTTCAATTAGTTTAGTTTTAGCTGTTGTTAAACTTGGGCCACATTATCTTTTTAATTCATTTTTTTTATTCATTTCATGATATTTTAATTTAAGCTTTACATTCTATTTTGAGGATCGAATTGGTAGTTAGGTGAGAATGATGTCATAAGAATCGGTTTTGAGATGTATACACATTTTGAGACATAAAGTTGTAGCAAAATTACATCAATCTCTTTTAACAGAGCATGGAGCCTTATCTTGTATAATCAACGTATCCCGTTGTTACTATTTCTTAATTTACTGGAATAAGAATGTGTTTGACTGGGACCGGAGGTCCCTAGAGGATGTATGAGATTCATTTGATAATTTTTTTTTTTTTTGAATCAGATAATTAGAATGTTATCTTTTAAGTATTTGCACAGTGGTGAGGTGCCAAAATATTAATAATAACTATTTTGAGATTTACAAAAACTTTATCTGCAAATTCTTTAAATATAATTTTAGTACAATATTTTTAGATATGTAGTACTTAACCTGCAGCCTTGCACCCTAAATGCTTGCTTGGACTGCAAAGATGGGTCAAGATGAGTCCTGAACTTTCATGTGGTACATATATATGATATTCCTGTATCAATAACTAAGCTAGCAATTCTTGGGTAAAAACCTAAACAGTAGGATACATGGCTTTCAATTAAATAAGCTACATATATGAATGCATAAACAGAGAAGTAGCATAACACAAAATTTCATCTCTACAGATTCCTAATACTCCATGAACCAATAAGCAAAATGACGGTTTGATACATATTATGAACCAAAAAGAAAAAAAAAAGTTACTAATGGAAGTGTAACCTTTGGTATTGACCTGTATATTATTTACTAGTTAATAATTTAATTCTACAAGCATAACTCCACAGATACTTTTTCTAAACTAGAAGCCAAACATTGCATGTTCATGTACACTGACTCACTGAGACAGAAGGTAATAGGCAAATGAAGAAGATGAGCGACAGAGAAACAACATTTCTAGCATAATAGTTCTTGTGCAAAAGTCCAGTACTAATTGAAATACAGAGAATACAACCATACTCCACGATGGTCAAGGTTAATAACACCTCCACCCTTCAAAAGTAATAGAGCACTATCATTGTGGAAACAATAAAATTACAGGAAGAATGCTAACCTGTTTTCAATGGTTTCTTTGAAAAATTTCTCAACGTCGTCCACATTATGAGCAATAAGCGACCAACAAGGTTCCCCTGTATGAGTATCAAAGTCAATTTCTGATCTTTCCCATAGATAATCAATTGTACCAGGTTAAGAAACTTAATCTAAGAAACACATTCAAGTACGAAGAATCAAGGAAAACATAGCAAAGAATTAGCAAAGTCACTGGATGCTAATGAACATGAGTGTCTGCTAACCAGTAACAATCCCAAGGCCAGACATGTTTAAGCCAGGCTCAATATAAATATATAATCCTTCAACCAACAACTATCTTAGATGGTGAGTTTTAACATATATTTGACTTTAATTAATAATTTTAAATCCCACTAGAGGATAATCCGGAATAAGATACTAAAGGAAGAAAAGACAAATATGCCATTCTAAGGAAAAAGTGGCATAAAAAAATTATTACACTTTTTGACTAATATATATAGATATTTGTCATCTGTAACATTCTTTACCTGGAGTGCGGTGAGTGTTAAGACCACCATTAGGTACTAAGATCTCTAAACGACCTTTCAAAGGTTTCACAACTTTTCTGAGAAGTTCATGTCGTTCCTTCAAGCTTTGGTGAATGATACTAGTATCTCTAACATAAAGAATATCAAATGCAACATCTAGCCATTTCCATGTAAAGAAAATAAATAACCTTAAACCCTTTCATGTTTAAATTTTGAGGATGTCCAGACAAGTAAAGTTATTTTGCCATCCATATCAAGCAATCGTGGCTTGAGTAAGAGCGAAAAAAAGAGGTAAAGAAGGATACAGCATAACTGCATGATAAGAAAATATATATTAATATTAAGTTTGAGCTTCCTCATTAACAAGAAAAAGAAATATGTCACAGCATAAAACCTGTCTATCACTGGCAAGTCCCTCCCTTGCTGCTTTGGCTGTAAAAAGGGAAAAGTAATGATAAATGCCATAAAAAATGTAAATCGTAAATAAACTTCCCTCACCATCGTTCCTCCATAAGAAAGAAAAAAATAGATACTATTAGATTAATATGATTGTGAAAACCTATTTCCTGATTTGAACCAAACTCAGCAAACCGGTTCAAAGAAGTGTCCCAGACCAACATTTCACCATCAAGTATACACCTATCAGCATAGCAAGAAATTCTTTTAATAATGAATACAACATTTAGAAAATTTTCAACAAAATTTGTAAGCTTTGTTCCTAGATTTTCATTAATATATATTCCAAGCTCTCTCACTTAATCCATAAAACTAAAGTAATAACTAGAAACTTATAGATCTAACAAAATAAACTTCAATCTTTAAAGACCATCTTAATTTTGCTACAATTATTTCCATCTTAACTGTCTTTGTTAAAGTCTTGATACTCTTGATCAACCTTTCAAGACTATCAGACAGAACTAATTTTTGTTAAAATCAGGACAAACTAAGGATATATGTATATATATATATATATATATATGTATGTATATATGATCTAGAGCTTTCACTTTTCAAAGCTTAATACTATTATTCGGGACCTTATCTTAAAGCTTAAGTTTTTTGGAGATAGAGGTACAGTATTAAGAATCAATTTTACTAGGAGGTCCAGAGTTCAAATATGAAATACCACAAGTAATTGTATATATGTTTCCTATCTGAATTTTGCATCAGAATCTGTATCTAAGTTTGGATTTAGGCCACGTCACAAGTCTGTTGTTTTGCTTGTGAGGGGTGAGTTAAAGCTTGATACTGTTGTTATAGTCTTTACCTGCAAACTTAAGCATGGATACAGTTCTTGACAACTATTACTTAATAACTCTAAGATTGCTAAGTAAGAGAGTGTTTAACACAAAAATAAAAAATAAAAAAATAAACATAAGCAAAAGACATAAAGCCAGCTAGAAATCAAATAAGTTGTACCATCAAACTAGAGATAACCCATACCTATCAACCAGTATATTTTGTGCAAAAATAGTTGACATCGCATGTCCATATTCAGAGTGATCAAGATAGTTCCTGCATTTAATTGATTCTATCAATTCTACTAACCAAAGATAAGTTCTAATAAAACAAACAAACAAAAAAAGACTGAAACTGCTCATGCCTAAAGACAACAAAAAGTTCAATCATTTTGAAAATGGACTACTAAGAAAACAAGATGGTAATGGTTAAAATTTATTTTCCTTGATCAACAATATTTCATTGGATAAACCTAAAAGAAAGAAGGCAATTTAATCATAGCGAGCATCTATGCCATCAAGTAATAAGGATAAATATTTATGGTTAAAAAACTATAATAGTAATTATTTCACTAGCATATGAGCACCAACCTTGAGAAATAGTGCACATCTGCACCATTTTTATGAATTTGAATGCGATCACCATCAAATTTGCACTCAACAACCACTTCCTTCCCATGAAGCTAAATAAATGGACAAAAATAAAGTATATATTTTAATAACAATAAAGGAGAGTGCAAATGTAATTGCTAAAAACTTACAAGATCATATCTGATTATAAGAACATGGATAGACTATTGTAGACTGAGGATTCATAATTACATAGTAATTCTTGATTATCAAATTGGTATTGCAATTCAGACCTTTTTCCACGCAGCATGTGCATCACCAACTCTCATAGCTAGTTGAGGGCGCACAGCCTTTCCAACTTCAATGTCCTAAAACAATTATTAAAAGAATAGTCATTACTTGAAACCTGGACAAGCTCGCACAATGCAAACATATATGTTAACACTTAGCACATATAGATAGATATGTATATCTAGTCATTCTTTCCACACTTTCCCTCTGATTTTTATTCTATCAAACTAAGTGTTATACTTCCATATATTATAAATAACTAATGGAAACATGCTAAATTCCCAATTATACAGCAATCTGTAAAAGAGATTTAGAGAATTGTTAAAAAGTTTGAAACAGACCTGCCGTTTATGCCGTTGACGTCGATCCCTCAGTTTTTCACAAACCAATTTTAAGTCACATGTGACGTTAAAAAGGTCTTCGGCATCTGGATGAAATTCATGAAATATGCTCTTTTCACTAATTCCCAACTTCAGGTCTACAAAACATTTACAAACATTGAAGCTTCCATAACGAATTAAAAAAAAATAAAAAAACTAAAAGAATACATGAAAGAGAAAAAAATAATATGAATCATGGATGTTTGCAGACAGCAGTCAGCACCTTTAAGAATTATCATGATAATCCACTTCATTTCTTGTGCATTTGTCTTCTTAATCAGGGTAGATAGAACAACAATCTTCTCTGCCCTTTTATCATAGTTGTCAATGATGAAAATCCACAGAAAAAAAAAAAACAAAGGAAGATCAGATGTGCACTTCATTAAAATGGAGGCACCAACGAGAACAAAAGAATGCATGAAAGACAAACTTCAATCATGTTTTCAAGCTATCTGAATTGGAAGTTTGTATAAGACTTCCACAGTCAAAGCAAATAAGAAATTTATAGTTAGTTTACATGATGTTAGAGTCTCCCAATGCACCAAACAGAGACAGTCTTCCACTGGCTTACTGAAGCTCTACCTAAGCTAAGTAGTTCATAATCATAATCATTAGAAACGAAAATTATGTAAAGCAAATTACTTTTAAAAACAAAAAAAAAGTTTTATACCTAGAATAAGTTAACAAAACCATATGATTTCTTAAAAAAAAACACAAAAACTATAAGATGATTATTTGAGAGATATAATGATACTCCCAATACTCCAAATGAAGTTCTCTATAACAACATGGTGGCAATTAATCAACAGCAAAATTGGATGTCATAAAACCATTATAGTTTACAGTAACAGTAAAAAATATATAAATAAAAATCAACAAGCTTCAGAGGGTCAATTGTTCGCTATAAATCCGCAATTGGAAGGGATGCTGCAGGCTATGCTGCCTATGTCTAAACCCCAGCCAATAACTCCATCCATCTCTATAACTAGTGCTGGTGATCCTGCCATTAGAGCAATATGCTGGGACTTGATCTGTCTGTGCTCCCACTCCAAAACATAGAAGTTTAATATGTTGAACAACACAGCTAGAAGTTTGCCTTAACCAAGCTCACCATGAAGCCGTGGGTCAGTGGGTGGCAGATGATAGTCAAAGTAAGATTGATTAGTGAAAATTATCAATACTGGGAAAACAACTCCTGCCTCAAAATACGAAATTCAGTAGGAGATGATACATTGGGTAACTCTGCCGCAATAAATTGATGTGCCTTTGCTAAGCTATGCATAAACAGCTTTCACATCAAATCTATGCCTACGCCAGACCAAACCAAACACATTTAATGTTAAACAGACCTGTAGTTTATCAATATTAAACATTTAATCCCAGGAAAAGCCACCCAAACTGAGCTATTGAGGGAATGCTGTTACATCCCTACAAATAATTGGACCTAAAGTCGATCGAAAGCAAATGATATATTATAAAAAAGACATCACACTAAACTTAAGTGATATACCTGTTTTCACCAGAAGCCAAGAGATCAAGCAAATCATTTAATTCCTTTATGGTAAGTCCACCAGAAATCATTCCTTGTCTGCGTTGCAGGACCTGTTTCACAAAAACCGATAAAAATAAAAAATCATTTAACATGAATTATGACCAAAACAACATCATAATATGAGCAAAATGTATATATATATATACCTCGGCGGCCACCATGGGAAAATTTCCAGCATTGTTGGCTCCGCCATCTTTGCGCCAATTCTTAAGTCGAATAGCGTCTTGAGAGTCTTTGGACATACCAAGGGCGTCGACGAGATAGGTGGCGAGGACGTGTTCCTTGAGACCGTAACTGCCTCTTTCTCTGTCAAGAGACGGCAGGATCAGCCTGACGGCGGTGAAGTAGTCAGTGGACTCGCAGTAGGTGTCGAGGAACTTTCGAAACTTGGATCTTTTCTTGGCCGGTGGTTTCGTCTTCTGTATCCAGTTGAATAGACTCACTAAAACGCTAAACTTTACGTCTTCGGTCTTCGCCATTTTTCCTTTCTCCCCCAGTCGGTCTTCGTCTCCGTAACTTGAACGCTCAGCAAGCTTCTTCTACAAATTTTGGGTATATTTTGTGGAATTGGTCGAAAATGACCACATATATATTAAAAAAATGGCTGTATCGGACCTGCTTTAATTAAAAAATAAAAATAAACTAGTTGAACCGGTTACAAGTTTCTAATACAATATTTATCTCATTCTTCTATTGACTTCCATTGCTCTCGGTTCTCAGATCTAGTTCTCACTTTTTTTCTTCTCAAATTGTCTCTATTCGGCTTCCATGTCTGCTCCACCACCTCCTGATCGTCACCTTCAGCAGATCACCATCTTTGCTGTCTCTCACTCTCTTCTCTTCCTCTAAAACAACCAACTCAAAGCACACTCGCTTTCTCAACCCGATGACCACTCCATCGTCAAAGGTATACTGACTCACAGCTGACGCTACCGCCTGTACAATGTGTACGGTAACCTCTTCAAAGTTTCTAGAAAGTATGTTCCTTCTATGCGACCTGTTGGAAGAGGCGCTTATGGTATTGTTTGGTAATATTTCCATTTTTGCCTAATTAATTGCTTCGTTTAGTGTTTTATAAGCTTTTTATTTATTTCAAGTGCCTGTTTAGGTCTTTTTGAAGACCTTGTTGACTTGATCTCTCTTTATACTTCCTTTTTATGTAGTTTGCTTTTAATGAGTATTTAGAAGCACTGGTGCGTGTTTCTACTTCGTGAGCTGAAAGTAATTGTATATTTTGTTTGTTTGTTTGTTGAAATTGATAGTAGTTAAATTTCGTAATTTCACTCTATAACTGAGTTTGATTATTAATATTCGTCAGAAGGTTATATAATATTTTTTAATAATTAAACCCACCCTAGATTCCGATTAAAATATCTTGGTTTCACTTTTAATTTTCCACCGACAATTAGGCAAGTTTCAAGTTTTGTTGTTATCGTGACTTTTAGTACTGGTTTTGGTCATAATGATGATAGATGATAATAGTTTTTAGGTCAATTATTTTGATTTTGTGAAAGGTTTAACTGTATGCTTTAATGGTGAACATGTTACAAGTCATCATTCGTTTTAGCCTTTACCATTTTTTAAGTGAAGTTTTCAGAATTGACTATACATCTATGATTAGCTGATATGTGTGTGTGTGTGTGTGCGCCTGTTGTGGTTGAAGGTGGTAGGTATGGTGATGCTTTGAAATTTTAAACACAGGGAGATGACAAGCTAGTGCTTGTGAGTGTGTGTACATAGACGCTTAATCATTTTGGTCAGTAAGTCCTATCACTTATGTTAACTTGGATTTTCTTTCATATGTTAGGTTGTCCATTCTGTATTTATATTCATTGTGTGTTGAGAGAAAGTGTCTGTTCTCCGGTGGTAGGATAAAAAGTTACATTTTCGGTTTAGTTGACTTGGTTTCTCTTTGTTATCAACTATGTGAAGGAAAATGTGATTTTTTTCATTTCCTTTAGTGCTGTTGTGAATTCTGAGACACGGGAGGAGGTTGCCATCAATAAGATTGGTAATGCATTTGACAATAGAATTGATGCCAAGAGGACTTTGTGTGAAATTAAACTGATTCGGGACCTGGATCATGAAAATGTAAGTCCAGTGAGATCTCTAATTTTTTTATGTTTGTATAATTCAATTAAAACTTGTTTATTTTCTTTCATAACGACTTTGGTTGATATTAGATTTTGAGAGTAAATTCCAAAAATTATCATGTCAGATACGGCTTTTTGCCTAGTTTCTGCTAGCTTACTTTTATGGTAGTATTTTTTTTTTAAAAAAATTGCCTATTGGTTTGGTTGACAATATAGAATCTTCACTGACACTCAGTCTAGCTGGTTTGCCTAGTTTTTGGTTATGAAATGAAATTTTGCAAAAGTTGTGGATCTGTTTTGTAGGGATTATAAGCTTACTGTTTTTTTCTTTATTCTCTACAGGTTATTGACATCAAGGAAATTATACTACCGCCGATGAAGGAGAACTTCAATGATGTATACATAGTTTATGAATTAGCGGATAGTGATTTACATCAAATTATTTGTTCTCACCAAGATTTGACGAATGACCATTGTCAGGTTTGCACCTTTCACTTTTTATTTGCCTTATCAGTTTTTATGTTTATGTATCTATTCAATTAAGTAATTTTGAATGCTTCTTTGATTGTAATCATTAGTTCATTTGCTCATCACCCTCAGTACAGTAATCCTGATCTTGTTTACACTTATGTGTGCTCATGCATGATCAATCCTTTTGTGCAGTGTGAATAATATAGGACCTGTTAACTACATTTTTACTCAAGGATTAGGTAATTCATTTCAGAGTTTCTGATACTCTAATCTTAGTTTTGTCATTTACTTAAATGTCAAGCTTTATGTTGTTAGTTTGGATGGAACAATTTTATGCATTATCTCAGTATGCTTATCTTTCCATGCATAAAGTGATAACTTAATGTGATTATGAGGGTTAAAGGGGTGTCATCATTATATTTCTGCTCTACCTAATGGCTGAATGCATAACCTTGAATTTGAAAAGAGGGACATGTTTCAGTAGGAAACTCAAATCTTTGAGAGATTAGTATGGTGGATGTGAGAAAGTATTTTGTATTTCCTCTAGGAGATGAACAGATAACCGGTTTGATATGTAAAAAGGAGAGATTGTTTGGATATCGAGAACTTTTCCATCACACACAAAAACACTTTTTAATTTCTTGTAATTTTCCATCTTTCTCATGTATTTGGCTAGCAAAAATTTTATTCTTGATAAATGATGGATGGTACATACTCCTATGTGATCACCGCCACATTTATATCTTCTTCTTTGCTTGTTTCTATGTGTTGGTTGCTCTGTTGTGCTATGCTCTAATATTCTTTTTCCCATATGAATTCTAAAAGTTTGAGTTATTTTAATACTTTTCATTATAATCTGAATCAACTTTGCATGATTTCCATCTGTTTTGAATAGCTTATAGGTTCACCTGATGAATTCGACCTTGGCTTTCTATGAAGTGATAATGCAAGAAGATATGTCAGAATGCTTCCCCAGTTCCTAAAGCAAAAAAATTCTGTTAGATTTCCTAATGTGTCTCCAGGTGCTGTAGATTTGCTGGAGAAGATGCTCGTCTTTGATCCGAACTAAAGCATTACAGGTACCTTGCTATAGACTTATAGAGAGCATTATGCCTTTGACTGTTGATTTTGGCATTTTGATAACTTTAGAATTGAAGATTCATGAAGCTCTATGACTGATTTTCAGTTTGATTAGGATAAAGAATTATATGCTACATCAATTTGTTTGTCGTTTTAGTGTGACAAATTATAATCATATGTGCTTATTTTGAGTCAACGTTCATGTGGACTATCAGTTCTCCTTTTTCTCAACAACCCTTTATCTTTTTACATCATTGTTTACAGTTGATGAGGCTCTATGCCACCCATATCTTGCCCCCCTTCATGATATCAATGAGGAGCCTATTTGCCCATGGCCATTCAGTTTTGATTTTGAGCATCCATATTTTACTGAAGAAAATATTAAGGAGCTCATCTATAGGGAAACTGTAAATTTCAATCCCGATCCAACTCATTGAGGTCGGTGATGTGGTTTGTGTTGCATAAGCTTGAAATGTATCACATGGTTCTAATTTGCAAGCGGACCATATTTGACCCATTAGATCCTTCAATAGTACAAGGGTAAAAGTCACTCAATAGCTTTTATGAATATTCATTTTTGTTCAGAACAATAGCTCATAAGTTTAATTATTATTATTTTTCAATCTCCACGGGATAGATAATTAGTTATAAATTACCATGTCCAACTGTTGTGGTTAAGAGAAATGTGATAGATAGAGGTTTCTTGTGAGTTGTATTGTAATTTAACTTTGACGATTGAAAAGATGAGGTAATTGTTATATGGAACCAACGCTGGGTTACTGCTATCAGAATTCTACTTGTAAAGAAGAAGAAAAAATGTTAGTTTGAGCTAGTAATTATTCATGTATAATTTGAGCAGTTATTATCTAGAGTAAACCACAAAATTTGAATGTGGCAGAAATAATGGTCAAGGAGGGATGATAATTTACAACTTCATGTTGCCATCATATTTGAATGTTTCTTCAAAAACATTTTTGATTCATTAGCAATGGAGGCCTTTCTTTGATATATCTTCAAAATCGTTCCATCCTATGGTGCTTTTTTCTTACAAAATTGCTGCAAGCCTCTTCTTGTTAGGGCACAAGTTAGGAGCATGCCTACCACCATAGTAAGTTCGGAATCCAGACACTAAAGATGATAGCTGGCTCCCAGAGTTGGTCATGGCAAAGACATCAGCAGTTACACATGCTATAAAATCAAGTGCTGCCATCTGCACACATAGCAATTTTCTACCATGTCAGGGAACACAAACTTCCATAATTAAACAAAGTTAGTAACTCTAATATGTAGTAAAGAATCTGTTATGATTATAAAAGAGTAAGCTATGACTATACTAATTTACCTGAGATGAAAATTTTCTAAAAGATTCGAGTTCATTCGGTATAAGTAGTGTTTCCTTGGTAACCAAATTCGGATAGAGGCTCGTTAAAGGATGCATCCATGATTTTCCTCCATATATACTAGAGCAACGAAATAAAAGTAAGTTCCAATGTCGTCAGGTTTTGCCAGACCTTTAAGATAAAACGTCAAATAAAATGTCCAAGATAAATGCGACCCTAGGTTCAAGTCAGGCTCTATTAAGACTTATCTATTAAATTAATTGATTAAGCGTGGTTTAGAAGCTTATTTAGTGAAGAAGAAAGGTCTCTCTTCCCGTCTCCCGATCACAAAAGTGAAAGCTAAAATTCTTACAAGCATGTATAACACAAACCTTCGATATGGGATAAGTCCATGTAAAAACACATATAATGGGAAAAAATGGATGGGAATATTACATATTTTGCCAACTGACAATAACTCCCGCAACAACAAAAGTTATATTATAAATAGTTAATAAAAAGATGAAAATATAATATAAATTTCACTTTCACCATGTAAAGATAAAAAACAAAACAAAACTCTAATAGATTCTTCACTTTCAGCTGAATAAGATTACTGGAGCCGTAAACAAGGTTACCATTGCAGTGAAAATGTTACAAGTCAAAATTTTAAAATGTAAAAGGTGGTTACCAAAGCCGTAAAATGGTTACTGGAGTCGTGAAAAATGTTACCAATACCGTGAAAATGATTACAAGTCAAAAGTTTAAAAATAAAAAAGTGGTTACCAAAGCCGTAAACTGGTTATTGGAGCTGTGAAAATTGTTACCATCATCGTGAAAGTGGTTACAAGTCAAAAGTTTAAAAATTATAAAGTGGTTACCATTGCAGTAAAATGGTTACTAAGGCCGTGAAGATGGTTACCTAAGCCGTGAAAATGATTACAAGTTAATATATTATAAAATATAAAATGGTTGCCAAACCCGAATATATGGTTACTAGTGCCGTGACAATGGTTATCAATGTCGTGAAAATGGTTACAAGTCAAAATTTTAGATATTAAAAAGTTGTACCAGAGCCTTAAAATAGTTACTAGAGCCGTGAAAATGGTTACCGTAGCCGTAAAAATGGTTACAAGTCAAAAGTTCAAAAATTAAAAAGTGATTACCAAAGACGTAATGGTTACTAGAGCCGTGAAAATGGTTACCATCATCGTGAAAATGGTTACAAGCCAAAATTTAAAAAATTATAAAATGGTTACCATTGCCGTAAAATGGTTACTGGGGCCGTGAAGATGGTTGACTGCGCCGTGAAAATGGTTACAAGTCAATACATTATAAAATATAAAATGGTTACCAAACCCGAATAAATGGTTACCAATGCCTTGACAATGGTTACCAATACCGTGGAAATAGTTACAAGTCAAAATTTCAAATATTAAAAAGTTGTTACCAGAGCAGTAAAATAGTTACCAGAACCGTGAAAATGGTTACCATAGTCGTGAAAATGGTTACAGGTCAAAAGTTTAAAAATTTTAAGTTGTTACCAAAACCGTAAACTGGTTACTGGAGCCGTGAAAATGGTTACCATCATCGAGAAAATGGTTACAAGTCAAAATATTTAAAAATAAAAAATAGTTACCAATGCCGTATAAATGGTTACTAATGCCATGAAAGTGGTTACTATTGCCGTGAAAATTGTTACAAGTCAAAATTTCAAAATCAAAAAGTAGTTACCAAATCCGTAAATGGTTACTGGAGCCGTTAAAATGGTTACCATCGCCGTGAAAAAAGTTACAAGTCAAAATATCAAAAATTTAAAAGTGGTTACACAAACCGTAAAATAGTTACCGGAGTCGTGAAAATGGTTACCATCGCCGTGAAAATTTTAAAATTATAAAAATATATATGATTTATTTATTTATTTTAATTAAATATATTTTTTAATTATATTAAATTTTTTATTTAGGTTTTATTTTAATTTTAAAATTTTGTAAACATAAATTTAAAGGAGTTGGAAACAATTTTTTTTTAAAAAGATTTTTTTGGTGACAACCGGTTGAAAACCGACTGTCCCTTCATTTTTTTTAATATTATTGTTGCCACTATTCATGGCTGTACGGTGCAGCCAACTGCACAACAGCCACTCCCCATATATGTGGCCAATAATTATTTTATCCCTGACTTTTCAGGAAACATCAAAATCCCCCTGCCATTACAAAGTCCGGCTAAATGAGTAAAAAAATACATTATTACTATATTTTCTAGGGGGCTTTGCAAATATAACATTTCCTAACATTCATTTTTAGGAAATAGCCCATTGGGGAAAAATTGTATATATGTCCTTTCCTAACATTTTCTTTCTAGGAAATAGCCTTTGTAAGACAATAATACTCTCCATAATCAAACCGTACAAAATGACAAAATTACCCTTCATAAATGTGTAAGGACAAAACTGCCATTGTCTTCTTCTCCTTCGGTTGACTGACAAAAATAAATTTTCTTCTCCATCATTCTAATGCAAGAAATCCATAGAAGGGAAGTCACTACTATTCAAATCCAATACTCAATATTTCCATTTGAAATCCCATCGTCCTTACCGTCGACCGGAATACACTGCTCTTCAAATCCCGTTATCATCTCCGGTGGAATCTTGTCCCCACTGTAATCTTTCTGTCGACTGGCATCTTCACAGTGGTTGCCACTTCCTTCAATCAAGCTTGAATCAAGGTTCACTATCAAGCTTGAAATCTAGCATACCAATTCAATGTAAGTCTTGAACTCACACTAAAGTTTGAAATGCCATCCTCTCCTCTCGTTTTTTGTTGTTGTTTAATTTTGAAATGTAACATTGACCATGATTCAATTCGTTCTCCTCTGGGCCTATTTCTTTTTTGTATGTCGTATTGTTCGTTGTATATAAGATGTTTGATGAAATGCCACATCAAGCTTTTAAGAGGCAATATTGTTGTAGTTAAGGTGTTTGATGAAATGGCACTGCTAGTTTGTTTACAGATTTATAGAGTTGTATGGTTTGGTGAGGATAAGGTTTAGGAAATTCGTATGTGTTTTTATGATGGTTTATGGTGTATTTATATTTGTTTGTGTTGATCGGTGTTGAACCAAAACTTTCGGTGTTGTTATTGATTTTGGGGGTTATTGATTTTGTTACTGGTTATTGTGGGGATTTTGAAAACAGAAGATGATAAGCCTATGAGGAATGTTGTAGGCCTGAGAACCATACCTAGGCCTAAAAGAATTGTTTCTAGGCTCTCACCTAAACTGAATTATAGTAATTGTTGTTATAATATTGTTATTGACTGAAATGGTTTTTTTTTCTTTCTAAGGTCTAAGGATACCATGTCTTGGTTGTTAGTTCAGTGCGATGAGCATTGGAAGGGTAATCGATTAACTGGGCATATTTCTTTTTCACTATGTCTAACAGAAAAAGACAACGGAGCATACGATAAATTGGTAGAAAGGATATACCATCGGACATGGGTTAGTAGAGACAAAGTAGAGACAAAGCTAACTTCGCATGTGAAAACAGGGGTTGATACAGTGCCATTGTCAATTATGAGTGACGACGATGTGGAGTTTGTGGTTATTCATAAGGAAAAAGGTTGGGTTGATTTTGACAACAAAAATGAATTTCGACCTCTAACAAATCAAATGCAATCAAAATGTACGGTCTCTCCTATTAAACCCACCGAGAATCCATGTTCTCTGGTGAGTGCTCCAAACTATAAATTAGTCAGTGGCAGCAATAATCAGCTTGCATCCCAATCTCTACTCGAATTTACATCAGCAGACAATAAATAGGGATGCCAGCATCTACTACCAAGCATGCAGTAGTGGATAGTTCTAAAAGCATAGATACTTCTAGAAGATCTGATAGTTCAACAGTGATATAGAATATATGATTGGTGGTGATGATGATCATTGTGGGGTAACGACAATAGTTCTTGGAACAAAAGAACGAGGGGTAGTAGCAACACCCTACAGTTTTTCACCTTTCATCAACACACGGTGGACAGTATCAAGTTCAGAGTTTTACTCAATACCAGATGTTCAATCAGTGGATGTGTTTCAAAATTCAGGTGATAAAGGTCCATTATACAAAGGACAAATGTTCAAGGACAAGACTACATTGAAGCAAGATATAGGGTCGTATGCATTTGCAGAGAGGTTTGAGCACAAGGTTCACGATCTTCTAATACACGATTCACTACTGAATGTACACAGAGAAGTTATGGTTGGGTTCTTCAGGTATGGAAGTTGAATAGGGGGACTTATTAGCATGTGAAGGAGTTCGTTAACGAGCACACATATGAAAGAAATGACAACTACAATGATGAATTTAAACCTGTAAGTGCCGATGTGATAAGGGATTCGTTTGTAAGTAAATATCATGATCCCGACGTATCATCCGACCTAAAGATATTGTTTTTAAGATGAGGGAGTAGCATGGCATACACCTATCATATAACAAAGCCTACAGGTCGAATGAGCACACTTTGAATCAGGTATTTAGGGGTCCGTGGGAATCCTTTCAGAGGTTGCTGTCTTATTTTTATGTTTTGGAACAAGCGAACCCCGGGACTGTGACAAAGATCAAGACCTACTCGTAAAACTGGTTTAAATATGGATTCATGGTAATTTGAGTCTCTATAGAGGGGTTCAATTATGTTATTAGGCCAGTTATCTACATCGATGCTACCCATTTTAAGGCTAGGACCATGGGTGTTTTGTTAGTTGCGGTGTGCAAAGACAGAAACGAGATGATATTGTCTTTGGCATTTGGGTTTGCAAACTCTGAATGCATAGAGTCGTGGACTTGGTTTTTGAAGAAACTCCGTAAATTGATCCAATATCTGGACCGTGTAATGTTAGTTTTGGATCGGCGTAATGGTATATTCAATGCAATGGAAGCCATATTCCCAGATGCAGCACATGGGATTTGTGCATATCACTTAGCACAAAATCTCAAAAGATTTTGCAAGCAGAGGGATGATGTCATTTCGCTCTACTACCGTGATACGTATGCATACCGTATTAAAGATTTTGACTGTTTAATGACTGAGTTGATAGAAACCTACCATGAGGTTTACGATGAGTTGTAGAGCGTTGAGATAAATAAGTTTTCACGTGCACATAGTCCTAGAAAGAGGTACTTTTTTATGACCACCAACATTGCTAAATCAATGAATTCTTGTCTAGTTACAGTCCAAAAATTACCTATCACAGCAATGGCGGAATGTATCAAAGATATGTTGCAAATGTGGTTCTACGATTTTTTGATAAATGCATGTGAAATGTCTACATACTTGACAATGTTTGTAGACGAACACATCAAAGATAGGACAAATATTGGACAACGGTGTGAGATTCACCCCATTCACTTTTAAAAATTTATGGTAGACGACAAATGGAAGGAAACAACCGTCGACCTTGACGAACATTCTTGCTTATGCCGTGAATGAGATTTAGATGACTTGTCGTGTTCTCATGCAATGGCAGTAGCTAGGTATGCTTCCCAATCTTTTAATTCTGTACATTTATCTGTTGTAGTTGATTTTATAAACTTAAATTTCTCTTTGTTGGTTTGTTATGGCCTAGGTTCAAAAGAGTGTCAATCAACTCACTTGTTTCCGACCTTTACACAACATGATTTCTTAAACATGCTGATGAAATGGGTGTCGGCGCTGTTCTGGATCCTGAATTTTAGGTCATTCCTGATGCAATCCGGAACCGTATTGTATTACCATGGGAGAAAAAAATCTACCGAGAAGACCAAAGAAATTGAGGATACCGTCTGCTGGGTAATAAAAAAATCTACACAGGAGCCCATATGTTTACTCGCCACACCATTAGTTGGTAGTGGTTTACAGATAAATTAAAGTTTGAATCCCATTGCCACCAATCCTTCATCTTCTTCCTTCGTCAAACACGTAAATACATATTCTTCTTCTTCTTCACGTGTTCTAAAAAAAGATAACTTAGGTTTCTTCAATATTTTTGGCTGTGTATACTGGTTAACACCATCTTTCAGAACATTCCGTACATTAAAGCCACGACATAAACCCATTTTTTTCGAACCCGATTCCTTTCTCACTTCTCTTCGATTTATAGAGATCTGTAAACCGTGAGAACACCAATAAAGAAGAATTCTGTTTATGTGATTTTCCAAATAAGGAAAACATGTGTGTTCTTGGCTTAAATGTCATGAGCAAGAATATCGTTTTCCAAAGGCATCTTACAATAAGTTTAACTCAACCGATGAAGCATATAAGGCGATAAGTAGCCATCCCGTATATCCAAGCCATTCTTGGCCTCAATCTTCTGTGAATGTTGCTGAAAAGGTATCTGAGTAGGGTGAAAGAAATGGTGTGATATTGTTTTTATTTTTATTGGTATTTATTTTGGGAGTTATAGTAGGCAAGATTGTTTGAAAGATCTTATTTATTATGTTCTGCTAGTATGAGTAATGAAGTAATGTATTTATTTGTTCTGTTTTGTATGTGTTGATTGCAAATGTTATTTTTATTTTATTTTTGTTATGATTAATGAAGGAATAAATTGTGTGAAGCATGTGAAAACAAAACCAATAACTTTCATTAACTTGTTAAACGTTACAACATGTGAAAAACAAACAAAACAAAATGTAAGATTGAAATGTGTTCCGGTGTAGTAGGCTTATTCGGTGTGTTTTTGTTCAGAATGATGGTGGAATGTTGAATTCCATCAACTTCTTCTACATCCTTTCAACAAGTTTGTAGAGTCCACTGAGTTCGTTGTCCCTCGTTTCAATCTCAACGGTTAAGTTGATGATTTCAGCTTCTAGATTCTGGAATCTCCCTACCAGAATAGTATAATCATCAAGTAGCCATTTCGAATTTTCACTTTCCTTGATGATGGTCTCCTCAGCCATTGCAACCCTTTCATGCATCACTTCAAAAATAACGTTTATCTTGTGACTACTCATGTTGTTTGCTTCCATTTCCACTTGTAAGAATGAAGTGATCAAACAAATGACTCAAGACTTTTGCGACCATTAACTAACCCATATATGATTTTATAGTGGAACAAGGGGATAACCCATAACTCTCAAAATTGAACCATTGTAACCTTTATATTTGAAATGCAATTGTGCCTTAAATGAACCATTGTGCCTTAATATTAAATTTTCACAGTTATTGGACATATACATGAAGTAAGAATGAAGTCGGTGACTGGGACCGTTGTTTATGATTACAATTATCTTAAGCCTGGGAACAAATATCCAAGGCTTACAAGAGTTGTTCCCAAGCATAATACATTTTTTCACTTTTTATTTCATTATATATATATATATATATATATATATATATATGTATGCATCTACTGTGAATGAGTCTGGGGTAAAGTCAAATTCATTGTGCCTTAATATTAAATTTTCACAGTTATTGGATATCTTGTTTATGACTACAACTCTACTATGTCTGGGAACAACTCTCTAAGGCCTACAAGAGTTGTTTCCAGACATAACATAATTTTGCATTGATTTATTCTATTATATATATATATATATATATATATATATATGTATTCAAAAAATGTGAATGAGTCTCTCGTTAAAGTAAAATTTATTGTGCCTAATACATTTTCATAGTTATTGGATATATACATCAAGTACACCATAAACAGGCGACTGAGACCATTGTTGATGACTACAAGTCCTCTAAGCCTGTGAACAAATCTCCAAGGCATAGAACCCCTGTTCCACGACCTAAAACAATTTTCTAAGCCAAAAATACATCATAAACAGGCGACTGGGACCATTGCTGTTGACTACAACTCTCCTACGCCTGGGAACAAATCTCCAAGGTCTATAAGACTTGTTCTAAGGCATAACACAATTTTCCCAGGCCAAAAATATACATAAACATTCCATGCAAAACATTCTCAACCTAAATACATCATCATATAAATATTCCCTGCAAAATATTACCCCACTCTATGGGGAATTACGGAGTTGGCCATTGCTGAAAATGTCAACTGCAATGGCCTTACGAATGTTTTTTATATTCTTTTGTCTAAATATTAATTTCCATGGAGTTGGTACTCCAGCCATAATTAACTCGGCCTACTTCATTAAAAATACACCACAATTAACTCGGCCTACTTCATTAAAAATACACCACAACTGCTCATGTAAGATGATGAGGAATGTATTACATAAGTTTCTTTAGGAAAGTAAAAAAAAAAAAAATAACAAGTAAATAAATATATCAAACATACCTATCATTTTGTTGTGGAATGAGATCACTGTGCATGCTTTCAGCTTTGAATGGGATTATATGAGGTTCCATTTTCATTTCTCAGTAATAACCGACATGTTTTAACATTGATGGCAATAGGTAAAGCAGGCCACGAATGTCCTTCCATTGTGAACTAAGTCCGCTTCTCTGTTCATTCAATGAGTCAAAGAGTAGAACCTTTCCTTCCGTTAGAAGTACATGACATAATACTCAATGACCGGGAAGGTGGCACGGAATGAGCACCTGTATATATAACAGATAAAAATCATTAAAGGAAATAGATAATGACAACACAAAGTCATTACCAACAACTTACTGAATCCATTTGCCACCAAGGTTGATGGTATAACAGTTCATGCCCTGTTACATGTCTGAGGATGTCTAGACTTGGTTCTTAATCTATAGGGACGAACTCTGGATAGTCTTCCTAAACATTGATCTTGTTGTTGACCATTTTTTTCCCTATCTCTTTTTTGTTGAGGAGAACCAGCTTTTTTCGACTGACTTCTTTCCTCATCATCCTTCTCAAATTGTGCTATTTCCCTCAAGTTGTCAAACAATTTCATTTCTATTGCCCACTTAATGTTTATGCTTGTCTATTATAAAAAAAAAATACAATCATTTAACATAATTCCTAGACTGATGGCAACCAGTCCTAGGCTTATATTAATCAATCAAAGGCTAAAATACACATGCATTATAACACAGTTTCAGATACATGCATAATCAAATTTTCATATACCATATTATATAACTAGAGTAATACTTATAAAGAAAGACATGTTGACCAATCTAATATTTTGCATGTAACTCAGCTCAGGGCTCGAACGCCTCTTCCACAGGATATCAAAGTAACTACGAATGTGCTATGTAAATGCAGTGATGTGCATTACGAAATAAGTTACATAAAGCCTTAATTAGTAGGAAAAAAATAGACAGTTAATTATGTTACCATATCAGAGATCCATTTTTTGACGTTGACCATGTCTTGAAAATATTGACGTGTCATGGATAGGATTTGACCCGTATAAAAACTAATAAAAAATGAATATATTTCATTATAATAAATAAACAAAGTTGAATACATTGAAAATCATGGCAATGAAACAGCTTACGGAGATGGAATATTACCTTACTTGGTCGTCGTTCTTGAGGAAAGATTGTGAACTTAACTAACTTTACATCTTCCTCGTTTGACTTTGTCTTCTTTGACTTCTTCAGCATTGGATTTGTGTAGGGGCTTTCAAGCTACCTTTACCCCTTTCGACCCCTCTGTTTGTCTACATCTCTGTATTCGACATTGGGGTCGGCCTCAGTAAGTGCTATCACACTACTGGGCAAGATCTGACCAATAAAACACACGGACAGGGATGGATATTATTCCTCACCAATGACGGAATTTCCTTCCAAGTCTTACATACAAACAATATATGTACTAAGGTACAAACAATTGATAAGAAAACATATACATCACAAAAACACTATTATTATTTTGTTACCGAGCCTAGGAGAATTATTCTCAGGCTTACCAAATTGATCCCAGGCCTAAGGGAATTATTCCCAAGCCAAACAAATTGATCCCAGGCCTAAGGGAATTGTTCCCAAACCTACCAAATTAATCTCAAGTCTAAGGGAATTGTTCACAGGCCTAAGGGAATTGTTCACAGGCCTACCAAATTGATCTCAAATCTAAGGGAATTGTTCCCAGGTCTAAGGGAATTGTTCTTAGGCCTACCAAAATGATCTCAGGCCGACCAAATTGCTTCTAGGCCTACAATATTCTTCCTAGGCCTAACACATTGTTCCCAGACAGAACAGATTTGTTCCCAAGCCTCAACTATATACATGACATAACCACTACATGACCCACTTATAGATATACATGACAAATTCAGTATTATTTATAGAATATACCTCGTCCATCCGATCACCCTCGATTGCAATAGACCCAGCACCATTAACACCCTTAACACCAGCCTCATCTTCCTTACCAACCTTACCAACAACCACATCTTCCTTACCACCCTTACTAACAACCACATCCTCCTTACCAACAATCTCATCCTCACCAACAACCTTATCTTCATCGATATCCTCCTTACCAACAAAATCATCTTCACCAACATCCATATAACCAACAGTCTCATCACCATCACCCTTATAACCAACAACATCATCGCCAACACCCTTACCATATTTTTCAACATCAGCCTCCTTAGCAACACCTTTATCATCTTGTTCACTAACAACCTCCTTACCAACAGCCTCTTCACCAATACCCATATCACAAACAACCTCATCATCTTGGTCAGCCTCATCATCTTGCTGACCACCCTTCTACACTTCAACATCAATAAATAAGTGAAAAACTATTATAATATAAAAGTATTAATAATATAATTTGTGAAAACTTTATATCTAACCTTCTCGTCCTTACTAATTTTTATAAATTCTCTTGTACAGAAGGCAATGATACATTTCTCGGATGCAAGTATATCAACATATAGTTCTGGGATTGTGGATGACACATGAATTATGCAATAATTAATACAATGCATATAAGAATAACATACTACAAGTCTAAAACCAAATAATGTAGATGCTACCATACCTTAGATTTTCCATCGGAGACTATAAGCTTCTTAGAAGGGGGGAATATTCTCCCAAAAATGTTCTTCTATTTCTCCCCACAGAGCATCCTATCTTCTTTAGAACATGAGCGCCAATCCCATCACTGTCATTGCCGATCTGATAATCATCAATTGCATCCTTATAACCAAGGTCTTGTTTCTCTTCACTTGTATGTAGAAAAAAAGCTAATTTCTCCCTCTTCTTTTTAGTTAATGTCTCACAAACATATTTAAGGTTTAATAATTTGAAGTAATATGTTCCTTTTTCATAGGTTTCAACTTCATAAGGGAATAAAGCCATCTGCATATCAGGAACAAACACTTGCTAGTGAATTTCTACAAATAATTAACTAAAAACAAAGGGTCATTAAGTACACACCGATGCATTGAATTTGGATTCAATTTCTGAAATTCTTGCAGTAAATTCCCATCTAGTGAACTGAGGATAGCCTGTATCAATTCTCTTTCTCACGTTATTATCAAGATGAATTATCCTCTCCATGGCCCATACCCATACAATTTAAACTAACAAATTTCAATCAATGTTTTTTAATCCAACAAAGTATGATATGAGAAACACTAAAATAAAGTTTGATAACATGCTCAATTTTTCTAAAACATAACTGAAGTACTAGAGGGAATTCGGACAAATTGTAGGTGTAATACTTTGATTTTTGTTCATTCTTCTTTTTTCTCCTTTTCTCTTTCCCATTTCCTTTCTCTTTCTTCTTTGCTTCACCTCTCAGTTGGGACAACCTTTTGTTCAGTACACCTTTAAAAAATGTAGTGTAAAGCTGAAGATGTATGAATCCCCGTGGAAACTTTTTAAATTCTTCTTCATTTCAACTAATGAGAACAGCCACCCGGAGATAGTTGTGGTCCGTTTGTCATCAGTGCCAAAGAATTGGCTTACCATATATATACTCAACATCTTGTACGCATCTTGAATCTGTTCGGACTTCATTTTGCTCAATGTGGTGCACAATACCTCTACAGTTGGCCTTTTCCCTTTGAAAATTCTGCTAAGCATAGAATCCTTTGGAACTTCGTTGTTGTTAGCAAAACCTTTGGGCAACTGTCCCATTTTCAAGCCGCTGCATAAACAAAATTCTTCTTGGCCAAACTGGGCTTTCGACTTCCCACCCGAACCACATCTCATATTCTCTCAATCCTTTCAGGTGAATGATTTCTCTTCTTAAAATATTGTGTATCAATTGCCCGCACAGTATCAATGGTTCTTTCAACTCCAAATATATGTCGAAGGGGCCCTCCTTGAATTTTTCCTCCAACCCAAATTTTTTTAGCACTGACTTCAACTCTGTAATCATACATTTTTTGCTTTCGCTATTAACTCTGATGAGAACCCAACTCTCATGGTCTGGGAACCTCCATAAGTCTGTATTCGCATTTTTCGGTATCTAAACAATGAAAACAAAAATAAAACATCAGTCCTAAGCTTACAAAAATATCTCTTAGGCTCAAATTTATGAATGTATCATAAGCAACAATAATACTAAGCTTATGAAAACATTCACATACTCATAGGCCATGAATGCATCAGTCTCAGGTTTATGAAAATAAGTTATAGGCTTAAAATTAAAAATGTTATATCATTCCCAGGCTTAACATCAGTACTAGGCATTCATAGCAAAAACATCAGCCTCATGTTGAAAATTATGATTGTATCATCAGTCTTAGGCTTATCAAAAACATTCAGAGAAACATCAGTCCTACATGCATCATCCATCCCTCTACCCTACATTTATGAGAATCGTTCATAGCCTAAACATATGCGTTCACCATTACATGCAACATCAGTCATTTGCTCTATAAACGTTTTTCTTTTTTCCCTCCCACTATAAATTTCTAGTGTAGTTCATGTCAATAAATTAAACAGGAGAACAATCTAATACACAAACAATAACAAAATCCAATATTCATCCCAAAACACAAACAGTAACAGACTTGGATATTATCCCAAAACACAAAGAATAACAAATTCCAATAAAATATAGAAATTTGAAGAAATTAGTACCTTCAAATTGGTTTGCGTTCTTTCTAGGGTTTGGGCGCTTCGTTAAATGGCAATGGCGATGACGATGGCGGCGATGAGGATGACAACGACAATGATGACCAGGACAACGACGAGCTTTTGCTTCTCCTTCCTCTATCTATTTCTCGTTTGTTGTTGTTTGGGCTTGCATATTGTCTAGAGTTTGGTTGCTTGGTTCTATGCCGACGGCGATGACGTCGATGACGTCGATGACAATTATGACGATGACGACAACGAAGACCTTTTGCTTTCTCCTTCCTCTCACTTTAGGTTCTGGTTGTTCTTGTTGTAGGCACAGAACATGAGACCGTTTGAATTAAAATGGTTTTGGTGTTGTTGATTGAAGTTTTGTTTGAAATAAGAGGGCAATATAGTCATTTTATGGGAAATCATATTCGGAAGGGTAATTTAATCCACTTGATCAGGTTTTATTTGTTCTAAAATTTAAGGAGGGTATTTAGGGCATTTCGACACCAGGGCCTCTTAAGGGCATACTAGTAAATGAGGTTGGCAAAACGACTATTTCTTAGAAAATGAATGTTAATAAAGGCTATTTCCACTATTTTTTATATATATATAAAAAAAAACAAAAAGACAAGTTAATAATATATATAATTTAACTACTAATAATATTTCTTTTTACTCTTACAATATATTAAAAAAATAAGTTTTCTAAACAATTTCACTAAATACATAATATTAATTATTTTTTTTCCTTAATCCAATTTTCAATTATTGCTACCGAATGTGTTTTCACATTTTGAAAACATAAAAAATCAATTCCTCATTTTAAAACAAAAAATGTTTACCGAACATGTCCTAAACTTTTTTTGTTTTTTTTTTAAAGTATTTCCAATTGAGTGATGTTTGACAAAAGGTGTCAATCGGATCGGATTCGGATAATCCAAATATGATGTGTTTCGGATTTTTTGGATTTTGATTGATTCTGACCCGAAATATTTTGGATCTGATTCAAATAGGATTTTCTCTAAAAAAAAGTCTTCCAATCGGATATTTCGTACTGGATCAGATATGTATTTTTATAGATTCAGATCGGACTCAAACTCATAGTTGGACATGGAAATTTTCGGTTCAAATTTGGACTTTTTTGGATTTTTTTTTTAAACAATTTAAATTGAACATTGTCAGTTTTTTTAATAAAAAAAAATAAAAAATGTTCTATATACAAAGCATATGCACTCTGGGTGGTTTTTCTAAAAATTATTTATTGCAATGGCTAACAACCTAATTATATATATATATATATATATATTAACATAAATAAAATATAACTTATTATAAAATTGACAAAAAAATATATATTACAGTAAATCGAATGGGTTTTGATTACATTACTGAAGCCAAAATACATCTCAACTAGGTGGGCACCTACAAAGCTACCAATCATTTGCATTTTCCACCCAAACATTACATTCGATCCATAATGTTTCCATTTTCTCAATTCCTACGCATATTCAAATATGAATCAAGACTTAAGAGTATAATCAAATTTCCAAAGTAGTTTTCACACTTTCAAGTTTTTGAACTCTGCTTTCAATAGTGCTTGCTAGTCTTGTTCTTTTTCTTCCGCGGCCTCCCAATCTCTAATGTACATCACAGCTTCCAAACTATCTACACCCAATTTAGTCTTTCTATCGGTCATTGTCCTGCTACATGCTTTAAAAGAAAATTCCGATGCAACTGTAGACACCGGAGGAGTAAGTAGATCACATGTCATGATGAAGAGCACATGATAACTACTATGATGTATTCTCCACCAATGCAAAACATCAGAGTCATTTAATTCTTTATTTTTTATATAATAAATATAATCGGGATTGCTTCTAATAAATAACAATATAATAAATATTGTTCATTTAATTCTTTATCATTGTTTAATTTTGTTTCCATAATATTACAAATATTCGTAAAACAAGGATTGCCTCTATGATTTTTGAAAACACATGAAATCGATCATAAACATTTCAATGCTTCATTTGTAATTGGTTTGTAAAAAGAAGAACATGTCAAAGTGGCTTTATAAAAAATTTCTAAAAATGCCATCAACTCAAAATCTATTTTCCAATCATCATTAGTAATCATGTCATCATTTTCATATATATATTAAAATGAACTAATAATATTTGCACAACTAACACATGAACATAATATAATATATGTAGAATTCCAACGGACTTTCATATAACCAGAAAACATTTTTGGTGGTTTATTCGTTCATACACAATACTCAACAAACTCCTATTTTAGATAGACTACATAAATACTTTCAATGGCATTTTTCAATTTGAATAGAAATCAATTTTAACTCATCTAGCACAATCAAATTTATATTATGACATACACATTTCATATGTAATAAAGATTTACCTTTTGGAGGGGTAGAAGTAAACAATTTAATAGCAGAATTATTTACATATGCATTATCAAATGTAGTACTTACAATTTTATCATGAATATGCAATTTAAAAAATATTAAAAATGCAATCAAAAATGGCTTTTCCGGGGTGCAAACATTTTAATCAGCAAAAGCAATTATTCTTTTTTTTTCTTTTGCCAATTTTCATATATATATGGTGAGATGTCACACAAATATAATCGACCTTATTATTAGTCGTGCATAAATCAGAAGTAATCGAAACTACTCCTTGAAATTTGTCAAAATTATGAATTAACTGTAATTGTAAAGTTTTAAAAAGTTTAAGAATATCATCTTTGCAAGTATTTCTACTTATAGGATCAAGTGAAGGATTTACATACCTACGTATGAATTTTATGAAATGTTTGCATTTGATGATCATAAAAGGCAATTTTGTACATGAAATGTATTGAGCTAAGCCCTCATGCATGTATGATATTGGAAATGGTAAGTTCACATTTTTCATTTACCGCCATTTGAGTTTATGTTGGTTCGACTCATCTTTGTTTAGCCGAGCACATGTTAGCATGTGCTTTGAGATGATCGACACCTTTTGATGAATCGCCCGAAAATTCTTGTTTACAGTAGACACATATAGCTATCAGTGTAGGTTGACTATTAACCATACGTTCTACCTTATCCAAATGCACCCGCCATTCTACCTTTCCATTTTTTAATGGACGAGCTTCAGAAGAAGGTTGGTTATCGTTTCTGGCGTGATCTCGTAGAAGTGTTTGGAGTAGTGCTAGTACTGGTTGGTTGGGTCTAGGAAAGGGAATGTGAGACTTCATGCACATTGGAACTACCAATGCCAACGAACAATACAACTAAGCATGTGTCTAATTAACCTAAAGAGGGTGAATAAGTTTTAATCAAATTAATTACCAACTTTTTGAATTAGTCAATATTAGCAAATTACCCAACAAAGACAAATAAACAATCAACGAATTTAAAGTGCTGAAATCAATAAATAACACATTGAATTGTTTTACTTGAGAAACCTTCCAACTAGACAAAACTCACTGGCTATCCTTCTAGCCACACACGATCCTCAAATCCAGTATATATAATGATGTTTACAATCTAGGTTGACCTCTAGTCACACCATTCTCGGTTAATAACCTACCACTTCTAACCAACAGGATTTTATAATGATTCTTGATTAATTGCTTATGCACTAACCACTTAGTCACAAGACTTGACACTCAATGAAGAATTAAAAATAATCTAAGTGAATATATGAATATTATATATGCAATAGAGTGCAAGAAAAGACATTAAATGCTTAATTGGATGTTGAGATGCAAAACTAACAACCTAATTATCAAACAAAGCCAAATCAACATAAGTGGTCACAAAATATAGCAAGGACAATAAATGCAATCAATAAGTCTTAATCAACAATGTCTAAATGCAAGACATAGAGACTTAGCTAGAGGGCAATAATGTCATAAATGCTAACTATCACAAACAAAACCCAACAATCAACATAAAAATCTCAACTTGCAAATAAAAAGATAATCTTGATGCAAATAAGTTATGAGTGAGATTTCTTGTTAAGCAAGAACACTAGAATGAGTGAAGATGGTGTTCTACTTATCAAGTCATGTATGTTGATGAAGACTGAGACTGTAAGTTCCTCATATTTTGATTGGCTTATGTCGTTGACAAACCACATTGAAGATTTTCTTGTAAGGGTAAATTAGGCCTCCTTGTTCGTGACCAAGCTTCGATGACATTGTCAATCTCAAGAACACTTTTGTTAATAGCCAAATTTGGCTAAGGACCAAAGGGAAATTTTCCACTTTCCCAGCCTGAGTATAAGCCCGAGATTACTCACCATGGAACCCCAAGTCCTAGGGTAAAGTTGTGGGGGCTACCCAGCAAAAGCTAGGAAGGGTCATCGAGCTCTGAAAGCAACCAAGATGGAGCCTGACATGATAGGATCAAGCTCCTTACGCTGAAACAGGAATTCAGGGAAAGCTCAATGTGTGACAATCCAGGCTTCCTAAGGTCAAAACCACTTTATAACCTCCCTAAAAGCCCGCCATCCTCTCCAGACGTAAAAAGGAACCTATAAAGATATCAAGCACATGCTATAGAACCGCTCCACTTCTCCAAAGGAAGAAGCAAATCTATATAGGTAGATAAAAGGAAGCTCGCATAAGCCCTGCCATCACTTACGGGAGTTAGCAGGGTCATTTCAAGCTCAAAAAGGGACATGGAAAGGTCAGATCGAGCTTCTAACATCAAGACCAAGGTCTGGATCTACCTCGTTCTACGAATAAGTGAACACCATACTCGATGACCTCCATGAGGCATCACGCCATGAAGGCACACATGATTATATTTACACTTCAATGAACATTGAAACACTGTGTATGTGTAGGGCAAGAGATTAAGTCCAAAGAGGAAACACACTTATCTCCACTTAAGATATTCTTGAATCTGTTATTAATCCAAAGCCAATGACTTCTAAATAAAAGATCCCGCCCAATAAAGGGGAGAATATTATGAAAATTATGGTGGGAGAGTCACAAATTTAACCTATTTGGACTGTGTATAAATAGACTAAGCATGCACGAAGAAAGAGATGGAAAACTGATAGAACAAGAGACAAAGAGAATGAGAGTCTGCTATGGCCTAAATTTTAACTTCAGAGCATGGCCCTCATCGTTATCTAATTTTCGACAGGCACGAGGTTGCCACCCCACTATACCTTAGAGAGATCAAGAGTATCTGAGTGATTTCTGTATAAACCATATAATTCAATAATGAAATAACTCCATTTCACCTGGTGTATCCAAATATCTATCACTGTCATTCGCATTCACAATTGTTATCACATAAACATACGTGGTACCAAAGGTATCAACCTTGACAATCACCTTCGTGGTAGTGGTCTTGAGGGTGTTAGCTGAAATTCTTCACTCCGAGCGAATTTTCCGTTAACAACTTCAAAGGTATATCACTTTGCTTAAAATTCTTGAAGAGACTTAGTTGAACACACACACACACACACACACACACACATACACACACACACACACACTATTCTTATGCATGCTTATTCATCTTGCATTGTGCCTTTGCTTACTTGTGTGCATATTTTCTTATCTTTTCCTTGCTTGTTTGGTATGTCATTTTGTCTTGCTTGAGTTTCCAAAAAATCCCTTGAAAATTTGTTTGGCATGCATGTTTTGAATATTCCGCGGGTGAGGTCTCCCGCGGAGTCTCCCGCAGAGAACCTTCATGTGGTTTCCGCAGAACATGTCTCCGTAGAATCCTCCCACAGAGTCACCTACGTAAAGCCTTCCAGACCTTTCCGCAGGACATGTCACCATTGGATCCTCTCGCGGAGTCACCCATGTAAAGCCTTCCAAGCTTTTTTGTAGGACAAGACTTCATAAAAGCCTCCCGCAGAAGAGGTGTAGTTCATGGGCATTTTGGTCTATTTGTACTGGGTCATTTTTCTCCATATAAATTCATTATTTTCTTCCCTAATTTTCTAAGGAGTCCAGAATTAATTTCTAGTGAAGGAAAATATTTTCCTAGTGAGAGAGAGACTTCCAAGAATCAATTTTTACTCAACCAAACATTAATCCATAAGCATCTAGCATCTCACAAGCATCATCTTCATGGATTCTTCTTGCTTCTATTGACTATGTAATTTGAACATGCCCTAATTCTCCATTGCATCTCTTTGTGTTCTTATTTGCCTAGATTTAGCTTTATTTGTTTAATTTAATGCATGGTTATTTTTTTAATGGTATTTATAACTTGCTTGAGTTGTTGTTTGTTGGTTGAGAATATATGTTCATTGATAGCTAGCTTATAGGACTATTTTGCCCTCTAGCTAAATCTTCTTGCATTTGTTCTTAGATATTGATATCTAGAATTTGCACTTATTTCATCTTTAAATCCCTGGATAAGCATTTAGTGTAGCCTAGCATTAATTGCATGATATAATATTTCCAAATATTCACATAGGTTGCTTAATCTCTTCATTGATTGTTAAGCTTTGTGACTAAGTGGATTAGTGCATATGCTTGTTGGTCTAGATCAATATTAAAGGCCAACTGGTTATAGTGAAAGGGTTAGAGACCAAGAATGGTATGACTTGAGGTCAACCTATATTGTAAACTTTCATTCAAGTAGTCGATTTTGAGGACGCTATAAGGATAGCTGTGAGTTTTACCAGTATAAGGGTTTTTCACGTAAAATAAATCTTGTGTTTTTATTGTTTTGAGCATGTTTAACATTAACTGAATGCTTAGTAAATTGGGGTAAATTTTTAATATTGATTAATCAAGAAAATTTGGTAATTAACTTGATTAAAACCTATTAACTCCCCCTCTAGGTTGTTATACTCACACCTTAAAGTAATTTTAATTGGTATCAGAGCCGGTGCTTAGACATACTTAGGTGATCTATGCTTTGTGTGTGTCTTGCATTTTTCATTTTGTTTGTTGCATTACATTTGCACTCATCTCATTCATAATCCCGAAACACTATGAGTGAGAACGGAGGTGGACATGAGGGTGCCTTAAGCACAAGACTCTATTTGCTCAATGGAGTGAACTATGCCTTATGGAAAGGCAAGATGGAGTACTACCTTTTCCAAATAGATGACCATGTATAGATGGCAATTGAAGATGGTTACACTCCTCCAACAATGACCGCAGAAGATGGAAGTGAAGTCTCCAAGCCTAAGTCTTGATGGAGCATACAAGAATTTGAAGCATCTAAGCGGAACAACAAGTCATTGCATGCCATCCTTTGCATCATGGATGACAACCAATACAAGTTGATTCAAACAACTAGGAATGCAAATAAGGCATGGGAGATTCTAGAAACGGCTCATGAAGGAACCGAAGTAGTCAAAGATTCCAAGCTCCAAGTCCTACAAATGGAATTTGAGTCGATTATGATGGAGGAACATGAGTGATTCAATGAATTTCAAGTGAAGTTGATGAACATCGTCAATAAAAGGCTTTGGATCCAAAGGAAAGGAAATGAAGAAGAAGAATCCTTTCAAGAAGTTTGAGCCAAGTCAAGACAAGCCCATAAAAAAGGGATCCAAAGTTTTGAATGTTGAGAGTTTGGACACATCTCCACTGATTGTGGCAATTTGAATAACAAGAAGAAAGGAAAGGTAATGGCCGCCACTTGGAGCGACAGTGATAACTTGGAAGAGTAAAGAGAATCCTCGGATGATGAAGACCATATGGCAAACTTTATTTCCTTTGTGTCCTCTCTCAAGAGTAAGGAAGCAATAGATGACCAAGAGGAGGAGACACAAGTTGAAAATGACTCAAGTAATGAGAGCTCATCATCTCATTCTACAAATGGAAATGTAGAAGGCATGAACCTTAAAGGGTTCATAATCCCGAAACACTGTGAGTGAGAATGAAGATGGATATAAGGGTGCCTCAAGCACAAGACCCCATTTGCTCAATAGGGTGAACTATGACTCATGGAAAAACAAGATGGAGTCTTACTTTTACCAAATATATGACAGTGTATGGATGACAATTGAATATGGCTACACTTCTCCAATAATGACAGCGAAGAAGGAAGTGAAATCTCCAATCCTAAGTCTCGATGGAGCACACAAGAATTTTAAGCATATAAGTGGAACAACAATGCAATGTATGCCATTCATTGCGTTATGGATGACAACCAGTATAAGTTGATTCAAACAACTAGGAATGCAAATGAAGCATGAGAGATTCTAGAAACGGCTCATGAAGGAACCGAAGTAGTCAAGGATTCCAAGCTCTAAGTCCTATAAATGGAATTTGAGACAATTAAGATGGAGAAGCATGAGTGTTTCAATGATTTTCAAGTGAAGTTGATGAACATTGTCAATCAAAGTCATTAACTTGGTGATCTTTATTAGGATAGAAGGTTCAAGCAAAGATTATGAGGTCATTTCCAGCAAGGTTTGAATCGATGGTGAATTAATCAAAACTAAACTCTTAAATTAAAAATAAATAATTATAATATATATATTTATATATTATTAAATAATAAAAATATAATTGTATATTATATATATATATATACATATTATACTATTACATATATTATAATTTATATTATAATATTATATATATTATATTATATATTAAAAATTATTATAATTTTATATATTAAACACTATTATAACTTTATATTATATTTTTATATATAATAATACATAATATATCATATTATATCCTATATAAATATATATATATATATTATTGTAATGAATGTTTTTAGTTCTAGTTGGAAATAAATTATTCTGAAATATATATATATATATATATATGTATATAAATAAGAGGGGCACTTTGGTAATTTAAAAATCGTGTCCCTTCTTATCCTAGTCATATCAAACGCATAATAGTACAATTAATAGTTTAAAAAAAATATTTTTTTATATATATATAAAAAAAGTGAAAAACAAAAACGAAAAACAAAAAACGAAAAACAAGTATTTTGTGTTTTTCATATCTTTCACTTTTAACATTGATTTTGTTTTTCAATTTTTTTTTGTTTTTCGAAAATAAAATGAAAAACGGTTAACGAACGAGTTTTCGAAATCATTTTTGAAAAATAAAAACAAAAACGGACTGAAAAACAGCTGCAGGAGAAGCCTTAGTTGTTTCGATTATGTTTTCTGTTTTGTTTAGACAAATTAGGGCCTCTATTCAAGTTGGGGCCTCTATTCAATTTGTCTAAACAAAACATACGGTCCTCAATTTGTTACGATTCAAAATTTTAGTTTTTTCTTTTTCTTTTTTTCTTTTTTTTTTTGTGAAATTTTCTATTCAAGATTTAATTGTTTGATGAATCTCTATATATATTCATATATATATATATATAAAATGGGCACTTTGGTAATTTAAAAATCTTTTCCTGTCTTATCCTAGTCCTATCAAACGCATAATAGTACAATTAATAGTTTAAGAAAAATATTTTTATATATATATATATAAAAAGTGAAAAACAAAAACGAAAAACGACGAACAACGAAAAACGAAAAACAAGTATTTTGTGTTCTTCATATCTTTCAATTTTAACATTGATTTTGTTTTTCATTTTTTTTTTGCTTTTCGAAAATAAAATCGAAAATAAAATGAAAAACGGTTAACGAGCGCGTTTTCGAAATCATTTTTGAAAAATAAAAACGAAAACGAACTGAAAAACAGCTGTAGGATGAAGCCTTAGTTGTTTCGATTATGTTTTCTGTTTTGTTTAGACAAATTGGGGCCTCTATTCAATTTGTCTAAACAAAACATACGGTCCTCAATTTGTTATGATTCAAAATTTTAGTTTTACTTTTTCTTTTTTTTGTGAAATTTTCAATTCAAGATTTAATTGTTTGATGAATCTCTATCTTGAAGTAGAATCTCAAATCTTAAATCTAGCTCAGCTAGCTTCTGGAGAGCTCATTCTCTTGCTCAAGCAATTTTTCAATTTTTTTTTTTGGGAACAAGTTGAAGTGGATTTTGATAGATGAAAATGTATGTTTGGTAGGGATGACAAAATAACTCGCGGGTAGGGCCTCACTTATGGCCTTATGAGGTGGTAATGGATTTCAATTTGGTAAGGATGAGACGGTAATTTGGATAAATAGTCAAACCTGCAATAGATATGGGACGGGGATGAGTTTTATATATTGATTATTTCAATAAATAATTTTGATAGATGAATTAAATTGTACAAATGGGGTAAATGGGTAGGGATGGACAAAGCATACACTGACCCTTCCCGCCTTGATCCATATATTGTGGGGTTTTATGTGGGGATGAGGTTTCAAAAATTAAGTGGGGCAAAGTGCGAGGAGTGCCACCCGCCTCGAACCTGTCTCATTGCCATCCTTAGGTGGTGTTTGGTTGGGTGGAATGGAATGGAAAGAAATCCATTCCATTTGTTTAGTTTGTTAAATGCCAATGGAATGGGCATTCCATTGGAATGTGGATTCCACCATTTTGGTGGAATGGACATTCCATCCAAAAACCAATGGAATGCCCATTCCATTTCATTAGAAAATTTTCTCTTCCAAAAATAACCCTCTATCTTCAACTCTATTCTAAAAATACTCTCATTTCCAAAAATAACATATATATATTCATATATTATATAATATATAAATATATATTATATTTTATTATATATATATATTATATGTATTATACATTATATATTATATATATTATATTATACAAAAATATATTATTGTTATTATTATAAATATTATATGTATTATACATAATACATATTATATATATGCTATAATATATATATATATATATATATATATATTAATATACTATATAATTTATACTTTTATATTTTATTGTTATTATCCAAAATATATATTATATTTTATTATTATTTTCTAATTATATAAATTATTTTATTATTATTGTATATATATACACATTATATAATAATATAATAATATATAATATTTATATATTTAATAATATATATTATATATTATATTATATTTAAATATATATGAAAAAAAATATAATAATATTTATTATCTAATATATGTATATGATATATATGATATAATATATAATAATAATAATATATAATTATGTAATATATTTATATGATATATTTTATATAATATATAATAGTATTGTTAGTAATATATATATATATATATATTGTAATAATATATATATTTTTCATATTTTTGTTATTATTATTATCCATAATAAATAATGTTATTATAAATGTTTTGTAATTAGGGGTATTTTGGTCAAAATACAGTTGATTCCATTTCATTCAGTTGTTAACCAAACAAAATATTACTGATTCAGATATTGATTCTAAAGTCTCATCCAAACAAAGAAATCAGTTTTCCATTCCTTTCCATTCCAATTCTCATTCCCATTACCATTCTAATTCCTATTCCACCATGGAGGGTTTTTTTGGAAGAGAAAATTTTATAATGGAATGGAATGGGCATTCTATTGGTTTTTGGATGGAATGTCCATTCCACCAAAATGGTGGAATCCACATTCCAATGGAATGCCCATTCCATTGGCATTTAACAAACCAAACAAATGGAATTGATTTCTTTCCTTTCCATTCCATTCCATTCCATTCCATTCCACCCAACCAAACACAACCTTAGTGTTTGGATGATTGGATCTCAAAATATATTTTTCCAGATTATTATAATTTTCTATTTTGATTTTGTAGTTGATCGAAGAAGATGATATTAATTGTTGGATAAGATTTGTGGATTTTATTTTTGTAATTATTGAGTTGTGATTTCTTTTTGGAATTGATTGAATAAGAAGGAAGAAGATGTGAATTATTGATTTATGTTTTCGGAATTGATCAGTATTTTTTTTTTTCAGAATTATTGAGTGATATAAATTATTGAAGAAGATATGATATCAAACATATGATCATTTTATTTTTAATCCTATATCATGTTGTACCAACTCGGTATTACTTTATTTTTAATTATATCCTATGTTGCACTAAACACAGCATAACGTTAAGGTGGTGTTTGGTTGGGTGGAATGGAATGGAATGGAAAGAAATCCATTCCATTTGTTTGGTTTGTTAAATGCTAATGGAATTGGTATTCCATTGGAATGTGGATTCCACCATTTTGGTGGAATGAGCATTCCATCCAAAAACCAATGGAATGCCCATTCCATTCCATTAACAAATTTTCTCTTCCAAAATTAACCCTCTATCTCCAACTCTATTCTAAAAATACTCTCATTTCTAAAAATAACATATATATATATATATATATATATATATATATATATATATTATCATAATATATATTATTTACATATATTATTGTTGCATATCTTATATTATTACATTATATATATATATATATATATATATATATATATATATATATATATATATATTATTTACATATATTATTGTTGCATATCTTATATTATTACATATTATATATATATATATATATATATATTATTATCCAAAAAATATATTATATTTTATTATATATATTATATATATATATATTAATATACTATAAAATTTATACTTTTATATTTTATTGTTATTATCCAAAATATATATTATATTTTCTAATTATTTATATTATATATTATATATTATTATATTACATAATATATATATATATATACATTATATAATAATATAATAATATTTATAATATATAATATTATTATTTTATTATATAAATTATTATTTATTTTATGAATAATATTTATAATATATATATTATATATTATATATAATATATAATAGTATTAATATATATATATATATATTATATTATATTATATATTATATAATATATATGTTATAATATATATACTATAATATATATACTTTCATATTTTATTATTATTATTATCCATAATGAATAATGTTATTATAAATGTTTTTTAATTTGGGGTATTTTGATCAAAATACAGTTGATTCCATTTCATTCAGTTGTTAATCAAACAAAATATTACTGATTCAGATATTAATTATAAAGTCTCAACCAAACAAAGAAATCAGTTTTCCATTCATTTCCATTCCAATTCTCATTCTTATTATCATTCCAATTCCTATTCTACCATAGTAACCAAACACCACCTAAATTTAATCTCATCCAATCCAATCCAATCCAATCCAATCATATCATACAAGATGAAAATAATCCTATCATATTCATCACACCAAACGGGGCCTTATAACATTAACCATATTACTATATTAGTATTTTTAGCTTCTCATGTTAATACTATCAAACTAGGCACATACAATATGTTTCATCCACTATTCAATTTTTTTGTAAAATTCAGCATTGTAATGAAGAAAAACAAACACACATTACATCCATTAAATCCATAAGTGATGATACATGTTTTTATCCTATATTTAAAATTTTAACAATTTTATTTAGAACACTAAGTTGGTATTAATGCTATAATAACTGGCCTAATGCAAAATGTATAATTCCATCAAGTGAGTTCAAACACACATTGCCAAAGTCTCATTAACAAAATCTTTTATCACATTGCAAATTCTGTCCGTTCAGTCTTATATTGGTGATACCAACTTATTTTGTTATATACTTTCCTTTTTTTATTTACTTATACTTTCATATTTTGAAATTGCCTATTACGCCACGGCAATCCCCGCAAACATCACCTGTTCCCCAGAGCAGGGAGGTACCGAGTAATCTAGTGGTTTCATGGCTTCGGATCCACACCTCTCTTTGCAATCATCAGTTCTCATTTGTTTGTCGCGACATTCTGCACTGCAAAATGCTTTCTCCCCTCTGCAGAAAAGGAGACATCAATGATGTATTTATGAAGAAATATGTCGGATGAGAGAGAAGATATAATAAATTTTGATACCCAAAAAGATCTTCAGTTTTGAGTAGAATATCCAAACATGATGTCCTAAGCAAACCAACATCACATATAGAAGCAAACAAAAACCATTGGCATTTCACTATCACAAAATATCATAAAATGAATACGATATAAACCGCTAAAATTTTACTAAACACCAGATAGTCACCCAAGTGGGATTTTTCCCGACTACAAATATCAATAAAAATCCCACCTAACTTCCTAACCAACATTGAATATGATGTAGGACAAAGATGAAGGAACCGCGGTTCATGTCGAACAATTTTTTTATTTTTTTATTTTGTTAATTTGGATCTTTTCTTATTTAGTAAGTTTATTTATTTTAGTTTGATTAAGAATTAAATTTAGGTTTTGAAAATAAATCAAATTTACCTTTTTGGTAAGATTTGATCTTTGTTTTCCAATCAAGTTAGGAGTCATGAATCTTAGAAGATTCTGATTAGTTTTGATCTTTCTTGTTTTAGTTTTTTTTTAAGGAATGTCGTATTCGAATCGTATTAGGATTAATTTATTATAAATAGTCTTATTATTTCCAATTATTGTAACTTTTAAACCTTTGATTGATTTTAATAAAATCGTGTGGATTCGACATGCTCTTTGAGGATTCGAGAACACCATTTTCTAACGAAGATTAGGGAGTGATGACCCCTGCATGACAGTTCATGTTTGGGTAACTACCGGTTGCTGTGTCAAGGTTCGTCTGAGTGTGTCTCAGAGTTCGACAAAGTGATCATTCTTATTTTCACCATACCTTGCTGCGTTAATTGGTATCAAAGCGACCGAGTCTACCTCTGTGCTAGACTCAGCGTCCACAATCCACAACCAACTACCTTTTGAAATACCATATATTCACCCTCCATATCCCCATAAAAAAAAGAAAAAAAAATAGATAAACGAAATTGAAAAAAAAAAAGTGAGAGTGTTTGTATGATAGTTCCGAGAATTTACAATCAGCCTCAGAGACAACAGAAATTGTGGATCAGCCTCAATAGTGCCATAAATTTCAGATTCACCTAACGAGTTCCAGATATTTCAGATTGCGCCCACCATCACACCCATTAAATTCGCACTCGTCACACACTTGAAGCCGCGAGTGAATTTATTTTTCGTAAGCATTTCTCAGGGTTCAAATTTTGGTATGTTTTTTTTTAGACTCTGATTTCGGTTCTCAATGGGTTTCAATGGTTCTTTTGGTTCCAATAATTATTTTTCAAGCTATAATGATTATCAACCAAGACTTCGATTTTTTTTTGGTCATATGAAAACTGAAGAATTTATTAATTGGTTGAAAGAAGTTGAAGAATATTTTGCATATCATAAAACTGAAGAAAGTCTGAAAGTTTTAATTGTAGAAATTTATTTGAAAAACGATACATTAATTTGGTGGGAAGACTTCAAAAGGATCGGAAAAGATTTGGAACTAATAGGATTAAATCATGGCCTGTGATGAAACAAGTAATGCAAGAGGAATATCTTCCAAATGATTATTTTGAAGATTTTTGTTATTTAGAAGATACAGTTGAAGATATTTCGTATGAAGTTGAAATTGTTGAAGTCATTGAAGACGAGTCTTTGATCTTAGAAGTTGAAGATTGCGATCCAACCATTGATATTGATTGCACTTTAGATATGGCTGAAGCAAAACTGGAAGCTAAATCGATTTCCATTGATAAAGTTTCCAAGGGTGACAACTTATTAGAAAATCTACACAATTTTTATTGGGGTAATTTGAAGATTGTTTTTCTTCAATTGGATTTTTAAGATCCAACATTGTTCTTGCCATCTGCAGTATATTTGTTCAAGCCAGTGATTGACAAGATGGTACATTTGAAGTATTATCCACCCAAACAAAACCTTGCCAAACTCGAGGACGAGTTTATTTTAAGAGGAGGAGAATACTATGTTGGATGGAAAGAGCTAGCAACGAGGAATCGCTATTGTCCAAACCTCTACAGGTGTCCAGCGGTCCAAGCCGCAATAGGCATCACCAGTGGCAAATAACTTGGACATTTTCTGCATTCCATTGGACGATTGTTGTGGTGCCATTGTGGATTTGGGATGAACTAAGAAGAGATTTTTCGGTTGGCGTTTACCACTCCCATAAGACAAATATGAGTTCTTCTTTGTTTACTTGTCTTTCCGCGTGTTTCAACCGAACTCGATGACGTGTTCTTTTTAAGAATGGGTGATTGATGTCGGACAAAGATGAAGGAACTGCGGCCCATATCGAACAATTTTTTAATTTTCTTATTTTGTTAATTTGGGTCTTTTCTTGTTTAGTAAGTTTATTTATTTTAGTTTGATTAGTAATTAAATTTAGGTTTTGGTAATAAATCAAACTTACCTTTTTTGTAAGATTTGATATTTGTTTTCCAGTCAAGTTAGGAGTCATGAATCTTAGAAGATTCTGATTAGTTTTGATATTTTCTTGTTTTAGTCTTTTGTTAAGGAATGTCGTATTCGAGTCGTATTAGGATTCGTTTATTATAAATAGTCTTATTATTTCCAATTATTGTAACTTTTAAACCTTTGACTGATTTTAATAAAATCGTTCATTTGGAACATTTATCTGTGGATTTGAGGATTCGAGAGCACCATTTTCTAACGAAGATTAGGGAATGATGACCCTTGCATGGCGGTTCATGTTTGGGTAACTACCGGTCGCTGCGTCAAGGTTCGTCTGAGTGTGCCTCAGGGTTCGACAAAGTGATCATTCTTATTTTCGTCATACCCTGCTGCGTCAGAATATGCCTATAATTTTGGGGAAAAGAGGAAAAAGATCTGAAAATTTTGTATTCATGACGTCGGAGATTCAATTTATAGCAAAAAGGAAGGATTAATATGATAATTGGTTGAAACTAACTCATTGTGAGAACTGAAGTGGCTGTAAAAATTTTAAGCAGAATTTGGAAATAAGTTACGGGTGTAAATCATTTTAGGCCTGTGTATTAAAATTTAAAATCCTATAACAAAATGGGTCAAACAAATCATGATCACTAGGCAACCAATAAATTCAAAAAGAAAATTCTTCAAATCTCAATCGACAAAATAAACCAATCGTCAATGCTTTGAACAATTGACAAAAATAATTGAAGAAGGATGATTGCCGATTTAGATCACTTCAGGCACATAACTTTGTAGACATGTAATGCAATGAGATGAATCTAGCAAGTGGTCCAACTACTAAACAGCTTACCAAGATAGAAAATGCAGCTCTGCAACAACCTCCATGGAATTTCAAGATCAATACATTAAGAGAACTAAGCATTTACTACTTGGATATTATTTGCAAACAGAAATTGCACAAATAATTGTTGTCAACAAGTGAAGTCTAAATTGGTCTTTCGCTACACATTGTACACAAATGGATGGAACCCTACCCCAATCCTCTCTAATATTGACTGCAAATCATCTATATGTAATTAATTCTCAATGAATGGATGGAACTATACTGGTCAACTATACATCAAACATGATATCAAAGCAAAATCTGGATCAATTTTCAGAAAATTGAACATGGACAGCAATGCTATAACTTACAGTTGCAATTATGGTCAGTAAGAAGGAAAAAAAAAATTATATGAGCGGAATAATATGATACACATTTTATTATATCCCAAAGAACATAACTCAGAACTTGAAAAATCCGCTTCAAAGCTCCGAAACTACATAGTGAGCTAGTAAAATTCATAATGAGATATTTACAATTAAACAAGAAATAACATTAATATGTTAAAAATGAGCTAGTAATATAAACTCATGTAATCTCTTATCTATCAGACTATAACCATCAATCCAATTCAAAAGCTACCACTTTACGAATAGATTATATAAAAGATATGGATTGAGCTCATATATTCAGTAATATCTGATGTCATCATTAAAATCAACCCATCTATTACCATTAAAGAACCAATAAATAATATATTTTAAAACAAAAAAACCCCACATAACACAACACAAAAACAAAATCAAAAGGACAACCCAGATTAAAAAACACAAGATAAATCGAAATTCACAAATATAATATATATATACAATCCATATTAAAATCAATAGATGTATACCTGTACATGAAAATATCTAGTCCATGAAGCTGTTTGTTGCAAAGAAAACAAGAACTGAGAAAATCCTCACTCAGGAACTCGTCACCGATATTCAATGGTGAAGAAGAAGCGAAGAAAACACTGTAATTTTTCTCAAGCTTGTGCTTGTCATCATCATCATCAAAGTAGACAAGTTTCTTCACCAAATTATCACCAAAATGAGAAATCACACACGTGTAACTCTCAGACAATTCATCAACCAGCTTAGTGTTTTCTCTCTCCACAACAGGCTTAGCAATAACCGAGGAGGAGCCTCTGGGGATCGGTCTCGTTCTCGGCGACTTAGCAGAGAAAATCGGTTCATGGGTACAGCTGCCCACATCGTTCATGGCAGCTACTATGCCAAGTCCAACGACACAGTCTTCATGTAAATTTCTTTGAGATTTGTTTGGATTCGAAGAAAACGAAAATGAATCACCTAAATTGGTGCAAAGTGAGAGATTGATGGTGGGTTTTCTTTTTCCATACAAATTATCCATGTTCTTTTTTTCCCACAACACAACTCACAACTTCTCTCAGATTCTTCTAATTCACTCAAAGAAGATCAAGAGTGTACTCGACAATCTTTTTTGAACTGAATTATTTTCTTTTCTTTACTGATTTCATGTGTAAAAGAAGTGAAGCGGAAGCAACTAGAGATTCTCTGTAGACAAATCTAGTGCAGATTTAGAGGAGAGTGAGAGAGAGAGGTCTGAAGTGAAGGAGGAAAAGTCCACCTTGCTCTCAGCTTTCTAACTCCTCCCTACTCCCTAGTAGTTTCAAGGGAAATGGAATATAAACAGTCCGTTAACTCTCTACTAATTAATTAATTATCGATTTTTTATTAATTGTTTGTTTTTGGAATCTTTCCCCTCCATAATAATTAATAATTGACGGTGACTGATGAATGGAAAGAGGTTTGATTTTGTACTTTGTCTGTAATAAGGGTTACTTACATAAACAACCTAAAGTTTAGATAAAATTACATACTTATTTAACTTTCCTTTAATTGCACAAACGAGAAAATGTTGACTAACAGTTTGAGTAACGAACAATTTAACGATCTAGGTGTGGTTTAGGGGTAAAACTATTCTTTCACCCTAAAAATAATTAAAAACCAAATTAACCCTAAATATTATACAATTACAAAATCTACCCAAATAATAACCGTAAAATAATTCATAAATTTACAAAATTACAAATCCACCATAACCGCAAACTTCATATTCATTTGTGGCGATGAAACTGGTGGAAGGAGGTTCACATCCTCTTCCACAAAAAGGATGAGGCGGGTCGCACCTCCATTGAATGGAGGAGATATGACTCCTCCTCTTGATTTTCAAGCATCACGACCTCTTCCTTTCAGGAGGAGATTGATCTTCTATAAACGAGGAGATCGTCAATCTCACATAGAGGAGATCCAATCTCCAGTTGTGTTTTTTTTATTCTATTTTTTTATATCGGGTCAATTTATTTATTTACATAGAACTATGAGGCATTCGATAATTTTGAAAGTAGATTCTATTTATAAAAAGTTTTGAGATTGATTTAGATTTCTCTTTTTTAATTGGCTGGTAAAAATAATCATCTTACCATATATTTTTAAAGGCAACCATTAAATTTAACTATTGACCACTAAGGGTGCGTTTGGTGCACGAGATAAGATTGGACTAATTTTAAGAGATGAGATTGGATTTGATTAATTATAATGTTTCCCATGTTTGGTGCAACATGGGATTGGACTAAAAATAGTCCAATCATATGTTTGATATGCGATGAGATTGGATAAACATATTGTTCAATCTCTTTTAACTCCACTTATATAACTCCACGTCTCCATTCATCAATATCTTTTTAACTCCACTCATCTCTCTTCTCATGACTCATCAGACTCTCTTTCTCTCCTCGTTGACTCTCATCTCATCCTCTCTCCTCTTTTCACTCCTCTGTTACCATGACTCATCCTATCATACTCATCTCTTCCTCTCCTCTCTTCTCTCCTTCATCAATATTGGAGAGCAAAAGTAGTGGTGGACTCATTATTGGAATAAGAAGACGCGGACGACGAAGGCAATGGCGACTAAGATGATTGGTTACCGGTGAAGCTTTCCAGGTCAGTGGTGATGGACTGAATGGGTGATGTGATCAGATCGGGTTTGTTTGAGAGAATTTTATTTTATTTTATTTATTTATTTTTGGAATCGATGAACATGATGATTATGGAATTTTGTTGTTTTGGGTTTGATTTTATTTTGGATGAAATCGGTGTTGTTTGTTTTGCTTATTGTATGAATTGGGTGGAAGATCTTGATTCTTTTGTGGTTGATGATGGAGTTGGCCGGTGATGGAGATGAATATGAGATGGGAGAAAAGAATCCTGCTGATTTGGAGGGGATTATTTTATCCTACTCTAGCGGGATAAAAATGAGTTGGGATAAAAATAGTCCCAACTGCTTGGACTCTCCAAACACGAGATTGGACTATTTTTAATCCAATCCTAGTCCCATCCTGGGTAACAAACACACCCTAATGGTCTTACTGTAGTTAAGGTTATTTCCGATATATTTTACCATATTACCAAACCATGATGTAAGTTTGTGAAATTTACTCATAATAATGTTATATTTTCGAAATCCATGCTCAAATGATATATCATGTGAGTTGTGAACAAATAAATCAATATTGTTGTCAACAATATGTAAATTGTGAGATTATTTGTAAGTGATGTTTTATTTTCAAACTCACATGCCATATCATTTGGTCATGAATTTTAGCAAATATTTAGAGAATATAACTATTGAGTTTTAAAAATTAATAGCACTTGCGTAATAAAATAGAATTTGGATTCTCTATTGAGCTGATCCTTTTCCTGACCTAAAGCATTTGAAGATAATACTATGCATTTAAAGATAATGGAACTAAAATAAATCAAACATTGATTGTCAGTGTTGCAAAAGTCGATAGGCGTTAGTCGGACAGCGACCCACCACCTAAGGCCTATAGGGACTAGAGGGACAACCGATTTTTTATTTTTAAAAAGTTTTTTTTAATATTTTGTTGTTGTAATTGAGTTTATGTCATACTATTTTATATATTTTCATGTATTAAACCTCAACTTGAAAATCAAATTCCATAAAGTCATAAACAACTAAACAAAATCCAACAAACTATCAAATTCCAACTTAAGTCAATCAAATTCCAAGTCCCAACCAAAGTATAAAACTAAACAAGTTATTCAAATTTCCAACAAGTTAACAACAAGTAAAGTAGAGTAGTAAATAAATAAGTTCATAAGTCATAACTCATAACCATTAACTTGCAAGTTGCAACAAATAGTAAAATACAAAATTAAATCTCTAACTCTAACTGTCTAGCTCTTCTTGTTCTTCTCCATATGTTTCCAAAACTTGTTCTTCATCGGACTTGAACTCAGAATCATCTTCCTCCTCTGGTTCATCTTCGGATTCAAATTCTTCTTCAAGAGTTCTTTTTGGTCTTCAAACTCTACCAATTCTTCGAGTGTGTCATTTCATCCGTCCCGATTGCTTCATCAACCATTTATCAAGTACGCCCTGAACCGGGCTCAACTTTATCATCACCATCATCAACTATCCATCCTTGTGCTATACTTGCATCACCATCACTGGCTAGTATTACACCTATGTTCAACTCTTTATCCTTTAATCTTGTATGCTTATTGTTGATTGCGAATTCTTGATGGTCAAGGAGTCAACGATTCAAGTTAAAGAAATCTATATAAGATGTAACAAAGATGATAATAGTAATGAATGTGAGAATATGTGGTAAAAATCTGATGACCAGAGAAACGTCCACGGACGGCTGCTCAAGCAAACAAGTCAAATCATATATTTAGGTTTAAAGATTACAACACACACTCCAATATCTCTATATGGTTTTCTGTTGTAAGGTGCTTATATCCTATAATGTGTTTTACAGGTGTATTTATACATGGTTCTGCTAGGGTTTGGGATCTTGGCATGCAAGCCGAAGATTTTTGAATTAGTCTTCTTTTCCTATTTAACTTTATTATTTATTTAGTGCAGTTGATCCTGAAAAATTGGCTAGTGACTAATATCTTTGAGAAGATGTGTTTGTTTCCTCTTTAGACTTTGTCCTTGTGGTTGTGTGTCTGTGGAGTTGTTGCGATCTTCAATGACTACGTGATCCTACAGGGGTTGGGAACCGTAATTAGGGTTTTTCCTTGTTTCAACCGAGTAGGCAAGGTCTCTTGTTTGTCTCTCCTCGATTTTGCCCGGCTCTTTACGAGTGTTGTGTACATGCTAGATAGCCCATTAATTCAGGGATATGTACTTCTTTCAGTGGGTCTTTTGGGCCTCCACTTACGTGGCATGGTTAGGACATGTTGGTAGATGACATGTTGCTCTGGCAAAGACCATGTACAACAATACCACATTAAATACCTGAGCCGAGTGAATTGATTTCTTTATTATTTTATCCTGAATGAGCTTATCTTGGTTAACTCTTACTTGGTAAAATGGTATTTAAAAACTCCGTTCTTCACTTAGCCAAATTATGCCTTCCTGATCTACTTTTCCAAACGACTTAGTGGGATTATCCCTTTTTGGGCTTTGTTGTTTTCTTTATAAATACTTCATAAATGCAGCAATTATGTCTCTTTAATAATTCAAAATGTTGATGACGTGCTTTAATGAGGTCCATTTAAATTCAGTCACTTTGAATTTGTGACAGTGACGTTTTGACGTTTTGACGTCTTGAAGCCTTCTTGTCTTGCCATATGTCCTCAAGTGGGTTGGTGTGTCAGACGGTATTTATGGGACGTGGCCTCTGGACAGACCAATACGTCATTCGTCGGTTTATTTCAAACTACCGCCTCTTCCTTTCTAGGGTTTCGATACCCTATTTAAGCTTGTTTAAAGTTGAAAACTTTTCACTATCTTCATTTTAGTATTTCAAATGCAAATTTTCTTAAAACCCATATTTCTTCAAACCAGATCTTCAGATTTTCTATTGCTTCTTCGTCGCCTTCTCCAGACTTTGATGTTTTTCTTTTGTAACCAGTCTTGTGACCCCTAGTTTCTTCGTATTATGTATCCGGTCTTTGACGTGTTCAAGTTAGCTAGATTAATATCGTTTTTTTCAGAGGTTAGTTTTCATGAATCCTGTTTCTAGGCACTATCTTTTTATTAGCGACATGGCCGTAATGGAACATAACGATACTTTTACGGTTGAGTGCATTTCTAAGTTGTTGGAGGAGAGCAACCCCCTAACCAGCCCCACTTTTTGGCTGTTGATATTTCAGGGTTTGGCTCAAACAATGAGCTTATTTTTTGAGGTTCCTCAATCTGAGGGTCCCCCATCTGATCCTTTTTTTTTTTTCTGGTCGCAGTGATACTAAGGCCCAGTTTGGCATTGCTTCCCTAGCTGCTTTTGGGGCCAAAAGTGATTATGGACCTAAGATAGGGTGTTTGGTAAAATCGTTGGGAAGTGCTTTTGGCCACTTTTAGCTTCTCCCAACTGAGTTTTTGAGAAGCTACAAATACATACTTTTGAATTTTGGCTTCTGCTTTTAGAAAACGCGCTACAGTGATATTAAATGAAATTTTACTAACTTTCCAACTTTGTCCTTACCTTTAATGAAATTTAACAAAAAAAATTGGACTTATATTTTTGTACAAAAAAAAAATGTTGTTATAACTGTATAAAAAATTTGGGATAATTAATTCAATAAAGTAGAATAAAATGAAATTAAAAAATAAAGTAGAATAAAATAAAGAAATAAAGAAATAAAGAAATTGGACTAATTAATTAAATAAAATAGAAAAAAATAGGGTTAATTAATTCAATAATGTACCATAATTATATAACGCTTAACACTAAACACAAATAAACAAGAAAAATATAAAGTATAGCACATTAGTACCATTTAGATGTCTATATCCTTTTAGTAATTTTACAAACTCACAACACTTTTTATTTCAGTTTACTAAACACATTGAAATTACTTTTAGTTCTCACAGCACTTTTGAAAATCAGTTTACCAAACACTCAGTTGATTCTTTCTACAGCAATTTCAAAAGCACTTCTCCCCACAACACAGTAATGCCAAACTGGGCCTAACCCTCCAATAACGAAAGCCAAGAATACCAGCCATCGTTAAGGGACCAGACATTCTGTTCCTCGTCGTTCTAGGGTCGAGGCTCAAACAATGAGCTTAGCTAACGTGGAAGAAGAACATAGGGTCTCTCGTATTCTGTTTTACAGACAACGGGTGTATGCTTATGACTTTGGAGCAGAACGTAATTGATGATCATGAGATTCGATAGTATATGGGCAGATTCAAACTACCTAGAACCTTATTCAACTGGTCCCGACCGGGGATAAAGTTGTATGAAACCCTCCACCCGGGATGGTAGCGGTCTGTGGTACGATGTTGAGTTACTATTTTTCTGCTCTCCAGTAAGCCCGACCACTTGATCCCACAAGGCGTTGAAGTGAATGAAGAAGTCTAGGTGGTCACTGAGGAGAGGATGAAGGGTTTTATTTGGGGTTTCCCTTCTTCCAACAAGTTTTGGAAGAATAGCTGGTTCTTCATAGCGGGTAACTGGATCAGACCTTACACTCGATCTCGACGGTGTTAGGGTGATACGTTGGGTTCCTCGATATTTCAGCTCCCTAGACACCTGGAATTTATCGACTCCGATTAATACTGACAGATAGTTGGCCAATTTGGCTGGGGCAACTGTACACCCTTTGAAGAAAAAAGGGTAAACCTTACCTCTTTGACGAGGAGTAGATGACAGAGGCTAATTTATTCTTTTTCCTCTAGGCGGCTTGCAGTCGACGTAAGTCCTTTAGTTTCATTTTCGCTTTTTATCTGAGCTGACTCTTCCTATTTTACAGTGCATGATGTGGACATTGTCTGTGACACCCAAGCTCACAGAGTGAAGGCGGCCGAGGAAACAAGCTATAGAGATGCCTCATGCCAATAAGCTGTCAGGATTACTCCCCTTAAAGATTCTGAAGATGAAAGTTCCTCTAGGGAGGAAGGTCCTGAGGAAGGCATTGCTAGAGGAATGCCCGAGTATGTGCCTGAAGAAATTCCTCGCCATGGTGGCGAGCCAGATAGCTTTACTGTAGGTGAGGCTGGTACTTCAAGGAGTTCTCCTACCGACAAGGGAGATGAGAATGTCGGGGATCCTCCTGCTGCTCAAACTCTACCTTTTTCTCCTAAGAATCCAATAGGTACCAGAGAAGTCGAGATCAAATATCTCTTAGCCGATTTAGTTACTCGGGAGAGGCATTCTGGGAAGAGGAAGGCTCCCGACTCACCCCTTCAACCTGTTCGGAAGGTCCCACGGGTGGTTGAGTGCAATGAGTCTTCGTCGAAGGACGCTGAATATATTTCTACCAGAGTCAGAGTCTATACTTCTAAGATTCAGGCTGAGCATTCCATGAGGGATTTGCACGCTGTCGATCCCCTAACACCTGAGCTAGTTTCTAAGGTGAATCGTGAGACTCCCATCTCCTCGGCTGAAACTAGTGTTGGCATTTCTGAGTCTGTCAGTTTTCCCAGTGTTCCCTCTCCCCTAGACATTTTGGAGGCCATGTCGTCCGATCATGTATATATCGGTGACGATCATTGGAGCCGTTTTAGGACCGGTTCTTCTTCTAGTCGGTTCCATAATTTTTTTAACAGCGCCGTCTACGTATGTTTTGATCACCTTACTACTTATCTGTTTAAGTTTCTCATTTAACTCTTGGTTTTGCCTTGTAGATAGTGGCTGAGACGTTGGAGGCTTTCCAAACCAACCGAGCTCAAGCTGACAGAATAAGACGTTTGGAATCCCAACTGAAGGAGAGCGAGGCTAATTGTGCTCGAGTTGAGTGAGCATGCCTAGGGAAATTTGAAACGAACTAAAAGTTCATGGATAGGTATTTGGTGGGCCAGATAGAGGCCGAGCAGAGAGCTTTTTTAGTTATAGAAGAGGCTAAGTCTCATAAAGATCTAATCATTGCTGCTCAAGAGTCAATGCTTCAGGTGGAGCAAATAGTAGAAGAGGCCAAGTCGTCCTTTAGGGTGTGTTTGGTACGGATATGAGACAGGACAATGTGTAACTGGACTGGACTGGACTGGACCGGACCGGACTGAATTGGACCGGACATGTTATTCTATATTGTGTTTGGAAGACCTGGATAAAACTGTAAATTATACAGTTATGCGTTTGGTATGGTTGGGACATGACGAAACAAGAAGTTTAAATGACCAGAGTACCCCTTATATATATATATAACAACATAGACTATAATATTCTATATTAATATATAATAATATTAAATAATATTATAACATATATATTATATAATGTATAATATATATATGATATAATAAACATTATTATTATTATTATATAAAAGATATATATATATATATATATATATATATATATATATATAACGTATTAAAGATTACTACTTGTACAATAAATAATATATATATATATATATAATAATAATATATATATATTAATAATACATATTAATATATAAATATATATCATGTATATTATGTGTTAATATATGTAATATATATATATATATATATATATATATATATAAATATATTACATATATTATATTATATTATATATATTATATTTAAATTAAATATATTATTATAATATATATATATATATATATATATAAACATAATATATATTAAATCATATATATATATTATATTATTATATTTAATAATACAATAAAATATTATTATAATTATATAATATATATATATATATATTATAATATTATAATATAAAATAATATATTTAATTATAGTATATATATATAATATAATATAATATAATATATAATTTATCGGACATGATTGTAATTGTTTGAAAATTTAAAAGGTAAATTGGTCTTTTTGACACTTGTCCCATGTCATGGGACAAGTTGTCCTAAGGTCTTGGGTGAGACAATTTTTTATGTTTTTTATCCCACCTTTTCATGTCCTGTCCTGTCATGTCCCATGTTAAGGATGCGCTAAACATGAGACAAGAACAAATTGTCCTCCGTTGTCCTATATTGTCCCGTGTACCAAACGCACCTTTAAGTGCAAAATCGAGGATCTGAATCGTCAGGCTTTGACTGTAGATTCAAGGAGGCTAGACTGGAGCAAGAAGTGCAAGAAGTAGACCGTTTCAAAGGGTCTCTAGCCTATGACGCTTTGCTCCTCAGAGATTTTCAATGTAGGATGGTCTCGGCTGAGGAGTATTTAAGGTGAAAAACAGGGTGACGGACATGGCCCGAACCAACTGGAGCTTATCAATCAAGAATCATGTCGACAGTTCCCTTGAGGCTCTTGGGGTTCAAATGAAGGAGTGTCGGGCATATTGTCATAGGAAAGGTAAGAAACCTTACCTTATACATCTTGAATTCCTAACAGAGAACATCTTCTCAAACTTTTATGCAAGTCAGAAGACAGGGATCAATGGCGAGGAACTTGACGTCGGCCCTGTTGCCCAGAAGGACTATAGTGCCTGAATAGGCATTGAGATGGATGGGTTTATATGGCCTTCAAATGAGAGCCTCCTGAGTGAATACGAGACAGTATCAGATATGAGTATATGCGGCAGTGGCTTGCATCCTTCTACACCTTGATTGTATTGCCTTAATTTTTTTTTTGTAAATGTTGAGATGAATACAAATTTTGTTCAGTTCGGCTTTCATTGTTACCATTGAAAATTACCCTTAAAATGTGTATCTATCCTAACCTATAGGGGGGGGGGGGGGTGAATAGGTTTTAATCAAGTTAATTACCAATTTTTCTTGATTAATCAATATTCAATTTCGCCCAATAAACAAACATAAAACATCAAGTGTAAAAATACAAAAATAAAAAACAACACAAGATGTATATGTGGAAAACCCTCAAAATGGGTAAAAAACCATGGGCTGTTAAGTGCGCCACACTCGGTCACAGAAATCCACTATATGAATAAAAGGTTACACCCTCAAGTGATACTCGGACTCTCACTTTCGACAACCTCAGGCTATAAACACTACCACTCACCACTCACCACTCTTGGTTCAATCTCTAGTGATATCCCCTGATCCACTACTCTTGGCGTGAGCACCTCCTACTCTACCCCTCGGGCCTTTTACACTGGATACCCGACCAATTGCTTGCCAACCCACCCTTGGTTACAAGGCTTCTCTTGCTTATGCAAATTTACACTGAAGCCACAAGACTTTGACTCAATGAAGAGTATATGGTCTAAGTGTATATATGACACTATGCTCAAATGCAATTATGTGTAAGACCAAACACAAAATGCTTAACTAGATGTAGATAATGCAATATAACATCCTAGTTATCAATAATGCATATATGCCGACAAATAAGGACTCAATAAGATGTAAATAAAATCTAACAACCTAATTGTCAATAACAGTCCAACCAACACAGGTTGTCACAACAAATAATCAAACGCAATTTTACAATCAATAAATGCAATCAAAGAGGCATAAACAATAATATCTAAATGCAATGCATAAAGACTTAACTAGATATGGATATGCAATATTACAATCTAGTTATCAAACAAAGCCACTTCAACACAAGTTGTCAATAAACATGGCATGGTCAATAAATGCAATAAACATGACCTAATTAGCTAGAGGGCAAATATGACCTAAATGCTAGCTATCACAATACAAACCCCAAACATGTCATAACTTCAATGAATATGCAATTGATATGAAGAAATGCTCATCTAAGCAATAAATGACATGATTTGGTAAGCCAGAACAATAAATGAACAACAATGGTGGATCTACTTACCAATCAATGAAAACCCATGCTTTAAAAGATGCTTGAAATGCAAGATGAAGATGAGATTGGGGTTTAGAGAGTCAAACACAAAGCTTGAAGATTTCTCTCTCTCTAGGATTCAAATTATCTCTCTTGGGGATTTAATTTCAGAGCTCTAGGTCTGATTTGGGAAGAAGATGATATATATAAGTTGTAAAAGTGAGCTGCACTGGAAAAGTCGTTTATGCCCAAATCAGGTTTTTCGCTACAGGTCAGGAGGGGCGAAAAGTTTGGAAGAAAAAATTGCTACCATGTTTTTCTGGGCTATCTTCGCACTTGAAGGGGGCGAAATGTTTAGAAGCGAAAATTGCTGCCAAGATTTTTGGGGCCATTTTCGCTCGTGGCTAGGGAAAATTCCACTCTCAGCACACTGACTTAAAATTCAAGCGGATCAAAACATAACCAAACGACTTTGAAACCTTTCGTATAGTATACCATTGGAAAGGTATAGAAGTCTACTTTCTACACCAATTTACAAAACATGATTTGGATATTTATAGAAAGATTTATGGTCATTTGAGTGACCAAAGGTCAGAAACGGACAACAACATCGTTGCCCTATTTTTGTGGACACTTTGGAGATTTGAAAATAAATCCAAACGGTCATGAAATATTACGAATAATATACTATTAGAAAGGTATGGGTGTGTAGTTATTATAGTTATTTTCAAAACTCATTTTGAAGTATTGCATAAAATGATATGGCAAAATACCATTCAAAGGTCAGTTTTGAAAAACATTAAAATAATTGAAATCCACTCTTTTGAAACTAGACACCTTACTCCATTTAACCAAACCAATAAAAGAATAAGACCTTCTCAAATGGTCACTCAACATGCTAGGATAAGTACACCATCATGCTTGCATGGAAATTTCTGATCAAACAACAGAAAACGAATAAAACACACAATAACAACACTTAAGACTAAGAATGAAGTGTAAGTGTGATTGTGAGTAAGGATGCAGACATAAGCAATAGGATACGAATGAATGTTGATACAAATGTATGTAATAGTGTGTGCACTGTGTTAGATGATGCACACATATAAGTAATAGACAACACAAATGCTAGATGAACCAAAACATGCATGAAGTGTGTGTGTGTGTGCACCTAAACTCTTCAAAAGGCAAAGTCAAGTGAATATACCTTTTGCTCTTGAAGTCATGGAGATGCTTAGAAGCTTGTCAATGAGGACCTAAGCTACCCATTACATAATCATCCCTAATTTGGTGTGGTATTTCATGAAATAAGCCTATCATGAAATAAGCCTATCATAAAATCGAGGTCCTTACATTCGTTATTCCAAGTCTTTATTTAGTGTTGATAACCTGCACATTTTAACAAACTTTAAATGACTTTAAGATTTAATCTTATTGAGATATTGTAATGCATAACCACCTCTTAAGTCTTAATATGAGCCAAGTGTTGCGATTTTGGCCAAGCTGCTTATTTAACTTGCAATGCATAATCGCCATAAACAGACCGAGTATCTTATTAACCGGCTGTTGGCTATCTTTACTTAAGTTGAATACACGTTGTTGGATTTTGAACATTTAATTCTACCTGTTTGTTACATCGAGGCTTACCCCAACCATACACTTGGGTCCCTGAATAAGTCACCAAGGACGTATATTGGTTTTATCTATTACAGGGGTTTACCGAATCGTTAGGGTAGTGTGTACCATCCAACACAACCATGCAACTCACTAGGTGTATTCCGATGGTGCCCCGAGCAGTTGTCCAGGGATTTTGGTGCTTCGGGTTTGCCTTTTTGCTATGGTTTATGTATTAACTTTGCTCGATGGGCATGCTAATTAGCTTCTTTGTTCCTCGGTCATCTTTTACTCACTTTTGTGGTTCCGTGGTGCCCATGTTTTTATCATGTGTTTTTATTATCATATGTTTTCGTATGTTCTTATTAACATAGGTTTTCATATGTTCTTATTATCATATGTTTTCATATTTTGACCTTTTATTGGCCATTTTTGTTGATAATTACTGAATTTTTAGAAAGGGTTCCCCGAAGGAATTTTAATTATTATACGAGACTAACAACTGGAAAAAAAGCTAAAAAGTACTAAAAGGAGAAAAAATAAATTTGGAATCTGTAAGGCCAAACATGAAGGATCCCTTAGGGATTTTATATCTTTAGGTACTGTGCATTTCATGGTCGGGGAAGGACTCATCTTCCGGGTCGGGCAATCAAGGATGCTCCGTGTCCTGATATACCATTAATGACGTATGACCCTTCCCACTTGTCGACGAGGGATCCCACCACCCTATCCTTAGTGTTTAGAGATACCCTTCAGAGTACCAGGTCCCATAGCTGAAAATTATGCACTCTGACTTACAAGTTGTAATGCCTTCATACCTTCTACTAGTAAGCTGTATTTCTCACATGGGACATGTCCCTTGCTTCCTTCGGTTCATTCAAATTTTGTAGTAGCATGTCAACATTGTGGCCTTGGTCATATAACTGAACACTTGGGGAAATGTAAGATGTTTTTATAGAAATGATAGCCTCGGCCCAATATGCTAGGGATAAGGGTGTTTCCCCTGTAGAGGTTCTTACAATTGTCCGGTACGCCCATAACACCTCGTGAAGCTTGTTCACCTAGTTTCCCTTCTTTGCATCTAGCATTGCTTTTACTGTGTGCTTGATCACCATGTTTACTGCTTCGGCCTGCCTGTTGGTCCGAGGATGAGCGGGCATGGCTTAGTAGTTGGAAATCTTATAGTCTCTGCAGAACTGTCTGAACTTTTGATTGTCAAATTGGGTTCAGTTGTCAGTAATGATGGTGTTTGGGATCCCGAATCAGAAGAGTATGTTCTTCTTCACAAAATTGGTAGTGTCTGCTCCATGATATGCATGAGTGCCTTCGCCTCTACCCATTTGGTGAAGTAGTCGACTGTTCCTCTTTTACTCCCATTGACAATGGCTCTATCAGATCAAGGCCCCACATGGTGAATGGCTAAGGAGAAGTAAGGCTTTTGAAGAGTTCGGGAGGTTATTTGATGTCATTGGCGATCCTCAGATAGGTCTCACAACTTTACACAAACCGTTGAGCTTCGACGAATAAGATTGGCCAATAGAATGCTTGTCTGAGTATCTTATGTGCCAAACTCTTACCCCTATGTGATTTCCACTTACGCCATTGTGGATGTCCTTTAGGATCCATTTAGCTTCCTCCTCTGCCATGCACCTCTGCAATGCTTTAAAGAATACTCTCCTATATAGTTCACCGCCGATAATGGTATACCGGGTCGATTTATATTTGATACGTTTTTCTTCTAAGAGATCATCGGGCAGACTACCTTCTTTCAAATATTTCCTGAGTTGGTTCATCCAACTATTCAGTTGTGCTTGGATTTTTTCCACTTCAAGTTCTCTTGGCTCGGATATGCTCGGTTGAGCTAAGTGTACGATTGGGACCGTTTTGGATCTGACGCAAGTTGTGGCTAATGGAAGTTTGGATAAGGCATTTACTTTATTGTTCTCCTCTCGAGGGATCTAAGTGATTTTGAATTCTTTAAGGCATCTGAGAAGCTTATTTGCTACATCTAGATAGCCCGCCATGCACCCATCCCTTACTGGTATTCGTCAAGTACTTGGTTGACTATAACTTGTGAACAACTAAAAAATTCTATCTCATCTGCTCCTAGCACAATACATACCATTAAGCCTACCAACAAGGCCTTATATTCAGCTTGATTATTTGTTTCCTCTAAAACAAACCTCATGGCACACTCAACGGTATCTTTTTCTAGGCTAGATACCACTATTCCTTACCTACTGCTGTGGGTGTTCGATGAACCGTTCACATGTAGTTTCCATGAAAGCTTCTTTTTTGCTCCCCTTTTATCATTTTCCTTACTTCCACGTCCGTCTTGGTGAATTTAGCCATAAAATTTGCCACAACTTGACATTTAAGCGATGCCTTTGGGGTATATTTGATGTCGAACTCGCTCAACTCAATTGCCCATTTAGTCAGCCTCATGACAAATCTGGCTTCTGTAGGATTTGTTTGAGTGGGCAGTAGGTGTACACCTCAACTATGTGTGCCTGAAAACAGAGTCTCAGTTTTCTTGCTTCCATTACAAATGTGAGGGCCATCTTTTCTGCGGGCGAGTAACTTGTTTTTTCGGCAACAAAGCTTTTCTGGTATAGTAGACCGGTTTCTACACCCCATCTTCTAATATGATTAACACCGAGCTAGTTGTCACTTATGTGAGGGATAATTACAAGTATAAAGTTTCTCCATTTTTGGGTTTGGAGAGGATTTGTGCTCGGCCCATGTATTCTTTCAACTTTCGGAATGCCTCTTTACAATCCGAGGTCCATTTATGCCATTTTCCCATTTTATTGCTTTAAAGGGTGGTGTGCATTTGTCTGTTGATTTGGATATGAACTGATTAAGTGAAGCGAGGCATCCTGTCAGCCACTGCACGTCCTTCCGAGTTTTTGGCAAAGTCATATTTACGAGGGCCCTGATATTCTCGGTGTTGACCTCGACTCCTCTTTAGTGGACTTCGAATCCTAAGAACCTTTCAGATGTTACACCGAACACACACTTGCTCGGGTTGAGCTTCATCTTGTACCTCCTTAGCACATCAAAATTTTCCTTTAAATCTAATGTGTGATTTGCTGCTGTAACGCTCTTGGTCAACATGTTGTCCATATGGACTTCCATGTTTTTCCTTATCTGCCGAGCAAATATCCTATTTACTAAACTCTGATAAGTCGCTCCAGCGTTCTTTAGTCCGAAAGATATCACAGTGTAGAAATATTATCCCTGGTCAGTCATGAACGTTGTCTTTTCTTCATCTGCATTATTCATCCGGATCTGATTGTATCCAAAATAAGCATCCATAAAGCAAAGTAATTCATGGCCAGCTGTGGCATCCACTAACTAATCTATCATTGGGAGGGGGAAGCTATCCTTTGGGCAAGCTTTATTCAGATATATAAAATCTACACATTCTTTTTCTTTACCAACACAACGTTGGCTACCCACAGTAGGTATTTGACTTCCCTGATTGACCCCACAACGAGCAATTTCTCCACTTCCTTCTTGATTGCCGCACTTCTTTCTGTGTTAAACAATATTCTCTTTTGGACCACTAGTTTGATCTTTGGATCAACGGCCAGGTAGTGTGATATTACCTGTGCATCTATCCCTGGCATGTCTTTATGACTCCAAGAGAACACATCCTTACACTCCCTCAGTAGGTTGGTCAAGTCTGCCTTGACATTCTCCTATAGATTGGCACCGACCTTGACCACTTTGCTTGGCTCATCACTATCCAAGATGGTTTCCTCTGTTGGTTCATCCTTCTAGGTCTTAGATTCCTCTCTTGGGTCTAGTTTGAACGCCTTTGGTACTTTTTCCACTGATTATTCCGCTGCTTGGTCAGGTGACAAAAGCATGCATACTTGATGATTCTTATCTTCTCTATCTTTGTAAACTGAGAGGTTTGCCTTTCTCGCCATATCTTGTGACCTCTTAACCACTCCTACCCCACATTCTGTTGGGAATTTTATCATCAAGGCCTAGGTAGTCGTGACCGCTTTAGTTTTGTTTAGGAATGGTCAGCCTAACAAGGCGTTATAGAGTTGATTTTCCATTTCCATAACCACAAAGTCAAGTAACACTGTCTTCTGGTGGGATGCCTCATCTACTTTCACCAGTATCTTTACCGTTCCTAGGGATCTGACTTCCACTATACCAAATCCTCAGAGTGGGGTATGAAAAGGTTACAGGTCTTTTCGGTATAACCTCAGTTGATCATACATTTTTGTACTCAGAATGTCCACTGAACTCCCTTTGTCAATCAGTACATGATGGACCTCTCTATGGTCGATCCGGTCACTTATGACCAAGGAATTGTTAGGTCAAACATCCACTCCGTGCGAGTCAGCTTCAGTGAACACTATTATGTCCTAACCTTCATTGAATATTTTTAGGTCAAGTTCAACGTAGTTTGTGTCGAGATTCTTCCTCACCTCCATTGTTTCTTGGATTTCCTACGCCCGTTCTCTATTGCTTTTTCTAGTTGATGGTCCGCCAAAGATAGTGTTTATTGCTCCTTCCTCTTTGACCTTCTTCAGCTTATCTTCTTATTCTTGTTTTCTGATTTGCTCCCCTGTTGGCTATCCACCTCCTCTTTTTTTAGGACGATATCTTTTAAGTGTTCTTCTTAGAAGAGAGTCTCAATGTGATCTTTGAGTTGGTAACATTTGGAAGTCTCGTGCCCGTTCTTTTTATGATAGCGGTAATACTTCGTTGTATCCCTCCAAGCAAACTACGACTGTCTAGAAGGCTCCTTGGATAAGTTCTTTTCTTTTAAAATTGTAAGGATTTCATCATGCTTATTCTTCAGTGGGGTATAGTTAGTGTACTTAACCTTCAATGTAAGCTTGATTTCTAACCCTCATATTTGAGACAATATCCTTACTATCATAGACAAGTCTCTCTACCTTATTTAGTCTCTTTAAAATAAGAGGTTTTTACAAACTCATCCCATTAATTCCTAATCAAGTCATCTTTTTCTCTAACCTCTCTCAAGGCATCTTCCCTTTATGTCTTAAGATTCCTAACCTTGGCCATAAGTTTGAGATTGGTTGCTTTCAAGCTTGTATCTTCTAGATGACCTTGATCACTTTCCTTATTCATGAAAGCTTCATAATCATCTTCTAGGTTAGTGTGAGAAGCCGTAAGAGCAACAAAATTACTTACATGCTTTTCATCACTTGAGAACTCATCACTTGAGCTTTCCTCATTGCTAGAACTACCATCACTCCAAGTGGCTGCCATAGCTTTGCCTTTCTTGTCTTTCTTGGACTTCTATTTAGTGCTCTCATTTGTAAAATGTTCAAAATCATGAGATTCAAGGCATTGAACCTTCTTCTTGTTCTTGGCTTGACCGTCCCTATCAACTCTTGAAGAAGATGATTTCTTGACTTCTTTTTCCTTCAAAAAGCTACCTCTAGGCTTGGTACCTCTTCTTAGAAACTTTTTAAATTTCCTAAATATTAGAGTCATTTCTTCATTCTCATCATCACTCTCTTCTTCAATATCCTTGAGAGCGATACCCTTATTTTTGGCTTTCGGCTTCAAGCATATTTCATAAGTTCGGAGAGACCCATGCAATTCGTCAATGCTTAAGCAATTGACATCCTTGCTTTCTTCTATGGTCGTAACCTTGGCCTTGAATCTCTTTGAGAGAGAACATAGAATCTTCCAATTGAGATGCTCTCTAGAGATTGACACTTCAAGTGTTTGACATTGATTAGCAATATTATGAAGCCTAAATTGGAAGTCCTCAAACTTGTCTTCATTACACATTTGTAAGCTTTCGAATTGCATGTTAACATTTGAAGCCTAAAGTTTCATACCACCAATATACCTTCATTTGTGACTTGGAGAGTATCCCAAGCCTCCTTGACGGATTCAAGATTTTGTATATAGAAGAATTGGTTTCCAACCACTCCTCCAAAGATGGCATTCATGGCTCGGTAATGCCATTTAACAATTTCAAAATCATTAGCCCAAACTTCGGTACCATCTTCTAGAACCTTACTAGGAGGTGTATAGCCTTCTTCAACAACAATCCACGCCCTCTCATTAGTGGACCGGATGTAGGCTTTCATCCCCAATTTCCAAAACGTATAGTTGTTACCCCTAAGTAATGGTGGCCTTTTATTTGAAGCTCCTTCCACCATAACATTATCTTGAAGTCCCATTGCTTTAAGCTTTACTAATCACAGTGAGTGTATCCCAGGATACTCACTAAGTACCATCTAGTAACCAGCTCTGATACCAAATGAAAATACACAACATAATTAATTTGCTTTAACCTAACCTAAAGAGGGGTGAGTAGGTTATTACACCTCTTTTCATTCACTTGAACAAACACAAGTTTGTCCATCTAGATAGCTTGTATCACAATTTTACTAAGCATATGCAAGTATATATAGTTCAATAAAGGATATGTCTATTCAAGCAAAATGAATGTAGTTACAATTTACATGTGATACAATTTCACTTTGTATATAGGCTTGTTAAACTAAGGCCTTTTGCATATACAAAACTTGATAGAATATGAATATCAATTACAAAGATATCAAACAAGATATTTATCAACACATTTACAAATATCAAAGAGATAGAGATAGAGAAAATTAACACATGATTTTTATGTGGTAAAACCTCCGAAGAGGAAACATCCACGGGTTGATACAACAACCATCGGTAAAACAACTTCCACTAGCAAGATAAAAGTACAATCTCTTATGTGACCCATCCACCTATAGAGCCACCTTTCTATCCTACCCAATGAGAGAGTTGCCTCCTTGCTTGACTATCCGGGTCACCCCAATCCTAGTCAACACTCCATGCAAAGCTATCCGGATTACTCTGATCCTAGCCAAGAATTCCATGCTTAACTACCCGGATCACCCCGATCCTAGTTAAGTCTCCATGCTTAGCTATCTGGATCACCCCGATCTTAGCCAAGAATTCCACTACTTTTATAAGGACTTCCAAGTGATCATGAATGCAATACGCAAACAAGCCCGCACCATAGAATATGATGATCAACACATCCTATGGAAATTAGACATATGCATGAAAGTTCACATATCAAACTTTGTCTAGTTACTATGCATGAATAAAAATTCTAGAATATGTGAAACACTAAAACACATTTAATATCTAGATTTATTCATATCACTTAACCTAGAACCAATCATATACATTTAAGCACATATTCAAGACTTAGTATCTAACAAAAATCATGTTAGATTAACAAGATATGATCAATAAAAGTTCTAACAAGAAATATAGAGCATGTATTCACAAGATATTCAATACAAACATATTAAGCTCTATATATACAAGAAATTGTGCTAATAATGGATATAGTCAATTAATGAGACCTAGCATAAGTAGATACTATTACTTATCGAAATCAATCAATTAAAGTCCAAACTAGTCCTAGATATAAAGCTAGCACTACACAAAACACAAACAAATGAAAACATAAGCTTTAACAAAAACACTCAACATGCAAGGTTCTAATCAAGTTTAATCTAGCTTTAATAGACTCTAAAACTTTAATAAAACTTTATACAATATACAAACATATATTGAAGAATAAAATCCAAGGTAATTGAACACTTTTAAGAACAAAACTCAAGAGAAGATTCAATACCGAAAGAAAAACTGTGCAATCCCGTTTTTTAGTGTAGTGACACCTAAAAACGTGATTAAATGACCTCAAATCTTCTTGGAGATGATAAATAATTGTTAGATGAACAATCTCCAATTTGAATGACTTGAATCGGAGTTCAAATGAGAAAGTTTTGGTGTTTGAAAGATGAGAAAATTAGAGAGAAAATTATGCACATGTGTTTTTCAAGTTTTTCTTCTTGGAAAAGAATATGAAGCAACAATCAAGATGTGCCACCTCTACCATCCCATGGAGGTGTGTGGGCTCCATGGGGACAGAGGGCAGCTTCTTCCATTGAGGCCACAGGCCTCCATGGGGAGAGGTGCTTGGCCCTCTAGTTTGGTTCCTTCACCTCCCCTCGTGCACCTTGGTGTTCTTCGACCGTTCTCCGGCCTACGAACTCTGAATTTGAATCCGTTTTTAGATTATGAATGGGGACTCCCTCATGCACAAGGAATTCAACAAAACTTTTACAGAAAAAATTGGAATCCAACTTGAAAGACACGGATGAAAACCATGTACGTTAAAGACACGAAAAGTTTCGTAACTTCCTACTTGGAACTTGAAACTTAATGAATGAGTAACCAAAACGATCGGAACTCAATGAGAAATAAAATATGAATAAAATCAAGTCCAGTACCATACAAATACAAATAAATAAACACATGAACACACAAGTATGTCATTTTCTAGATATAGTCCTAGAACATGCAATTTCTCAAAAATTGTCAAATTAAATCTAATGCATGTGCATACTTTAATTAGTGTATGTATATGTATTATAAATTTGGCACAATGATACATGGACACATATGAATTTAATGTGTGTGTGTGCACCTGAATCTTGTAAGAGGAATAAGGTCTTGTTATACCTTTATTAAGCAACAGAGTCCGTTCCTCTTTGAAGATTTCAACTTTGCTTGTTTTGTTGTCCGATCTTCCTTGAAGCTTGATAAACCTTAAATCCTAGACAACTAATCAATACAAATGAAATGTTATTTTGATATTGAATTATGAAAACACAAGACTTAAGAACCTAACATATACCTCTCCCCACCAATTGTTCTTGAACACAATCTGCACTTGACTCTGTCAAAAGTGGTGGGATCAATCAACTGCCCAAGCTCCCACCAAATGTCATCATATTTTTGTTTTAGAATAGATTCGTTAGATACCCCACCAGAAGCAAGGTTGGTGTTGACCATGTTGTCATGTGAAGAACTCATATCCTTAACACAACCACAATGACACAATCCACAATTTAAATTACAAATTTTAAATTTAGAATAAAGAAAATAAATAGTAAGATGCTTAGTGTCTTAGTTATTTAGTGTCTTAGTTATTTAGTGTCTAAACTTACTAACTAATTGTCTAAGAGCCTGCTTGTTTTGAGGTTTAAAGTCTAAAGGGGTCTGAAATACCCTTTATGATATCATGTTTATTTTTTTGACATTTGATGTTTGAAAAAACATGAAAAAGTGTCTAAAAGTAAAAAGTCAGGAGTGTTAGTTGAAGTCTAAAGTTAATAGGGACTGAAATTATTTTAAAATTTCATACCCAAAATACCCTCTCACAAATCACATTATACCCTGTTACCTACTCACTAACCACAACAATGATGACATCATCATCAACCATGTGACCATGTCTTTTCCTCTAAAACCCATCCCCAAATCGATGGGATTATTTTCTCACATCTCTGATTCATCTTCTTCATCGGCCAACTCCATCATTAACCATAAAAGAAACAAACAACTCTGAGATCTTCCATCCAATTTCTTTCCCACATCATTCAACAAATTTCATCCAAAATAAAATCAAACCCAACACAACGAAATCCCATAATCATCATGTTCATTGATTCTAAAAAAATTTACAAGAAAAATTAAAATTCTCTTAAACAACTTTGATCACATCACCCATCACCACTGACATGGAAAGCTAAACCGATAACTGATCACCAGACCCCAACCATCAACGCTATTGATCTATTCGTCAGAAACCGCAAATGAAAACCCATGAAAACTTTGCATTTACTAACTCGATTCACCACGATCCAACGTGATCCAAGCCGATCTGGTGCCACCGTTGTCCTTGTCGGAGTTTGCTTTACCAGTCAAACAAGTCCATCTCTGGACTATTTGAAATAACTAGAGAAAGGAAGGAAATAGATGGGAGGAGAGATAAGGGAAAGATCCAAATTTTCCTTTCAAGAACGTTATAACATGGAAAAGAAGAGTAAGAGATGGAGGAGAGAGAATATGAAAGATTCTTATTATATTGGGTTATTTTTTTTTAAGAAAAACTTTTTATTTTACAATTTATTATTACATTATTTTTAAAAATAGTTGGATTGGATGCAGGAAATTAATTTGGTAGCACAAACTGATAAGTGAATGTAGATGTTAATAGCCAAATTTGGCTAGAGACCAAAGAGAATTTTTCCACTCTCCTTGCCCGGATCCATGCCTGAGTTTTCCCATCATTGAACCCTGGGTCCTAGGGGGAGCCATGAAGCCACCTCGCAGAAGCGAGGAAATGTCATCGAGCTTCAGAACCATCAGGGGTTGAGCCCGATACGATCAAATCGAGCTTCAGAACCATCAGGGTGGAGCTCGACACGATCAGATCGAGCTTCAGAACCATCAAGGGTGGACCCCGATACGATCAAATCGAGCTCCTTACACCAAAGCTAGAATTTGGGGTAAGCCTGATGCATGGCTATCCGGGCTCCCCGAGATCGAAACTACCTCGTAACCTCCCCAGAAGCCCGCCATCCACTTCAGACGTAAAAAGACATCAGGTTCAAGCTGTGGCGTTGCTCCACTTTAGTAAAGGAAGTTTCGAACCTATCTGGATAAGAATTAGGGAGTTTGCCTGAGCCCCGCTACCACCAAAGGGTGCCCACGAAGCTATCCCAAGCTTCAAGAGACCTGGAATGGTTCGACCAAGCTCCTAGTACCAAGACCGGGGCATGGATCTACCATACCATATGAAACAACGAACACCGTACTCGACGACCTCCATGAAGAATCACGCCATGGGTACACATAAGATCATATCTACACTCCAACGAACATTAAAACACTGCGTACGTGTAAGGTAAGAGATTGAGTCCAAAGAGGAAACAAACTTATCTCCACCAAAGATATTCTCTAATCCGTTATTAATTCGAAATCAATGACTTTCATTTAAAATATCTTGCCCGATAAGGAGGGAACAGATTCAGAGAACCATGGCAGGAGATTCACAAGTTTAACTTATTTGGACCATATATAAATACTCCCAATGTGAACGAAGACGGGGGGAGACTCCAGCCTAAATTCTATAATCAGAACACGGTCATCGTTATTTTCTACTTCTCCACATGAACGAAATTGCCATCTCCATTGGTTTGCCAGGGATTTAGTGTTACCCATTAGAGTGTTATGATCCCAATCTAAATAATAAAACAGGATTATCATTATCTACAACATTCGCATGTACATTATTTTTACACCCACCATCACTCTTGTTCAAAACGATCCTTGGTACTCTAGGTACCTACCCCGACCATTCCTTTCGAGGTAGTTGGTCCTGAGGGTGTTAATGATGGGGACACGTCGTTGTAGTGTTGTCAAATATGAACATTTAAGTTCGGCCTCGCAAGGGTGCAAGTCACAAAGACTAGCACAATGGCAAGCAAGGGATCAATCCATAGGGAGGTGGGATTCACCGACCGTCTCTAGTTCTAGTTATTATTACAACACTCCGAGCGGACTCGTGTGTTGCGTGTGCGTAAAAGTGAATAATAATATAACTAAATAACTTATATAAATAATATAACTAAATAACTTATATAAATAATATATACAATGATAGATGGAATGGAAATATGCATGAAATGTGGTTACACTAGGGAAACGACTCAACCGTGACAATCCTCCTAATTACGTTCTAGACTCACCTAATCTTCAAATGTGCAAGTATATCATATTCTCGTATCCTCTTAATTAATCTCTAATCTCTCTCGATGTCTTAGAGATAGTATCCATTTATACCCGAAATCTCTCTCGAGCAATCCAGACAATATATATGAACCCATTAAGCACGTGGAATACAAATCGAACCTATACGTTAGCTTAGTGGTTCTAGCACTTTCTAGTCTAGCATATTGAATGTTGATCTAAGCATTATCAAATGTGTCTCCTCTCGGTACATAGCATCTAACCATGGACCAATTACAAAGTGATCAATTAAGCAAAGGCTCTAAGCACTCAAAATATCCATATAACAACACAAGCACAAGAAAAATGTCAGTGGTCTTTACTTCTATGTCAAAGATTCGGTTTAGTCAACTCCCTAGGATGGCTAAACATGGGAAACAAGTTTACCTAACAACTAAATGCAACAATGTGATTGTTATAACATTAAGAACATTCAATTTAGATTAAAAGTTCATCCTCTTGATTAGGGAATTTTCCCACAATCAATTTATCACCCAATCCTGTCATGTGGATGGATAATCATGTCTTAATACAAAGACCCATTAAGAACAAGGAAATGAACCAAGGTCAATTTAGCAACTAAAAGCTTGAACTGAAACCTTTTCTACTCTTTGGGGCTAAAATCCCTATTACTCAAATTATTCAATACATGGAATTTCAAGTCATCCATCAATCAATCAATCAACAATCATGGGTATCTAACTTCTACTATAAATTACAACTACTCCTAAACTCAATCATGGACACATATTGATTTCTAACAATTCAAACACATACATATCATATTAAGAGCATAAAAACACATATATCAAAGAGCAAAACAAAATCCAAATGAATTTAAGAACAATCAATACATTTATTATACAAGTGTAGGTTTACAATATCCCAAATGGTGATTACACAATTAAGAAAACAAAAAATACAAAGAGAATGAGTAAAAGGAGTTACAACCCTTGAAGAAAACCCTCCAAGAGCTTCTTTCCATGCCTAGCTCGAATTTGGTCATAGACTCCTTCTATTCTCCTTGCAATCTACTCTAAATTGTGATGGATGAAGTGAAAAATGGTTGTGAATGTGTATGGTGAACTCCCATGGAGGAAAATCCTCCATGAGAGCTTGAATCTCTCTTTCCTTGGTGAAGAAGATGGAGAAGTATGAAGAAGATGAAGAGAAAAAGGGTTTGGGCATGAGAAAGGGGAAGAGAAAAGGGGAAGAGCGGTCTCAAGAATGAGGATAAAAGGGGGCATTTATAGTGTGGGAGATTAGGGCCAGACTTTTAGGTGAAAAGACAAGAATACCCTACTGAAAATTGCTAAAAAATGCATTTCTGCCAAGATGTGCGGTACGATGTGCTGTACGCATCAACACAGCGAACCACACATCACTTTTTGGAGCTTGCTGTCCTTCTACGCGGTACAAAACGAGGTACACAACTTGGTCTCGCGCGGTTGTATTTCGTACTTCTCTGCGCACCATTACAAAAATTGTCATAACTTTCTCCAGAAACCTTGAAATTACGATCTGTAAAGTGCGTTGGAAAGAAGGCCTCCGGGGTTTTCTGAAAAGTGGTTCGATTGGATACCCTTCAAAGTTCGATTGGAAGAGAGAGATATCACCTTTCAAAGTTAGGGTGTCTGCACAAGCTATTTCAAATTCTGCCATTTAACCTCCAAAACTCTTCAATTAAGCTCAAATACCTTTCGTGGGGAACATGTACTTACACAAGGCTCGCAAACACATCAAATACCAAAATATACTCGAAAACAAGAACAAAATCTAGAAAATGGGGACCTCAAAAGGTATATAAATCGCTTCGATCAGTTAGTCGAAATTTCTCATCCCGAGCGAGTTTTTGGTTAACACTTTCTGACGCCGTCTGTGGGGACCCATTATTTTTACATTTACAAGTCTGTTATTTTGCAGTGACTATGAGACTTTGCTCCTCTCAAGGACTGCCCGAGACCTCGGGACATCAGTCTGCCCCCTCGACCAAGAAAAGGCAATAAAAGGGAAAGAAGTCCAAGCACCACAAGCAAGCCTCACGTTAGCCATACGTGGAGCGGGCTCCAACCTTACTAACAGTGAAACAAGATATGATCAACCAACATACAATGACCATCATGGAGAACGTTTGCCTCCATCTAGCTGTAGAAGGAATTGATCATTAACTAGCAGATCTTGGAACCCGATGAGAGGTTAGAAGACTTGCTGCTAGGCAGCATGCCTTTGATCGGCAGGGCCCCCCTCCACTGATCCCTGCCTATAACAGGATAAGGCCTACAACTTCCATACGGGACAGGACCTATGCCCCCAGTCCCTAATAGGCCGACCTACTACCAACCCAAGCAGGTCAAGTCAGCAGCAGATGCCCCGCCAAGGGCACATCATAACCCCTCTCAACCAGCGATTTCCATAAGAGAACCTCGAGCTAAGGCTGGTAATAGCCGGTGAACTGCACACGCGAAGCCCGCTCTTGAAGAGGATAAAGTGGAAGTATTCAGCTCAATGGAGAGATCTTATAATGAGAGCTTCGAGGTCGATTCTAAGAAGCACGTAAATAAGCGTCTGGGGGACTTGCTGGCTAAAATGCAGAAGGAGATCCAGTAATTGAAAAAAGAAAAGGGTAAGGAGGTAAAAAAGAACCCTATAAGTGAGATGAACGCTCCATTTACCAGAAAGATTGGGGAAGCGAAACTCCAACCAAAATTTAAGATGCCTTTAGATAAATTCTCTGGCACGGAGGACCCTTTGAGCCACTTAGAATGTTTCATCCAACAAATGGAGGTCCAAAACATAACCAGGGCCGCCATGTGTCAGATGTTCCCTACCACTCTAACAGACTATGCCAAGACCTGGTTCAGAAAGTTACCCGTTGGAAGTGTGGACTTCTTCACGAAGCTATCACAATTCCAAGGTGTCAAACCCAGATCAAATGATCCAATCCATCTGTAATAGGTGATTCAGGAAAGAGGAGAAACCCTCCGGCCTTATATGGAACGGTTCCACAAGAAGGTTATCCAAATGGGAGTCTTCACAGAGAAGGAGATCCTAGCCAACTTTCACAGAAATCTGTGGGCAGGAAAGCTATTCCGATCATTCGCTAAGTACGCTCCAGAAACCTATCAAGAAGCATACGATCGGGCTCTGGAGCAGATAGAGATCATGGAACAACTAAAAGTCAAGTTGGAGCATGACGACATGAGAGCGGTGAAGCGCCAAAAGAAAGAGACGTCTAGGCTGGCACCGGTTCAGAGGATTGAGAACAAACCCTTTAACAGGTCGACATACCATCCTCGCCCATTTCAACCTCAACAGGATCGGTTTCCAGCAAGGAAAACTCCTCCCCGGGCATCCTCTCCTCTAAAGGAGGTAGCTCCTATAACCCGAGAGGAGATGGGGTTTGACCATTATACCCCACTGAATGTATCCCGGGAAACAATCTACCTCGCCATCTGAGATAAAAGGTTGCTGAGGGAGCCGACACCAATAAAAACACCAACCGATGCCAAAAATCGATACAAGTACTGTGACATCCATGAAAACATCAGACATAACACATCAGAGTTTTACATCCTGTGCAATGAGATAGAGGCTCTGGTAAGGGGAGGATGCTTGGTAGAGTTTCTACAACAAGTCAGAGACAACATCCAAACAGGGAAGGAGGTGCAAGTAGAGATCCGGGAAGATGAATTGAAGCGAAGAGGTAAACAGAAGGATTTGATGCAGCAAATCCAAGTCATCTATACTATCAGTGGAGGTCCCACCTTGTTGGATCCTCCAACAATTCCCGTAAGAACCATGCGAGGAAGATTCCCCGCTTGGAGGAAGGTCAAAGCATTTTCAAGCTGGAACAGAGTATTGTAGGCACTTCTCAGTTAGCTCAGATTATCTTCTTCGAGGCAGACACCTACAACACTGTTCAGTCCCACAACGATCCGTTAGTGTTTATAGTATAGATCGTTAACTACCAGTTCCATCACATGCTTATCGATTCCGGCAGTAGTGTGGATGTCCTTTTCAAAGATACTTTGAAGAAACTTAACCTGAAGCAGTGGTGCTATAATAGCTGTATGAATCCTTTGTATGGTTTCACAGGCGACTCTGTCATGCCAATGGGATCAAAGATACTCCTCGTGATCGCAGGAACCGTACCCCTCTAACTAAATATAATGATAGACTTCATTCTAGTTGACCTTCCAACGTCCTACAATGCAATACTAGGAAGGCCATTCCTATCAGCCATCAAGGAAGTCTTGTCAGTTTACCATAACACCTTGAAGTTTCCAGTCAGAAACCAAGTAGGCAAGGTACGTGGTGACCAGCTAGCTGTAAGAAAATGTTATGCGGTCTCTTCTAACTCTACAGTACTGGCAAGACAATTATCACAAGTGTCAACAATCCAAAACCAGGAAGTATCAGGGATGAACCAGGAGGATTCAGAGCCTACTGATCATCCAGAAAGTGATTCCCAGGTCACGGAAGAAGAAAAGAAAGGGAGAGAATGGGCCAATGGATAACATGTTGAAAAGTTGGAAGAAGTCCCGGTCAGAGAAGATGATCCGACCAAAGTGGTGAAGGTAGGGCCTGCACTCGAAGCTGGGTTAAAAAAGGGATTGATCAAGTTGCTCCGGGAGTCTAACGATATTTTTGCATTGAGCCATACTGAGATGCTAGGGAACCCCTTGTCATTGGCATCCCACAGGTTGGCGATCGATCCCACCATCAAACATGTCAAACAAAGGAGGCGACATTTCAATACGGAGAGGAATGTTGCAATCCAGGAGGAGGTTAACAAGTAAATTAAGGTCGATTTCATTAGGGAAGCCCAATATCCTGACTGGCTCGCCAACGTGGTAATGGTCACTAAGGCAAATGGGAAATGGCGAATGTGTGTCGATTACACTGATCTCAATCGGGCATGTCCGAAGGATAGTTTTCCTCTCCTAAAAATTGATCAGATGGTTGAATTCACGGTAGGGAACAAGCTTCTGAGCTTTATAGACGCATTCTCGGGGTATAACCAGATCATGATGTACCCCACCGATCAGGAAAAGACCAGCTTCATCACCGGGCAAGGTCTATACTGCTACAAGGTGATACCGTTTGGGCTTAAAAATGTGGGAGCTACATATCAGCGGCTGGTCAATCGACTGTTCAACCCTGAAATTGGAAGGTCGATGGAAGTATACATCGATGACATGATCACCAAGTCACAAACCGTAGAAGAGCATAATAAAGACCTTAGCATAACCTTTCTAATCTTAAGGGAAAACCAGATGTGACTGAACCTCTCCAAATATGCATTCGGGGTAATTGAGGGAAAATTCTTAGACTTTATGGTTAATGAAAGAGGTATTGAGGCTAATCCAAAAAAAAATTAGAGCCATCGTGGACTTGGATTCCCCAACTTTACTGAAGCATGTGCAGGTCCTGACAGGGAGTATTACAGCTCTCAATCGGTTCATCTCTCGTTTCACAGATAAGTGTCTCTCTTTCTTCATAATCATCAAACAAGGAAAGAACTTGAAATGGGATCAGGAAAGTGAGTAGGCTTTTCGAGCTTTAAAGGAGTATCTGGCCAACCCACTGCTGTTAGTCAAACTGATCCTCAGTGAGAAGCTCCAGATTTACCTGACTGTCTCTGAAACAACAGTGAACGGGGCTTTGGTCAAGGAGTGTGGAGATAGAGTGCAGCGACCCATTTACTATGTGAGCCATGCGCTGACCAAGCCAGAGAAAAACTACACCCTCCTAGAGAAGCTCGCTTTCACCATAATCACCACAACTAGGAAGTTGTGGCCTTACTTCCAAGCTCACTCTGTTGTGGTGGTAACGGATCAACCCCTCCATCAATTCCTGCAGAGGCCGGATATATCTGAAAGGTTAATTTTATAGGCCTTGGAGCTTACTCAAATCGATATGAAGTACAAGGCCAGAACTGTGATAAAACCCAAGCTTTAGCGGACTTTGTGGCAAAATTCTCAGTGCTCCCAAGCTAGAGGACTTTCGCAGTATCAGATCTAGCTCCTTAGAAGCTCATCAATCCAAACAGTCTCCCAGAATATTGCAAAACATGGATCCTCTACACTGATGGAGCTTCTGGGCAAGCTGAGGGAAGAGTCGGTATAGTTTTGACAGATCCGGAGGGGACTGAAATTTTTCATTGCTTCCGATTCGAGTTCAAGGCTACCAACAATGAGGCAGAGTATGAAGTGCTCCTGGTATGGATGAAAGTAGCCATTGAGCTTGGAGCCGGTTATTTACATGACAAAAATGATTCATTACTAGTAGTCAATCAAGTGTTCGGGGTATCCAAGGCAAAGGGAGATACAATGATTGCCTTTTTAAAGCAAGTTCAGCAGCTTAAGCATAAATTCAAGGGATTCAAGATCGAACAAGTACCTCGACAACAAAATCCTTGAGCAGATGTTTTGGCCAATATAGCTGCAAATGGAGGCCATGCCTTACTAAATGGAGTTCCTCTTCAGGTGATTTCCCAACCAAGTATAGCAATGAGTGGAGAAATATATTCTGTAGAGCGGCAACCATGCTGGATGGATCCAATAATTGCTTACCTTTAAGAATGAAAGCTCCCAGAGGAGCCCGACCAAGCCCTGAAAATGAAAAGAGATTCTGTCCGATATTGCCTAAAAGGTGGGTACCTCTACAAAAGAGGGAAGTCCCTTCCTTTGCTTCGATGCTTGCATCCCGACTATATGAGATGGGTGCTGAAAGAGGTTCATGCTTGGGACTGTGGAAATCACATTGGTGGCAAGGCTCTAGCCTACCAAGTGCTTCGTATTGGGTACTATTGGTCGACTATCCACCAGGATGTAAAAGGGTTTGTCCAATCTTGTGGGCCATGCCGAATGACCTCAAACCTAAGTCATCTACCTCCTAAACAACTATCCTCGATTAGTTCACCTTACCCGTTTGCTATATGGGGGGGGGGGGGGTTGACCTGATCAGACCGCTTTTTATAGCCCCTGGACAAGCAAAGCATGCTATCATTGTTGTTGATTACTTCACCCGGTGGGTTGAGGCAGGCCCTATTGCCTAAATCTCAGAAGAAAATACTACCAAGTTCATCAAGACGAATGTGGTATGCAGGTTTAGTACCCCGCTGGTCATAATTACTAACTTAGGAAAGCAGTTTGATAATGCAAGGTTTAGAGATTATTACGAGAGGTTAGGTATCGACCTTCGGTTTGCATCGTTAGCTCATCCGCAAACCAACGGCTTGGTTGAAGCAACTAACAAAACCATCAAGAAGCTTTTGAAAAGAAAGCTGCAACAGAAGAAGGGAAAATGGGTTGAAGAGCTTCCTGATGTTTTCTGGGCCTATCGGACCATAAGGAGAACAGCAACCGGGGAAACACCTTATTCTCTGGCCTTCGGGGTTGAAGCCGACCTCCCCAAAGAACATAAGCTGACCTCGTTCAGGGTACAACATTTTGAGCTAGAAAGCAACGAGGTCAAGCTCCGAGATAGTCTAGACCTCTTAGAAAAAAAACAAGAACATGTGGCAATCTACCAGTGCAAGATTGCGAGGTATTTTAACAAAAGAGTGAATGCTATAAGCTTTAAAGAATAGGATATGGTCCTCAGAAAAGTTACACAGAGTACCAGGGTAAGGTCAAAAAGGGTTCCAGGACCCAACTAAGAAAGTCCATATTTGATCAAAGTGGTGATTCGAAATGAGGATTACAAGCTAGAAGACATGGAAGGTCGACTCATTGATCACACCTGGAATGCAGACCATTTAAGGAGATTCTGCCCTTAGATAGGGGACTCCTGCAGTAGGCTACCTTCCTTTAGATATCAATATGTTAGAATAGAAAATAATGTACTTCATTTCAGCCATCAATAAAGTCTGTTATTTTTCTTTCCATCTCCAGTTGCGTTATGCTTTCTCCACGAATGAAACTCGCCATGATCGCTATGAGCTAGAGAAAGCTAGGTAGCTTCCTTAGTACCCCAGTCTGGATTAGTCCTACCAGGAGGATCATCATAATATATCGACAATGATCGCCTCAAGACCAGGGACTGGTCGGGGAAGCCCCCTCACTATCCCCGCTGCCTTGGCTGGGCATTATCCCCTGCCAAGAACATAGTTACCATCCAGATCTTGAGATTAGGACAACTAGCTAAGCTTTCCTGTTACCTTGGTCGGGTGACCTCCCCCAAGAAGATTCTGAGTATAAGAGCGTAGTTTCCATCCAGATCTCATGATACCCTGGTCTGGACCAGTCCTGCCAAGAGGATCGTTATAATATGTCAACAATAATCGCCTCAAGACCAGGATAACTATCAAGCATTCCTGATGCATCGGTCGAGCTATAACCCCCAAAAAGGACCTGGGCTTTGAAAAGTGCAAGTTAGCCAAAAATCATATAAGGGGACTACTAATTGGAGTCATCGAGCTGTAAGTTTCTGCTAATAGTTGAGAGCTCGAGCAAGTTATCTACTTATACACTAGAAAGAAGTTGGAGATCTCTTTATTTTTACAAAATTCGATTAAGTCAAGTTATTTTGAAAGTCACGACAAGGTCGGGATCAAGAATGAAACAAAGAGACACCAGCCAAGTCAAAGTTCATTGAAGCAAGCATGAAAGAAATCTTAAGTAAGTTTTCATTGATAATATGGGAGCCTATCCCCTTGTAGGGCTACAATCATCAAGCAGGGAGCCCAACCCCCGGTTCTGGGCTATAAAAAAAATGATAATGATGAGAAAGCTAACTAAACTGACATGAGTAAAGTGGGGTGCCCAACCTCCTTTCCGGGCGACAACAGCGAGTTGTAAATAAATCGTACCAGGCTCCAGCCCCCTCTTGGTTCCCTCTAGCTTTTCCTCCTTCCTGGTTGTCATCGTCCCCTGCTCTTTCATCCGGTGGTTACATATTTTGGTTGGCCATTTCTGCTACTCCTTCCTCCGATGGTTCCCCTATTGCCTGCTGCTCAACTGGGTCCTCCTCCAAGACCTCATTAACCACCACTATAACCTCTAGTGGGATAGCAGTATCAAGATGGGTAGCCATTGACTCCATCCTGCTCTTCCCCACCTTAAGCTTATCTCTAGAAAATTCTTTAAGGGGGTCCCGAGATTCTGGATGCCCTCATTTGAGCTTCGTAAGCTGAACCCTCCTTGAGGATTCTCCGAGACCTAATGGTGGGAAGATTGGAATAAAAGGGGGAAGATATGGCATGGCTGGTTGCTTCCTAGCTTCGACCCCACTAGAAAGACTCGCTCTATCACCTTCGGGACGAGACATCTCTGTAGCCCTGGTCAACATTTCCTCCCTGTCCCAGTCGGTGATACTGAAGAGGTCAAAAGGAAGGGGGAGGGCTTCTACAACCAGGAACAAGTCATAGTAATACCCATCGCTCAAGGAAGAGTCCATCTCGACCTGCTGTTTGGCCACCAAGGCTTGCAGACTCTGGTTTTCAATATTCAACATTTTAGCTTCTACCTTCCAAAAATTCCTCCGCTCAGCCCAACACTTAGACCGAAGGGTTTCTAGGTTAAGGGACCACTTCAGCCTTTTATTATCTAGTTGAAGGTCGGAAAGCTCCCTCTTCATCTCTTTCTGGTTTGATGTTATCACCTGAACCAGAGCTTGAGCTCGTTCAAGCAACACCATGACCTTTTCAGCTTCGACATTAGCTTTTATAGCACGGTCACGGAGGGAGGCTACCTGGTGGCCTATAGTGATATTGAATTTAAAGGCCTACATGATGTAAAGCCAAGGTTAGACACTGACCGAGCTAACGAACCATAAATAAAAGAGTAAGAGGAGAGTTACCTCAGCTAAAAGAGTGGACCCCTTGGTAAGCAAGATATCCACGGGCTTTGAAGCCATCCTAGAGAGCCCACCACCGGGGCAAGATGCGATAAACCGCTCTAAGACCTTGTCCTACCTCACCGAGCTTGACTAATGGTGGGAATAGGTAGGGGGAACCTCTGGAACACCAGCCTCGGGGTCCATCGAAGCTTGAGGAGCTTGGAGCATAAATGGAGTGGTAGAGACATCGGGTAAGGAAATCATCGAAATAGCAACAGTAGCAGTAGCAGTAGCAGCAGAAGGAATAGAGGAGTCATGGTGGTTGAATTAATAGCCTGGGAAGAGGACTTCACTTGGTTTAACGCCCTTGAAGCTCACGACGCGGGGATGGCCATCCTAGACCTTGGCTGGGAGTGGGACAGAGCATGAATAGGGGCAATCCCAACCAAAGGAGTGGAAAAACCACCCGCTCTAGTCAAGCAGAAGGAGGAGGAAGAGTGCGGGCTTGCCCAGGCTATCGGGCTTCATGAGAAGATGGAGCAATAATAAAAGCTGTTAAAAGGAGAAGAGAAAAGAAGAGAGACGCTAGAGCCAAGCTAACAAACGAAACAAAGTGTAGTGGTTTAAGGTTACTTACGAGGAATAACATCAGAGATTCACATGTATTGATACAACATGCAAGAGTCGAATGGGTTGACAGTTAGGAACTTTAGGTTCAGATAGATCTCAGCAAGGATGGCCTTCAACACGGCTTTAGATTCAGATGGCAAGGAATCCCGATCCCACGATGGTTTGTTGTTGAAAGCCGTAGGAACCGCGAACTCGCACCTGCCAATGAAAATCGAGCTTCCCCAATCATCCCTTGCTAGGATCCATTCCTCCTTCTAAGCCATATCCTTCTTTGAAGTGCCAGGAATGATATAATTGAGCTTGTTCTTGGCCTTCGTATAAAACTGACCTCGATGAGCTCCGACCAGGTTCCCGATTTGAAAGTGGTAGGCCAACTCCTCTACTCTAGGTTCCTTGGCAACCTTGCTTAGCTCGCACTTTTCTCTCCACAATACGAGAAGGCCAATCAGATGCCTCAAAAAACCGGGTGTCAGCTGAAGGGGAGCAAGCAGTAGGGCACTAAGAGCTCGTCGAAGGGTAGGATGAAGAGGAAGCTTGACCCCATTCTCGAGGGCCGCTACATGGATGAGGAGCATGCCTTTGGGCAGATTGAAGATTTCATAATTTCTGTGAGGGACTGTGAGGGAGGCGTTGTCAGGAATACCATATTTGGACCTTAAATGATCGATCAAGTTTAGGTCAACGGTAGAGTCTGGAATGACCTTAAATTCATAGGGAAGAGGCCTCACCTGAGGAGGACCGGCGACCGTGACTTGACCACTCCTAGGAGTGTCTCCTCTGTCCTCTTTGTCGGAGTCTTCATCGACCAAGTTTAGGGGGCAATTTGGTCAGTTAGTAAACCCGGTTCCAATGGCCACATTTCTATTTGATCAATGACATTGTGGGTTTAATAAAGAATCGTCGCCGTCAAAGTCTTTTCGAGCCCGTTTTCTAAGGGTAAGGCTGAAAACTTCTTCACCATCGACCAGGGAATCGATAGAGTCATGACTGACTTTCGATATAATGGAACAAGTTTTGGAGACAGATAAAGGAGAGACAGAGGTGTGGTTGAGGAAGGTAGCAATAAAGAGGGTTTTTTTTTTCTTTTTGAAAATTTGAAGTTTAAAAGAAAGCGTGAGGAAGGTGGTGAAGCGATTTGGTATAAATAGAAGTAAAGTGAGCAGTGACGTCGACGAAATCTTTGGTAGGATTACCTAAAATAGCGGGAATAGCCATATTGTTTTGAGGAGTACACCGGCCAATGCTCGCCACGTCATTTGTGCAATTAATGAGAAATTTCCTCCGAGATCTTTGGTAACGATAAAGGTGGAAAAATTTCCTAATTAAAATAGGTAATTTGACTCCAACCATACTCAATCACCGGTGTTCAAGTCAGAGCGGACTTCTGTTAATAGATCAAGTTGGCTAGGTACCAAAGAGAAATTTTTCACTCTCCTAGCCCGGATCTAGGCCCGAGTTTACCCATCATTGAACCCCGGGGTCCTGGGGACGAGCCATGAAGCCACCTCGTAGAAGCGAGGAAAGGTCATCGAGCTTCTTACACTAAAGGAGCCCAACACGATCAGATAGAGCTCCTTACACTAAAGCTAGAATTTAGGGAAAGCCCGACGCATGGCTATCTGGGCTCCCCGAGATCAAAACTACCCTGTAACTGCTCTGGAAGCCTGCCATCCTCTTCAGACTTAAAAAGATATCAGGTTCTGGCTGTGGCGTTGCTCCACTTTACTAAAGGAAGTTTTGAACCTATCCGGACAAGGAGAGAGCCAATCTGAGCCTCGTTACCACCAAAGGGTGCCCACGAAGCTATCCCCATCTCCAAGAGACCTGAAAAGGTTCGACCAAGCTCCTAGTACGAAGACTGGGGCATGGATTTACCACACCATATGAAACAGTGAACACCGTACTCGATGACCTCCATGAAGAATCACACCATGAATACACACGAGATCGTATCTACACTCCAATGAACATTAAAACATTGCGTGCGTGTAAGGCAAGAGATTGACTCCAAAGAGGAAAAAAATTTATCTCCACCAAAGATATTCTCAAATCTTCTATTAATTTGAAATCAATGACTTTCAAATAAAATATCCTGCCCGATAAGGAGGGAACGGATTTAGAGAATCATGGCAAGAGATTCACAAGTTTAACCTACTTGGACCATGTATAAATACGCCCAACGTGAACGAGGACGGGGGGAGACTCTGGCCTAAATTTTGTAATCATATCATGGCCATCGTTATTTTCTACTTCTCGACACGAACAAAATCGCCATCTCCATTGGTTTTCCAGGGATTTAGTGTTACCCATTAGAGTGTTGTAATCCCAATCTCAATAATAAAACAGGGTTATCATTGTCTACAACATTCACATGCACATTATTCTTACACCTACCATCAATCTTGTTCAAAACGATCCTTGGTACTCTAGGTACCTACCCTTGCCATTCCTTTCAAGATAGTTGGTCCTAAGGGTGTTAGTCGAAATTCCTCATCCCGAGCGAGTTTTTGGTTAACTATATAGAATAAAAAAAATATTTCATTTGAATAAAATTACAAAAAATCAATCAAGCACAAAAATAAATTTGCTTCTGCATATGACCATTAACAGTGTATGGGCATGGATGTCAAATTATAGGTTTACAGATGTTGTATTTTGGAAAAACAAATAACCTAATTTTTAATTCAGATTTCAGATACAAAAAAACAAACATGTTGTCCAAACTTAAGATTCCAGACCTATTCAGATTTCAGTACATTTTAGACCTGTTTAGATTTCAAACAAAAAAACAAACACCACATAAATGTCTAAGTGTTTAACAATGACAATGTCTATACTCTCTAACTATCTAAGTCTAACCGGTGTTACAATCTAACAAACTGTTATTCAAAGTTTCAAACTAGCATTCCCAAATCCCAACTAATCAAATATCAATTAAATAGTAAATTCAATATAATATAATTCAAACTATATAACAAAATAAGAATTAAAATTCAATTTTATTAAAATTCAACTCAAATCCTAATTTGATTTAAACCTAAATTCAAACCTAAAATTCAGGTTTATTAGAACTAACTTAAACATTAAAATTTAAATGTAATAAACCTAAACCCTAAATTTTATTAAAATTAAGTTACTCAATTTCAAACCTTAAAATCCAAAAATTGACATTTTGTAACTCCTCTTATAAATTGAAGAAGTCCAAAAGTGAAGAAGAACTCAACAAAGGACTGTGACAGTCGGTCAATGGCGACAGACGAAGGCGACGAGCAGCGGACCATAGACAGCGAGAGAAGAGTTGTGTTTTGTTATTTTTTTTCGAAAGATTGGTTTTGTTTGTGAATGTCGAATGGTTCTGCAGTTGAACCAATTTTTTTTTTTTAACTGAAATCTCCTAAAACAATGTCGTTTTGGGAGTTTCAATTTTTTTATTAAAAAAAATGGAACAAGTCGGTCAACATCAGTTTGATTGACCAACCTATTCATACCAATTTTCTTGAAATCGGGGTGACAACCCTTCGACTTCCAACATGGCTCCGACTAGTCGGTCCTAGTTAGGGACTTTTACATCACTTTTGATTAGATATATCATAGGTCAGAATAAAGATTAACTCAGCAGATGATCTAAATCAAATAAAATAATTTTAATAGCAACTTTTGAGAAGTTTTTGTGGAATTGACGCTAGTTTAATAAGTTGAGTTTATATAAAATTAAATAAACAAAATTAACTTTGGAGAGACAGGTTTTGTGTTTAAGAAGAGATATACTGTCTTACAATTAGTAGACATTATCAACAAATAGATCAGTGAAGTGAGAGAAAATCTTCATTTTTATGAAAGTTGAAGAAAAATGTATTGTCACGATTGATTAACACTGAAAAGTGTATGTTTACTAATGGTTAATATCATCATTTTACACTTCCAATATGATTAATTCCTCAATTTAGACATAATTTCGTTCGCTTGCTTAAATAAATGTGTTGTGTAGTAATTAGTGTATTTTTCTTTGTATTTCAGAGCTAATTCAATCAATTCAGAATCATGGAGAATTCAAATGGCAAAACAAACACCGTTTTCAAGTTTAGAACGTCAAAAACCTTAGGAAGGCCATGAGGGGTATTTTTGTAATTTTGATTATTCGCTGTTCACAATTGACTTTCACTGTTCACTATTCACTTCACGGATGTGTTACTGTTCACAGATGAGTTACTGTTCACAGTCACTATTCACTATTCACTTCACGGATGAGTTACTGTTCACTGATGACGTGGCGAAATCTGGACGCTCCATTCTAAATTCATCCGATATTTAATTTTCATCCGTATTTCGTATAAATAGGGGGCCTCTCCTCCCTAATTTTCATATTCTGAATCCAAATCTGATATTAGATTTGTGAAATTCTCTCTCTTCTGTTCTCAAATTCTCAGTTTAAATAAATAGCTATTTTCTAGTTAAATTATGTCTGTCTAATTTTATATAGCTGGGGATAAAGGTGATACTGTTGGTATGGAAAATATGGTCAAATTATTGTAAGTTTATTATTTTTATGCTCTCTCCCCTCTGATCTTTATTGAGTTTTTGACTCACTGTAGATAGACAGATATTGTCTAGTACAGTGGGTACTTTTACCCATATTTATCAGAGAGTGGTTTCTCCCCTCTGATTTTTATGGAGTTTGTGACTCACTGTAGACAGACAAATATTGTCTAGCACAGTGAGTACTTTTACCCATATCTATCAGAGAGTAGTTTCTCCCATCTGATCTTTGTGGAGTTTTTGACTCACTGTAGACAGACATATATTGTCTAGCACAGTGAGTACTTTTACCCACATCTATCAGAGAGTTGTCAGTGGAGTGGAATACCATTCCATTAATCTGGACTAAATATTAATAATTGGATCATATTCGAATTACCAACAGTGATCCCTTAGCCCCAGTTTTAATTTTAATTGATTTACATTTTTATCACAAACTTATTAATTAATCTAGATAATTAATTCTACAAGGACTAGTGAACAACCTCCCTGTGGTTCGACCCGATCTTATCGGTTAATTTATTACTATGACACTCTTATACTTGGGAGTAAGAACACTTCTTTAGAACGTGTCAACGATAGAATTAGAATAAAAGGAAAAGACATGGAAAAAGCAAAGGGTGGCTCTATTGGCTAAAAAATTTCTCGTCACACCTATTACTTTACACACCATCAATGAAAATGAAAAATTAATAGTCGACCCGCTCACCTTCTATAATATTGAAATTAACCTTTAAAATTATGATTCTTTTTTTTTTGAAACTGCTCATTTTAATTATTATTTTTCTCTCTCTATACCCTATTTATTGTTACGAGTGTTTCTCTACATCTATTATACAAAATCATCGGGGTTGTTTGTTTTTGTCTTAAGTATTAAAAGACCTTATTTTACTTAAGTCCTTATTATCAGTTAATAATTAAGATACTTTCATTTGTTTGTTTTTTTTATTTGGATCATGTAACTTAAATTTTAAGTGGTTTTATTTTTACCAGTCTACTCTCATATTAAAGAATGACTTAACTTTTGGTATATTCACTCCTATAGCAATTATGTATTTTCATTTTTCAACAAATATGTATTTTTTTCATTTTTTTTAAAAAAAAGTATTAACTTTAATTTATTATTATTGATTTAAAATAAATAAAAGATAAAAAACTAATATTTTATTTTTAAAAATTAAAAAGAAAAAAAAAACATCTTTCCATGCTGTTGTAACGATGGAGACCGCTTGGCCTCCTTTGAGTAGCAACGGAGGTCGGCAACCTCCACCATAGAGACCGCCGACCTTTGTTGATGAGTTTCGAGGAGGTCGGTAGCCTCTCCCATTAAAATGAATGGAAGGAGGTCGACCTCCTCCTATTGGTTGCGGGAGGAGGCCTCTTCCGATCAAATCCCATAGAGGTGACGTCGTCTCCTCCTAGGTCAATCTAGGGTTAGGTTTGTTTGGGTTATGGTTATGGTTAACTTTAGGATTGCTTAGGAAATTGAGGATTTTTTTTGTTAGTAGGTATTTTTGGTAATAGATTAATTGTAAGAGGTTAGTTTGAAAGAATTTTTTAATGTGTTAATTATGACTTATTAAATAAGTGAAAAGCCAGTTTTTTTTTTACTTTTTATATAAGATGTTTTTTTTAACTTAATTTAAGATTTAAGTCACGAAAACCAACAACACAGACCATTTCCTTAATTAAAATAAGATATAAGTGGCAAAAAACAAGCTGCCTCTTAGATTCCACGTATTCCATGAAATTGAGAAGAATGTGTTACAGTTTGGGTTTGAATGCAGTAGCCACATCATGAAATCATCAATAGTTCAATGTATTAAATGCCATATAGAATGCATCAGCCCACTCAAACAACTGGCGAGGGTGAATTCATTGGGCTTCACTGCTTTTTACTGTATCTTTCTAAAGCACACTAGAGATTTTTCACACATTATAGGCATATCTATATGGGGGGTTTGCATAAATAGAATTTTCTAAGTTTGAAAGAGTAAAAATGTCCACCTTTGAAAAAACCTACAAAAATGGCATTTCTTGAAGTTTTTTTTACAAGAAATGGCCACCCTTCCCACTTAAAGAAACTGTAATGATGAAATTACGCCCAAATTGTTTGTTTGAAGAAACAACCCCTTCTTCACAAAACCCCATCATCGATACAATTCATCACTGACACACTTGCAATCGCTCAAACGATCCCCTTCCTTCATCGCCCATACAAGGGGTAAAAATTCATCCCTCGAAATTGTTAAAATCCATACTTACTGGAATCTTTCTCAAACCCATGCTTCTTTCATTGCTCAAATCCACCCGAAATTGCACAAACTCATACCTGAATCTTTCTCTTTTTTTTTTTGGTGGAAAATATGATACGGTGGTCACCTGGGAAGATCAAGATAATACAACATTAGCTGGTAAGACTGCTCTGTCTCTCTATAAGATTATTTGAGTTTGATTGAATACCTACATTGTTAGGTAATCAATCATCCAATTTTCTGTTAATGGAGAAAACAAACATGGAAATTCTGCATAGATTGATAGTTGTTCATTCTGCCAATTTTTGCAAAAAAAAATTGTTTGTTGGTGGAGGAAGATTCAATGACGGAATATGAGTTTGCATGCAGAATTATGTTTTCTGTCGACATTCAATTGAGTTCTTAGTATATAATGAAAAACAAATTCAATTGAGTTCATAGTATTTATAACCAATTCAATAATTTTGATGTATAGTGGCTCCCAAAACAGTCAAGACAAAGCCATACAAAGCTCCGGGAGACAAGAAGATGAAAAAGAAAAAGAAAACTATGTTTCATTCTCTTATATGTATTTATGCAATTGTTTGTCATTTTCTTTCCATTCTTAATTTTCTGTGTGGTTTTTAAGAGAATAACTCATACCCAGATGAGTATTTCTGTTTGTATACATGTTATTTGAAGCTTCTATCAATTCATCAAATTTTTCTCATGAATTTATTTCTTTTTGGTGACTGAGAAAACAAAGAAAAAAAATTATTTGCCATATCCATATGATTAATTGTTGTGATATACATTTAAAAATAGTTGAATAATTATGCTGATGTAATGAAATACCATCAAAATGATTTATTGTTGATTGTTGTTGCGGGTGTCTTATTTTGGTCGTTTTTGTTTTGGTTGTTTTGGTGCTATAGGTTTGTTGTGTTTTGGTGTATGTTTGGTGTCTGCTTTGTCTCTTAGGCGATTGTGTCCTTAGTTTTATAATAAATTCAATACTTTTGATGCACAATGCCTCTTAAAACAACAATGTCAAAGCCACACAAAGCTAAAGGAGACAAGATGATGAAAGAAGAAAAAGGTCTGTTTCATTCTCTTATATGTATTTTTGTAATTGCATCTCATTTTCTTTTCATTCTTAATTTTCTGTGTGGTTTTTGAGAATATAACTTATACCCATATGAGTATTTTTATCTGTACACATGCTATTGGAAGCTTCTATCAATTCTTATCCAAAATTTCTCATTTTCTTTTTATTGTTGCTTGCTACTGGTGGTGCTTTGTTGTGGTTGTTTTTGTTTTGGTGTTATAGGTTTTCATGTCTTGGTGTATGTTTGGTGTCTGCTTTGTCTCCCAGGCGAGTTGTGTCATTGGGTTGTTCATTTCTTCTGCTTTATGCCACTATGCCTTTCTCTGCTTGTGTTTGGCTTGTCTTGCTATTTGAACAAAATTATTAAATAAAAACTATGATCTAATGTGGGTCCTGTAGTGAGGTGAAGAGTTTTGAGGTTGTAAGTACGAAGAGAATATTATTTGGAAGTTTTAACTATTTTAGTTTGTTGCTAGATAGGATTATGAGCACTATTTTATGGTTGCATTGTCGTTGTGTAGTCATATTACATGTTGTATTGTCAATGTAATTTCATGTTGTTTATTCACATTAATAGACATGACTTCATCAATGTATATGGCTTGAAATCCCTTCGAGAAGAGGTTGATTTCAAATTCTCAAGTTTGAAAGTTCAATCCCCGGGCTTTAAAGTCCAACTCCCTTGCTTGAAAATCCAACTCTTGGGTTCAAAGTCCAACTCTCGAACTTCAAAGTTCCACTTTTGGGCTTCAAAGTTTAAATCTCGGTCTTTAAAGTCCAACTTTAATCCAAGATCCATGCTAAAGTTAGATTATGTTCATGATAGAGTTAGATTTAAAGTCCAAAGTGCATATATTGTTGTTGCTCGTGTTCCTTCTTTTGGTTGTAGTGATTAGGAAGTGTTGCACATTTTCTTGATGATGTTTTATGTGCTTTGTATTAGGCCTTATTAGTTCGGTCAAAGCATTTATTTTGATTCTTTTAATAATGTTATTACTATTAAGTCATTGGATGCTATGCACAAATTGTGTATAAGATTAGGAAAATACAAATTGTAGAGTTATTTTGTTGCTGAGATAACATTAGCAGATATTGGTGTTTTTGACATAAGATTGAATGTTGAAGTGTAAGTGTAATTGTGTTTTAATTTGAAGCTAGAATATCATAGCAAAAAAAAAAAAGTAAAAGAAGGAATGGTGGTATGGTGAAGTTTTCACCTTTTAATTTCTTTAAAAAATAAAGAAAAATATTCTAAAATTGAAATTCCATATTTCTTAACCCCGGGCTTTTACTTTGAAGTCCGAGAATCGTGACATATCGGGATTCATAGAATCTATTTTTTATTTACTTAGAATTTTGTAGAGTTTCAATTATTATTCGTACACCGTTAGAGGTAACTACATGGGATGTCCTTCCATTGGAGATGGATCCCTGTCCCAACACCTACTTCAAAAGACCATGTCCTCGATAGGTTGGAGGACATTTAACCCAATTGGTGGTAAATGTAGGATATTAGTGGGAAGATTGAATGGTGAAGTGTAAGTGTAAGTGTAATTGTATTTTTTTTTTTTAAAAAAGAAAAAAAAATTAAAATGAAATTCTTCATTTCTTAAACCTAAGCTTTTATTTTGAAGCCTGAGAATTATTTTTTGAAGCCCAGGAATCCTACCTAAATGTAGAATCCTCACCAGATCATTATATGACTTCATAAGTGACTTGAACGAAGTCAGTTTTGAAGTTGCACGTCATTCTGTCCAGATTTTCATCTTTTCACCAGAGCCATATGAGACTTTAAAAGTGACTTTTATAAATTCGTTTTTGAAGTCGCTTCCTTCTCTGTTGGGAAATTCAACTCTGGATTTCTTAAGCCTGAACTTTTACTTTGAAACCTGGGAATTTGTTTTGAAAGCCCGGGAATCGTGAATTACCAGGCTTCATAAAATCTATTTTTCATTTCATTAGAATTTTTCTAGAATTGTAATTATGATTCGGACACTGTGGGAGGTAACTAACAACGAGTTCAAAATTATAAAATAATTTTTAAAAAGGAAAAACTTTTTACAGGTGAAAAAAACTAACAATGAGTTCATGAAATTATGGAATTAAGAGTCATGAAATTACAAGATTAGTTGAAACTAACATAGTAAATTCTAACAATGAGTTCGAAAACTGCAACTAAAACATAAACTAAAAGAATATTATTTGGAAGTTTTAATTGTTTTAGTTTGCTACAAGATGGGATTACGAGCACTCTTTTGAGGCTGCATTGTCATTGTGTTGTCATGTTACATGTTGCATTGTAATGTCATTTTATGTTGCTTATTCATATTACTAGACATGGCTTGAAATCATCCATGTATATGGCTTGAAATCCCTTCGATATGAGCTTGATTCTCAATTCCCGAACATGAAAGTCTAACTCCCGGACATCAAGTACAACTCTCTTGCTTGAAAGTCCAACTCACGGGCTTCAAAGTCCAACTCATGGACTTAAAAGTCCCACTCCCGAGCTTCAAAGTCCAAATCCCGGGTTTCAAAGTCCAACTTTAATCCACGATCCATGCTAGAGTTAGATTATGTTCATGATAGAGTTAGATTCAAAGTCCAAAGTGCATATATTGTCATTGCTCATGTTCTTTTGGTTGTAGTGATTAGGAAGTGTTGTACATTTTCTTTATGATGTTTTACGTGTTTTGTATTAAGCCTTATCTGCTCGGTCAGAGCATTTATTTTGATTCTTTTAATAATATCATTCACAAATTGTGTATAAGAGTAGGAAAATGCAAATTGTAGAGTTATTTTGTTGCTAAGATAGCAATAACAGATGTTGGTTATTTTGACATAAGATATTTGTACACTGGTTATCTACTGGACTTTTGTATTTTTGATTTTGATATTTGGTTCCTTTTGCGCTATAAATATATGGAGTAGCTCTACACATCATATAATTCTATATATATTTGGGACTTTGGGTTCATGCACATTCTTACTCATTTTAGAGATTTCAATATGCCTTTATTACATTTCTTCACGTTGATATCTGAATGAGCGTAGTAATTACTTATTTTAGGGTATACGAATACGATGACGGGCTTGTTAGTGTACTACAATAGATATTGGAAGGTTAAACAGTCCATGGGTCCATTTCTTTCGCATGCTTTCTAACCAATAATGAGAAAGATAAATATAGTGAATTGTCGGAAACAATATTTCACTGAATTGGGGTCAAAAGCGACAGATTCAAGATAAGGATAAGTTCTCAGCTTAAAACTGAGAATGGGATATGTACATTATCTATTATGACCGACGTTGATGTAACATATTTGCTTACTCATAACCAATCAAATTGGCATGAAATTAATGTTGAAGTGGTAGAAATATATATTCCTGCAAAGGCAACTGCAAATGTATTTCAAACTTTGATAAAGTAAAGAAATACAACAATCCTCTCAGCATGTACATTGTCTGCTCTGAAACCCACCATTAATCCATAATCCCTAGTTGGCACTCCACATTTCAAATCAGTAAGTGGTAGCAACTAGCCGTTTGAGTTCATGCCCTTTCCCTGGAATTACATCAACAGAGAAAGATCATTGGACTCTAGCATAAAAAAAACAAGCATGCAGAGATGGACAACATAGATGGTTCTGAAACATCCGATATGGAGGATGAGAGTGGTACCGATAATGATACTAGTATTGACCTAAACGATGTTTCAAAAGTTCCCTATTGTGATGTACAAATGGAAACAGGTGCTATAGAAGCCCTAATAGATGGTGAAGAAGAATGAGGTGGCAATGCAACACCCACCACTTATGCACCTTCTATGACATCACGGTGGATAATACCGAGGTCAAAACTCTTTTCAATTCAACTTGTTCAATCAAAGGACTTGTTTGAAAACCAAGGTGACCAAGGTTCAATATACAAAGGACAAAACTTCAAGGACAAACAAAATCTGAAAGGGACTTAGGGTTGTATGCATTGCAAGAGAGGTTTGAGTATAAGGTTAGACAATCGAATCATACATGATTCGTCACAAAATATAGAAAGACAGATTATGAATGGGTTATTACTTTGGGGAAATTGAAAAATGTGACCTATTGGCATGTTAAACTCTTTGTTAAGGAGCACACATGTGGTGATTCGGGCAACTACATTGTTGATTTTAAACAGGTAAGTTCCTATGTAACAGGGGAACTGGTTGCAAGAAAAGTTACTGATCTTGGACGCATCATCCGTCCGAAAGATAGAGTTTTTGAGATGAAGGATCTACACAACATAAACCTCACATACAACAAAGCCTACAAGTCGAAGGATCATGCTTTGTATAACTCATTCGGCAATCCGTGGGAGTCATTTAAGATGTTGCCAACATTTTTGTACATGTTGGAACAATCCAAACCTGGGACTATAACTTATGGATTCATGGCACTTGTGGCTTGTGTAGAGGGATTCAATGCAGTTATTAGGCCGTTTATCACCATCGATGTTACTCATCTAAAGGCCTAGACTATGGGTGTTTGTTAGTTGTTGAGTGCAAGGACGGTAACAAGATGATATACCCTTTAGCATTTGGGTTCGCAAATTCTAAGTGTATAGAATCATGGACATGGTTCTTAAAGAAACTTCATGAAGTGATCCGGTATCTCGAACATGTGATGACAGTTTTGAACCGGCATGCAAATATCTTTACAGGCATGAAAGCAAGTTTTTCTGATACAACACATGACGTATGTGCATATTGCTTGTCACAAAATCTAAAAGGAATTTGTGTAAGTGTCTTATTTTTTATTAGCTTATTTCGTTGAAAAAATCACAATTGGGGTTCCATATTGTAAAGGATAGATTAGGATTTGAAGATCTCCACTTATCTAGATCTTACACTCCAAGTGCATCAAGGAAGGTAGATTACTTGACTCCACTCTTATTTGAATAGATATAGTTGCACACACTCACTTGCATGCATTACCATTTGTTATGCATTGTATTCAACTGTTTGCATATCTTTAAATGAATGCATTTTATACCATTCATCACATTTCACACTTGTAAATCATGCATTTAGGATAGTGTGTTGAGTTTTTCTGGAAAAAAGAACTTTCCTCTTAACTGCGGTGCAGGTTGCTGGCTAAGCATCTGCCTAAACCGTGGTCCCAATTACGGTTGGTTCTAGAGGTTGCATGCTTAGGAAACCGTGGCATATGTAGATGCTTGCATAGTGGTCCCTACGTATTCTTCAGAAGGATCCTGTTGCCTGTATTGTGGTCTGTGGACTTGCATGCACATCAGTCCCAACTGCGGTGTTGTCTAGACGGTGCACTGTTATGTGTGTCGTGGTCTAGACAACTTGCCAAGAACCGCTGTCCATCCAACAGTAATGACAAGATTTTGTTACCTGTTTTTAAAATTGCATCATTTCATCTAGTGCCTCATATATAAACCCTTTCACCTTCTTTGCCTTTTTAGAGCTTCAGAATCCATTCATACTCCATCCTTTTAGAGCTTAAGAGTGACTTGTAAGAAAAGTTAGCAAGATTGCATTTTTCTTAACCAAAACCCAAACACCCATCATTCTTTCATGAATCAAGCATCATCTTGCTTCATCTAGGATATGTTTAAGCTTGTGTATTCTTCAACATATTTGACTTGGAAAGTGGAACACCATCTTCATTCATTTTTATGTTCTTGCTTAACAAGAATTCTCTTTTATGACTTGTTTGCATCTAGATTAAGATTTTAATTACAAGTAGAGATTTTTGTTGATTGTTGGATTGTTGTACCGTGATAGCTATTTCATATGGGTGTGCTTTTGTTTCATATAGCTACGTTATACGTATGTTATATAGAAACATGATATCTAGGATTGTTTGAATCATTCATCCTTGATTAGATAAGCATTAAATGTGTTGACCTAACATTTGTGCATTTAGAATATTCTTATATTCACATTAGGTTGCATTTCTCTTCTCTTATGAGTTAAGTCTTATATGTATTGTAGGTAGTATACAAGTAAGAGCCAATAATCACTATTAAAGGCCTGTGGGTAACAAAAGTGGATTAGTAACCATATAGGTGTGATGTGGTCAACCTAGGTTGTAATCGTTTTGCAAATAATGGATTTGAGGGCTCGATTATCTAGCTTCAACTAATCCGGTTAATTTTAACTTGTCGAAGGTTTTCCATGTAAATTCAAGTGTTTTTATATTCTACACTTTTACTTGCATATGTTGTATGTTTGTTTTGGGGTGTCTCTTTGAGATTAATACTGATTAACCGAAAAGATTGGCAATTAATTTGGTTAAAACCTATTCACCCCCTATAGATTAATTAGACACATACTCTAAGTTAATTTCAATTGGTATCAAAACGGGTTCCTAAACATAATTAAGTGGTCCAAGTTCTTGTTGTGTGTGTCTTGCATTTTTGCATTTTTGTTTGATGCATTACATTTCCATCTCATTCATAATCCCCAAAAACTATGAGTGGGAACGAATGTGGACATGAGGGAACCTCAAGCACAAGACCCCCTTTGCTCAATGGGTGAATTATGCCTCATGGAAAGGCAAGATGAAGTCATACCTTTGCCAAATAGATGATCATGCATGGAGGGCAATTAAACATGGCTACACTCCTCCAACAATGACCGTCGAAGATGGAAGTGAAATCTGTAATCCTAAGTCTCAATGGAGCACACAAGAATTTGAAGCTTCCAAGTGGAACAATAAGGCAATACATGCCATGGATGACAATCAGTACAAGTTGAATATGTTAGGATTATGCTCAATAACAAGACTGTCATAATGTATTTGACAATCTTTTCATATTAATAAAGTGATTTCTAGTTTAACAATTCTTATACCATTTATAGTTTAATTATTATAACTGTTAAAAGTAAATAATCATAAGGTCAAAAGACTATGAAAAAAGAAGAATTGTTCATACATCTGGATATGTATGAGGTAGACACAAATTTTTAGCTAGTCTTGAGTAATATTCACAACTTAAGATAAAAGTTGGGCGCCTTTATCTTGTTAAAGTTGTAGATTCTTTTGCTAGCATTTGAGTGGGATCAAATGTGTTATAATGAGTCTAATATCATCAAAGTGTGGTGTCTTTGGGTAAAAGAATCTAGTGCATTAGGTGCATTGAATATGATCACAGTGAGATACTTTATCCAGAACCATCAATAGACAAAATTTTTCACTTGAAGACAATCAGAGAGTCTTTCTCAATCCTGAGATAAATTATGGACTTATGGTTGCAAGTGTTATCATTTGAGCCATCAATGAGTACGATTATATAGCATAGTCTATCCTCGATTGTTTGGTGGTATTCATTAGTTAATCGATAGAGGACATCATTTATATATATGGACATCGTGGCTCCAATTATTAAATGTGAGTAGAATATCATCATATTGCTATTTTGAGGCATTGGATATTAAATCTTAACGTTAAGTTTTCAATAGTGTCTATTGAAATATGACATATGGATAAGTCAAAATATCCAAATTCAAAATGTGGTCTTATGAGTAAATATGGTAACTAGGAGAGCTATATGTAATCTATGAGCTATTGACGATTACTAGTATTCTTCACGATGATACACTATCTCTATTTAGATTGTCTAGGATACGAATGAGGAACATTAACTTTTTCTATCTTTATCTAAGAGTTCAATTTTAGTTCTTTAGTGGAACGAACTAAAATTAATAGATCGGGTATAAGTGAATCATTTGTTGATTGTGATTATATTATGTCTATTGGAGCTTAAATTTAGATAGCCCGCCAAGATCCTCATTCCACACGAACTTGCATGGATCGCTTGATATATTCCAGCGAACTAATTTATTGGTCCATCTAGAATTGTTTTTGGATTTTGAAATCCGAAAGTTTTGGAGAGGTACGGTAGTGTGATCAAGACACACAGGAACTCTTCAAAATACCTGGAATGGGTGGCCAAGGATGTGGGAATCCTTTGGCGGCCTTAATGGGGTGAAATTAGCATTCCATTAATACATTGAGAATATAATTTACATATTTTTAATTAAATGGGATTTTTTATTATATTAATGTATTAATTTAAGACATGTGGACTTGTTTCTTATTTAGTAAGAATGAGTCTAGTTCACATATGAACTTTTTATTAAAGTCCAATGGATTTAATAAAATGGAAAAACAATATATGGCTCATATATATGGCTTGGGCGGCAAGGGCTAAAGTTTATTGGCATAAAATATTGATTGATTTTATTATTTAATTAAATGGAAATTATTTAATTATTTAATTAAAAGTCAAAATCTTTTTTCTAGTAGAAGAAGATCTCCTAATGTTATACTATTATTGGTAGTATAATAAGTATCAAAGACTTGATTTGATAAGTAGATTAATAAAAAGAATTTATTTATCTAGTCAAATTGTGAAGTATTTGATATCTATCCAAACTCCAATTGACAATTGGTTAAATTAGGAGGTTTTTGATAAAGTCACAATTTAATTTATATTCAATAATTAGTTATTGGATAAATACACGAATGAGTTGGAATATGAGTCTTTGTATGGAAAAGAATTCTTCTTTGGCTGAGGTTTCTTAGCTAACACACATATCCTTCTTTAAAGAGGATTTGGATGCAAGACATAAATCCTCCTTAGGAGAGGATTCAACCATGACCTATATATTCGCTAAGTGAGAATTCAGCCAACATAAGTTTTATAGAGTGAGAATTCGGTCAAGATTAAAATCTTGAAGAGAGAATTCGGCCACCACCCTAGTTCTTGTGTGAGAATTTGTTTTTTATTTGTTTAAATAGTTAAGAAAAAAACTTCATACAACTCATTGTGTGAAGAATTCGGTCAAGCTCAGAGAAAAGAGAGAACCTTTTTTGTTTTCGATAGTACTTTAGTAGCTTTTACATCAAAAGGCTTTATGCACAAAATCGAATCGGGTTCACGCGAGTTTCATTTAATAGATTGAAAATTCACAAGTGACCAAACGTTCTTCGTTTTTCTCTAGGAGGATTATCGTGACTAACTAAAGAAAAAAAATTGTTTGTTTTCCATCATCAGGTATACAATTCAAAGAAAAGGAGCCCATACTCCTAGGTGATTCAAGTTCGTGATTGGATTGGAAGATCTTATGGATTCAATTCGGCGCAACTTCAATTGTCACGAGAAAAAGATATGATACTTTTATTATATGTTAACGAATCAAGGGTTAAGGTCCATTCTTTTAAAAGAATGTTTTGAAATATAACAATCTATATTTTCCACTTTTGCCACATGTTTTTCCTACAGATTCAAACAACTAGGAATAATAAGGAGGCAAGAGAGATCTTAGAGACGGCTCATGAAGGAACTGAAATAGTCAAGGACTCTAAGCTCCAAGTCCAACAAATTCAATTTGAGACGATTAGGATGGAAGGACATGAGTGCTTCAACGCATTTCATGTGAAATTGAAGGATATAGTCAATCAAAGCCATCAACTTGGTGACCCATATTCAGATAGAAGGATCAAGCAAAAGATTATGAGGTCACTTCTGGTAGGGTTTAAATCAAAGGTGACGACACTTGAGAAGGATAGTGACTACAAGAACTATTAGATCCTGGTTTACCGATCGCGCAGCGGAAGGACTTTTTAAAAATTAATTTAATAAATAAACTGTGACCTATAAACCCTAGGATCTAATTCTCAGAACAGTAAAAACAAGAAATCGAAATCGAAATATAAAAGAGATGAGAAGAAACAATTTCTTCATACCTACGTTGGTGGCTTCTTCTCTTTAATTTGATCTGCTCTTAATTTGAACCACTTGATCTTCTTGGCTATCTCCCAAAATTGGTAACGGCGTCTGGGAACGTTACGGTGCTCAGAAAAAAGAGGATGATGAGAAGATTAAAAAAACCTTTTCTTCCTCAAAAGAAAACTACCTAGAACATTTCTAGTAGTAGAAGCAAAATAATATATATATATATATATATATATATATATATATATATATATATATATATATATGTGTGTGTGTGTGTGTGTGTGTGTGTGTGTGTGTTATTTTTTTATGCTCCTATGCAATGACTTGCACACAACCCAAAAATCAATATTTTTTGTTTTTCTTTTCTTTTCTTCTCTTAGTGGTGTTGATTTAGTTTCTAAAAACATATATCATATATTTTAATTAACTATTTTAATTAAATCTTTTAAGATATCTGATATCTTTAAAGATATTAGTTAATAGTTTTTTATTTGAATTCAAACTCTTTAAATTCAAATTTAAATATTTAATTTAATTAAATAAAATAATCATATTATCTTATTTTATTCAAAATCAAATATCAACTAACACCCTTCATCTAGTGATTAATAACATAATTAAATAATCTTATTATTTAATATATTTAATCACCATTATTCATTAATTAAATAATCTAATTATTCAATTAATTCTCGAATAAATATGTGTCACTTTCATAACACAATTATTTGGACTATCCAATTAATTAACCGTGAACCTTGTTACCTTAATCAATCGGGTAGCGAGGGAACCTAATGGACCGACAGTATTTCGAGCTCCAATAATCCTTAAAAATAATTAATTAAACTCTTTAATTTATATTTCATGATTATTAACTCATGTGTTATTGCACTAAACACCCGAAGATACACTATCTCAACTGTAGATGTTTATACACAAACCAATAACTTTTGGTGTATATCGATATAGCTATTAAATATGGTATAATCCTCCACATGTAGTTCATAATTAGAGCTGAGTCATAGTGTCCGTTATACCCCTCTAATTATATCTTTTCATTAAGTACCATTGATTCTCGAATGAACAATAAATCCTACATTCTTTGTAAAATTATGAGAGCGCTAATATTGTTCAAGGCCCGAATCAACCTTTAAGGGAACTACCATCTCATTTTCGTAAGAAAGAGTGAATTCCACTATTGTGTACAAACCTTCCTAACAAGAAGCCAAACTACAATCCCAACATATAGAGCATATTGATTGGGAATGCAACTCGACCTTACTCGTGGTATATCAAAGATTACGATCTAATCTGAAGGAGTCGATAAGACACTTAGGATTAAGATCACCTGCATATAGCCGTCATTAGTTGATATATGTATCTTATCGTTAAACGGATCTTAGTGAGAGATTCATATAGATCATGGTCCAGTCCTATATGGTCACATCATACAAGATGCCTTTATTCTCGTATACTACGGAATGGACCGCAACTACGAACTCTTTAGATTCCATGTCTCTTACTGTATCCATCTGTATATGACAAACATATACATAGTTTGAGATTACATCCGACAATCTACACAATATATGACATAAGAATAATGAATTAAACTATTCTTTTATTTATGTTAACATTCCATTTACAAATTATAAGCTTTAGGACATAAACCCCAACAATCTCCTACTTGCACTAAAGGATGAGAGACATGTCTTGTAACCCTAGACCCTCTAGGTGAGTCGCAAACACTTTAGCCGGTAAGATCTTCTTAAATGGATCAGTATGATTATTCTGGAAGGCTATCTTGGTGACGATCACATCTCCTCACTACACTATCTCTCTATTAAGATGATACTTTCTCTCGATATGCTTCCCTTTCTTGTGGTTTCTTGGTTCTTTGGAATTATCCACAGTACCACTATAATCACAATAAAGTGTAATGGGGTTATCTAGATCTAGAACAACTTCCAGATTACCCAAGAACTTATGGGTCCAAATAGCCTCTTTATTAGCTTCACAATCGACTACATATTTGGCTTCCATGGTGGAGTCAGCAACGCAAGATTGCTTTATACTTCTCCACACAATGGCTCCACCACCTAGAGTGAATACTGATCCAGATGTGGATTTCCTAGAATCCCTGTCTGACTGAAAATCAAAATCCGTGTATCTTAACGGGATCAAATCCTGTCAGAAATACACTAGCATATAGTTTCTAGTTCTCAAAAATACTTGAGAATAGTCTTGACAGTAACCCAATGATCCAATCCTAGGTTGGACTGATACCTGCTAACTACTCGCATTGCATAGCAGATGTCTAGTCTTATGCATAATATAGCATACATGAGACTACCTACTGCCGATGCATAGGGTACATGTCTCATATCCTCAATTTCTTGAGGCGTCTTAGGACACTGTTCCTTAGACAAGTAAACTCTATGACTGGAAGGTAAATTACCTTTCTTAGAGTTATGCATTGAAAATCGCATAAGAATTTTGTCGATATACGATGCCTGAAACAGTGCAATGAGTTTGTTCTTACGATCCCTTATAAGTTGGATCCCTAGAACATAAGTCTTTCCCAAATCTTTCATTTGGAATTGGCTAGCTAGACAGCCCTTTACTACAACACTCCCATATCATTCACAATGAGTACGATGTCATCTACGTATAAGACCAAGAAAACTACATTTATCTTAATGATGCGCTTATATACACAAGTCACATCGACATTCTGCTCGAATCCATAGGTTTTGATCACATAATCAAACCTAATGTTCTAAGATCTAGATGCTTGATTAGTCCATAAATGGGCCTTTACAGCTTATAAACCGTTTGCTCTTGATTTGGAAACACGAATCCCTCTGGTTACATCATATAGATGCTCTCATCAAGATTGCCATTTATGAATGCAATCTTGAAGTCCATCTTCCAAATTTCATGATCGAAATAGACAACAATGGATAATAGAATCCTAATAGACTTAAACATGGCTACTAGTAAGAAGGTCTTTTCATAATCGACTCCCTCTTTCTAGGTATAATCTTTAGCCACTAGCCTTGCCTTGAAGGTCTATACCTTCCTGTCTACTCCTCCCTTTCTCTTGTAGATCCACTTACATCCTATGGGTTTTACCCCATCCGGTAAGTCTACAAGATCCCAGACTGAGTTAGAGAACATGGACTTCATCTTGAGATTCATGGCTTTAAGCCATTCCTTTTTGTCAGAATCTTCAATTGTATTCTTAAATGTCAATGGATCATCCACACTATCAGTAGAGACAACATATTTTCCCTTACTTACACCCAAATAGCGTTCTGGCTGTCTCACAACCCTCTCACTACATCTAGGTGGTAGCGTATCCTAACTAGGAATCATCTGATTCTCAGATGTTAGTGGATCAACAACTCTTGTTGACTGAGTACTGGTCTCACCAGACTCCAACACATTCAATACAATCTTAGAACAAGGTTTATGGTCACTAATAAAGCTATCCTTAAGAAACATTGCATTTATCGATACAAATACTTTATTATCTTCAAGACTATAGCATTGTCCATTTCTAGTGTCATTGGAGTATTCTACAAACAAGTAGACCAAATACTTGAGGTCTAGCGTTCTACTTCTATTTTTCAGCTTGTGTGCTGAACACTCCCATATACGAAAATGTCATAAACTAGCTTTACGACCATTCCACAACTCTAGGGGAGTCTAAGGAACATATTTGGATGACACTATATTCAAAATGTATACCGCTGTTTGTAACACATATCCCTAAAAATAATTTGGTAATGATGAGAATCTAATCATAGATCTCACCATTTCTATTAGGGTTATATTTCTCCTCTCCGCGATACCATTTTACTAAGGTGTACCAGGAACCGTGAGTTGGGACACTATTCTATACTCGACCATGAAGTCTTCAAACTCTTGGTCAATGTACTCACTTTCACGATCCGATCGTAGAGACTTGATAGTCTTTCCTAACTTATTTTCAACTTCAAGTCAGAATTCTTTGAACTTTTCAAATGTTTCCAACTTCTGTTGCATTAGGTAGAAGTATCTGTATCTTGAGTAGTCATATATAAAGGTGACATAATACTCATAATCACCCATAGCTTTAACATTCATTGGTCTGCAAACGTCTGTATGTATAAGCTCTGACGGTTCTTTAGCTCTAAGCTCTTTTCCAGTAAAAGGTCTCTTAGTCATCTTACTTTTTAGACAAGATTCATAGATAGGTAAGGTGCCAACCTTTAACTTACTTAAAGGTCCGTTTTATACTAGTTTATCTATCCAGTCAAGGTTAATATGACCAAGCCTTAGATGCTAGAGAAACATTTTATTTTCTTGAGAAATCTTATGTCGTTTGGTTTTTGGTTTTTCAACCTTAAACATTTCGGTATTGAGTAGTGTTGTATGTATTAACGATCTTGACACATACAAATTGTTTTCATTAATTCCTAAAAAAATATTTCGACCATTATTTGTAATAATAACTGATTTATTATCAAAAGCAACAGAATATAATTGTTCTAACAACTAAGAAATGAAAATTAAATTTCGTTTAAATCAAGGAATGAAAAACACATTGTCCAACAATATGAAATTATTATTACAAAATACAATCTAAGTACGATCACTGCTCGTGCCAACATGACATCCCTTGACGCCACACACATAGAGAAAGCTCATTCTCAAGCTGTGTCCAAGAATCAGTCCACTGTAAAGATGAACAAACATGGTTAGTGGCTCTCGAATACACTATCCAGGGTGAAGAATCATCTTCCATTAAGCACGACTCAAGAACAAGTAAATCATATTTACCTTTATTGACTACCTCATCTAGATACTGATGACAGTTTATCTTCCAGTGTTCGACCTTATCGCAATGGAAATATTTTTCCTTGCCCTGGTCGGTGGAAGCGCCCTTCTTTTGCTATGGCCTTTCTTAGGTTTGGGCTTACCCTTCGCCTTCCCAACAAACCTCTTCCTCTTGTTATTATTGGAGGAAGGTGGTTCGATAACATTTTCCTCACCGGTTTTTCGCTTGTTGTCCTTAATCAAGGACTCAAAGGTAGTAAGCTCATTGAGTAATTGTGTTAGACTGAACCTAAGCCTGTTTATCCCACAGTTACTCTTGAGCTGATCGAAACTCTTCGGAAGAGTCATTAGTATGATGCTCACCTGACTGGGTTCATCCATGTCCCCGCCATTGATTTCTACTGTGTTGAAGTAGGACATCATGTTTAGAACATGTTCCAAAACTGATGTACCCTCTTTCATACAAACAAGCATAGCAGAACGAACAACTTCGTGCTGCCCTTGCTCAGTGGGCAGTCTGAACATAGCCTGCAATGACTCCATTATTTCGAATGTGGAAGTCATTGCTTCTGCTATGTGACAAGCACATCTATCATACTAGCTAACAGATATGTTCGGGCCTTCTCATCGGATGAGACCCATTTCTCGTATGCCTTACGAACTCTTTGTGTGGCATAGACAGCAGACGCTAGAGAACATTCCTCCGTAAGCACAAACTTGAGATCCTTGGTGACCAAAATTGAATTGATATTGTGTTTCCATTTAATATAGTTATCACATGTTAATTTATTATTTGCAACCGTGCAAATGACATGGCGGAGATAAACATAAAATAAGAAATTCATTCAGTTATACAGTTATAACAAGTGCGAATGGTTTGGCATAAAATTAAACATGATGCGTGAACGTGTTTAATGAACAAGAACAAACCTTAAAAAAATGTTATTATGCCACTATAATCTAACATACCGTAAGCAAGTACCGACTTAAGGTCGTTCAAATTCTTGTACGTTAGATCGAGACACTCTTAATCAAATTATATACCAGAATAACTCTTATTCTTATATCACTCAACTATTGTTTATTCAGTCAGGTTTTTAATTAACCAAGTTTTATCAAAACCTTGTGATTGTAACCCATCATTTCAGATGTCATGAGCTTAACTTGAGAATTGATGTCGTAGGGTCGGTCAATCCCGAAATACTCTCATAAATCCTATCTGTTAGGAAGTCAACCTTGGTATTGATCATTGTGGAAACCCTTCTTTGGGAGAACGAAAACAAAGTCGTCACGAGACCCCACTCGGATCTCACGGTGTTAAACTAATGATGGAGATTGCAGGATATAATGTCATGTTTCCCTCTCCCACTCGCTATTTTACAACAAGAGATTTCTATAGTTGTTAATACACCTAGATTTCTACAAGATTAAACGGCTAATTTGAATTTAGTTATCTAGCAAATTAACCTTTCTTTATTAGAATCTAATTCTAATTAACTAATAAATTATTACGTATTTTAACTCTTAAAAATATAATCTATTAGTATTAATTCTTCTATGTAAACACATTACTTAAGGTTACAATTATTCAACATGTGTTACCAAGTCTTAACTATTAAAACTAAACACATTATTAGGTCTTTTTATTAGGGACTAAATCGAATTAATCATGATATTATTAAAGGACCCTATTAATCTAGCTAATTAAACTATTTAATAATTAGATTAATAGTTAATGACACCTAAAAACTAGGAAAAAGATCGTTTTGCCTCCTGACTTTTACCCTATTAGAAATGTGAGAACAGGGTTTGTCCATATTGACCATTAATCCCCTTGAAATTGAAAGAATATATAATATACTCCTTCTGTCACCTTTTCTATCCAAAATCACGTTGACCGGTAAAATCAAAAGAGCAATATTGTAAAAGTAAATAATTAAAAAAATTAAAAAATAAAAATTAATTTGCCAAAGTCCATAACGAAGCAAACTCTTCTCTCTCTCCCTAAACCCTTTCATCTTCATTCTTTCATCATCGCTCCAACCCAGAAAAACTAGATCCTTATCTTTACCAACAAAATCAAACCAATGTCAATAAAAAAATAAAACCAAAATCAAACAATTTGTAATCATCATCTTCCAAATCATTTCCAACACCTAAACCATAACCTAATCAACAATAACTCACACCAAACCCTAGCCTCTTCCACCATTTATCTGCCACTAAACCCAGAAAAAAAAATCACCATCACCAACCGTGAAATTGATCCAAACACCAAATCACCACCAAACCGATCTATTAAAAATAAAAATCTTATTATATCTCTCTCATCAATTTCACCATTCATTGATCTTTCTCTCTCACACACTGAATCTAATCTCTTTCAAATCATCAAAATATCTTCACAAGCCCAGAAAAAATCTGCCATCATCATCTTCAACTAACTAATCCCCCACAACTCCAACTCAAACACAAACCCTAACCCAAACTCTCTCTTGTCTAATTTCTTCTTTCTCTCAATCTCGACCGTGTGTATTTGATTCAGTCGTCCTGATTTGACAGTGGGGAGTTTGATGGGTGTAGGTGATGGTCGGGTTTGTTGATTAATGTTGAATGTGGTTGTTGATGATTTGGGTTTTGATTTGGGCTTGGGATTCGATGGCGACGCTAATGGTGGGTTTTGATTTGGTGGTATTGGTAGTTTTGAAGATGATGATGGGTTTGGCTGAATGGTGGTGGTGGTGGTAATGTTGATGTTGGTGGAGAAAAGAAAATTTGAAATTCTGTTTTTCGATAAAGAATAAGATACGGTGGAGATTTTTTTTTTGTTTGATAAAGAGTGTAATGATCTGGGTTTAATTATGTGATGATGATCTGGGTTTAATTTTTGTGATATGATCTGAAAATATTTTGATCATGATGCGAGAGACGTAAAGAGTTGTATGGGGAATGAGAGATGATGATTGTTGAGATCCACAAATTATGTTTGGTTGTGATTTCAGAGTGATTGGTAGTGCTGGTGTGGTAGTGGTGATGGTGATGGTATGTTAGTGGTGATGGTTGTGGCGATAATAATGGAGATCTACAATTTAATTTTCACATCACCAGATCAAAGAGATGAATCTATTTGCAAATCCTCGGTTTTTTTTAATTTTTTGCTATTTCATAAAAGATGGGTTTGAGATTGGATCTCAGTTTTTTTTTTTAATTCTTTTTTACTTTTAATTTCTGTTTCGTTAAAATTAAAATTAACCAAAAATAAAATTACTTTTTTTTTATATTAAATGAGTATATTATTATTAAATATGTTTATTAAACGAGTATATTATTATTAAAAAAAATTGTTTTTAAATTTTGTTTTATTTTTAATTAATGTTATTAAAATTAAATAAAAAATAATAAAAGATATCTCCACCATCCATCTCAAAGATGGACGGTAGAGATCCATTTTTTTCAATTATGATTTGTTATTTTCTTTTTCTTAAATATTATTTTATTTAATAAATATCTTGAGGGTTAATGGTCATTTTCTGAATGGTATTGAAGGGCAAAATCGTCTTTTAATCCACTATATTATTTTTTCCTTTGAAAAAGCTAACATAAGGGGTCCTTTGAACATTATTTTGATTTTAGGGGGGAGACCGGCCAATATGGATGGTCATTTTACCTTAGGGTCCCAAACCCCCGCTCCCCCATCCCCATTTGGGGGGAAATGGGGAAATGGGGGAAATTGGGATGACTTTTAACCCTAAATTTAAATGGGGTTGGGGATGGGTGGACCCGTCCCAATCCCTATTTTCCCATTTTCCCCAAATATTATAATATTATATAAAAAATATATTAATATATATTTTTATTATATTTTCAATATTTTTATTATTTTTATTTTACTAACTATATATACATATTTATAAACTATAACTTAAATTATACACCAAGCAATCTAACTATATATACATATTGATTTTCTTGTTAAATTACACACCAAGCAAGCTTCATATAATTTTTTAACATATTTTACTAACTATATATACATATTAAACAACTTAACTTTCATTTCAATTTGTATGGAATGTTATTTTGTATTTGAATTTATTGGATTGCGAATTTATGTGTTTCTTTAATATATAATTTTTACTGATATAGGAAAAGTTAGGAAATGGGGGAATGAGGACATTGGGGAAATGGAAAAATAGGGAAAAACAGGGAAAAATATGGGAAATGGGAAAATGGGGATGGGGATGGGGGGACCTCCCCCAAAAATTATCCCAATCCCATTTCCCCCAAATGGGGTTGAGGATGGGGGGACCTACATCCGCCCCCATTTCCCCATTGGCCATCCCTACATGCGACGCTTAGCACACAAGCATCAGTTCACCACGTATTACAATTAAATAGACAGTGCTTCGCACATGTGCACATTTGTGGAACATGGTCCGCATGGTTGTTGTGCTTTGTCTTCTAGATCGTCTGTTTCATCGATTTACATTAATAAAAGTATAATACATCAAATCAATAAAAACAAAAATAATTTTACAAACCGGAATTAATATTACATCAGAAAAATATTACATTTAAAATCCAAAAACCTTAAAACCCATGTACCATCAAATATTACGATCAGTCATGTTTAAATTAAATAATTTAATTATAAACATCCATACAATTATATAGATGGTGCCTACACATTCATACATGATAAGAGCATCGAAATCGATTCTCCTATTCCGAAAATTGTCTATAATACCAATTATTGGATCCCGATTTACCGATCGAGTAACGGAAGGACTTTTTAAAATTTAATTTAATAAATAAAATTCATCCAATAAACCCTAGGATCTAATTCTCGAAACAGTAAAAACAAGAAATCAAAATCAAAATATAAAAGAGAATAGAAGAAACAATTTCTTCATACCTACATTGATGATTCATTCTCTATAATTTGATCTGCTCCTAATTTGAACTGCTTGATCTTCCTGGCTATCTCTATGGATTGGTAACAGCGTGTGGACGTGTCACAGCGCTCAGAAATAAAAAGGGTGAATAGAAGATTGAAGAAACCTTTTCTTCCTCAAAAGAAACTACCTAGAACGTTTCTAGTAGTAGAAGTAAAATAATATTTATTATTATTATTATTATTTTATGCTCCTATGCAACGACTTGCACATAACACAAAAATCAATATTTTTGTATTTCTTTCTTTTCTTCTCTTAGTGGTGTTGATCTAGTTTCTAAAAAACATATTATATATATATATATATAAACTATTTTAATTAAATCTTTTAAGATATATGATATCTTTAAAATATTAGTTAATAGTTTTTTATTTGAATTCAAACTCTTTAAATTCAAATTTAAATATTTAATTTAATAAAATTAAATCATCATATAATCTTATTTTATTCAAAATCAAATATCAACTAACTCCCTCAATCTAGTGATTAATAACATAATTAAAGAATCTTATTATTTAATTTATTTAATCATAATTATTCATTAATTAAATATTCTCATTATTCAATTAATTCCAGAATAAATACGTATCACTTTTGCAACACAATTAATTGCATAATCAAATTAATTAATCGTGACCCTTGTTACCTTAATTAATCGGGCTAGCAAGGGGACCTAATGGACCGACAGTATTTCGAACTCCAATAATTCTTAGAAATAATTAATTAAACTCTTTAATTAATATTTAATGATTATTAACTCAGGTGTTATTCCACTAAAAACCTGAAGCTGCACTCTCTCAACTATAGATGTTTTTACACAAACCAATAACTTTCGATGTCCATTAATATAGCTATTACATATGGTATAATCCACTACAAGTAGTTTATAATTAGAACTAGGTCATAATGTCCGATATACCCCTATAATTATATCTTTCCATTAAGTACCATTAATTCTCTAATGAACAATAAATCCTACATTCCTTACGAAATTAGGTCATAATATCCATTAAACCCCTCTAATTATATCTTTCCATTAAGTACCATTGATTCTCTAATGAACAATAAATCCTGCATTTCTTACAAAATTAGGAGAGTGCTCATATTGTTCAAGCCCCGAATCATCCCTTAAGGGAATTACCATATACTTCTCACAAGAATGAGTGGATTCCACTATTGTGTACATTCCTTTCTAGTCACAAGCCAAACCGTAATCAAACATTCGGAGCTTATTGTTTGGGAATGCAACTCTGACCTCACCCATGGTACATCAAAGATTATGATCTATCTTGAAGGAGTCAATAAGACACTCAGGATTAAGATCACCCACATATAACTATCATTAGTTGATATATATGAATCTTATCGTTAAACGAATCTTAGTGATAGATTCATATAGATCATGACCCAGTCCTATATGATCACATCATGCAAGGTGCCTCCATTCTCATATCTCCATATGAATTATCTAGGATAAGATCACCGTACACTACGGACTGGACCTCAGCTATAGATTAGCCACAAATAAAGTACCCAACTTTATATGCTATCTACAGATTCTTTAGATTGCATGTCTCTTACTGTATCCATCTGTATATGACATTCATATACATAGTTTGAGATTACATCTGGCAATCTTAGTTGTTTAATGCACAAGTTATACACAATATATGACATAAGAAGAATGAATTAAACAATTCTTTTATTTATGTTAACATTCCATTTACAAATTACAAGCTTTAGGGCAGACTCAGATGAGGAAATGACCCTCATGGTGAAAAGGTTCAAGAAGTTTGTAAAGTTTGAAAAGAAAAGTCTTCGATTCAAAGGCCAATATTTGAAGAAGAAGACTCTCTTCAAAAAAATGAAAAAAAAACCCAAGAGAAGAACTCCAAAAGGGGTATTTAATGCTTCAAGTGTAGTGGATATGGTCACATTGCTCCTGAGTGTTCCAATATGAAGAAGAAAAATAGAGAAAAGGCAATGGCCGCCGCTTGAAGCGATAGTGGATATGGTCACATTCCTTTTCTTTATAGTTTTTGAATCAAAGATTTTTTCTTTTATTGATTCTTTTCAACACTTATTTGATTTTTTTTTAAAGCAAACAAAAACATATACTCTTCATGACGGCTTTCACCCATCATAATGGTGTAGCTTTTTCCTACATTAGGCACATTCACAAGCAAAATGTATAGCCTTTTTCTTGAAGGTGCTCGTTGAGTTCTATGTAGTTGCCGAAGCAAAATGGATACTAACCTTAAGTCATCTTAAATGTACTAGTCTAAAGACTTCAAGATGTATCCATAACTTACATATTAGCATACTCAACTTACTCATTAAATCATACAAGAGAAGCAAAGTGCATTTTCAAAAACCAAGTTTTATGGATTACAAGTGCATGATCTAAGAGCAATATAAAGATATTTACTCAAGATCATTACTTCTAAAGAGAGTAGTTATCAAAGAATATGAAGCTTATATTTTTTTCAAAATATGCCACTCAACAATCAAACATATAAACATACATAATCACTAAGAGATATTAGAAAAGCAAATGTCATTGAGAACCAAAAAAATGTTATACTAGTTCTCTAATATGACATGCTACATGATGTAATACAAACATAATGAAATAGTGAAATTCTCTTAAAATTGTATGCTTATATACCTAGAGGGGGGAGAGGGGGGGGGGGGGGGGGGGTGAATAGGTTTTAATTCGATCGATGCGAATTAATGAATTTTAGCAAATCTACCCCATACTACAAAGCATTCAAATAAAAACAACTAAGCATAAAATAATAACAACACACAATATATACGTGGAAACCCTTGGACAAGGGAAAAACCACAGGTTATCCTTCTAGCCACATCCGATCCTCAAAATCCACTATTGAATGAAAGTTTACAACCTAGGTTGACCTCCCATCACACCTTACATGGTTACTAACCCTTTTACTCTACTCAAAAGGCCTTTGATAGTGATTTTGGATCAACACACTTGTGCACTAAACACTTAGCCACAAGCTTAACAACAATGAAGAGACAATTGCAACCTAAGTGAATATGAAGAATATTCTAGATGTAAAAATGTTAGGTCAAGACATTAAGATTATCTACGAATTTAAATGTGACAATGAATGCATATCCTAGATATCAATTCTCTAAATGCAATTGTAAGAAGATTTAGCTAGAAGGGTAAAAACATCCTAAATGCTAGCTATCACTAATCAATATTCTCAACCAGTAACCAACGTCAGAAGCATGCTATAAAAGCTATTAAACACAAGAGCATGCATTTAATTTGCAATAAAAGCTAAAACCTAGGCATACATGACATAGTAATGAAACAATGAAGTCTAGGACAAGAAGAGATTACCTAGTCAAGAACAACATGATGACCCATTGGAAGATGAAGAATGATGCTATATATTAGTGAATGGGAGTTTGGTTGAGTAAAAACAAGTTCTTGGAAGCCCTTTCTCACTAGAAATTACTTTCTCTCTCTAAGTATATATTTTCAAAGCTCTCAGTTTGATTTGAGAAGAAGATGATACAAATAAGGTGTAAAAAATGAGTTGCACAAGAAAAGATGTTTTTGCCCAAATCAGGTTTTTCGCTACATGTTTTGCACGAGGCTCATACAAAATGTTATCAAATGAAAATCACTGTCAAGATTTTCGCTACATGTTTTGCACGAGGCTCAAACGAACAATCAAGCGAAATCCGCTCTCAGCATTCCACCTTGAAATTCAAGCGGATCAAAACGTGACCAAACGATTTCAAAACCTTTTGTATAATATACCGTGAGAAAAGTATGGAACTCAACTTTCTACTCCAATAAACAAAATGTGATTTGGATGACTATAGAAAAAGTTATGGTCAAATGAGTGACCAAAGGTCAAAAATGGATAACAACAGAGATGCCCTATTTTTATAGTCACTTTGGAGATTTCAAAACCAATCCAAACGATCATGAAATATTACAAATAATATACCGTTGGAAAGGTATGAGTGTCTAGTTTGTACAGAAATGTTCAAAACTAATTTTGAAGCAATGTATAAAATGTTATTGTAACAAGACTATACAAAGGTCAGTTTTAAAAAACACTTAAATCATTGTAAACCATTCTTTCGAAACTAGACACATTACTCCAAACAACCAAACCAAATCTAACCCAATGCACACAACAAGTTATCATATGATTAAAAGCAATGCATGATCATGGAAACACAAATGCAATCATAGAAATGCAATAACAAAAAAACATACATGGAGTGTGTAATAAACACAAATATACATGATCAAATAAACATACATATAAGTGATATATAAATGCATATGAAAGTGTGTTTGTGCAACTAAGTCTCTTCAAAGAGTTAAGTAAGAGATATATACCATTGAAGCTTGAGCATGGTCACGGACAAAGACAACCTAAACTACCCTTACATTCACAATCCCCAAATATAGTTGTCAACGAAATAAGCCAATAAAAAACCAAGGAACTTACACATAGAGTTGAAAGATGCTAGAAAGCAAGCTTTAGGATATAGAAATACCTTAGCCCTTGTAAAGTCCTCATTTATTGATTGGCTTATTTCGAGAACAAATCACATTTTTGGGATGAGATGTTATGTAAGGGTAGCTTAGGCTCTCAAGACCTCAAGAGGAGAAGCACCAAAGGTAAAATTCTTGTGCTTACTTGCTTTGAAGAGATAGTTGCACACACTCACAATTTCATGCATAACTCTTATTCATATATGTTGAGTGTTTATACTTGTGTGCATTTTGGTTTAAATGACTCTTGATTGATATATTTGCATCTTATAATTAAAGTTGTATGTCATGTTAGGCATTAGTTTAGGATGCATCTTCATCACTCTTGGACTTGTTGAAAATGTGTGTTTGAGTGTTGAAAATGTGGGCATTGCGCTGGTGGTTCGCTACTCGACTAGTGCAGCCTCACTAGCATAATATTTCAGTTGAACGCCGCTTGTCATGTGCCAAAATTCAAAATGAAATGAACTCCAAGATTAAAAGCATTAAAAGGATTATGAGTGACCATGGGAAGGAATTTGAGAATGCTCATTTTGAAAACTATTGCAATAGTCTAGGCATCTCTCATGAGTTTTCGGCTCCTAGGATACCTCAACAAAATGAAGTTGTTGAGAGGAAAAATAGGGTTCTTCAAGAAAAGGCCCATGTGATGTTGCTTAGCAACAATGTTCCTAGGAATCTTTGGGCCTAAGCCGTCAATACGGCGTGCTACATAGGAAATAGAGTCATTCTAAGGCCCCACACTAGGTAAACCTCATATAAGTTATGGAAATGTATAAAGCCAAATGTTAGCTATTTCCACACATTTGGAAGCAAATGCTACATTTTGAATAACCATGAACAACTTGGCAAATTTGATGCTAAGAGTGATGAGGGTATCTTCATTGGCTATGCCTTGAATAATAAAGCCGATAGAGTTTTTAATCTACTAGGACCGTCATGGAATCATCTAATGTTGTCATTGATGATACTAGGCTCAAATCTAATGACCATGAGGAGGATGTAGATCTAGTTGATGACTCTCCTTTGGAGAAGGTTGTTGATATTTCTAATATTGAAAAGACTAATCTTGATGATGACATAACACAACCTATTGATAGGATTCCTCACTTGGACTCAAAAGAACCTGCTTCATGGGTTAGGAAACTCCATGACAAGGATGATATCATTGGGGAGGTTAGTGAGGGTGTTAGGACTAGGCGTCAAATGGCTAATCTAATTAGCTACACTTGCTATACCTCTCAAATAGAACCCAAGAAGGTTGATGAAGCCTTAAAGGATGAATTTTGGGTTCTTGTTATGCAAGAAGAGCTTAACCAATTTGAAAGGAATGAGGTTTGGACTCTAGTTCCTAGGCACAAGAACACCAATGTGATAGGCACCAAGTGGGTATATAGGAACAAATCCGATGAGGATGGCAACATTGTACGAAATAAGGCTAGGCTTGTAGCACAAGTGTACTCTCAAATTGAGGGTATTGACTTTGAGGAGACATTTGCTCCCGTTGCTAGGATTGAGTTCATTAGGCTTCTTTTATCCATTTCTTGTTTGCACAAGTTCAAATTATATCAAATGGATGTTAAGAGTGCCTTCCTCAATGGTTTCTTGCAAGAAGAAGTGTTTGTTGAGCAACCCAAAGGGTTTGTGGATCCTCACCACCCTAATCATGTCTATCATCTCAAGAAAGCTTTATATGGGTTGAAACAAGCACCAAGGGCTTGGTATGAGCGTCTCACTCAATTTCTTATAGGCAATCGCTACACTAGGGGTAGTGTTGACAATTCTCTATTCATCAAGAAAGACAAAGATGAGCTCTTTATAGCTCAAATCTATGTTGATGATATAGTATTTGGCTCTACAAATGGCACCAAAGTCAAACAATTTGTTGATGTCATCTCTCATGAGTTTGAAATGAGTCTTGTTGGTGAGCTAAGTTACTTTCTAGGTTTACAAATTAAGCAAATGACTGATGGGATTTTCATATCTCAAGCTAAGTATGCCAAAAACCCAGTGAAGAAATTTTGCCTTGAAAGTGCCAAACATTGTGATACACGCATGAGTACCACTTTGAAGCTAAGCAAGGATGCTAGTGGTAAAAGTGTGGATCAAACTTTGTATCGTGGCATGATTGGTAGCTCGCTCTATTTGACCGCAAGTAGACCTGATATCTCTTTTAGTATGGGTGTGTGTGCTAGGTACCAATCGGATCCTAAGGAGTCCCATCTCTCTTTCGTTAAGAGAATCATTCATTGTGTGAATGGGACATCTAACTATGGAATTTGGTACTCTTTTGACACTAATGCTAGTCTTGTAGGCTTTAGTAATGCAGATTGGCAGGAAATTGTGATGATAGGAAAAGTACATCGGGCGGTTGCTTTTTCCTTGGGAACAACCTTGTCTCTTGGTTTTGGAAGAAGCAAAATTCTATTTCCTTGTCCACGGCTGATGCCGAATACATAGCTGCTGTGAGTGGATGCACACAACTCCATTGGATGAAGCAAATGCTAGTCGACTATGGATTCAATCAAGGTACTCTTACTCTCTTTTGTGATAACATGAGTGCAATTAATATTTCCAAGAATCCGGTTCAGCATTCTAGAACTAAGCATATTGACATCTGTCATCATTTCATTAGAGAACTAGTTGAGAGCAAATGCTTAGTACTTGAGCATGTAGGTACTAATGATCAACTAGCGGATCTATTTACTAAACCCTTAGATGCTACTCGATTCAAGACTCTTAGTAGATCTATTGGGATTTGTTTCATGGAGTGATGAGTTTTGGTCTTTGACCCTATAAGGGGAACTCAAGCAAAGATAGCTATTGTATACTTGTTGCATCCATTTTTTTAAAAATGTTTATGCTCTTTTATTGATTGCTTGAGTAGCTTGGTTGCACTTATACTATAGTATATTGTATTTTCTTCAATAAGTGTGAACTTTACTTTGATTACAATCCATGTCATATTTATGTTCAAACATGCATTTTTGGACTAGGAGATCTACATAGAAAGTACATGTTGAATGACCTATAATTATCTCCATGACATGATGATTCTTTAATGACATGCTAATGAAAAATGATAAAGCATGAATTGATGATTGCAATTGTTGAATGCAAAATATTATGTGAAAAAGCTAGCGAGACTAAAATGTTTCATCAATGTCTCTCTTTCTTTATTAGTTGAACATGGCTACTATCATACGGGTTTTCTACCCGGAAAAATCAAATAGGGTACAAAGTTGCTCATGCCATGTTTCGCTTAAAAAGTTGGATATAGTGCCATTAAAATTTGATATCTACAAAAACTCTATATCCTTGCTTCTCTCATGACAAATGGTGAAATTGGTTTGAATTATGTTGAAAACCTTTGTCATTTGCTTTGCCAAATACCATTGTTTTTGGACTTGAATGCAACATGTCTTGTATGCAAAGCATTTTTTATTCACACATTTTCTTCAAATAAATCTCTTATTAATTGAGTTGCATAAATGTGGTTTATATAATTATGCAACAACCTTGTATGCTCCTTTCTTTCTTTGCCTTGAGTGACCCGGTTGGGGACTTCTCCTTTGCCTATATCATGACAAAAAGATGGAGTAGCATTGAGCTAGCATTGTGGTGTTAGGGGAGTAGCATGTGGTAGCATGTGTTGGCTTTAAGGGGAGTAGTACTTTTTTTTTGGAGAATCCATTTAGGGGGAGTAACCCTTTGAGGGGGAGCATTGCATGATGTGGTGTATTACTCATATTCTTATATGCAAATGGGCTTTTGTTTTCTATCCACTTGATCATCTCACATGCACTTGGTTTGGAAAGTGTACTTGTTGTTTGTTTTGTGTGTAGGGTTGATGATTCTACAAGAGATTGAAGATTTGAAGTTTTGAAGTTTTGAAGTTTTGAAGTTTTTTTATGTATATCTCTTTGTAATGTAGAATATCTTCCCGGTGTTTTTTTTTGCTTTGTGAGGCTCAATGTGAGTGGTGGTTTTGTCATGAAATAGCCAAAGGGGAAGATTATAAAGTTCTCATTTATTGATTGGCTTATTTCGTGAACAAATCACATTTTTAGGATGTTATGTATGGGTAGCTTAGGCTCTCCAGACCTCAAGAGGAGAAACACTAAAGGTAAAATTCTTGTGCTTACTTGCTTTGAAGAGATAGTTGCACACACTCATAATTTCATGCATAACTCATATTCATATATGTTGAGTGTTTATACTTGTGTGCATTTTGGTTTAAATGACTCTTGATTGATATATTTGCATATTATAATTAAAGTTTTATGTCATGTTAGGCATTAGTTTAGGATGCATCTTCATCACTATTGGACTTGTTGAAAATGTGTGTTTGAGTGTTGAAAAAGTGGGCATTACGTTGGTGGTGCACTACTCGACTAGTGCAGCCTCACCAGCACAACATTCCAGTGAAACACCGCTTGTCATGCGCCACTGAGGCGCAAAGTTGAAAAAGTGGGCAGTGCGCTAGTGGTGCGCTACTCGACTAGCACAGCCTCACCAGCGCAACATTCTAATGGATTGTCGCATGTGATGCGCCACTGAGCTGCGCCACTCATCCATCGCCTATTGAAAAATTAGGTTGTGCGTTGGTGGTGCGTGACTCGACCAACGCACGTCACCAGCGCACATAGAGGAAGTTGGAACGTTTTTTCCAAAACGACCTCACTTTGTTTGGATCTCATATATATATATAACTCTTTGCATTAAGGTCGTGTAAGAGTTCAGAACATCATATCTTTTCCTTAGAACACATTTCAAAGGAAAAACTCTTCCAAGAACTCATCTTTAAACACTCAAAGCATTCCCATGTGCATAAAAAATTCATCTTGCATCATCTAAAGCCATTTAGAGTGCATCTATGGATAGTTTTGCTTCATCACATCTTGTTTGGTAAGTTATTCACTATCTTTTTACAAGTTAAATGTTTTACTTGCTAAGCCATCTCTTTAATTATTTGTATGCTCTTAGAACATATTCTAGATACAAATTAGAGATTGTTGTGTTGACATGCTTAAATGTTGTATTGTGATAGCTTCATAGGATTGTTTGATCTATGTTTAGCTAAGCTTTTTGAATATGTCATTTAGCTCTTGATATCTAGGATTGCATTAATTGTCATTTCATTATCCTAGATAAGCATATAGGGTTTCCTAGCCTTATTTGTTCTTTGAATATCATCATATATTCACATAGGACATTTTATCTCTTCATTGAGAAGTAAGACTTGTGTTGCTTCCGGGAGTAGGGAGCTTAAATCGCAAGCAAGATGGACTAGGTTCACTTATACCGGGATTAGGTAGTGGTGGTCGATTTAAACCGGGATTAGGTTGTAATTCCTTTGCCATTAGTGGATTCGAGGTTCTAGTGTGGTGCACTCATTAGCCCGTGGTTTTTCCCATTTGGAGGGTTTCCACGTAAATCTCAAGTGTCTTTAATATTTCCGCAATCTTTTCACTTGTGATTTTGTTGTAACTAGCTAGAGGCATTTTCGTCAACTTGACCTTTAACGAAAATTGGGTAAATTTGTTTAAAATCTATTCACCCCCCCCTCCCCTCCCCTCCCCTCCCCTCCTAGATTAATGTTATACACACCATGATATTTGTTTCAGCCCTTTTATGAGCTCTCTTGGCTTGTTTATCTCCATGACAACAAGTTCTTGGTGTCATCCTTAGAGAATAAAGACTATACACTTCAACTCAAACACATATTAAAATGACTTTATCTAAAAGTCTTAACATAAACATTATCATATAGATTTTAACAATACAACTGCTCTAAAGTTAATCAACACATTTCGGCTATCAGAACAAATCTTGTGAGACAGCTAAGTTAATGTCAAGTTATAACAAAACAAAGCTAGTAAGCTAAATTTCATCACTACTTAACACTAATCTTAAAGCTAACTCACATGTGCAACTTACACTAATAGTAAGAGCACTCACCCTTGACCCATTTGGTCTTGGGTGCACTAACATAAAAACCATCGTGATCATTTCTCATGGCAATATTATATCTAGAATATAAACCAACAACTATCTTCTTTATAAATATATTGCTCATACTAAACACAACATTATCGCCATGAACAAAGATATCATCTAGACTATGCATATGATCAAGTAAAATACTTTTTTTCACCCAAATATTCTTGACGTTCTTCTTTGCATGATTATCTCTATCATGTACAACATTCAAAGTGTTATCATGCTTAGAAACATTCATAGAAGATTTTCTTATCTCACTAGCATGCACCTTAGCTTACATTGTCTATGACAACTAGTTTTAATATGCCTTACAACATTGCAAAGATGTCAAACCATGATAAACTTAAAGATGTTATTTAGGACTCTTGATTTAACCACATGCTTAGGAGAATGATTAGACAGCTTTTTATCAACATCTTCATGATGCAAAATTCCAAGTTTGTATTGCCTAATGTATTCATAACACTTAGGTCTAGTGTGACCAACCACATTACAATAATGACAAACTGGAATAAATTTATAAAAGTTGTCATTTAGGTGAGAGTGTACCAATGGTGAAGACTACTTACTCTTCTTGATTTTGCTTTTGAACTTTGAAGACTTGGCCTTTGAAATCCTTTTGTTCCTTAGTGACTTGCCTTTAGTTGTAGGAGACTCCATTTGCTCATCTACAAAGCTTAAGTCACTTGAAACTCCTTGAAGTTTACCAAGCTCTTTGGCCTTTATGATTGCCAATTAATCTTCCTTGCCTTTGATTTTTTCCTTCAAGAAAAAAAAAATCATTTGCAAAATCATTAATAAAATTTTCTAACATAAGAGAATCTTCTACCATCTTATTTTCTTGACATTTGATCACTTCACTCTTCACTTCAACTTCCTTCAAAGCTTCATCTCTTTCTATCAAGTTGAAGTTAGTGGTCAGACTTGCGATTCTCTTCATTGAGTTGCAAAGACAAGTGAACATGTCTAGCTTGATTGTCCATTGGGAAATCCTCATCTTATTCTTTAATTTCTTCTTGATGTGAAGTCGTGTCACATAGGTAGTTACCTACATAAACAATATCTTCCAATGAATCTAATTCCTCCCAATCTTCACTTTTGTCACTATTATTCTCTTTAAGGTTATCAACAAAATTATTAGTAGACAAATACCACGAAGAAAATAGAGAACCACATTCACGAATAGCTTGAAGAATATCTCATGCCTTTATTATTTTATCAACAAGAGATGGACAATCAACACAAACAATATAAGACTCAAGATTGTAATCCATAGCAAGTAAGTCACTATAAGTGTACCCTAGGATCTCACTAAGTGTAGTCTAGTGATCTGCTCTGATACCAAATGAAATTGTACAAACACAGTTAAATTGCCTTAGGCTAACCTAGAGAGCGGTAAATAGGTTATTACACCTTTTTCAATCCCTTGAAAACAAAATTATGTTTGTCCATCTAGTTAGCTTGGATAACAATAATTAAGATAATAAAGCATATGTAAGTAAACAATATGTATTATCAAACCAAGTATTGCTAAACAAGCTTACATGTTGCTAGTGAAAAGGTTAACAAATGAAACTAATAACCAAACAATACTTGTATTCTCATTAATATTCAATATGTGCAAGTATTCAATCAAGAACAATTATATACAAATATATCTAACATACACATACAAAGACATTTACAACTTTGATCATATGGAGTGCTTGTATATCACATATTACAAAAATCTTGTTTTTAAGAATATCTAGAAATGAACAATGTGAAACAAGATTACAACATACATAAACAAGTATATAAGAGGGATAAGAAGAATTAACACATTTTTTTTTTTTAACGTGGTAAAACCTCCTAGGAGAAAACATCCACATGTTGAATACAACCATCGGGTACTTTTAATATTGGAAAGTAGAAAAGACATTCCTTAAAAGTGACCAACAAATAACACACTCTATATTGGATTCGGCGTCTACCCAATCCCTATTGGTAGATTGGAAATTCCTCAAAAGTGATCAACAAATGACTCACTTTCTATTGGAATCCACTCTAACCAACACCATTAAACAGTTGGAAATTCCTCAAGAGTGATCAACAAATGACACATTCTCTATTGGACTCCATCGAATCTTAATATCCTGGATCTACCAATAAAAAGTTTACTTTCTATCCAAGGCACACTTGCCTCTAGAAAGTCTCCCATTCTTGATTATCCAGACCACATGTCTTATCCAAGACTTCTAGCTTAGCTATCCGGACCACATATCCTAGCCAAGACTTCATGCCTTTTACAAGGACTTCATATATGTGATCAATGAATACAAAAATGAAACAAGCACTCAACATAGAATATGATGTTCAAACATATCCTATGAGAACTAGACATGTGCATGAGATATCTTAAAACAAATATTGTCTAGTTACTAATCATGAATAATATTCTAGAATCATGTGAAACACCACAAATACATTTAATTTCTAGAATTATTCATATGAATAAAACTTGAATCAAAAGTATACACACTAAGCACATATTCAAGGTTTTAGTAACATACACATAAACATGCTAGAATCATAAGATAATGTCAATCAAAGTTCTAGCCAAATCCTAGATCATATTTTTGTCACAAAGTTCAATTAAATGCCGAAATAGCTCTAAGAACTCAATCAAATGTGTTATTCTAAAATATATTCAATTAGAGGAACTTAACAAATGTAGAGACTATTTCTTATCAAAATCAATCAATCAAAGTCCAAAATAGTCCTAGATAGAAAGCTAACATAATACAAAACCCAAACATGTGAAAACATAGGCTTAATCAAAAACCTAACTCAACATGTGAGATTCTAATCATGCTCAATCTAGCTTTTCTAGAGTCTAAAACTCTAATCAAAGTATACACATTAAACATACATATATAAAAGAAGAAAATCCAAGGTAATTGAAAAAAAAATGAAGATCAAACCATAGGAAATTTTCAATACCTTAGAAGAAAAAGTGCAGTCCAGTTTTTGATGGAGAACCACTGGAAAAATTTGAATAGATGACCTCAACCTTCTTGAAAATGATAGAGAAAGGAAATACAAAAAATCTCCAACTTGAATCGATTGAATCGAAGTTCAAACAAAAAAGATATGGTGTTTGGGAGATGAGAAAGTTGAGAGAAAATTTTCTACACTCTAGTTTTCAATTTTTCTTTTTCAAAAAAAAAAATAAAATAAAGGGAAGAGATATTTAAATGAGAGGGAAAGAGGGAAGCAAAAATACAAAATTTCCCCTAACCCTCCTCCCTTCCCAAAATGGCACGCGGGTATCTCGAGAGCAGAGATGGTTCCTCCCTGAGATGGCCATAAGCCATCTTGGGGAGGGAAGACATGGTGGCCCTTTTGGCCACTGCATCCTCCCTCGTGCACCTCCGTGTTCTTCGACAGTTCTCCGACCGTTCTCTGACCTTCAAACTCTAAATTTGAATCTATTTATGGATTACTAACCAGGACTCTTTCATGCACATGGATGACTATGAAACTTTGACAAAAAATTATCAATTTGACTGAATACATGAAGACGAAGACAATGCATGTAAAATGGCTGGAAAGTTTCGTAACTCTTGCTCGGAACTAGAAATCAAATGTATGTGTAACCAAAACAACTGGAACTCGATAAGAAACAATACAATACCAAATTCAAGTATAAGGTCCATGATACATAAACATACAAACACATAACACACAAGAATACTATTTCTTAGACATAGTCCAAATTCATGCAATTTACAAAACTAGTCAATTTAGCACCAATGCATGAGCATTCAATATCAAGTGTGTGAATGAGTTATACAAAATGAGCACAGTGATGCAGGGATACATGTGGATGCAATGTATGTGTGTGCTTAAGCCTTGTAAGAGAAATGAGGACTGAGTATACCTTTGTAGAGCAATGAAGCAAATTTCTCCATGAAGACTTGATCTTGCTTGATAAGTTACCATATCTTCTTTGAAGCTTGAATCCCATAAAATCTAAGAAAACTAATCAATACAAATGAAATATTGTTATGATATGGAATTAATGCTAACACAACTCCGAAAACCTAACATCCTCTCTCAAGAGTAAGGAAGTAATGGATGACCAAGAAAAAGAGAAACAAGTTGAAAATGACTCAAGTAATGAGAGCTCTTCATCTCATTACACAAATGGAATGTGGAGGGCATGGATATTAAAGGATTCATTGAGCACTTTCAAAGCTCAAGGTTGAAGATGTAGAAAGAGGTTCGAACACTAAAAGAAGAGAACCTCAAGTTATCAACCGAGGTGATTAACTTGAATAGAGAAGTGAAGACAACTAAGAGAAATAAAGCTTTGATGGAATATGAGCTTGAAGAAGCAAAATAAATTATTGCTAAGATGAATTCAATCATGAAGAAACTTAACCACACGTTAGGAGTTAGCAAGAAGCCAAGTGACAAGAAAGGTCAAAGGTTTGAAGATGACAAGGAAACCTCATTCCCAAGCAAAAAGGTGTTTGTCAAGAACATGTACATCAAAGAGCCTCTTCCTCCATAACATCCTAAGAAAAAAATTGAACTAAGAGAATGCTCTAAAATTGTTCAAGCTAAGGTGGCACCAAGGAGTCAAGCTTAAGCTCAATCAATAAGAGCACATGAAGCAAGCTTTCTGATGTTGTAAATTCGTGTTTTATAAAAACAATACTCGCAAGTACACGAATCATAAAGATAAGTACAATGACAAGTAAGGATCGTTCCCACGAGGACTAGGGATTTATTGATTCAAAACTAGTTCTAATTAAAGCTAAATTAAAGTACCAAATATTGATGATGATTGATTTAAAACTAAAAATAAATTAAATTAAGCTAAAGAAAGCAATTGAGAATTTTTGTTTGTGATCAATGGAAAGAAAACACTAGGTCATCAATGATCCCAATTATGAACACTCAATGTTTGGAATTAATTTATGAACAAGATTCAATCAATTCAAAGGTTCATCCCTTATCTTTAATATGACTATTATCGTATGATCACGGGATGAGTTAAGTATTCCGAATCACTATTCACCCTTGGTCTATGGTGTGAACAATGATCAAAAACCAGTTAAGCGTAAGAAATAAGAACTAAATTCTATACTTTGCTTGGTATATGCTAAAGATAAAATTCATTCATTCAAAAGAGCAGTAATCAAGGTTAGGTTTGGTCTACACTTTAACCCTAATTCTTAGATAGTCTTAACCCTAAAATCATGCCAAATAATTATCCACCCTTGGTCTATGGTGTTAATAAATATTACAACTAATGAGGATTAAGCAATTAAGAACAATGAATAAATCAAGAATTGAATTGAAGAAATGATGATATTAATCTAAACTTGAGCATTGCAAAAGGTTCACATTGATTCCCTAGTTATGGAATTAGTTACACATGGCGAAATAGAAAGAGAAGAGAAAGAAAAGATAAAACTCATATTGGCCTTCAATGAGTTCTTTAAGTCTTCAATGATGAATTCTTCGTCGTCTTCGAATCTTCGATGTGTAAAGATGAATGGAAGTTGTGAGGTGATGTATGGTGATGAAGAGGTGATATTGGCTTCTCTTGGTGGCTTGGGACATCCCTTGGCCTTTATATATCGAAATTAGGGTTTACAAGGGGTTTAAATAGGTGTAGATGCTAAGCCATGTCCTAACATAACAAGGAAATCAATTCCCATATAGAACTCTACCTTTTTGGGATTTTATTTCTTTCCTAATCCAATAAAAAGACTACTTATAGATGGAAGATTAGGATTAGGTGTCAACTTGTTTGCCCAAGACTCCCAAACAATTCCAAGAAGGAAATATTTCCCGTTTCGAGAACTTGCAAAATAAATTCCGTCATTATTCACAGAATTATGACTGAGCTGACCATTAGGTACTAAAATGAGCATAACTTCTTCTATAAATATCAAAATTATGATCCGAAAAGTGCGTCGGAAACTAGACTTCTGGGGATTTCCATCCATAGGTAGTAGGACACACAATTCGATCGGAGCCGAAACATATGGGCCTAGAAATATAGATGTTCTGCACTGGTCTGAAAATTGTCTTTTTGCTCTTTTTCTCCAAAATAACATTCAACACCTCTTGAATGGAATGTGACCTACACATGCTCAACAAACACATAAAATACCTAATTTAACCCAAGAACAAAACATAAATAATAGGAAATAGAGACCTAAAACATGTATAGAAATAGACCGATCAAATACCCCTAAACCTATCTTTTGCTAGTCCTCGAGTAAAACAAGAATAAAAACAAAACTAAAAACAACAAAAATCTAAAAATAAAATAAAAATAAAATAAGTCACTTTCGTAGGGAACACTATAGCACTTAGTGTATGCTACAAGCCATTAAACCTCTAGGTGTCCCTAGTATGAGGAGTTTTGTCTCATGAGGGTTTATAGCTAAGCTACCACAAACATATTTCTATGAAAAAGCAAAATAATCAAGACGCAAACTCAAATGTACCATTCAAAGCCAATACATGCTAGAGCCACTGATTAAAGAATAAAATTTATGCCACAAATTTGAATCCACTACTTGGTTTTATGAAAAGCTCATACTCAAGACACTCTACCTTCAAAAACACATCGTCAAACACCATAGATATAATTCGCCTCGACCCTAATTCTCACAAGATGTCACTCATAATTTCTCACAGGGCCTAGCAAATACACTCATCAAGCATATGCGAATGGAGTTTCTGCACAAGAAATTTCAAGATATAATCGCATATGAATGTATAATAGAAAGTGTAAGGATCTCAATTTTATGATTGACTTATTTCATGACAAACCATACCAAATTGGGGATGATTATATAATGGGTAGCTTAGGTCTTTATTGGCAAGCTTCCAAGCATCTCCATGACTTCAAGAGCAAAATGTATATTCACTTGACTTTGACTCTTGAAGAGTATAGTTGCACACACTCACAACTCATGCATATTTCTTATTCGTATATGTTGTGTGTTTATATGAGCGTGCATTCATGTTTTGATAACTCTTCTTACATGTTTTTTTATTGATCTCGTCTTTGCATTTGTATTGACATACATTATGTGTTGCTCACATTCACACACTCACTTGCGTTTGATATGTTATGCATGTGTGCATTGGGTTAGATTTGGTTTGGATATTTTGAGTAATATGTCTAGTTTCGAAAGAATGATTTAAGTGTTTTTCAAAACTGACATTTGCATGGTCTTGTTACCATAAAATTTTATAAATTGCTACAAAATGAGTTTTAATAACTACTGTACAAACTAAACACCTATACCTTTCCAACGGTATATTATTCGTAATATTTCATGAACGTTTGGATTGGTTTTGAAATCTCCAAAGTGACCATAAAAACAAGGCACCTCTGTTGTTGTCCGTTTCTGACCTTTGGTCACTCATTTGACCATAACTTTTTCTACAGTCATCCAAATTATATTTTATTAATTGGAATAGAAACTATACTTCCATACCTTTCCAACGGTATATTATACAAAAGGTTTTGAAGTCTTTTGGTCATGTTTTGATCCGCTTGAATTTCTAGGTGGAGTGCTGAGAGCGAATTTCGCTTAACTTTTTGCTTCGTAAATTTCGCCCCCTCCGGGTGCGAAACTAGTAGTGAAAAACAAGGCAGCCCTTTAGGCTTCCAAAATTTTCACCACCTCCTGGTGCAAAACCTATAGCGAAAAACCTAATTTGGGCAAAAACGTCTTTTCTTGTGCAGCTCGTTTTTACACATTATATATATTATCTTCTTCATAAATCAGACCTAGAGCTCTGAAATTAAATCCTCAAGAGAAAGAAATTGACTCCTAGAGAGAGAGCTCCAAGAACAAATTTTTACTCAACCAAACTCCCATTCATGCACATCTAGCATCATTCTTCATCTTCCAAGCATGAGTCTTCATATGTTTCTTGACTAGGTATCTTTTACATGTTCTAGATTGCTTCTTTTCATTCTTATGACATGTATGCCTAGGCTTAGCTTTTATTGCAAATTAAATGCATGCTCTTGTGTTTAAAAGCTCTTATGACATGCTTATGATGTTGGTTGTTGGTTGAGAATATTGTGTTGTGATAGCTAGCATTTAAGACGTTTTTACCCTTCTAGCTAAACTCTATGCTTTGCATTTAGATATTGATTAGGTCATATTGATTGCATTTTGATGATTGCATTAATAATCATGACATGCTTAATGACAACATATGTTGAAATGACCATATTTGATAATCAGGATATAATGTTGCATGACTATATCTAGTTAAGTCTTTTTGAGCATTCATTTAGACATTGATATCTATGAATTGTACTTAGTGACATTATTAAATTCCTAGATAAGCATATAGTGTTTTGCCTAGCATTATTTGCATGTTTGAATATTTCATCATATTCACATAGGTTGTTGAACTCTTCATTGAGTCAAGTCTTGTGGCTTCGGTGTGAACTTGCACAAGCAAGAGAAGCCTTGCAACCAAGGGTGGGTTGATAAGCAATTGGTCGGGTGCCACTATAAAATGCCCAAGGGGGTAGAGCAGGAGGCGTTCATGCCAAGAGTAGTGGATCAGGGGATATCACTAGAGACTAAACCAAGCGTGGTGAGTGGCGGTGTCCATAGCCTAAGGTTATCGAGAGTGAGAGTTCGAGAATCACTTGTGGGTGTAACCTTTGCTCATATAGTGTATTTCAGCAATCGAGTGTGGCGCACTTAACAGCTCGTGGTTTTTCCCATTTGAAGGGTTTCCATGTGTACATCTTGAGTTATTTATATTTTCGCACCTTTCACTTGATGTTGTATGTTTGTTTATTGGGTGAATTTTGAATATTGACTAATCAAGAAAATTTGGTAATTGACTTGATTAAAAACCTATCCCCCCCCCACTCTAGGTAATTAGACACACGCTTTAAGGGTTATTTTCATAATGAACGCTTAATTTTATGTAAAGGATCTCATGAACGGAATCAGACATTAAGAACAAGATAGAGCACATGTGTCTCGAGCTAGCATTCCCAAAAGATTAATTAGGCCTTTTCTTTGGTTGTAACGGGGTCATTGGGTGAAGGTTAAGAAATAACAGGAAAAGGATAGCAAACAAACTAGGATCATATCGAGAAATTCTTCTGTAATCTTCATACTTGGCCGAATTTCTTCAAATTCTTCATTCCACTTGCATCCAGACTTTTTGAACAATTTTTCGTTCATCCTCCTTCTTGAGTTGACTTTGATTTCTCATCACTTCATAATAAAGCTCTATCTTTTTCACTTACATTTGATTCATCATCTCATTCAATTATCTTTTTTTTTCAACCCCCTTTTTAAACTTTTTTTAACCTTTTTTTTTAGATGAGAATTTGTACATCAATTATATAGTTATTCCGACACCTTCTTTGCATTTGATCTTCTTGCTTTGCCTTGGTACATGCAAATCTCAAGTTAACCATTTCGAACTCTCTTCAATTATCTTCATCACCTCAATATGATCCAAAGCTATAAGGTATGACTAATATATGACTCATTTGGGTTAAGTTAATGTGGGTGATAAAAGAAAAATGCTTATAGCGTTCGGCTTTTATAGTGTTTGGCTTCAAAATTGGCTATGGAGCACAAACATAAGGTAGGAAATATTTAAGGCCTTTTAAGTGAGTTAAAGCACAAATTGCCTATATCACTTCTAATGGTTCAACCAAAACAATAGCAAAGTCCACATGTGATATCTTTTTATGATGAATGTTCTTTAATATCCAATGCATAATCTATTGAGATCAATTTCTATTACTAAGAACCTAATGAGTGTTTAGGATTAGAAATAAAATAATCCTCTATAATGATATTTATGTACGCTTTTTGGTTTAGTGAACTGACAAGGGTAGTCTCCACTATTAATCATGGATATCCAACTAAGCATCCCATCCTATCCACCATCATATCGGGAGCATGCTATAAGTTTTGAAAAATGTAATACATTAGTCTAAGTAGCAAGACGTTAGTCTAAACTCAATGAATAAAACATATATTATGGCTCTTAAAGCACACAAAAGAAGCACCGAAAAATAGAGGACAAAAATTCCAAAAACCGGTGACTTTCTAAAACAACCTACGTCTGTTATTTAATGTATATCTCTAAAATTAATCAACAAAAGTTAACCATATTTTAATATATAAATGCACACTTTTTAGTTTGAAAATATTTCAAAATTCGAATCATACAAATGAGAAAACAGACGTGTGCAGATTTGAAAAAACATGGCATTGCCCATGACCTTTGGTCGAAGAAACATTCATAACTTTTAAACTACTGCCAAGAATTTTACATTCTTTATACCGTTAGATTCATATCGAAAAAAAAAGAACCCAACATGGACAGAAAAAAATTATTTATTCACCAATTAATACATTTTTGACAAAATGTTTACCTCAAAAAATTTCAAAACAGGGCACTTTTTCACAGATTTCAACAATGGCTAAAAAATTAAATAAAAATAAATACAAATTCACACCCCCAAACATAATCTAAACATTGTCCTCAATGTTTAAAAATGAAAATTTAAAAACAAAACAAAAAGGGAAGTGGAGGGAGAAGAGGAACGGGTGCAGCCAAAGAAGAACAATAAAGGAAAAACAGCCCAGACAACTCACTTATATAGGAGCGTGAAATCGTGCCATACCGCGGTTGGGGTCACTTACCTTGGAAGCGGTCTAGGCAGCGGTGATGCCTAAATTTTCTTACCTGAAACTTCAAATTGCGTTGTTTAACTTACGCCACCGCGGTGTAGACATTACCTCTCAAGCGGTCTAGCCAGCGGTGATGCACATCGGATCAACGTTCTATATGCCGCGGCGCGGACATATTCCTCTGGAGTGGTCTACACCGTAAAAATTGGTAGAGCCTTCATGTTTTTCATACCGCGGTCTAGACAAGTGTCTAGAGAGCAGTTTGGCCAGTGGTGGATGAACGAAATTGTTCCCAAATTTCATATGCACAATTAAAGTACACACATTAGAAGCACCTGATCTTGTCATTCAAAACTTCAAGATACCTCCAAACCTGATTTAAATAGTCTCTAAATTAAGCACAAGATTTAACATTTGACAATATTAAATTCTGGCCATAAAGGTTCTTGCGACACACACTAATTATGACTCAAAAATAAGGAAAAATATAAATAAAAATAAAAACAAAAGATTTAAACTTGGGTGGGTTACCTCCCACCAAGCGCTTTATTTAACGTCTATGTGAGATGGGTGAGAGTGCTAAGGACTCTAATGGTGAAGCAACAATCACATATTCATTACCAATTTTTTTCAACTTGAAAGTTCCACCACTCTCAACGTTTATTAGCTCAGCCTTTTTAATCCATACTTTCTTCACATTCGTTGGATTCATTTTCCCTTATTTAAATTGTCATATATACTCGTTGTATCTTGGTCAAATGTGACCCTTCCTGTTACAAAAGTAACAAATGAGAATAAATCTATGAATGTTACCTCTCTGATGGATGTTGTTCAATGATCAATCTTGCTTCCTTCTATTTCTCCTTCTTCTTTTTGGAATTGGATCTTCCTTTTTTATGATGGAATCAATTGACTCGTCATTATTCACCGTATTGATCTTGACTTTCGCCAATTGCTTTTTCTCATCCATGACCATTGACTTGATCTCTTGTTCCACCCTTTTAAGCTTTGCAATGTTTCAAGCTCCTTAATCTTCATAATCTCTAAGGCTTTATCTCTTTGTTCAATATCAGCCTTCCTTAGCTTCATCCGATGATCATACTCTTCTTTAAGCTTTTCAACCTCTTGAGAAACTACTGCATACCTTTGTAATGAATAATACTCTTTTTCTTTCATTAATTCAGTGATCCTTGTTGTCAATTCAAAGTTAAGAGCGACAATCATCTGTTTTTCTTCTTTTAACTGCTCAATCATGTTCTCATATCGTGCACAATCATATTGGGCATGTGAAATTTTGTTGCTTTTGCCATTTTGACATTCTTTTAAAGCCGAAATTGATTCTGGACAAACTCCTGGATCTACTACTTCTACATTGAAACAATCAACAACACCTACCGGATGTTTCAAATATTCAAAAACATCAACATTGATTGTCTCATCAAACACTATCATGGAAACCTTCCCATTATGTATATCTATGGTAGCCTTCATGATTAACATAAATGGTTTAACGAGCAAGATAGGGAAGTCAATTGTATCGGTGCCTTCTTCCTCCATATCCAGTATGATAAAATCTGTATGTATAAAGAGCTTGCCAACTTGGACTAGAACATCTTCCACAATTCCATGAGGATACCTAATAGATCGATCGAAAAGTGAAAGCTCCATGTTGATTGGTTTAAGATTACTCAGCCCTATCTCTTTGTATACAACATATGACATCAAATTAATGCTCGCCTCTAGATCCAGTATGGCTCTCTCTTTTCTTGTTTATCCCTCTGTGATGGTGATGTTGAAACTTCTGGGATCCTTAAGTTTTGGGGGTAACTTCTTTTGGAGTATTGCACTTGCTCCATTTGGAATTGGCACTGTCTCGTGTGAATCATTTTTCTTACTTTTTGAGTTGAGTTCTTTGAAATACTTTACGTAGGCTGGCATCTTATGAATCTCTTCCATGGTTTGCAGACTAACATTGTCATTTGACAAGATATTATAGATCTCCTTGAATGATTGGTTGAGCTTGTTCCTTTGAACTCTGGATGGAAAAGGAATAGACAATTTGTGAATTTTTGATGTATCCTTGGACTTCTCTACCTTAAGCTCTTCCTCTTCTCCTAGTTAGTTATTCTTCTTTGAGAAACCTAAAACATTAATAGAAGCATTAAATAGTTCAGCAAGTTTATCATTATTTAAATATTTACCATTCCAATGAGCTGTGATGGCCTTTGCTTGCTCAATATGACTTGGAAATTTTCCTGGTTCATTCCTTTGATTAGCTTCAGCTAGTTGCCCAATTTGTCTTTCCATCTTCCTTAATGAAGCATCAATATTCTGAAATCTCACATCAATTTCTTGAAATCTTTTATCGTGCTGATTCATCCTCTGGTCCATAGTTTGTGTAAATTGCTTCATTGTATCTTCCACGTATAGGTTTTTCGGTTGAGATACAGGATTCTGCTGGGTACCAGCATTATATTGTCTCTGGCCATAATTGTTTTTATTTCCCCACTGATTCCCAGTGCCTTGATCATCTCCCCAAGAGAAATTTGGATGATTTCTCCTCCCTGGATTGTATGTGTTTGAAAAAGGATCATTTCGAGATCTAGAGTTCAAATTGTTCATAGCTTGTACTTTTTCCTCATCATTAGGTCCAGTACCTCTTGTTTGAAACACTTCCGCTCCATACCCTTGTTTCTCATATCCTTTGCATTGTTCTTCTCTCAGTTGTCCTACCTGATTGACAAGTACTTCCATAGTTTTTTGCTTTTGTGACATTTGCATTGAGTTAATGGCACTAGTATCTACTTTATAAATTCCCTTCCTTCTCCTATAATTCTTCTCTCGGGAATTTCTAACAAGTTTTTCGAAAACAGTTTGCAATTCTTCTGGAGTCTTGTTAGACATGGATCCCCCACATGCATTATTCATTAAGACAATTGAAACGTCATTTAGTCTATCATAAAACCATTGCCAGAGTTGGTTCATTTGATATCCGTGCTGAGGACAATCATAAGCATCTCGTAACGCTCCCATGCATCATAGAATGATTCTTGGACCTGATCTCACTGGTCTTCTGAGGAGAATAAAACTGATAAGTAAGTCTATCTACCACATCTTCCCATGTTGTCAGTGAAGCCGAAGGCAAGGTCAAAAGCCATGTCTTCGACTTTTCCTTGAGAGCATGTGGAATACATCTCATACACAGCTGGTTTTCTGTCACCCTGATGTTTGGAAAAGCTTGAATTACCGCATGGAACTCTCTAAGAATTTAAGCACATATTCATTCGGAAGTCTATAGAAAGGATGCAGCAGATTGTAATGGAAACTTTTCAACTCATAGTTTCTAGTTGCCTTATCCAGTGCAATGCATAGAGGGTGATTATCAACTATAAGCCTGCTGTAATCCTTCGTGGTCTTGATAGGTACAGCTGGTAGATCCGGAACCTCTTGGATGTTGCGATTTCCATCGTCTCCCATTGTTCTTTGTCCAATACAAACAATGCTATCGTTAAACGGTAGTAATTCACCTTGCAGTGATCTTCTACCTTGCATTCACCGTTGAAACCTAAAACAAAAGATAAACACACTAGTAAACTACGAAAATAAAATAAAATAAACAAAAAAAATATAAAATTAATGACTCTACTACCTAACTAATTAAATCTATTAACTAAGACTAAAACTAGAATTAACCAATAAATTCAAATAGTCCCTGGTAGCGGTGCCAAAAACTTGATGTTGTAAATTCATGTTTTATAAAAACAATACTCGCAAGTGCACGAATCGTGAAGATAAGTACAACGACAAGTAAGGATCGTTCCCACAAGGACTAGAGATTTATTGATTCAAAACTAGTTCTAATTAAAGCTAAATTAAAGTAACCAAATATTGATGATGATTGATTTAAAACTAAAACTAAATTAAATTAAACTAAAGAAAGCAATTGAGAATTTTTGGTTTGTGATCAATCGAAAGAAAACACTAGGTCATCAATGATCCCCAATTATGAACACTCAATGTTTGGAATTAATTTGTGAACAAGATTCAATCAATTCAAGGGTTCATTCTTTTTCTTTAACATGACTATTACCGTATGATCGCGGGATGAGTCAAGTATTCCCAACCACTATTCACCCTTAGTCTATTGTGTAAACAATGATCGGAAACCCGTTAAGCGCAAGATATAAGAACCAAATTCTATAATTTGCTTGGTCTATGCTAAAGGTAAAATTCATTCATTCAAAAGAGCATTAATCAAGGTTAGGTTTGGTTTGGTCAATACTCTAACTCTAATTCTTAGATAGTCTTAACCCTAAAATCATGCCAAATAATTATCCACCCTTGGTCTATGGTGTGAATAAATATTACAACTAATGAGGATTAAGCAATTAAGAACAATGGATAAATCAAGAATTGAATTGAAGAAATAATGTTATTAATCTAAACATGAGCATTCACAAAAGATTCACATTGATTCCATAGTTATGGAATTAGTTACACATGATGAAAATAGAAAGAGAAGAAAAGGAAAAGATAAGACCCATCTTGGCCTTCAATGAGTTCTTTAAGTCTTCAATGATGAATTCTTTGTCGTCTTTGAATCTTCGATGTGTAAAGATGAATGGAAGTTGTGAGGTGATGTATGGTGATGAAGAGGTGATATTGGCTTCTCTTGGTGGCTTGGGACCTCCCATGGCCTCTATATATCGAAATTAGGGTTCAAAAGGGGTTTAAATAGGTGTAGATGCTAAGTCATGTCCTAAAACAATAAGGAAATCAATTCCCATATAGAACTCTTCCTTTTTGGGATTTTATTTCTTTCCTAATCCAATAAAAAGACTACTTATTGAAGGAATATTAGGATTAGGTATCAACTTGTTTGCACAAGACTCCTAAACAATTCCAAGAAGGAAATATTTCCCATTTCGAGAACTTGCAAAATAAATTCCGTCATTATTCACGGAATTATGAATGATCTGACCATCAGGTACTAAAATAGGCATAACTTCTTATAGGAATATCGAAATCATGATCCAAAAACTAGACTTCTGGGGCTTTCCATCCACAGGTAGTAGGACATACAATTCGATCGGAGCTGAAAGATATAGGCCCCGAAATATTGATGTTCTGCACTGGTCCGAAAATTATCTTTTTGCTCTTTTCTCCAAAATAACATTCAACACCTCTTGAATGGAATGTGACCTACACATGCTCAACAAACACATAAAATGCCTAATTTCACAAAATAAAAAAGCACAAATAATAGAAAATGGGGACCTAAAATATGTATAGAAATAGACCGATCACTTTCCTCAACCCAGAGACTAGCGAGCCAAGAAGAAATTCATTCAAGTGCAACCAAGGAAGCAATCTACTAAAACTCAACAACAAAGGATGAGAGAACCAATACAACATCAAATACAAGCTCAAAGGCATGGGAAAGACCCTTTGTACTCACAAAGGAATGGTATGACCTCTTACTTCATTTCTACATATCATTTTGTGGTGTTGATGGTCATATTAGACCAAATTTCTTCAAGTTTATTAAAATGTATAGAAAAGAAATTCATAAGGAAATGAATCATTTCCATTCCCGGTTTATCCTCCTTGTCAAATGATTTGTTTGTTGATGGCTTGCTAGCCAATCTATAAGCATTTCTCATCTTATTGATGATAGGTTGTCGGTCTTGTTTAATAGAAATGATTACTCTATTTTGAAATCTAATGGACAAACCTTGTTAAAATGAAAGAGATCTAGTGACAATCGCTATTGTCTTCAAGCTAGTGTCATCTCTTGTAATGTGTCCAAGAATGAGCAAATTGATTTATGTCACCAAAGGCTTGGCCACACGAACTATCAAGATTTGAGGATCTTAGATAAGTTCAAGGTTCTGTGTGGGCCTCTTGAACTTAGGAAGAAAGTTGATGGTATTTATAGACCTTGTCAATAAGGGAAACAAACCAAAAGTATGCACAAGAAAGATAAGTATCTCACCACCAAGAAGCCATTAGAGCTCCTAAATATGGACCTTATGGCTCCCATGCACCCGAGATTCTTGGTGGAAATAGATATATTTTTGTATGTGTAGATGATTCTCTATATTTACATGGAAATATTTTCCAAGAGAATATCTGAAACTTTTGAAAAATTTAAAATGCTTTGTACTAAAATTCAAAATGAGAAGAACTCTCATGTTAAAAGAATTAAAAGGATTATGAGTGATCATGCGAGGGAATTTGAAAATGCTTGCTTTGAAAGCTTTTATAATAGCTTTGTCATTTCCGATGAGTTTTTGGCTCCTCGAACTCCCCAATAAAATAGGGTTGTTGAGAGGAAGAATAGGGTTTTTCGAGAGATGGCTTGTGTGATGTTGCTTAGAAACAATATGCCTAGGATCCTTTGGGCTGAGGCCGTCAATACGACTTGCTACATAGGAAATAGAGTTTTTTCTAAGGCCAGATACTAGGCAAACCTCCTATGAATTATGGAAGGGTAGAAAGCCAAATGTGAGCTACTTACACTCATTTGGAAGCAAATGATAAATTTTTAATGACCGAGATCAACTTGGCAAATTTGATGCCAAGAGTGATGAGGGAATTTCCATTGGCTATACCCTAAATAGTAAGGCCTATAAAGTTTTCAATTTGAAAACTCGGAGTGTCATGGAATCATCTAATGTTGTCATAGATGATTATGAGCCTAAGAATAATGACCATGAAAAAGAGGTTAATGTGATTGATGATACTTCTTTTGAGAAGAATGGTGAGACTTCAAGTGATGTGAAGTCAAACCATGATGAAGAGGTCATTCAACCATTGACAGTAAAGGCGTGAAAAAAACTACTAAACCGATCCAAACCGACCAACCCAACCCATAAAGTTTGGATTTGTTTGATTACAAATATAAAAAATGGGTGGGTCGGTTTGTCCAAAACCCGATTAAAAGTGGTTCGGTTTGGGTTGAGTGAAATAATTCATCAATCCAAACCAAACCAAACCACATATTTTAAAAAGTAAAACTAAATTAGAAAATTCACATTCATTTTCTATTCAGTCCATGTTTTATAACTTTTACCGATTACTTTAAGCTTTTATAGTTTTTTTTTTTTGATACAAATCTTCTGATTGATTGAAGTATTAGGGTTTCAAAAGCATAGATACTGTCAAACATGTCGTTATTTGGTAATTACTCATTTGACATTTCTATACTTCCTTTATATATATATAATTAATATGTCATATTATGATTATTTTATTTAAATATTTTTTATAATATAATACCAAAAATAAAAGATTTTTGAGTTCAAATCTAAACTGATAAACCAATCCAAACCAACCTGACATTTTTTTGGTCTGGTTTGGTTTGAATCGGTTTGAAAAATCAAATTGGTTTGGTTTGGGTTGAAATGTAGCCAAACCGATCCATATTGGTTTGGTTTGACATTGAGCTTCAACCTAAACCAAATCGAAAATGCACACTCCTACTTGACAGAGATCCATCTTTAGACTCTAAAGAACCCGCTATATGGGTTAGACATCACCACGAGAAGAATGATATTCTTTGAGATGTGAATGAGGTTGTTAGAACTATGCGTCAATTAGCTAATCAAATTACTTATACTTGTTACACCTCTCAAATTGAACCCAAAAAGGTTGATGAAGCCTTAAATGATGAGTTTTGGGTGGGCATTTTGGTCCTTTTGCTTCTATTATTTCCCTCTCCTTTATATTTCTCTTCCCTCTCACATTTCATTCGAAGAAGAATTTAAAACTTGAGTGCAGAATTTTCTCTCTACATTTTCTCACCTTCCAAACACCATAACTTCTTCATTTGAACTCTGATTTGAGTGATTCAAAGTTGAGAGTGTTTTTCTATTCATCCTTCATCTTTTCTCTAAAGGTTTGAGTTAGTTTTATTGCTGTTTTTAGAGTCTAAACTCACAAAAACGGGACTGCACCAAAATCAACTAAGGTATTGATTTTCTCTCAAAGTTTTCTTTTAAAACTTGGTCAATTTCCTTGGGTTTTATTCTTCAACATATATATATGTGTCTTGTGATTGTTTTGATTTGAGTTTTGAATTCATTTAAAGCTAGATTGAGTTTCAATTGAAATCTCACATGTTGAGTTAGGTTTTGATTTTGCCTATGTTTTCACATGTTTGGGATTGTATTGTGCTAGCTTTGATTCTAGGACTATTTGATGATCTTTGATTGATTGATTTTGTGAAAAATAGTTCTTCACATGTATTAGGCTCTCTTTGGCCGAAATCTCACAATGATACATGTGCTTGTGTTCTTTTGAGTTATTCATGTGCTTTGTTGAATCTATGAATAGGAATATGCTCTAGAACTTTTGCTTTAATCTAAATGACTTTATCACATGATTTTAGCATGTTTTTGGTTTATGAGATTTAAACTTGATTTTGTGTTAATTGAACATATCTTGTAATTCAATTTTTAGATCTATGCATGTATCTAGGTTGTAATTAATATTCAACATATCTTATATGATCTAGATAGATTAAACATGCATGATTGACTAGACTACATTTGATTTGTGCATTCATGCTCATGTCTAGTATTTTCCATAGGATGTGTTGATCATAACATTCTATGTTGCGTGCTTGTTTGTGTTTTACATTCATGATCACCTAGATACCTTGTGAGAAGAAAGTCTTGACAATAGGTATGAGACCTATGTTGTTGACCAATAAAGTCTTGGCAAGAGGTGTGACCTTGGATTGTCAAGCAAGGAAGTCTTGACTAGAGTCGGGAGGACTCTGATAGTTGTGCAAGAAGTCTTGTCTAGGGTCGTGAGGATCCGGAAGGCTAAGCGAGAAAGTCTTGCTCAGATAGTTGAGCAAGAAGTCTTGCCTAGGGTCGTGAGGATCTGGAAGAGTGAGCGAGGAAGTCTTGACAAGAGGTGTGAGGCCTCAGATTGTTGAGCAAAAGGGCGGCATCTTCATGAGTAGGATAAGAGGGTAGTTTCTAGGTGAAGAGGTCACTTGAGAGATTGTACTTTTCTTATCTACTAGTGGATTTTGTTTACCGGTGGTTGCTAACCCTAACCCGTGGATGTTTCCTCTTCGGAGGTTTACCATGTTATATCTTGTGTCAACTTTTCTCTATCCCTATCTCTCTTATATTTGTATTTGTTATTTGAATACTATGGATATAACTCTTTATGTAAGTTGACTTCCTTTCTATAACATAGATTGTGTATGTGTTACAATTACTTGTTTGTATCACACTTTACCTGTTTTATATATTGATTAAGTGTCTTTAATTGATATATATATATATATATATATTGATACAAGCAATCTAGAGGGACACACTTTTGTTTGTTTCTAAGGGAGTCGAAAAAGGTGTCTAACCTATTCACCCCCCATCTAGGTTGACCTTGAGCATTTAACTGTGTTTGTATTTTCAATTGGTATCAGAGAAAGAAATCAAATTGGTATAATAGTGCATTGTGCTCATTGATAATCTTTATGTCTCCTTATTAATTGCTTGAGTTGATTGGTTATACATAAGCTTCAATGTTTTTTTTTAATAAGTGTGCAACTTTTCTTTACTTGCAATCCATGTTTTATTTATGATCAAACATGCATTTTTGGACTAGGAAAATTTACTTTGGAATTACATTTTGGATGACCTAGAGTTGATCTTCATGACATGATGATTCTCTTACTAACATGTTTTGAATTGATATGTATGAAAAAACTCTTGAATGCCTAAAAATGAATGCAAAAATTATGTGTGAAAGCAATGTTGAGACTTCAATCAATAAGGATCTATTATCCATTCAAAGGATTTGACAATCCAAAAGTCTCTCTCTCTTTATTTGTTGAATAAGGCTACTATCATACAAGTTTCTCACCCGAAAAAATCTAGAAGGTTGCAATAGTTGTTCATGTCTTGTTTTGCTTATAAAGTTTGATATAGTTGCTCTTAAAATTGAATTTTTTTTACCATCTATATCTTGCTTAATTCCATGACAAAGGGTGAAATTGGTTTGAATTCTCTTGGAAACCATTGTTGTTTGCTTTGCCAAATACCATGTTTTTGACCTTGAATACAACTTGTCTTGCATGCAAAGAATTATTTAACATAATTTTCATGAAATAAAATTCCTTGAATCTCTCTTACTTAACTGAGTTGCATAAATTTGCTTATATGATTATGCATATGTTTTTTTGCCATAAGCTCTCCTTGCCGATGCTTACCTATTATAGGAGACTCATTTTGCCTATCTCATTCTTTAAGAGAGTTTTTTATTATGCTTTAGGGGAGTTAATGTAATCATTTAGAGGGAGCATGTTGCATTGCATAACATGGCACAATTATGTTATTTGATTGTATTGGTTTAATTTGCTAAGGCTATTGAAATTATTTTTTTATTGAAAACACCTCTCACACACACACTTGGTCTTGGAAGGTATTCTTATGTTGATTGTGTAGGTTGGAATTTTCTACAAGCTTTTAGATTGACTTGAAGATGTTCAAGACTTAGATTATAGGCTTTATTGTAATGTAGAAATTTCTATTGACCAACCTTCTTTTATCTTTGTGAAGTTGCTTTGTGAGTGGTGTTTTTTCACGAAATGGACAAATGGGGAGATTGTAAGTGTCTCATTTTTTATTGGCTTATTTCGTTGCCAAAATCACAATTGGGGTTCCATATTGTAAATGGCAGATTAGGATTTGAAGATCTTCCATCATCAAGGCTTTGGACTCCAAGTGCATCAAGGAAGGTAGATTACTTGACTCCACTATTAGTTGAAGAGATGTAGTTGCATATACTCACTTGCATGCATTACCATTTATTATGCATTGTATTCATCTGTTTATATGTCTTTGAATGATGCATTTTATGCCATTCATCACACTCTACACTTGCACTTCATGCATTTAGGAAAGTGTGTTGAGTTTCCCTGGAGAAGAGATTTTCCTCTTAACCTGAAAATTCCCTAGTCTTTATAGTGCAAATATACCTAGAAAGGGGAGGGGGGGGTGATTTGATATATGCTCAAATTTTAAAATTCTTTAAAACACAAGCAATTTTAATCTATGCTTAGAACAATTTGTCAATATGATCACTTTAACAAGACAAGACTATATAGCAAGTGTTAAAGTTATACAAACAGAAGTAAGTAAAGGAATTAAAATTTGCTAAGATCAATACACAAGATATTTATGTGGTAAAACCTCAAAAGAGGAAACATCCACGGGTTGATACCATAACCACCGGCAAAGTGTAATCCAATTTATCAAATAAGAGTTATACACTCATAAGCAATCAACACATGATATGCTCTCCAAGCTATCACCCTTACTCTACCCTCGGGTCTAGAGAATCACTTTGCCTACTTCCTATCCAAGATGTGACAAACACACCTCTAGGAAGCAACTTCCTATCCAAGGCACCCTTCCCTCTAGGAAGATTCCTTGCTGGCCTATCCGGATCCACAGATCCTAGACAAGTTTCCTTGCTTGACTATCCAGACCACATGTCCTAGTCAAGACTTCTTGCTCAAGTTAAAGCTTCACTCACTCTAATAAACGACTTCAACCTCTTTCAAGGCAATGATCTAAGTGATATGCACACATGCAATCATGATGCAATCACAAGCAAATACAGAATGTTGATCAAACAAAACTCTATGAACATGCAACAAGATAACTAGATAAGACTTTCAAAGATCAATCACAAATATATCTAGAAACCTAAGCATGTTATCAACTCAGAACTAGTTAGAAGAAATAGAAATACCAATTGAATATCACCTAGTTCTTAGAACATGAAATCAAATCTAGAAACTAGCAATCAATCACAAGAATACAAAAGTATTTCTAGAAAGAAGATCATGTTAACTAAGTTGAGCCTAAATATTCTCAAATGAACACAACACAAGCTAAAATTGAAAATCAATTAAACAAACAACAAATTGAAATCAAAAACATCCTAATCATTCTTCTTAATCAATTAAGAACATTCATGAAGAAGATCATAGAAGAAAACTAGGAAGAGAATGATTTACCACCAAAAGATGAAATCGCGAGTAGAAATCTGCATAAAATCATGACCTCCTTTGGTTCTAAAATATCTTGGAGTTTGTATATATCTTCAAGACACTCAATTTTAGTTTTTGAATAAAGCAAATCAGAGTTGAAATAAAGGAGATATCACAAAAACAAAAATGAAAAAAAAATGAAAAAACAAAATGTTCTACAGTGCAGTCCCATTTTTTATGGAGAACCAGCATAAAAACTTGATTAAATGACCTCAACCTTCTTGAAAATGATAGAGAATTGAAATATGAACAATCTCCAACTTGAATCGATTGAATTGGAAGTTGAGAGAAAATTTTCTGCACGTGTATTTTCAATTCTTTAATAGTTGAGAGAAAATGAGAGGAAACAAGAAATATAAAAGAAGGGATGCCACCAACCTTCCTCGAGATGGCACATGTTCATCTTGGGGGCAAAATGGTGGCCTTCCCGAAATGGCACGTGGCCATCTCAAGGTAGGGGTAGTTTTGGCAATTTGTTATCCCACTTCCCCTTTGCTCCCTTCTGCGCTCCTCACACGTTCTTCGACCGTTTTCCAGCCTCCAAACTCAAAATTCAAATCTGTTTTTAGATTAAGAACCATAACTCCCTCACAGACATGGAATTCAACAAAATTTTCATAAAATATATGGAAATTGACTCGATAAACAAAAATGAAAACCATGTATGATAAAGACACGGAAAGTTTCGTAACTTCCAACTCAGAACTCAAAAACATATGAATGAGTAACCGAAATGATCGGAAATCAGTATAGAACAATATGAGAATATCATCAAGTCTAATATCATAAAAATACAAACAAATAAATACAATAACACACAAGTATGCCATTTCCTAGAGATAGTCCTAGAACATGCAATTTTACAAAAGTTGTCAAATTAAATCTAATGCATGTGCATACTTCAATACACTGTGTGTATGTGTTATACCAAATGATCACAATGATGCATGGATACAAATATATGAAATGTGTGTGCGTGTGCACATGCCTTGCAAGAGGAAGAAGAATCTTGATACCTTAGCATCCAAGTAAGCACCAATCCTCTTAAGGACGAACTTTGCAAGCGAAATTGTTTTTCTTCTTTGAAGCCCAATTCAATCATGAACCACCTAAGCAGCTAAGCAATACAAAGAAAGAGAGTTTTGTTAAGGAATCAAGCCAACACAAATCTAAAACCTAACATAACCACAGTGCAAATCGCTGGCTAAGCATCTGCCTAAACCGCGGTCCAAACAATGGTTGGTTCCAGAGGTTGCATGCTTAGGGAACTGTGGCATGTGCACATTCTTGCATAGCGGTCCCTACTGCGGTATTCTCCAGAAAGCCCATTTTACCTGTACCGTGGTCTTCTCACTTGCATGCACAACAGTCCTAACCGTAGTGTTATCCAGACAGTGCACTATTGTGTGTGCCGCTATAATGACGAGATTTTATTGCCTGTTTTCAAAACGGCGTCATTTAATATAAGGCTTAATATATATAGACCCTTTCACCTTCTTTGCTTGTTTAGAGCTTCAGAATTCATTCATACTCCATTCTTTTAGAGCTCAAGAGTGACCTGGAAGAAAAGTTAGTAAGATTGCATTTTTCTTAACTACAACCCAAACACCCATAATTCTTTCATGAATCAAGCATCATCTAACTTCATCTGGGATATGTTTAGGCATGGGTCTTCATCAACATATTTGACTTGGTAAGTAGAACACCATCTTCATTAATTCTTGTGTTCTTGCTCAATAAGAAATCTATTTTATAACTTATTTAAATCTAGATTAAGATTTTAATTACAAGTTGAGATTTTTGTTGAATGTTGGGTTGTTGTATTGTGATAACAATTGCATCTGAGTGTGCTTTTGTTTAATATAGCTAAGTTATATATATGTCATATAGCAACACGATATCTAGGATTGTTTGAATCATTCATCCATGGTTAGATAATCATTAAATGTGTTGACCTAATATTTGTGCATTTAGAATATTCTCATATTCACATTAGGATGCATTTCTTTTCTCTCATGAATTAAGTCTTGTATGTACCGTGGGTAGTATACAAGCAAGAGCCGATAATTCATTATTAATGGTTTGCGAGTATCAAAAGTGGATTAGTAACCATATAGGTGTGATGTGGTCAACCTAAGATGTAATTGTTTTGCAAGTGGTGGATTTGAGGCCTCAATTGGTCAGCTTTAGTTAATCCCGTGGTTTTTACCTTGTCAAACGTTTTCCACGTAAATTCAAGTGTTTTTATATTCTACACTTTTACTTGAATTTGTTGTAGGTTTATTTTGGGGTGACTCTTTGAGATTAATATTGATTAACCGAAAAGATTGACAATTAATTTGGTTAAAACCTATTCACCCCTCCCCCTAGGTTAATTAGACACATACTCTAAGTTAATTTCAATTTGCAAGCAATGGAATGACGTGATTAAGCTTTAGTTTCATGCTACATATGTGTACTGTGTCAACAAATTCGATCGTGAAATGGCTAAGTTAAAAGTCAACCACTGTAAGTTTTATATGATGAGCTTGTACAAGTTCGGATACAAAAGTTCTCACGTGCACATAGCCCTTAAAAGAAGTACTATATGATGACCACCAATATTGCCGAGTCAACCACTATAAGTTTTATGTTCCAACTTTTTCACAACGTGATGGTTGAAACCTGTTTACGCCATGAATGTGAACCCTGTTCCAAAACCTTAAACATGGGACATTCCTGATGCAGTTCGTGATCACATTCTATTGTCATAGGAGAAAAAAAAAAGCACGAATTACATTAGGAATGTCAAGGACACCCTCTGCTAGAGAGAAATGAAAGCTACAAACATGTACGAATTGTGGACAAAAGGGATAAAATAAAAAAGTTACCCGAAGCCATCATCTACCACAAGCAAACCAGCCAAAAATATGGATCCATCTCAACTTTCCATTTAAGATTCACCAAATGCTGTAAAAAGAATTTAGTACAATTGTTATCAATTTTATAATTATTAAAATTTACCAAGTGAAATGAACTTAAAAAATGTGGATGGGATCAATGCAATTTCTTCATCATAGTCAACATTTACTGTTGAATGCCTCCTCCACAGAAGGTCAATGTAGCTGATGATGTGCTATATGCAATACAAATTATGGAAATTAGAAAAAAAGTCTTAAATACTTACTAAACCAGAAAGAAAACTAATGAAAAAAATATACCATGGTTGATTACCATTTTTTGCCATCCAGGAGTGTTAGAACCCCGTTCACCGGTTACGCAACGGGATTATGTTTTAAAAATTTTAATACATATCATAATATGTATATGTGACCAATGAACTTGAGATCGTAATTATTTTTCGGAACTAATACATACAATATGTAAACACAGGATATTGAAATCGATATAATCAGAAGAAGAAAATCTTACCAATGTTTCACTTTATAATATGCTCCTGTCTGAACCAATCTTACCAACGTTTGGAGACTCCTTCACTTTATGATGTGCTCCTATCTGAACCACTCAATTTTCCTCGCTATCTTCTGGACTGATAACTGCGTGTGGGTGCGTCACGATCTCATGAACTTGAATGGAGGATGTAGAGAAATACTTGAAGAAACTATTTCTTCTCAATTTGGTGTATTGATTTCACGCACACATAAATTGCATCTCATACAAAAAATATATTGACAGATGTGGCTCAATATCTCAAATATATATATATATATATATATATATATATATATTATTACTCATGCACCCTATTTGATAACAGAGCAAGCACTTTGTTTTAATAAAAATACGCCTCTCCTGTATCTTTGTGATCATGCGTTAATATATATATTTATATCCTTTTTTTTCCATCTTACGTAGACACTTGCGTTATATATATATATATTATTACTCATGCACCCTATTTGATAACAGAGCAAGCACTTTGTTTTAATAAAAATACGCCTCTCCTGTATCTTTGTGATCATGCGTTAATATATATATATATATATATATATATATATATATATATATATATCTCTCTTTTTTTCCATCTTACGTAGACACTTGCGTTATATATCAATTCACTTCCTTTTTTTTAACTCTTGCTTACGCCTGCACCTGTATTATATATATATATAACATATATATCATATATATATATATATATATATATATATACATATATTCTTGTTTGTATCCTATAAAAACACTTATATATGTATACACACCAATTTGTATCCAATACAATCTCTTGTGTTATAATTGACATATATTTTTTAATTATCCTTTTCAAATATATCTAATATATTAAAAGTGATAATACGTATTTTAAATTAAACTTAAATTCAAATATTTAGATAAATGATTTAGTAAAATAAAATAATCCTATTATTTTATCTTCACCTAAATTCATATATCAACTACCACCCTCCAATTAATAGTTAATTAATAATTCATAATTATCAATATAATTAAATAATCTAATTATTTAATTAATTTAACTATTAACATTCATTAATTAAATAATCTCATTATTCAATTAATTCTCGAATATATATATACGTGTCACTTTTGTAACACAATTAATTGGACAATCCAATTAATTAACCATGACCCTTGTTACATAAATTGATCAGGCTAGCAAGGGGACCTAATAGACCCACAGTATTTTGAGCTCCAATAATCTTCGGAATCATTAACTAAACTCTTTAATTAATATTCCTTGATTATTAACTCCTGTGTTACTCTACTAAAAACCCGAAAGTGCACTCTCTCAACGGTAGACGCTTTACACAGACCGATACAACTCGGTGTCCATCGATATAACTATTACACATTGTGTGATCCTCCACAATAGTTCATAATTAGAGCTGGGTCATAATATCCGTTATACCCCTATAATTACATATATCCTTTAAGTACCATTGATTCTCTAATGGACAATAAATCATATTTCCTCACGGAATTAGGAGAACGCTCATATTGTCCAAGCCCCGAATCAACCATTAAGGGAACTACCATCTACTTCTCACAAGAAGGAGTGGATTCCACTATTGTTTACAAACCTTCCCAGCCACAAGCCAAACTGCATCCTAACATACTGATCATATTGATCAGGAACTGCATCCGACCTCACCCAAGGTATATCAAAGACCACGATCTAACCTAAAGGAGTCGATAAGACATTTAGGATTAAGATCACCCACATATAGCCATCATTAGTTGATATATATGAATATCATCGGTAAACGGATCTTGATGAGAGATTCATATAGATCATGGCCTAGTCCTATATGATCAAATCATACAAGGTGCCTCCATTCCCATATCTCATATGAATGATTCATGATAGAATCATCGTACATTACGGAATGGACCGCAGTTATAGATTAACCACAAATAAAGTACCCAGCTTTATTTGCAATCTATGGACTCTTTAGATTGCACGTCTCTTACTGTATCCATATATATATGACACTCATATACTCAGTTCGAGATTAGATCCTGCAATCTTGGATGTTAAATATATGCACAAGTTATAAAATAAACAACACAATAAGAATGAATTGAACTTTTCCTTTTATTTATTTTATAAATCCATTTACAAATTATATCTTTAGGGCATAAACCCCAACAATCGCCCACTTGCACTAAAGCATGTGAGGCATGTCTCGTAACTCTAGACCATCTAGGTGACCCAAAAACACTTTAGCTGGTAAGGTCTTCGTAAATGGATCATCATGATTGTCTTGTGAGCCTATCTTGGTGACAATCACATCTCCTCTCTACACTATCTCTCTAATGAGATGATACTTTCTCTCTTTATGCTTCCCTCTCTTGTGGCTTTTTGGTTCTTTGGAATTAGCCAAAACACCACTGTTATCACAATAAAGTGTGATGGGCATATCCAAATCTGGAACAACTTCCAGATCACTCAAGAAGTTACAGAGCCAAACATCCTCTTTAGCAGCTTCACAAGCGGCTACATGTTCGACTTCCATGGTGGAGTCAGCAATGCAAGATTGCTTGATACTTCTCCACGCAATGGCTCAACCACCCAGGGTGAATACTGATCCAGACGTGGATTTTCTAGAATCTCTATCTCACTGAAAATCAAAATCTGTGTATCCTAACGGGATCAAATCCTGCCTGAAATATACTAGCATATAGTCTCTCGTTCTCCAAAGATACTTGAGAATTGTCTTGACAGCAACCCAATGATCCAATCCTGGGTTGGACTGGTATCTGCTGACTACTCCCACTACATAACAGATGTCCGGTCTCGTGCATAATATAGCATGCATGAGACTACCTACTGCCGATGCATAGGGTATACGTCCCATATCCTTAACTTCTTGAGGTGTCTTAAGACACTATTCCTTAGACAAGTGAACTCCATGCCTAGAAGGTAAATTACCTTTCTTGGAGTATTGCATCCAAAATCGCACAAGAATCTTGTCGATATATGATGCCTGAGACAATGCTATGAGTTTGTTCTTACAATCCCTTATAAGTTGGATCCCTAGAACATAACTCGCCTCTTCCAAATCTTTCATTTGGAATTGGCTAGCCCATCAACCCTTTACATCAGAAAACACTCCCACATCATTCCCAATGAGTAGGATATCATCTATGTATAGGACCAACAAAACTACTTTATTATCAATGATGCGCTTATAGACACAAGGCTCATCGACATTATACTCGAAGCCATATGCTTTGCTCACATCATCAAACCTAATGTTTCAAGATCTAGATGTTTGCTTAAGTCCATAGATGGATATTTGCAGCTTGCAAACCTTTTGCTCTTGATCTGGAGACACGAATCTCTCTTGTTGCATCATATAGATGCTCTCATCAAGATTTCCATTCAAGAATGCAGTTTTGACATCCATTTGCCAAATTTCATAATCGAAATAGGTAGCAATAGATAAGAGAATCCTAATAAACTTAAACATGGCTACTGGAGAGAAGGTATCTTCATAATCTACCCCCTGTTTCTGGGTATAACCCTTGGACACTAACCTTGCCATGAAAGTCTCTACCTTCCCATCTTCTCCTCTCTTTCTCTTGTAGATCCACTTACACCCTATGGGTTTTACCCCAACCAGTAAGTCTACAAGATCTCAGGCTGAGTTAGAGTACATGGACTCCATCTCGAGATTTATGGCTTTAAGTCATTCCTCTTTATAAGGATCTTCCATTGCATTCTTAAATGTCAATGGATCATCCACACTATCAGCAGAGACAACACCTTGTCCCTCACATATGCCTAAATAGCGTTCAGGTTGTCTCACAACCTTCTCACTACGTCTAGGTGGTAGTGTATCCTGATCAAGAACTATCTGACTCTCAGATGTATCTGGATCAACAACTCTGGTTGATAGAGCACTAGTCTCACCAGGCTCCAACTCATTTAATACAATCTTAGAATGAGGTTTATGGTCACTAATGTAATTGTCCTCAAGAAACATTGCATTAGTCAATACAAATACTTTGTTGTCTTCAGGACTATAGAAGTGTCCACCTCTGGTCTCCTTGGAGTATTCTACAAACAAGCAGACCACAGACTTGGAGTCTAGCTTTCCACTTCTATTCTTTAGCACGTGTGCTGGACACCCCTACATATGGAAATGTCACAAACTAGCTTTACGACCATTCCACAACTCTAGGGGAGTCTTAGGAACAGATTTGGATGGCACCATATTAAAAATGTATACCGCTGTTTGTAACGCATATCCCCAGAAGGAATTTGGTAATGATGAGAAACTAATCATAGATCTCACCATTTTCATTAGGGTTCTATTTCTCCTCTCCGCTACACCATTTTGCTAGGGTGTAGCGAGAGCTGTGAGTTGGGAAACTATCCCATGCTCGACCATGAAGTCTTCAAACTCTTGGTCAAGGTACTCACCTCCACGATCCGATAATAGTGACTTGATAGTCCTACCTAATTGATTCTTAACTTCAGCTCAAAATTCTTTGAACATTTCAAATGTTTTCAACTTCCGTTGCATTAGGTAGACGTATCCGTATCTTGAGTAGTGATATATAAAGGTGACATAATACTCATAACCACCCCTAGCTTTAACATTCATGGGTTCGCAGACGTTTTTATGTATAAGCTCTAGCAGTTCTTTAGCTCTAAGCCCTTTTCCAGTAAAAGGTCTGTTAGTCATCTTACCTTCCAGACAAGATTCACAGACAGGTAAGGTGCCAACATTTAACTCATTTAATGGTCTGCTTTTTACTAGTCTGTTTATCCGGTCAAGGTTGATATGACCAAGCCTTAGATGCCAGAGATACGTGTCATTGTCTGGAGAAATCTTATGTCGTTTAGTTTTTGGTTTTTCAATCTTAAACATTTCGGTGTTAAGCTGTGTAGTATGTATTAACGATCTTAACACATACAAATTGTTTTCATTAATTCCTAAATAAATATTCAAACCATTCTTCCAATAATAACAGACTTATTATTAAAAGAAACATAATACGATTGTTCTAACAATTTAGAAACGGAAATCAAATTCTTTGTAAATCCAAGAATATAAAAAACATTGTTCAATAATAAAAAACTATTATTATTATAAAATTGCAATCTTATCGCTCCCACTGCTTTTGCCGATACGACATCCCCCGACCCCACACGCATTGAGAAGACTCCCTCCTCTAGCTGTTTCAAGAATCAGTCTACTGTAAAGAAGAACAAACATGGTTAGTGGCCCCCGAATCAATTATCCAAGATGAAGAATCATCTTCCACTAAACAAGATTCAAGACCAAGTAAATCATATTTACCTTTTGTCTTTTTCTTCTTGTCTACCTCCTCCAGGTATTGAGGACAGTTCCTCTTCCAGTGCCCGACCTTGTCGTAATAGAAACATTTTCCTTTGCCTTGGTTGGTGGAGGCGCCCTTCTTTTTGCTTTAGGCTTTCTTGGGTTTGGGCTTACCCTTCGCCTTCCCAATAGACCTCTTCCTCTTTTTATTATTTGAGGAGGAAGATGGTTCGGCAACATTTACCTCACCGGTCTTACCCTTGTTGTCCTTAATCAAGGACTCAAAGGTAGCAAGCTCATTGAGCAACTGTGTAAGACTGAACTTTAACTTGTTTATCCCGTAGTTGCTCTTAAACTGATAGAAACTCTTCGAAAAAGTCATCAGTATGATGCTCACTTGACTGGGTTCGTCAATGGCTCTGCCATTGACTTCTGCCATGCTGAAGTAGGACATCATGCTCAAGACATGTTCTCGAACTGACGTGCCTTCCTTCATACAAGCGAGCATAACGGAACTAACAGCTTCATGTCGCTTTTGCTCGGAGGGCTGCCCGAACATAGCTTGCAATGACTCCATGATTTCGAATGTTGAAGTCATTACTTCATGCTTTATGACAAGCACGTCTGTCATAGAAGCCAACAGTTTTGTTCGGGCTTCTCATCAGATGAGACCCATCGCTCGTATGCCTCACGAACAGTTTGTATGGCATTGGTAGTAGGCGTTGGAGGACATTCCTCCGTAAGCACTAATTTGAGGTCTTTGGTGACCAATATTGCATTAACGCTAAGTTTCCACTTAGTATAGTTATCACCAGTTAATTTGTCGTTTGTGAGAATTTGAAGTAATGCAGAAGACGTAATTACTGAAATAAAATAAAACATTCATTCAGTCATTTATTTAAAACAAGTGCGAGTCCTTTGGCATAAATTTAAACATGATGCATGAACATGTTTAACGAACTAGAACTACCCTAAAACTAGTCTCTATACCATGACAATCCAACTTACCGCAAAGAAATGCCACCTTAGGGTCGGTCAAGTCTTTGCATGTTGGACCGAGACATTCTCAATCAAATGATATTCTAGAATAAATCTTATTCCATATCATTCAACCATCGTTCATTCAGTTAGGTTTTTAATTAACAAACTAAATTAAAACCTTTGTGAGTGTAACCCACCATTTCAGATCTCACGAGCTTAATTCGAGAATTGCTGCCTTAGGGTCGGTCAATCCCAAAATACCCTTAGAAATCCTATCCGTTAGGAAGTCAACCTTGGTATTGACCTTTGTGGAAACCCTCCTTAGGGAGGATGAAAGCAAAATCGTCACGAGGCCCCACTCGGATCTCACGGTGTTGAACTAATGATGGAGACCGCGGGATATATGTGTCATATATTCCTCTCCCACTCGCTATTTTAAAATTAGGGTTTTCTATTAACCGTTAATGCACCTAGACTCTACAGGATTAAACGACTAACTTTAATCATGTTATCTAGCGCATTAACTAATTAGAAACAAATTCTAATTAACTAATAAATTATTAATGATTTTTAACAATTAATAATCTAATCTATTAGTGAATAATCTAAGCCTTTGTAAAATATTTACTAAGGTTAGATTATTATGTTAGTGTTTACCAAGTTTAAACTATTAAAACCATAATACTTTACTCGGATAAATTATTATTAGATTATTAATCAAATTAATCCTAATAAATGACCCTATTAATCTATTTTTTTAAACACTTTAATAACTAGATTAATATTAATGAGAATTACAAAGTTTTCTAACCATTAAAAACTAATCTCATTATTCATAGCCATTTATGTATTTACCCATTTTAATCTAAAAGCATTGTCATAAAGTATCAGGCTATGATGCATGTATGACATATCAAATATATTTGTGTAGGCACATCTAATCTAAATGACATACGTATGCATAACAATACTTTTATCATCACATAATATAAAGTATACATGAATTGACCGAGTACTGTGAATTATTTAACCTAAAAAGTTGGAATCTAAAATTACAAAAAATTTCCCAAGGCATTCCTTAGTCTTCTAGTAACTTTAGATATCTTCCAGTCTCTTCAGTTCACTTCGATTCATCTTATGAATCCTTCTTCGTGATTTTTCCAGGTTTTCAAATATATGTTACATTTATTTTTACAATACAATAACAGTAAAAAAAATATAAACAAAAAAAATTATTATAATAATACAACCCATAAACCCTAAATCCACAGTACCATATCATTAACGATTAATCATGTTTTTGCAAATTAAAAAAAAATATACATACAATCAATTTAAATCGTGCCTATACAATCATACATACAGGAGCATCAAAAACAATTTTCTGTTTCGAAATTAAAATTGGCTTTGATACCAATTGTTAGAACCCCGTTCACCGGTTACGCAGCGGAACTAGGTTTTAAATTTTTTAATACAGATCAGAATCTGTATCTGCGACAAGTGAACTTGAGATCGTAATTATTTTTCGGAACTAATGCATACAATATGTAAACACAGGAAATTGATATCGATATAATCAAATGATGAAAATCTTACCATCTTCTGGAGGCTCCTTCTCATTATAATAATATGCTCCTGTCTGAATCAATCTTACCAACGTTTGAAGACTCCTTCACTTTACGATGTGCTCCTGTCTGAACCAGTCGATCTTCCTCGCTATCTTTCGGGACTGGTAATTGCATGTGGGCCGATCTCAGAAACTTGAATGGATGCTGTAGAGAAATACTTGAAGAAACTCTTTCTTCTCAATTTGGTGTATTGATTTCATGCACATATAAATTGCATCTCATACAAAAATTATATTGACAGATGTGGTTCCATATCTCAAAACAAAATATAACAAATATAAATTGCATCTCATGTAAAAATTATATTGACAGATGTGGTTCCATATCTTAAAAAAATATATAACAAATATATATATATATATAATTACTCACGCACCCCTATTTGATAACAGAGCAAGCACTTTTTTTAATAAAAATATGTCTCTCCTGTATCTTTGTGATCATACGTTAATATATATATATATTTATATCTTTTTTTTTTCCTTCTTACGCAGACACTTGCGTTATATATATATATATATATATATATATATATATATATATATATATATATATATATATATTCTTGTTTGTATCATATACAAAAACTTATATTTGTGCACACACCAATTTGCATCCAATGCAATCTTTTGTGTTATAATTGATATATATCTTTTAATTATCCTTTTCAAATATATATAATATATTAAAGTGATAATAAGTATTTTAAATTTAAACTTAAATTCAAATACTTAGATAAATGATTTAGTAAAATAAAATAATCCTATTATTTTATCTTCACCTAAATTCATATATCAACTATCACCCTCTAATTAATAGTTAATTAATAATTCATAATTATCAATATAATTAAATAATCTAATTATTTAATTAATTTAACTATTAACATTCATTAATTAATTAATCTCATTATTCAATTAATTCTCGAATATATATACATGTCACTTTTGTAACACAATTAATTGGATAATCCAATTAATTAACCGTGACCCTTGTCACCTAAATTGATCGGGCTAGCAAGAGGACCTAATGGACCATAGTATTTTGAGCTCCAATAATCATCGGAATCAATAACTAAGCTCCTTAATTAATATTCCTTGATTATTAACTCCGGTGTTACTCCACTATAAACTCGAAGCTGTACTCTCTCAACTGTAGACACTTTTACACAGACCGATACAACTCGGTGTCTATCGATATAGTTATAACACATGGTGTGATCCTCCATAATAGTTCATAATTAGAGTTGGTTCATAATGTCCATTATATCCCTCTAATTATATATATCCTTTAAGTACCATTGATTCTCTAATGGACAATAAATCCTATTTCTCACGGAATTAGGAGAGCACTCATATTGTCCAAGCCTCGAATCAACCCTTAATAAGAAAGAGTTGATTCCGCTATTGTGTACAAATCTTCCCAACCACAAGCCACACCACAATCCTAACATACGGAACATATTGATCGGGAACTGCATCCGACCTCACCCATGGTATATCAAAGACCACGATCTAACCTAAAAGAGTCAAAAAGACACTCAGGATTAAGATCACCCACATATAGCCATCATTAATTGATATATATGAATTCCATCGGTAAACGGATCTTAGAGAGAGATTCATATGGATCATGGTCAAGTCTTATATGATCACATCATACAAGGTGCCTCCATTCTCATATCTCATATGAATGATTCAGGATAGAATCATCGTACATTACAGAATGGACAACAACTATAGATTAATCACAAATAAAGTACCCAGCTTTATTTGCTATCTATGGACTCTTTAGATTGCACGTCTCTTACTGTATCCATCTGTCTATGACACTTATATACACAGTTCGAGATTACATCCGGCAATCTTGAATGTTAAATATATGCACAAGTTATAAAATAAACAACATAATAAGAATGAAATGAACTTTTCCTTTTATTTATTTCATAAATCCATTTACAAATTACACCTTTAGGGCATAAACCCCAACAAGGAGCTCCTTGAAATGCGTACGGTCCATTGGTATAATTTGACCAATATAAACATTGTTATTGGTCAAATATTCTTTATATTGGGAAATAAAAATCACATGTTATACTGTCAATAGAAAAGAGAAAAAGAATGGACTATTACCTAGCTTGGTCTTTGTCGTGCATAAATGCTATGAATTCAATATTATTTGAAAATTCATCCAACCCATCTAGATTTTTTTTCTTTCTCATCGTCATAGGTTTAGTCCACGGGCTTTGGACATACCTTGATCGCTTTCGAGATCTCACCTTGTCAATATCCTTGTATATGACTTCCGAATCTGGTCCATCAAGCGTTGCCACACTCACATTAGGGTTTAGAACCACAATGTTCACAGCCGGGGATGAGTAATCATCCACCAATAGAGGCTGCTTAACCAACTTCCCCAAATCCAACTTCTGCAGATCCGGATTCTCTACATCATTTGACAACATCTCATCGGCGAGACGTGCAGACTTGATGATCTCCTCAATCTCATCCTTTTGAAAGATATTTTTGAACTCGGGATCCAAAATTTAAAAAGAATAAAATCATATAAGTAAAATACCACAACACATGCCATCATTCCATAAAATCACGTCACATTGTACTATTAAACACCAGAATATAGTAGCCCTGCATTTGGTTTTTCCATAAAGTTAAAATAAACCAATACAAATACTTTATTCACATACGTATCTTAGATAAAACGGTTGAAACAGAAGTGTCCCCTACTTCCGGATAAACAATTTCAGTGTCAACATCAAACTTTTTTGAAATTTCATTATCACCCTCAACCTTATTCAAAATTTCATTGTCACCATCAACCTTATCAGAAAATTCATTGTCACCACCATTAACCTTCTCCAAATGTACTGTAGTTAAAACATTATTCTTTTCCATTTCCCCTTCAAATACAGTTTGAACATGGTGCCCATCAGTATCCTAAAGTGATAGGAATATTAATTAAGGACTAGCAATTTGAGCAACGTTTATCAATGACAAAATATTTGAAATATATAAAAATAAATCAAGCTTACCATAACAAAAATATTGTCATCACCCGTCCATCTCCATAACATTTTCTTTGCTTGTTCTTGATTTTTCAAATGTTGATTGTTCAACAGATTTCTCTCCAACCTTTATTTTTTCTCTAATTTTGGAAAATTCAGCTTGACAAAAAGAATGCAACTGTTCCTTGTTGTCCTTAATATTTTTTGCATTAGATGAATTGCTCTCCTTAATCAGTTTAGTAAAAGCTGAATAGAGTTCAACTATAGTGGAGGGACCCAAAGTCTAAAATTTAGAATGTAAATCAAAAGCATCATAGGATATGTTACACCTAGACACTATTAACACAAGCAAACACAAATGAAATCTTGCATTGAATATCAAAATAGTTGTTGAACTAATTAACCAAAAACCTTAATAAATAATGAATTATTTATAGAATATACTCTAAGCACTACTCAATTACTGTGTGTAGTGTTGGGTCTATACATTTCATGTTCTAGGGTATTTCTTTGTGAATTTTGATAAAATATAAACATACGACTGCAAAAAAATATCCTTCTTGATTATTAAACCGAGGCAAGAGCTAACATATGATTCAAATCTAACTTTTACAACTATATAGGTTGGTTTAATATACATAGTAAGATATCTTTTAACAATTCTAAATTCAGATTTAACACAACTCAATATATCATCATCTTTCAATCATATACGTTCATTATTTTAGGCATCTAATTTGAGATATAAAATATATATATCTTTTTCTTATAATCTAAATTGTTGTAAAATTACACAACTTATAGTTGGATAGTAAAGTAACAGTGTCTGAATTACACACTTCCAAAGGAATAAAATTCATACCTTAAGAGTTTCAAAATCTCTTTCATTGAAGAGCCGCTTCTTAGAATTGGGATCTAAAAATGAGCTTTTGGATCTAATGAAAGATGTCTTATGGTGGTTGTGAAAAGATGTAGCTCCCTCATCAGGTTCATTACCGTGAACCACCAATCTATCATCGTGATCCTCATCAGAACCAACATTATATTCCTCTTCAAATTCCATGTGTACATGCTTAACCAAGGACTTGTAGTAATCAGTCCCTGTTTTATAGTCTTAAACTTTCGAAGAAAACAAAGACATCTGGATGTAGAGAACAAATAATGTTACGCAAGTCCTATAACTCGGTATTACTATAGAAAAAGAAAAAGGAAAAGAAATTAAATACACTCCATTGTTAAGAACCTGGAATCAATTTTCATGGCCCTTGTATAGATATTCCATCTCTTCATTCGTGAAGATCCTGTGCCAATTTGTCTCCCGATGACATCTACCAAATGGGTAACTCCCTCAACTGCCCAATCCTATACAATTAAAAATCAAACAATGTTATTCTATACCTAAATATTGTTTGCAATGTTGAAAGGACTATAAATTGTGATACTATTACCTGAAATGGTATAGGAAATCCGAATATATTGATTGTATGACATTTTGATGTATTATTATTCTAAGCATCCTCTCGTAGCTTTGGTAAATCCATGTCTCCTTTTTCTACTACTTCTTCATATTCTACTTTAGTTTCTTTTTCTCCCTTTCCATTGCTTTGTTTTCTTCTTCCTCTTCTTCTTCTTTTTCTTCTTCTTCTTCTTCTTTTGCTTATCCTCATTCTCTTCCTTATTTTCTTCATGCTTCTTTCCATTATCCTCTTTCTTCCTGTCTTTACCTTTCAGAGTTAATATAACTCTAGAGTAAACCCTTAAGCCAAAACATTATAAAATTGTGGATATAAGAGCCACACGAAAATTTATTAAAGATATTTCCGTCCTCAACTAAAGCATACAGCCATGCCAATATGGCTTTTCATTCGTCCTTAGTGCCAAAAAGCTGGGAGACCATTATTATGTACACAATCTTTAGAGCGTCTTCACTATCCGCATCTATGAGTGTTTAAATGTGGTAAATAACAATTCACATGTTAGCCCATTTTCTTTGAAATATCCATTCACCATAGAACCCTTACAAACTTTTTTTTTTTTTTGGAAATCTTCAGGGAAAGGGCCTATGTTTAGCCTACTACACAGACAACACTCTTCTCTCTTGAAACGAACCCTTTTGTCTCCCTAATCCAAACCATATTTCATCATTTTTTTTATCGGTCGGGAAGAACAATATTGTTTTTTAAAAGGTTATAGATGAGCATGCCATGAATGACCAATTGTTAGACCAACTCCAAGTAATGGCCAAAAGACCCTTCATTAAACCTTCCAAGCATGTCACATTGAAGTAGGGAAACATTCAAATCCCTGATGAGATAACACTTGTTTTGCGAGTTTATTCTTGTGTGGATCCAATCTCTATGTTCCGGGAACTGTCGAAGTTTTACATTTGGATTAATAGACATCTGTTAAATAACAAAAAAAAAAGTAACACTTAAGCAAAAAAAAATGTTGATTTTATAAATGTAAAGAGAAAATGAGATAATCGAATAGGAAAACTGAGTATTCATATTTATACAAGCTATACATAAGAAGAATACCACAATGATAATATTTATTTGCAAGTTATTATATATTTTAAATATTTCTAAAAACTTTATAACAAACAACAATATATGCACTTTCCAACCTAGAAAATCCCAAATAAAAACAACCAATTTTAAGTTCCTGAAATCATAAAGAAAGTGAAGAAAGAGTGTAGTATCTCTTGTATGATTACAAACAAATCGTACAAGCAAGCAAGAATATATGCCTTTTCCATCAATATGAACACTGGAATTAACCATGAATATAATCTAACTCTACCATAGATCTTGGACTAAAGTTAACTCCTATATTTGAAACTTTTATGAGAAACCCTGGAATAGGACGCTCAAGCCCTGGAATTAGAGTTTGATGCCCGAGAATTGGATTTCAGGCTTGGGAATCCTTACTTTCAAGCTCTTATTTTGGACTTTCAAGCTTGAGAATTGGACTCTAAAGGATAAAAAAGTTACTTTCAAGCCCGAGAAATTTACTTTCAAGCCCATGAATTTTACTTTCAAGCCCGGAATCGGAAAACATGCTAATGTAACATGACAACACTTGACAATGCAATCCAAAGCAACGCTTCATCCACACAAAATAACACGAGAAACAAAAAGGACATTCAACAACAATCATCTAGCTCAAACACCTCTATTTCAAACAAATGGCACATATCCTAATGGTCAAAGTTTTTCATCTATCATATGAAAAGATGTTCAGAGTTTCCTATCTATCATGTGAAAGATGTTCCAAGTTTCCTATCTATCATGCAAAATGATGTTCCAAGTTGGAAGATTAATTCCTCTGATTTTAGGGATCGTAGAATTTAACATATTCAATTATTTCATACATGATGCTACTAATATAAAACAAACAACTATATATAACCATCAAGTCTCACAACAATATATGCATAAACAAGCAATTACATACACATCCCAAATGCACAATCTTCACAATCCCCATTGGGTCATTTTGTATAATGCTTGTAATTTCACTTTCTCAATGCATACGATTTCATTTCCTTAATTTCTCTTTTATCCCCCTACCAACATAATTTTCCATCTACTAAAATTTTCAATATGCTACAAAAGTCTAATATCCCCATACCAACACTATTTTCCATCTGCTTCAGTCATTATGCTACAAAAGGCAATGGCTCATCGAGTTTTATCCTAAAATGGAAATGGCAGCATAACACAAAAATGCAATTGCATGCGGGACTTGCATACATGAGTCATTGGATGGGACTTGCATACTTGAGACATTGGATCCATAAACTATAATCTGACCCCTTCAAGAAACATGTTTAGTTGTTTTGCGTTAGTTTTCATTATATAATTAACAAGATTAGATGCAAAATCAAAAAGAAATGAGTAGCCTTACGGAACAACATCACACCACAGTAAAAACAAAGTCCATCTGCTGAACTTTAATTTCTAGTAAAACTCATCAAAATTGACCAATAAATAAACATTAAAACCGACCTTCAGTACTTAAAAGATCTATGATCTACTTGAATTATCCAACACCAATGCAATACAACTTTTATGATCACAATAATCAATAAACACCAATGCATAATCACCCTACAAACATCAGTGCATACTTAAATTTTTTTATTTTATTTACTTACAATTTAACATACTTTTCTTAGCTTTCAGTATGCGTACCTATTGTTTGAATACTCGAGAATATTCATTTAGCAAACTACCAAACACATACAAACTGTGTTGTTGCACCAAAACCCAACAAACCCTCTTAGGTGCTTAAACTAATTATTCAATTCCACGATCGCTAAAATCATCCCCTTGAAACAAAACAAAGAAATACCGTAGCAGTGAAGTGCAATCAAAAATCCATATACAATTTTAAACATTCAAATAAACTCACGTTGAAAAAATCAAAGAAAAAGTGAAAAACTACAAAACTAAACTGAAACAAAGCAGTAGAAACAAATAGATACAAAAACAAAGAAAATAACAGTTATCATAAACTAGTTATGTGTCCTTAAACATCATCACTATAAGTCTATAACAAAACAAAATAACACAGTGACAATATAAATGAGAGAAAGAGAGAGAGAGAACAAGAGGATTCTGCACACTAATTACCTTGAAGGTCGATTGGGTTGGAGAAGGTTGAACTCTTGCCTTCTTAGCGTTTGACTGCTTCATTTCTTCCATAGATTTCAAGTGCCAAATTTAACATAAAACCGTCAAAATTGTGGTCATCAACAAATAAGGTTCCTGTCTTCAGCAGTTCACACTCATCCTAAAATTCAACTTGAAATCCGATAAGAAAAATTCTCAAAACTATTACAAAATTTCCAACTATAAATCTTCACATGAATCAATTTTCAACCTGAAATCCGAACCCTAATATCAAAACCAGACTGTAAATATATAATAACAATCAAGAAACGAAAACACAAAATCGAAAAAGCTCATGACAAATAGCAACAAGTAAATGATAGTTTATACATTATAATTGAGTATATATAAGAGTAATTGAGTAAATGATAGAAATCAATGTCCTTTCACGAATCGTACGATCTTGCCTTCTTAGCGTTTGAATACTCCATTTTTTCTTCAAATTGCAAGATAGAAATCGATTGGGTTTTGGGATTTTGCTTGCAAGTGTTTGACTGTAGGTGTTTCTTCTTCAGATTCGGGATCTTCTTCTTCTTGGTTAGGGATTCAGATTGCAAGTTAGAAATCGATTGGGTTTTGGGATTTCATTGCGGGCATTTCTTCTTCAGATTCTTCGACTGTTGGTATTATTATTATTATTATTATTATTATTCAGATTTGGGGTCTCTTTCTTCTTGGTTAGGGATTCAGATTCTTCGACCGTTGGTCTACTTTTTCAGATTCGCTTGCGAGTGTTTAGGGGGTTATGTTTTGGGTTTAGTTCTAGTCGGAAATACGAAATAAGGGTGATGAGGAAAAATGGGTAATTTTGACTTAAATCAAATAAGTGGTGGAAAATTCCTTTAAAGGGCACTTTGGTAACTTCATCTTTTTTTTTTGATATTTTTACAAGTTTTTTCAAAGTTGGACATTTTTGCTATTTCAATCCTAGGAAATGTCATTTTCTTTTATTCTCATTATTTATAGCATATTAATACACATTACCATACATTTTCTTTGTGTATTATTATGATTGAAGTTATATTGCTTACATGGTAAAATTGTGGTAATGTGTATTAATATACTATAGATATGTTTATAATGTGTCTCCATGAGAGGAAAAATCGTGTATAACTGGACAATGATAATGATATATCTCTCATTCGAGGGTTGTTTTCATTGTTTGATTAAGTATTGAAATAGTAAATATATTAATAAAGTGGGAAATAAAAAAAAAACAAATAAGTTATAATTTTGGTACTTTAGAAGCGTAAAAGGTCGACTTTTAATTTTTCATTTTTAATGATAGGTGTCGCGAGAATTTTTTTTGAGTGGCATAATCCAATCAACAACAACCTTATAAAAAAAATTGAGTGGCTTTTAAAGTAAATGAGAAGTTGTACTTTTTGAGTGGCTTTAAGGTAAACTTGATGCTGGTTTCGGTTTCGGTTTCGGTTCGGAACTGACGTTTCCAATTTTGGGAAAAGGGGAACCGAAACCGGAACCGGCCTTAGAAGGTTCCGGTTTCGGTTCCTGTTCGGCGGTATCAGCGGCTCGGTTCTCAATATATATTAAAAACCCACTCATATCAGACTTACCCAGACTTAGTCTCACAACCCAGATCATCATCTCTCTCTCAAGTCTCAACCCAGATCTTCATCACTTTCTGTCTCCCAAATCAACCCAGATGGATCGATCATCATCATAAACCCAAAATCACACACACACACACACACACACACACACACACACACACACACACAGCAGTACACTGTACACTGCAAATCAAACCAATCAAAACTCAAACACACACACGACCACAAACTTAAAACCAGCTACAACCTAAACTCAATCACACACATCCATTGCACCGGCGACCACCCCCCAAATCTCATCTCTCTTGTTCGATCCAAAGCATGAAGAAGAAGAAGAAGAAGAAGAAGAAGAAGAAGAAAGAAGAACGAAGAACGAAGAACGAAGAAGAAACCGAGGACACGATGAAGACGAAGAACCGAAGATGAAAGAAGAAGAAGAAAAAAAAAAGAAAGAAAAAAGAAAAAGATGATGATCGATGATGGTGACTGGTGTGGTGAGGGTCTGTAAGAGAGAGAGAGAGAGAGAGATATGAAATTTTGAGAGAGAGGGATATCAGATAAGATGATAAGATCTCATCTGATTTGAAAAAAAAAAAACTAAAAAACAAACATTTTTTCAGAACTTGATGGTAAAAAACCGAACCGGAACTGTCAATTCCAATTCGGTTCGAACCGTTTGGTTCTGAAAAATTGAGAACCGAAACCGGAATCGTCCCTTCACCTGTTTCGGTTCGGTTTCGAAACCGGAATCGAAAATTCTGGTCTTGTTTTGGTTTTTACAGTTCGATTCTTCTGTTCAAACCGAGCCCCCGCCAAGTCTACTTTAAAGTAAGTAAATGGGAAGTTGATGACATTTTTTATTTTTATTAAAAAATGATATTTTTCTTGATAACTAAAGGTGTATTTACTAATCGGAAATCCTATTTTGGAAAATGAATTAAATTCCTGTTTTCTTAATTCTATTGTTTACTAAATTTATAAGGAATTAAATTCTGTGGACCATACTCATAAATTAGGAATTAAGTTCCATTAAGTTCCTGATGGAAATGGAACTTAATTCCTTCTACCCACCTTAGGAATTAAGTTCTCTTTCTTGATTGAAAAAGGAATTCATGATATATTTACCAAAATATCATCACTTAAAAAAACAAGCATTTTCTTCAAGATTATTGATTTTTGTTTTTAAATTTCGTAAATCATATTGGTCTTCTTTTTATTGAATCTTAATGTTAGTTCACATAATTAATAATTTATATTATTCTAACTATGTGATTTATTAAAAATATATCGTTATGTATACATATTATAATACTATTTATAAACTAAAAAAAACTACTACACTTTTCAATAAATAAATAATAATAATAATAACGACATATTCATATCTCTTATATATATATATATACATTTCATCACGTTTTATATATAAGGATATTTTTGTAATTAATTATGTCTCATTTCAATTCCTTAATTTAATTAAACATTAGAAATTGAATAAATTTGATTATGTTTATAATTCCTAAATTGTTAATAAATACCGGAATATAATTGAATAATTTGATTCCAATTCTCCTCATTTTTTTCCAATGAAACTTGATTCCGATTCCATTCATTCCCGATTAGTAAATGCACCATTAGTTATTAGCGGAATACTATATTCGTAAAACTCCTCAAAATTTATTATTTGTCCGCAGTTTCACTATAACCTTATTAAAATGTATAGATTTTTTTTTTTTTAAAAAAAAAACCTTAATTCAAGGTTAATGTTTGGTATTGACCAATCAATACCCAATATATTTACTATAATAAAATATTGACGCGTGATCCATTTACAAAAAATACAAAAAGGTAAATACAAAAAGCGGAAGAAAAAATGTAACGAGACCCGTTGAGGTTAGTATATTGGGACCCAAACATTTTCCTTAATTCAAATATTAGTTTAAGTAACAAAAGCTATGAATTAATTCAGATATGTTTTTTTTTTTAAGTTATATAAATTTAGATTCCAAAAAAAAAATACAACTCTGAGTCTCTGACAGTGTCCTTACCCATATTTTATTGTTGCTCTCTGTAACTCATTTTTGGCCTCCTTCGAAGTTCAATCTAACGTGGGGAATGGGAATGATGAACTTTTCTGTGTTTTTAGAATTTGCAACGAATTCATCTGAAACCCAAACCAAGTTTACTGTTTAAAATATGATTGATTGAAATGGAAACTCTTTCTCTCAATTTGAACCCTTGTAGTTTTAGGGTTCGTTCCTGCCTACCCCAGCCAAAAGCCCGGGCTTTAGCGCGCAAGGTAAACAAATATGTTCATAAACTGTGATTTTGATTCAATTGGGCAAATAATTGTTTACATGTTGTCTTCTCATCCATTTGCTCTGTATAAATTCGTTATTATTGCTTGCATTTTTATCACTTTCACTTTTCTGCCATAAACATGATTAAGATTGTAAATAGAGTACACGTTTGGAGTCAGTTCTTTGTTAGATGGACATTCTTTTGTACCTTGATTTTTTTTTTTTTTTTTTTTATGTTTAGCATTTATCTGGGTATATATATATAAATCAGATATTCATGTTCAAACTTCAAAGCGTACTTTAGAAAATTGTATTGCTATTTGAATTATGTAATTAAACTATTTGTGGTCACCATAAACAAGCAATGACATTGCACCATGTAATTGCGCTTTATTTATGCCATTTGTTTAATTCTGATCAATTCTCAAAATGGTTTTTATAAGTATATTGTGGTATATTAACACTACAACCTCCGCTGTGCTCTCTGCATTCCGAGCCGCATGAATAGTGATTCCTTAAGTGTATTAAACACCTTGCTTCAGTTATCAACCGTTATGTGTATTCTTTTCGTATGTATCAACCTTTTGAAATATGCCTTATGTTAGTTGCAACTTCATTTAGAAAATAACCAATTAAGATATTGGTTTGTTGGGTGTAGACCTTTTATGTTGTTGAGACATGTGCTCTTGTTTTTGTTACTATACATGACAAATCTTTTTAAATCATGCAGATAATCTGGCATTGGAAGCAGGAAGGGAGTTTCCATAACAAGGGTAATTTTGTGGATTGTGCTTCATTAGTACGAATCCTAAGTAAGAAAAGGGCACCTCATTTAGCTCAGGAGCTTTTACTTGAGATGAAATCTGAAGGTTTTTTACCTAGCAGCTCCACCTTGTCTGCTTTGATGCTCTGTTATGCAGATAATGGCCTTTTTCCCCAGGCAAATGCTATTTGGGAGGAACTGTTGAATAGTTCTTTTGAGCTTAATATTCAAATAGTTTCAGATTTGATGGATGCTTATGCAAGGATGGGACTATTTCATGAAATAATCAAAATTCTGAATCAAGTAGGTTTAAGGAATTACAGTTTATTACCTAAAGCATACTTGCATGCTATCTCTTGCTTTGGAAAACAAGGACAGCTTGAATTAATGGAAATTGCATTGAAGGAAATGCTTTCAAAGGGTTTCTCAGCAGATTCTGCCACTGGAAATTTTTTTATTAGATATTATAGCTGTTTTGGTTCCTTGACAGAGATGGAGAGTGCTTATGGCCGTCTTAAAAGATCTAGACATGTCATGGATAAAGAAGGAATAAGGGCAATGTCATTTGCCTATCTGAAGGAAAGAAAGTTTTACAGCTTAGGGGTGTTCGTGAAGGATGTAGGTCTTGCTCGGAAAGATGTGGGAAACCTTTTATGGAACCTTCTGCTGTTATCTTACGCTGCCAATTTTAAAATGAAAAGCTTGCAAAGAGAATTTCTGAAAATGTTGGAAACTGGTTTCCGTCCTGATCTCACTACATTCAACATACGAGCTGTGGCGTATTCAAGAATGTCTTTATTCTGGGATCTCCATCTTAGCCTTGAACATATGAGACATGAACATGTTGTTCCTGATCTGGTGACTTACGGTTGTGTTGTTGATGCTTACTTGGACAAAAGACTAGGAAGAAATTTGGACTTTGCTTTCAGTAAAATGAACTTGGATGATTCTCCATTAGTATTAACAGATCCATTCTTGTTTGAGGTTTTAGGTAAAGGGGATTTTCAGTCAAGCTCAGAAGCATTTTTAGAGTTCAACTGGCGGAAGAAATGGACTTACAGGCAATTGGTTTCTGTATATCTCAAGAAACATCTTCGAAAAAACCAGATCTTTTGGAATTACTGACCGATTGCCTGCTGTATGTATATAAATATAAACTTTTAACTTTCTGATTAAAAACTGTTCTGCAGCTGTTACTACATGTAATGAAAAATCTGGTAATTTTTGCAACAGATGTTGGTCCTACCGGACCTGAATATGTATACCTTGCCTAAATTTTTAATTCTAGTCACTAAGCCCAAAATAGATACCAAAATGTTCTGGATCTTTTGATTGTCGTTCTTTCTCAGGCATAAAAGTTCCTATCAGCAGCATGTTGGAGAAACTAAAGTTTGGAGATAGATCCTATCAGCAGCATGTTGGAGACTGAAGTGACAAGATCATATTCAAGTTGAATTTAATGGTGAAGAAAACTGCTCTATATTATAGATAAAGGTAAACACCACACCTTTGATATTACAATAGTTAAACCAAATCCCACTCCACCCTGATTTGAGGGGGATTTGAACTAGAGACCTTCTGTACAATAACAATAGACTTTATCAATTAAATTAGCTAGAATCACGCCACACAATTTTATTTTAAATGATATGAATTTCTGCTAAATATAATAGCAGTTGTGTTCCTAGAGCTTTTTCCTGGGTATGCCACATGGTTTAAAGCAGTTTCCCTACCATTTGCTGTGATTTTCCTTTTTCCTTTTAGAAAGAATGTTTGCTAGTTTCTTTCTCATTGAGCTTTTGTTGAATGAACACTATGTTATTGGTATTTTCATCTGCTTGAAAATCGATCCTCGTGCTAAATATAGAGTTGTAAACTGCTATGGAGCCAAATAGGAGTTCGGTTCTAGTCAAGCATGCCAATCCATGTTTTCTATATAGTTTTGTTCAGTTTTTTGCCCTTTCCACATTGTTTTGCTATATGTGTGTAGTTTTGTTTAAGTGTTTATCATTTTGTTTTAATTAACCGGGAAAGGTAAGAGGTCTGCTGGGATCTGCAGATGCGTGTCTCAAATATCTATTCCCACAACACTTGGGAGAAAACTCTCCACATATACTTGTAAAATGACATTTAAATTGGTTTAATTTTTATGGTTATCTTATGACACTGTTTGAAACTTTGAATTGCATCTCTGTCAAATAGAAAGCTCATAGATGTTTCCAATTTTAAATAGAAATAAATATACATGGTCGTATATATTTGAAGATGTAGGGTTTGCTCAACATGTAGTTTGTGTTGCATTCATGGCAACAAAAGAGTAGTATCTCTTGTTGAGATGGTTAGGCAGTAGCTGAGATGAAATCATTTGAGATGAATACCGAATATCTACCATTGCATAATTTGGCATAATTTGTTTTTTAATTTAAGGATGAAGAATATTGACAAAAGCTTTGAAAAATGCATGCAAATATTTCTTCTTCCTAAAATTATTATTTTTTTTAAATAATAATAAAGAGATTACAACTTTTGCAATGTTCTTAAACTTTCACGAATTTACAATTCTTGCAATTTTCATTCTTGATACAGATAAAACTTTTGTAAACATGATGAGAGTGAAAAATACTTCTCTCTTGAAGAATTAACCACAAATATTTGTTTTAAGGGAGATTTGCGAATATCCTCGTGAGATTTTGTTTTTTCTTTCAAACAACTCTTGTTTTTGAATTATCTGCTTTTGTTTTATTTCTTTTCAGTTTTCTGTGCCTTACACTCAATTTCTTCCTGTAGGAGATGATGTGCTTGTACGGCTTCGTGAGCTTTCGAACCCAGATTGTTGTGATTGAGAGTAACTAGTAAAATCCTGACAGAGAAAAGAAAAACTACTGAGAATTTTATTGAAGTGACTCGGTTTCAGAAAACAAACATGGTAAAAGTCTGATGACTCTAGTCCTGTAAGCCATCAAGATTGATGAAATGAAGTGATGAGATGCATTGAGACTACTAAGGTACTCTTTGGTGTATTTGACTCACATGATTTGTTGAAACTTGACTGTAACTTGAAGAAGATCCTCCTCCGCCAATGAAAGGCATTGTTTCTTCAGCGAGTTCTCTTAATCTGTTAAGCTCAGGCAGTATAACCTTGCCAAGATCTGGTCTGTCTTTTTTTCTCAGTTCAGCACACTGAAGAGCTAGCTTGGCAAATACTAATGCCTCTTCAACTGGCCAGTCAGGAACAGCTGGGTCTAGAATTCCAGAAAAAGTACCCTTCTCAATAGCTCGCTCAACATGATGTGTCAAACCCATTGGTTGCTTGGCTGTTATTATTTGTAGAAGCATAATTCCGAGTGAGTAAATATCGGATTTTATTCCAAGCATGCCTGTTTGCTGATATTCTGGGTCAATGTAACAGAATGTTCCAGCTGTTGATGTCATGCGATACTGAGTTACAGCGTCTGCTAACGATGGAGGTACCAACCTGGCCAACCCGACATCACTAATCTTGCTGACAAAGTTACGATCGAGCAAAATGTTACCAGGTTTTAGGTCACGGTGCACGAGTGGTTCTGGTTTGGCTTGGTGGAGGAAAAGGAGGCCAGTGCCAATTTCTGCAGCAATTCTGAATCTTAGTTGCCAAGAAAGAACTGGAGTACCACCTCGACAGAACAGACGGTCATCTAAGCTTCCATTAGCCATGTACTCATAGACTAGGCAACCATACTCTGGGCAAGCTCCCAAAAGGAGAACCATGTTTGGATGTCGAATGGCGCATAATACTTCAACCTGCGTATGAGTTATCAAATTATATGGAATGATCATTATTCCATTATATCATCTAATTTCTAAGTATTAGAAGAAAACTAGTTTAGAATGTGTTTTTTTATCCATACCTCCTGCTGAAACTGAGATCGTCCTTGAGCTGCATCTGGGCGTAGAACTTTTATTGCCACAGATGTATGATCCAGGTCACACTGGTAAACCGGTCCATAACCTCCTTCTCCAATCTTACGAGAGTTTGAAAAATACTCTGTTGCTTCTTCAATCTCCTCTATTGTATATTTTCTATATTTGAGATCACCATTAGCCAAAGCATTTAGTGCTCTCTTCTTCTCCTCAGATTCTTTCAATGCTTTCATTTCTGCATTCTTCCTCTTATGTGATTCTAGTTCCGCAATCCTCTGAGCTGCTTCAGCAGCCTCAATGGCTGCCCTACACTTTGCTTTCTCCCTTTCTGCAAGTGCCAATGCAGCTTCCTCGGCTATTCGTGCCTCTTCTAACCTCTGTCCTTCTTCTAATTTCCATCGGTGAAGCTCCTTAGCCTGTGATAATACATCATCATGAAGTTTAACTCAGACACAATCTATAAGGTTTCATTAGTTGCATTTTTTGTCTTAAAATTATGTGATTGTGTGCTTACAACTATACTTGATTGGTTATAAATAAAATTCAGTTATCTGTACCTTCTGTTTTGCCGTAAGTGCTTCCTTGCAGGCTGCGCTGTACATTTCCATTGTTTGCTTCAGCTCTAGCCTTAGCCTCCTCATCTCAGCTTCTACATCTTCCTGTAATTTTGTCGAACAATTGAGAATTCTTTGCAAAGTCTATTTTTTTTTTTTCTGTGGATGCTTATTATATTGAGTGTTACGTCCTTACTATGCTCTGACTCGTGGATGCTGATGTCATGCTCCCATTATCTTGGGAGCTTGATGAGAATTCGTACTGTGAGGAACTGATATCTATTGACCTGTTGGTTCCTGAATTCAAAGATCCGAAGCTTGAGGTTTCGTATTCTGAAGGGTTTGATCCGGAACCATTTGAAAGGCGTGGGTTTGACCCAGAACCATTTGAAAGGCGAGGGGTTGACCCAGAATAGTCCATTCGGTCATAAAAAGTAGGAAACATTCGATCTGTGCTTGGTCTTCCACTGCTCACAAATGATATGTCTGACTCTGGATATGAAGGCTCGTATTTAGGGATCGAAGCTCTGCCACTTGTGAATGGTGATCTGTTACAATTGTTATGTCAGTTCATTGACTATTATCAATTAAAGCTATTAGACAATTTACTTTATTTGAACTTACCTGAAGTCCATGTCGTCTTGCAGGTTTCGCAGTTGAGTTGGTGTTCTCTCAGCAGGTGCTGTAATAATGCAAGCACATAATGTTAATGACCAAAAAAGTACAGTTGATGGTTACTTGGTATTATATATAGAATCAAACCTCTGAGTCTCTGGTTATTCATACAAGTCGCTTCATTCGAATCAGAGAGATTCTGGCTGGGTTGGCTTTGCAATTGATTACGAACGATAGCTGCCTTTACGGGTGCTGGAGCAGTGGCAGGTCGCACAGAGGAGATCTTTCCTTTTGCAATGACATAAACGTTACAGAATTCCGGTGCTCCTTTGGAAACGCTACTCGGTATGTCTGTGGTTTTGAATCTCCTGTGAAACAAACAACATACACAAATTTAGATTGTGTTGGCTAGTGTGCGCATTCATTCATTCATGTATATGCATACGCATACGCATACATATAGAGCATAATAAGAATGAATTGTTACTTGACCAAGCCGGTCCTTGCCGGTGCAGCCAGTACTAATGTTGTGATCGCATTCGAAGAAATATATCCTATCAAAGCTTTTGTTATATCCATGTCCTCTAGTATCACTTCATTGCATTTTATCTGTTGCGAAAATTATTCACCTTATTAACAATGATGAATCTCACATTGACATATAAACCAAGAGAATGTTGAAAGAAGGTGACGACTAACATCTTTTTGGCTACAAAAGCAACGAAATGGAAGAAACAGCTCTCTGGTTTGATTTTCAAGTTGTTTATGATAAGTTCTGGCAACATCTTCATTAACATTCGAGATAGAAACAGAATTCCCAGCTGCATATGTATGATGATATTTCTAATTAAGCATCAAATAAAATGAAAAAGACATGATTGATTGAGAATAATAAGTGATCGTACTTGGGGTTGGAAGAGAAGAAACTTTTTGTATGACATGAAGAAGAGTAAGAGGTTGTCCTCTCGAGAGAAGATGATCAACAGTCCATTTCAAAGCATATTGGCTTCCTTTGTCTTTGTCTATTGCCACTGCTACACTGCCTTCCTTCTTTTCTCCTTGCAATCTTTTAGACATTTTTGTTTTTTCTCCTTTTGTTTTTTGTTTTTTCTCCTTTTGAAAATCAAAAACCACTTCAATTGTAGAGACCTATTCTCTCTTGTGATTAAATTGGCTCCAATTGTTAGTTTTTGAAACCAACCCAACTGTCTTGCTCCTCCTGAAACTGACCTGTAAGGTGTGTCATTTTAACTATATTAAACAGATTTTCTCTTCATTTTGGCAATAGCAATAACCAACTCTTTCTGTAAACTTGTTCCTGTCGAAACAAGCCGTTTCTTCATTAGTGGCGCGTAAATATTCTTGTAATTCTTTTTGTTTCTTAATAATCTTTTAGGGGTAGTTTTGTCATTTCACTTCTTCATTACTAGGTCTATTTATTTATTTTTGGAAAACACAAACTAAAACTTTGCAGTTGAAAATAATATTTTAAGTAAAATTAGAGTCACCCACGTCAAAATAGACTCACAACCTAATCTAAATTATAAAAAGAAAATTACAGCTTAATAGGAAGATTTCAACAAATAGAATTTCAAGGGTGCCTTCAAGCAAGGAAATAAATATAGGTATCGACATCTGCTTTGAATAATTAAAGTAAAAATTTGAAAATTAAAATTGGATTTTTTTCCAAAAACTTCACGAACAAAATAAACCAACAAATAATGCATCAAATAAATTACTTTTTGTCAATAAATTATAATATCACTTAGTAAATTTATTTATTTATTTTTACATGTTATACAATATATATATATATATATATATATATATATATATATATATATATATATATATTTATCGAATAACTCGATTATACATACATTCATACATGTCTGGAAATGATAAATGAGAAAGTAATGGCGGTCTACCTAACAAGGGAGGATCAGAATTTGACTAAAACAAAAGTTAAAGAAGTCATCCTCCTCCTACCTTGATTCTAAAACAGCCCATGGATTCACTTCAAACCGTTGGGCACCACCAACCACAACCGCCCCACAATTTCTTCTCTTATATATTGCACTTTCACGCAATTCTTTCTACATTCATCCCCACAAAAACTTCAAACACAATGGCCAATCTTCTTGCTACATCACTACTGTTACTTGTTAATTCATCGATCATCAAATGGTTTTTCCCACAAACCACCCTTGTACTTTCAATAATCACCTTCCCTCTACTTGCTCTCATTTTGTATCTATTGTTTCACTCCCTTTTCAGCTCTTCTTCCAAAACTACCCTCCTCCCTCCTTCCCCTATATCCATTCCAATCTTGGGCAATTGGCACCAAGTCGGCAATGACCTCAACCATCGCCTGCTTGCTTCCTTGTCTCACACCTATGGCCCCATATTCCTCCTCAAACTCGGCTCTAAAAACTTGGTTGTGGTCTCGGACCCTGAACTTGCCACCCAAGTTCTACACACACAAGGTGTTGAATTCGGTTCTCGCCCTCGAAACGTTGTCTTCGATGTATTCACCGGCAATGGACAAGACATGGTGTTCACGGTTTATGGTGAACATTGGCGAAAAATGCGTCGGATTATGACACTTCCATTTTTCACTAACAAAGTTGTCCATAATTACAGTGGGATGTGGGAGGAAGAAATGGAGCTAGTTGTTGATGATTTGAAAAGAGAGAGAAGCAGAGGTGTAGTGGTGAGGAAGCGTTTGCAACTCATGCTGTACAATATCATGTATAGGATTATGTTTGATCAAAAGTTCGAATCAGTAGAGGATCCTCTGTTCATTCAAGCAACCAGATTGAATTATGAGAGGAGTAGGCTGGCTCAAAGTTTTGAATACAATTATGGAGATTTCATTCCTCTGCTTAGACCCTTTTTAAGAGGCTATTTAAACAAGTGTAGAGACTTGCAGCGTACCAGGCTCGCATTTTTCAACAACCATTATGTACAACAAAGAAGGTAATTTTTTTTTCTCTTTTCTCTTTTCAAATTGAATTACTTTTCATATTTGTGAACCGTAAGTTGTTCCATATTGCATTGATACGGAATACGATTTGGTATGACACGAGGATACGACAAATCATCAAAAACCAAGGGCCTGATTGTTTTTTTGATAATAAGCCTTATTACCTCTTATGAATTAAATTAAAATAAACTGGTTTGTTTGTTTTTCTTAACTTATTTTAAGATTTATATATATGATGGAAAAAGTAATTTTTTTTTAGTTTTTTTAGCTTTTATCTTATTGAAAAAGTGTTAAAGCACAGTTTAAAATATCTAATATAGATATAGTAAGATAGGTCAATTAAAATAATATATATATTTATTTTATAAAAATAATATATGAAAAGATAATTCAATAAAACACAAGAAACAAATTTCTAAATTCCAAAAATTCAATTTTGACCCCAATACTTTTTATAATTGTAATATGACCCTTTTTTACTAAAATAATAAAAAATTTACTCCAAATATATTCTATACGTGCCCTTATTGTATCCTTACTGTATTCTCTCCTTATCCTCGGATTAAGCTCGTCAAAAAGTCAAAGGATATTCCAAATGAGTTATCCTACAGTCTCCTCACGTGTCCAATCCAAAATATGTCGTGTCCGTGTTTTACGGCTTCAATTTTTTGTGATAGGAAAATGATGGCTGACAATGGAGAGAAACACAAAATAAGCTGTGCCATTGACCACATAATTGAAGCAGAAATGAAGGGAGAGATCAGTGAAGAGAGCGTACTCTACATAGTTGAGAACATAAACGTTGCAGCAATAGAAACAACTCTATGGTCCATGGAGTGGGCAATCGCCGAGCTAGTCAATCATCCACAAGTTCAACAGAAGATCCGCCACGAAATCACAAGCGTCCTTAAAGGAAACCCCATCACAGAATCAAATCTTCAAGAACTACCCTACTTACAAGCCACACTCAAAGAGACACTGAGATTACACACCCCAATTCCTTTACTAGTTCCTCATATGAACCTACAAGAAGCCAAACTGGGAGGTTTCACAATTCCTAAAGAGTCCAAAGTAGTTGTAAACGCCTGGTGGCTTGCCAACAATCCTAAATGGTGGAAGAATCCTCAGGAATTCCGACCGGAACGATTCTTGGAAGAAGAGTGTTCAACGGAAGCTGTTGCTGGTGGGAAAGTTGATTTCAGGTACGTGCCGTTTGGCGTTGGACGGCGAAGCTGCCCTGGAATAATACTTGCATTGCCCATCTTGGGGGTTGTGATTGGAAAACTGGTATCGAATTTTGAGATGACAACTCCGCCGGGGATGGAGAAGATTGATTTAAGCGGGAAAGAAGGACAGTTCAGTTTGCATATTGCAAACCATTCAACTGTTGTGTTCCATCCAATCTTGGCATGAGAACATGACATGATTAAATCTTCACAAGGATAATTACTCTTATAGTCTTATATATCATTTTAATGTGATTGTAATTCTATCTATAAAACATTTGTATGGAATAAAGTGACTTGCAAAAATTTCAACGATACGAGGTTGTTTAAGTGGTATGTCCCTTATATATTTTATGGATTCGAGTTTCTCTCTTTCCTACATTATAATGTTACAAAGGTAAAAAAAATTATTTCAAGGGCAAATTGTATAAATACCCCATGACATTTTTGACATAATTGCACATATATGTAATTTTTACCCCTACTTACACCAGCATTCCCTTTAATTACTGGGTGATGGAATTTAACGAGTCGGTAAAATGGACAATTTCCCATTTGTTAATTTGAAATGATATGTTATATATATATATATATTTTTTAATTCCTTGAAAAAGCAAAATCTAGTTTGTTGTTATAAATTATGTATAAATAAAAAAAATAAAGATAAATAAATAAATTCAAAAACTAGATGTTCTCTAATAAATTACATATAAATAAATAAATGCAAACAAATAAAAGATATGATAATTAAATCCAGAAAGTTAAAGTGTAGGTTACGGTAGGTTGGCCTAACCAATCTCATAAAATCCGTATAAACAAATAAATATAAATAAATAAAATGCATAATAAATAAACCCTGAACTTCAAATTGAAATCCAAAACTTCAATTTATGACTTGATTAAAATCTTAATATTTAGATTTTCTAGCTCTTTTATTTCAATTTTGCAATCTTCAGTTTGCAATCAATACAATATTGAATAATAATGAACATCGAGTATATCACTCTTCTGGAGTTTTTTTTTTACTTATCTACAATTGTCCTAATGACATGTTATAAATTAAATGAAGGGTTTTTAGCATCAGTTCGTCTCGAACTGTACGCGAGTTTTCTTTTTACCCTATGAACTTTTTAGTGGGATTGGTGATAAATGTCACCTTTTTTTATTGAGTTGCGATGATGTCACAAACTTAATAACTTATGTTTAAAATGCACCAAGTATAGTGAACTACCGAAATTTCTCTTAAAAGTTGTATATGTGCTTCCATCTACGTTCTAACCAAAAAAAAAAATATTCTCTCTTCATAAAAGTTATTTGGCATTCAATCTACTAGTCCTCTCTCTCTCAAAAACTTTTATCTCTGTTTTGAATATGTATGTAACTGATGTTTCTGATCTACCTAATGAGTTTCATGCATTTATGAGTGGTTTAAAAATGTAAGAATTAGTTGTTTTGAAAAAAAAAATTGAGCTTTTCTGTGCACGAGTTATTTTGAAAAAAAAAATCGAGCTTTTACTCTATTATTTCGAGTTTTTATTCTATTATGGCGAGCTATTGTGAAAAAAAAATTCTAACTTTTATTATGTCTTCGAGTTTTTATTCTATGGTGGCGAGCTTTTGTTGTATTGGAGGGATTTTTGATTGTTTATCGAGGAATTATTCTATTTTTTCGAGCTTTTGGTGTATTATGACGAGCTTTTGTTGTATTGTATATTAATTTCATTATCAAGGAATTTTGTATTGTTTGACGAGGAAATATTTGATTTTTTCGAGCTTTTATTATATGGTTTCGAGCTGATGTTATATTATTTCGAGCTTTTGTTGTACCGTAGCGAGCTTTAATTGTATTGTATATTTACTTCATTTACGTTGAAATATTTTTGTTTGCCGAGGAGTTTTTGATATTTTGAGCTTTTATTAAATTGTTTCGAGCTTTTCTTATATAATTTTGAACTTTTGTTGTAGGGTGTCCAACTTGTATAAATCAATTCGAGATTTTTTTTGTTAATTTTCGAGTTTTTATTAGATTTTTTCGATTTTTTTTTCTATTAGATCGAGTTTTTTTTCTTCTTCCTAGATTTTTTTTATTAAATTTTATTGAGTATTGTTTGGAAATGGGTTGGAGGATTTTTATTATGGTTTGCCATGATGATTTCGACAGGATAATGAATCGGATGAGAATAGTCATATCTTATAACGGTCGATGGGAGCATTTACCCGACGGAAGTCAGAGATTTTTAGGTTCTGATAACCAAGGAATGTACATGTCAAAGAGTATAACTTTCGAAGAACTGTTGTCGATTGTGGAAACAGTTGTGAAGTATGATGTGAACAAATACAGTGTTGATATACAGTGTATATCAATCGTTCCTGGGACTACGTGTCGCACATTTATAAGGAACGACGATGATGTTCAGTTTATGTTAGGAGAAGATAGGGTGATCCCTCAAGTATGTGTCAGCCTGATTGAAAGGGAAGCAGGAGCTGTCATTGGTGAAGATATCCCTCATCATGAAAACACCCAACAATTTCGATTGTCAGGCAGAAGCAACCAGTTGTTCACAAAAAGAAGTGGGATTGAAGCTCGGGAAAACATGTGTAGTGTCCCACCAAAAGTAGATGACCAAGCCGATATTGTCAGACCTCAATTTGATGATGTGTTTGGTGTCCCACCAGAAGTAGCAGAACAAGCCGATATAACCAACTAAGTCGATATAGACACACCTCAATCCGTGTGCGGACTACTACAAGAGAGAGACACTTATTGATGCGTACTCCGTTCCTATTATGCATGTTGGCCATCCTTCTTCATGGGTAGTGCAAATCGACATCGTTGAGCGGGTGGTGTTGAATCCATTGTCCAGGAGACAAGTAGGGCGCCCGATAGTCGGTCAACATGTGTCATCTTCCGAGTGAACAACCACACAAACGTGTAGAAAATGTGGCCAATCAGGTCATAATAGCATGAGGTGTTCTAACCCACCTTTGACTAATGTTGGTGCGAGTAGAGTTGTTCCCTTGGAATACCGACGCAAGTGTAGCATCTATCATTCAGTTGGACATAACAAACAGAGGTATCCTGAGAAGGAGTCCACCGTAGTATAAATGGACGCGTTTATATGGATGTCATTTTCAGTACTTGCAAAATGAATGTTATTTTTAGTGCGCTTGTAAAATGAATGGACTCGTGTCGACGTTAACAGTTTAAATATTGAAAATGAAAAAATGTGTTAACTTTTTTATTACTACTAATGTTATTTACAATAACTACAAACGAAATGCTGGCTCGGAATTACAAAAAACCTCCACCACCATCCTTTCCCAGATGGTGGGCATATCGGCTTCTGTCCAATCGTACTGGACTTGGTCTGCCAGTACGTACTCGATCAACCGTAACGTGTAAGGACCACAATTTCCACTACAAACATAAAAATTAACAACTGTTACAATGTTTATAATCTTGACACAAAGTGTTTTTTAAGTTCTTTGATTATCGTACCTTCTATCCTGTTGCGGCACAACCGATCTCGACACCAGGTTGACCCGAAGGGCCTATTCCGCCTCTAGAACTTCTCATCTCCTAGTCTCATGGCTTCATGAAAGCAGGACTGATGCAACATGGATGGGATAAGTTATCACAATGGCGCGACCTGCTGTTTCCTGATCTGCACGGGGACTGACTGCCTCCAGGGATCTAGTATGTGTATCATCCCAGCTGTTAGATCGACGCTCAAGAGAAGCCAATGCTGGCGGTCGATGTTGCACAGTATAAGAAACCGTGTTGAACAAAGTGAAAAATCATATTGTTTTTCACATTTATAATGAAAAATACTTAACCCTTAATTGTATTACAGTTACCATGTCGACTTCGTGCCAAGGATGGGTTCCTGCCGAGAGTATTCCACGTACGGTCATAAGGTCGTCAGTGGACCACCTAAACTGTAACACTTTCCACCCCGCCGTCTTCACTTCCCCTTGGTCATCACGCGGCATAATTTGATTCCATCGATGCTCCAACAATGTCTGTACATACGAAAAATAAACCGAAGTTAGGATCAAAGATAACATTAAACGTTAATGCACAATGGTAAATGAATAAACACTTACAAAGAACTGAGTGTCTAGAACGTTCATCCTCTGATTGTACACAGTGGAGTATGCTTGCTGACGCTTTCATACAATGTTCAGGTACGCTTCCATAGGCTGAATAGTAATTGCAAAACAACGTTACATTTCTATCAAATAAGAAAGTCAACTATTAACATTAAATTAGATGCGTACCGACTCAAACAACTCCGCGTAGTTCTCTTGGAACCACTAGAACCACCTGACGTCTACTGGCTCCAATAAACTCTGGAATACCAGTAGTAAGAGTCTCTCTAGTCCTGATAACCTGGGAGTCAGGTCTCATACTCTACATCTGAGGATTTGTGCGAGGCTCTGAGCCATCAACATGGGTATTATGCTCATCTCTGTCTCTAGGTATGGAGTCTCCATCATAAGATGGTAGACCCTCCATGTGTGGCCGTGATGTCGACCTCAACCGCTCCCGGAGATAGTCCATCAACCCCCGGTGCTCTCTATGTTGTTCTGCCTCACTGTTCTGAAGACCATCCCGTAAAACAGCCACGACCGCCTCCAATTATTAAGTTCTACGCTCTAGATGACCCTAAAGGAAAATAGCATTTGTCAGTCGTTTAACATGTACATGGGTTTAAAATAATCGTGCATAAAATCAACATACCTCTCACTCCCCTCCAACGTCTCCTCCAGAGTGACCTCCACCAGTATATGCAGGCATCCTAAAATGAACCCGCCTCTTCCTCCAGTGTCTGCCACCACCAAACTCTTGCTCCGAACCCTCCGACTAAGCTGTGTCCTCTGACCACTAAACTCCGCCTCCTGACCCTCTATATCATTGGTTACGGCACTAGTACCCCCAATGGAATCGAGCTCTGGTAAGGCCTCCGCTAAGTATGCATAATATGGTTCACCCCTTTTAGTTGGTGTTGGCACCAGCTTTGACATCGTAAACATCAAAAACCGTTGTCAGACTGTTCAAATTGTACCAATTATTAACATTAACAATAACTATTAACATTAACAAATAAGATACTTACACGCACTGTGAATATCTTTGATAGCTTATCCCCTCTCGGTTGTATTTTTAACTACCACTTCAGAATACGGGGAGACAACTTGGTAGCTCTTCGGGTCCCGAACAGGGTGCCGAGTGCAAGGATCGCCTCAAAAGTAAATATTTGTATAAAAATATAAGTATGTTACTCTCCTAAATCTATAACCTTTATTACATGATAAAAAACCTAAAGGTTGTAATTCAAAATTCTTACCAACATGACATAAGATAGACCATAAATGTTGTAGGTCTCATGCATGCGTACGTCAGCGCCCTTTGCTTGCTGGCATCTCTCAGACCACTCCCGTCGCCCGTCAAACGTATGCTCGAATGAATATACGGAATGACTGTATAAGTGGGCAACCCACGAGAACGATCAAAAGCATCGAGATCCTCCACCAACTGTAACTGCCAAACTGAAATCTTCACTCTCTCGTCCAACCCCATAAGTATGCCTGCTGAAACTCCCCGTGGCTCAGAACAACTGTCAACTCCGCGAATGAAATCTCCTCTATACCAGTAAAGTAATGATGGTGTATGCCATTGTCCACGCTACGATACCAGGCCGTGTCCGGTACCACTCCGAACCGCAATCCTTTGAAGCAGAATTCTACCTTTGAGAACCTAGCCTCATGAGTCCCTAACATAAACCGCATCTCATCTTTAGGCTCATTATGATGCAACTCTCGTAAAAGCAACTGATGGATAACACCACCCGAAAACTTCATTTGCCTGTGCATTGTCATGAAATGCCCAAAACAGGACGACGGTCTTCAACAACAAATTCTTCAGGGACCCGGTTAAGTGCGTCTTCTATACGGCCAAGGGTGCCAAATTTGTCGTGCCGAGTCACTTTGCCTTCGTACCACTCTTTCTTCAAGGTTTTCAGCAATTCTGTCAACCGATTCGTCATCTGAAAATTCACAAAAGTTTTTTTATAGTACATTCATAAAAAAATTCGAATCTATACCTCGATCCTATAATATAAAAGCTCGAACGTTGTTTAAAAAAACTCGAAACACGTACAACATCTCGCATCCTTTAAAAAATACATCGATCAATTCATATAAAAGCTCGAAACAAATTAATAAATTCTCTGGCCTTTGACAAAAGTGTGACAACTGTTTTCAAAAGCTCAAATGTTTAAACAAAAGCTCAAAATATGTTTAAAAAACCTCGAACGTTTAAGCAAATCCTCGGTCTATGTAAAAAAAACATGAACTTTGTTAAAATCTCGAATGTTTTAAACAAAAGCTCGGCCTTGTAATACAAAATCTCAAAAATTATTAATAAAAGCTCGAACTTTTAGAAAAAATTCTCGAATCCCTAACATAAAAACTCGATTCAACTCAACCTAATAATTCGATTTAAAAGCTCGATTTCAAATGACAAAAGCTCGGTTTATTTATCAAAAAGTTTGAACGTTTTGAAAAACCTCTCGAATCGGTAACATAATATCTCGATTCAACTCAACCTAATGAATCGATTTCAAATGACAAAAGCTCGGTTTATTTAACAAATTTCTCGCAAACCCAGATTATCATCTTCGTCAAAACATATTCAACTAATTGAAAACCCTAATCTACCAAATAAACCCTAATCTACCACAATCATTCTCATATCCACAAGTAAAACCTAATCTACCATTCCATTCAATTTATCAACAACAAAAACGATCCCAAATCAAGCTCATCTTACCTCGATCGCTTCAGATTTCCTGTTCAACTCTCGAAATGCCGTTGGTTGCCAACTTCTGGTCCCGTTGTCGTCGAGATCCAACCCGTCGATTGAGTTCCGATCGCTTTCAACCTAAAACGCCTTTTCTTTCTCTACTTTTTCTGTCTCACGTTTACAACGAAGATTCAGTGTACTTTTGTCTCCACAACTAATTTGATGCCTTTTAAACATATATTATTAATGTGATGATATTTCCACAAGATCCCCTAAAAAAGATGCCATTAATTTTTTGAACCCTTTCAACTTTTTATTAGGTGTTAAATCCCTTGAACTCTCATTTTCCTTGTAGTTTGTTCAAAATCCTCACAACAAATTACAGTAAGTTCCCATGATCATACGTATAATTGCATCAAATCGAAAACAATATAATAATATAACCCAAATACCCCTCTAACCAAATTTTAAAAACCAAAATTTAAAAATAAAAATTTAAAAATTTAAAATTGAGATAATGGTTAAATAATAATAAAATTCTGAAATTTTTGATAAATAAAATTAAATAAATGGATAAATGAAAAAATTAAATTGATTTAATAATTATTTAAATTATCTTTTTTATTCAAATATCTCTAAATATAAAACTCATATGAATTATCATTTAAATATCATTTGTTTATTTACAATAATAATGGTATTAATAATGTAAAAACAATAATAAAAAATTAAATAATAGTAATAACAACAACAACAACGACAATAAAATGATGATAATAATATTCATAATATAAAAAAATATAAAAATAGTAATATAAAAAAACTATTTTTTTTAAATATAGGTTGATATTTAGATTGATCTCCACCATCTATTTAAAATATTCTTTGTGGAGATCAAATTACAATAATAATAATAATAATAATAATAATAAGAAAGTTGAAACAACAATTTTTAAATTTTTTTTAAATTACTATTTTTTTAATATTATTATTATTATCATTATTATTGTTTTATTATTATTATTATTATATTATTATTATTATCACTATTATTATTTTACTATTATTATTATTATTTTATTATTATTATCATCATTATTATCTTTATTATTATTATTATTGTTATTTTTTTATTATATTTTTTTATTAATATTTTTTAAAAATTATTAAAAACCTTGTTATTATAAATGAACAAGTGATATTTATGAATATTTATAAAAATATAATTTATATGATAAAATTTGGTCAGAGGAGTATTTCGGTTCGATGCAATTATACATATAATCAGGGGAACTTAGTACAATTTACCATGATAGAAAATTTGACGTATCAATATTTTGAACAAAATGTAAAGAAAAAGAGAGTGCAGAGGGTTTAACGCCTAAAAAAAATCATAGGGTAAAATATAAACTCGTATAAAGTTCGAGAAGGACTGGGGACTACGGACTAGTGCTAATAACCCTTAAATACAATAGTGAAGCAAAAGAAATGGGAGAAGAAATAATACTGCTATATTTATCAGAGGTCGGGATTTTAAATTACAACTACAAAGCTTAAAACAAACTTCGAGATTGTTTGGTTGGGTTTTTGAAAAACCTCTATTGGTAAAAGATCTACTTATAGTAGATCTATTAGAAATAGAGTTTTTTTAAAAATATATATAATTGTTTGGTTGGTAGACTTTTAAAAAAAAATATCTATTTGGATAAATACCTCCCAATGAGCTTTTGTCTAGTAGAGATTTAAACTCTACTAGTATCTACTCAATTAAAAATAGATATTCTTAAAAGCCCAACCAAACAACTCTAAATTTTTTAAATAAACGTTCATAGATCTTTTGAGACAGTAGAAAACTCAATCAAACGAGCACTTCAATTTATAAGAGTTTTTAAATTTTAATTAATCTCAAATAAGCCAACCAAATGTCACAAAGCTTCTTACATGAAGCCATTTTTTGATACCGTAAGGTGTAATGGAAAATGAGGTGAAAAATCCAAACAAATCTACAATCCGTTATACGTGTATTGTTATAAATTAAAATGAAGAAAAGATGAAGAACAATCGAAGAACCAATAAATGAATAATAGAATAAACAACATAGAAATAGAATTACGAGAGATCATAGATGATATTTATCAGTAGCAAAGAAGAGAGATGCGAGTGTGAGAGAAATTACTCTGTATTTGATCTGAGAATTTCACAATAACTCACTAACTATTACAATTGAAATATATATATATAGGCTTCTCCAGGTGATAAGCATGAGAGGCGGCGTGATGACCATGATGAAGTGATCAAGTAGGCAAAGGGAGATGGACAAGTGAGTGTTTATTTTAGGCGGTGGAGTGAGGGAAGAAATCCACATTTAATTACAACATTCCCCCTTGGATTTTCCATCACTTATATTATTACTTTCTAGGAAATACTCGATGGGGCAAAACCTAGGTAAAATATATACAATGATCTTCTAGATCTAATGGGGTTGGACATTCAAAAACTATCTCACTAAAAACTTTATCAAGAAAACTCAGTGGGACAAAACCTGATCGAAGGAAAAAAGAGTATAGTGGACATATGTCCATTCAAAACTTTGCTCCCCCTCATAAAAATTTCGACATTAATCTTGTAATTTACAAAGTCGACACATGCTTATTCTATATACCAACTTCTCAAAAGTTGATGTAGGCAATGATTTGATAAATAGATCTGTAAGATTATCTGTATACCTAATTGTTTAATATCAATTTGTCGGCTCTGTTGAACCTCATTAGTGTAGAAGAATTTAGGAGAAATATGTTTGGTTCTATCTTCTTTGATATATTCCCCTCTAATTTGAGCAATTCAAGTTGCATTATCCTTAAAAATCTGTGTTGGCATTTCTGTAGATAATAAAAATCTAAAGTATCTTGAATAAGATGAATGACTGACCTTAGCCAAACACATCCTCGACTTGCTTCGTGAAGTACAATGATTTCAGAATGATTAGAGGATGTAGCAACCAAAGTCTGTTTTGTGGAGCGCCATGATATTGTTGTGCCATTATATGTAAAAACATATTCGTTTGTGAACGAGCTTTGTGGGGATTAGATAGATACCCGGCATCATTATAACCAAGTAAACCTGAAAAATTGTTAGATTTTGTATAAAATAATCCTATCTTTCATTCCACAAAGGTAACAAAAAAGATGTTTGATCCCAATCCAATGCCTTCAAGTTGGTACTGAACTGAATCCAGCCAGTACATTCACAGATAATGCAATATTTGGTCTACTACATTGAGCTAGATATAATAAAGCACCAATTGCATTAAGATATGGTACCTCAGAACCAAGTACCTTTTCACCATTTTCTTTTGGTCGGAATGGATCTTTTTTAGGATCAAGAGTTCTAACAACCATAAGAGTACTTAATGGATGAGCATTATCCATATGAAATCTTTTTGAAATCTTTTCAATATATGCTGATTGATGGACAAGTACTCCATTTGATCTATGTTCGATCTCGAGGCAATACAGTATTTTGTCTTTCCCAGATCTTTCATTTTGAATTCCTTTTTTAAGTGTTCAGCAGTTTTCAGGAGTTCCAATTAAGTTCATATCATTAACATAAACTGCTATGATAGCAAATCAAGATTCTAATTTCTTAATGAAATCACATGGATATATAGGATTATTAATATATCATTCTTTTATCAAATATTTACTAAGACAGTTATGCCACATCCGTCTAGATTATTTTAGTCCATACAAGAATCTTTGTAATTTTATCGAATACAATTACGAGATTTTGAGTTACATGCTTCCGGAATTTGAAATCCTTTAAGAAAATTCATGTAAATATCTGAATCCAATGAACCATATAGATAAGCAGTTACTATATCCATCAGACGCATTTCAATTCTCTCCAAGACATCCACACTTATCAGAAATCGGAACGTAATTGTATCCATCACTAGTGAGTATATTTCATCGAAATCGATGCCAGGTCTCTGTGAGAAACCATGTACTACGAGTCATGCCTTATATATCACAATCTTGTTTTTCTCCTTACGTTTTCGTATAAAAACCCATTTGTACCCAACAGGTTTGACATTTTCAGGCGTCTGGATTATTGATCCAAATACTTCACGTTTGGCTAATGAAGTCAATTTAGTTTGAATCGCTTCTTTCCATTAGGCCAATCAGACCTCGTTCTACAATCATAGAGATTATGAGGTTCATAATCACCATTTATGATTTCAGTTGCCATTATGTATGAAAATACATTATCAATGATTGTTTCTTTACGAGTCCACAATTCTCTTGTATAATTTATAGAAATTTCATCATTTCTATATTCTTGTACCTTTTTAGAGTGTCCTTCCCCCACAGAGGATTCTGTTGCTTTAGTAACTTGTGTCCCTTCATGGACACTTAACTCTCCTTGAGTTAAATTAGAGAAAGTGAATTTATTTTTCCTTTTATGAGGAACAATATCTTCTGGCGTGCAATAGATGATTCTTTTGCTATCATTTGTTCAGATTGTTTTTCTAGAATAATCAACTATGCTGGGACATTAACAGCTGAGATGTATGATTTTGTTTCCCTAATAGCATCTATAAATACAACTGGTAATTGGTTCGCTATTGCTTGAAGATGTACTATCTTACGTACTTCATTCTCACATTGGGATGTGTATGGTATAAATGAATCAGACTAGGAACTTTCCAAGAAAGTTTACGCTTCTCTTCGAAAGAAGTTTTTCTTTCCCCTAATAATGGGAAACTGGTTTCATCAAAATGACAATGTACAAACCGTATTGTAAAAAGATCACCAGTCAAGGGTTCCAGATATCTAATAATTGATGGTTAACCAAGAACAACATATATATTCTCAAACGTCTTTGGGGTCCCATTTTACTTTTTTTTTTGTTGGTACAATCGAGACATATACTGTATGTCCAAAAGTACTTAAATGAGATAAATTTGGCTGATGACCAAGAAGTTTTACTGGTGAATACTGATGATAAGCAGTGGGCTGAAGCCGGATTAATACAGCAGCATGTAAAACAGCATGCCCTCATACAGAAATCGGTAATTACGTTTGTAATAATAAAGTCCTTGCAATTACCTAGACATTTTTAATAAGTGATTATGCTAATCCATTCTGAGTATGAACATGTGGAACTGGATGTTCAACATCAAGCCCAGCCACTTTGCGGTATTTATCAAATGCCTTAGAAGTAAATTCACCTGTATTATCAAGGCATATGGACTTAATTGAGTAATCGGGGAAAATGAGCCCAAAGCCTGATAATCTGTGTAAGCAATCTAGCAAAAACAACATTACGTGTTGATAATAAGCAAACATATGACCATCTGATAGATGAGTCAACTAGAACCATGAAATAACAAAATGGTCCACTTTGTGGATGAATAGGTCCACATTTATCCCATTGAATTATTTGTAAGAATGATGAGATTCAAAACCAAAATCAACTTTAGAATGAGATGATTTTATTGTTAATTTCCCTTAGGAACATACAGTACATAAATTCTCATGGGCTAAAAGAATCTTCTGATTTTTTAATTAATGTCCATGAGAATTCTCAATGATTCTACACATCATTATAGATCATAGATGACAGAGACAATCATGCCAAAGTATAAACATTTTTGGATCTAAGAACTTCCGATTCATAACTGCATAAGTTTTCATACCTTTGATAATGGTGTAATATAGTCCAGAAGATAAAGCACACAGCTTTTCTATAATGAGTTTTTGGCCTGTATTATGAGAAGTAATGCATAGATATTCAATATCATCTTCATACATAGTTTCAATATGATATCCATTCCGCTGTATATTTTTGAATATTTTTGAAACTAAATAGATTCCTCTTAGATTTACTTGAATTTAATGCATCATCGATACATATTTTAATATTGTTTGGTAACAATATCGTAGCTCTTCCAGTGCCTTTTATCAGATCTGCTGGACCTGATATTGTATTAACATTTTCTCTAAGTAAAGTTAAATTTATAAAATATTTCTGACTCCGTAGAATTGTATGAGTTGAGTGCATCAAATGTCAAATTCGAAAGTTTAGACATGCTTACTGCTTCTGTTCTCTGTAAATTAAATTGTAAATTTAATTTAGTGTGAATAAACATAGATGATTTCAGGGGCATAAGTTCACCTGATATGTGTATAAACGTAAATGATATCAGGGACATAAGTTCACCTGATATCATGTGCATAAAAATAAAACATTTCAGGGACATGAGTTCACCCGATATGTGTATAAAATTAAAACATTTCAAGGATATGAGTTCACTCGATATATGCATAAAATTAAAACATTTCAGGGACATGGTTCCGTTGACGACATAAACCATCACTATAAGAAAAAATAGCTACTACGATGAAACTTTTAGGGACGATTTTTTTGTCCTAATAGGGTGTCTTTTGGGACGAAATAAATTATTCGTCCCTAAAAATCACAACCTTGATGATACTTTTAGGGCCTGTTTGGTGCACGGGGTTGAATTGGACTATTTTATGAGATTGAATTGGATTAAGATGAAACTGGGATTAGATGGGATTGAATTGGACTGGATTGGACTAAATTAATACTATACTATGTTTGGAGAAACATATGACTGGACTGAATTAATACCACGTTTTGTTTGGGTGAAACATAGGATTGGATAAAATAAAATAATTTTTTTATTAGAAAAGTCGTTATTTTAATTCTTACCTCTCTCATTTCATCTCCATTAACTTTCATCCTCTCTCCTCTCATGAGACTCACTTTCCCCTTCGTTGACTCAATTTATTCACCCATCTCTTCTCTACTTCATTTTCACCCATCTCTTTCTCTCCTCTCTTCCCTACTTCGTTTTCACTCATCTTTTCTTTCCTTTCATTTTCTTTCATTTTCTTGGTAACCAAACACATGAAGACCGCCATGGAAATTATTTTTGTGCTGGTTTGGTAGGATGTGCCATCTCCGATAAGCAAGATCTGTTTTGTTCTTTGTTTTTTTTTTAATTTCTTTTTTTAATTTCTTTTTTCTGTTCCACGATCTGTTCTATGTTGTTTGATGAAGATGGGTTTTGTGAAGATTGAGTGGTTTGGGTCAATTTATTTTTCATTTTTATTTTGTATATTTTTTTATTTGTAATTTTTGTTTGAATTTTTAGTGGTGGTGGCAACGGCGGTCGAGGTACTGGGTGGTAGCGGTGATGGTCTTGAAGATCTGGGTTTGTTTGTTGAGTGATGATAAGAAACTGGTGATCAAATGTGTTGGTGTGGGTTAGTGAAAATAATCCTAGGACAAATAATTAGTCCCATAATCATGGAACTAAATTTGCTTTTGGGATTATTAATCCCATATCCGAAACGAGACCAAACACCAGATTGGGACTAAAATTGTCCAATCCTAGTCCAATCTGGTGTGCCAAACAAGCCCTTATGAAAGAAAAATATCGTCATAATAAAATGTCTATTGAGACGAAATAAATTATCCATCAACCTGACGATACTTTTAGGCACGATTTTTTTTTGTCCCAACAGGAATATAGGATATTTATTGAGACGAAATAAATAATTCGTCCCTAAAACTATAGAAAATAAGGAGTAAGCTCACAACAGAAAACCTAAACTTGCTCGGACGAATTTTATGTTGTCCCAACAGGCCCTTTATCGGGACAAATCAGTATTTGTCCCAAAAAGTTTTCGTTGTATTTTTCTTATTTTATTTAAAATTTAGTTTTTGTAATTCTTAATTAATTTTCTTCACTTTTTTATAATAATTACTATAATGAATTCAAAAAGTATATATATATTCTTTTTCTATTTTTAAATATAATAATAAGAAACTAAAATATGTTGTAATAATAATATTAAAAAAAATGGTCGACGACCTTTGGCAAAGTATATATGGATATTTTTCCTGCTTTTTTGTAATAAATATTCAAGTCCAACTTCACTCATTAAATATCTGAGGAGAAATCTCTTCGGAAGTGAGAGTCACATTCCAAATTTTTCTTGTAACCATTAATCTCATCGATTACAGTAGACTCTTGACTTGATTAGTATCTTATTTAAAAGAAAATAGTTTAGTAAAACATTATCTAATACATGTTTTTCATATCCGTTGGTATAATATATAAAATAATTATAAAGTCTACTGAGATCAATTTAAATGATATAATAATAAGTTTTTATAATTTGTTCATTGAAATTTTAATTTTGATAAATTTAATGAGTTTAGTAACATATTTACGTTATTTATAAATCATTTTACATAAATCATCAAAGTTGATGTTGTAGTGTAACTTACATAAATCACTTTACATAAATCATCAAAGTTGATGTTGTAGTGTAACGGTTTGAGCACTACGTTATGGGAGGGAGTTTACGAGTTTAACTCCGTATAGTTTAATTGTGGAATGAGGGTAGGCTGCACGTGTGTTGTAGTGGAATTCAGTGTAGCCAGCTCTGTGGTGAGAGAGAGCTCACGAAGGTGGGTAGTGGTTAGAGATGCACATTTTCCCTAGGGGCCTCAATTTCCCACGTCTCCATCCCTATTTGGAGTTTGTTTTGAAAAAGATGGGAAAAAATGGGTGGGATAGGAATGAAAATCATCCCCAAATTGAAATGGGGATATGGATGGGGATGAGGGATAGGTCCACCATCCCCTTTCTCTATTTCCCCAAAACATATATAATATATATTTGTATTTGTAATGTATTAATGGATTTTATTTTACATTTGTAATGGAATGTTTGTTTTTTTTAGTTTAGTTTGTAGTTTTTAGTTAAATGGGGAAATAGGGAACTAGGAAAAATAGGAAAACGGAAAAAAAAAACAGAAAAAATGGAAAACTGGAGTTAGGGATGAGGATACCTTCCCCCAAAATTCCCCATCCCTATTTTCCTTAAATGGGGAAATGGTGAGGGAAGGGTCTGGGAAGTGGGGATGGAAATGGAGGGACTTATATCTATCCTCATTCTCTAAATGTGCATCTCTAGTAGTGGTTGATTGGTTGGATTGACTTATTTTTTCTATTAATCTATAAGGACAAATTATATCGTCCCAAAAGAATATCTCTTAGATACTTTTTAGGAACGAATTTTTTCCGTTCCAATGGTCTTTAATGACGACTTTTGGACTTTTGGGGCGAAAAAAAAGAAATTGTTAAAAACGACCACATATAACATGAAAATTTCGTTTTTAACCACATACGAAAATTTATTTGTTAATAGCCAGTTTTCATAAATAGTTTCAATGTGTATCCTTAAATTACTAGAATACCCCTTAATGTTTAATTATTTTTTTCTCTTTCTACTCCACTGTTTCACCGTGACTCTCATCTTCTCTCTTCTTCTTATGCTAATCGAAGGCAGTGGAGTTCCAAGTTTATTGAACATTTGAAGCACACCACTGATTGAAGATTTGAAGAATACCATTGTTAGGTTGAGAGGTTTTGAACAAGAAGAATCGATTTGGTCTAATTCGGTTGAAGGTGTGTAAATGTCATCCATTTATGTTAGTTTGACTTCAGAATAAATAGTATAACATGATTTTAACGTGGCTGCAGTATTGTTATGTGTTTTTTTGAAGAAATTGATGAATGTAAGATTCACGTTTTTTTCCAGAACATTTCAAGTTTAAAATGTTCGTAAACTTGAAATGTCCTATAACAACTCAACACAGAACTTGAAATATAATATAAAAATTTGAAATGTGGATAAAACTTGAAATCTAGCGAAGTTTACAGAGATTTAAAGCATGATTTCAAGTTTATACATCATCAAACTTGAAATGTTTATAGCAGATGTGTATTCATTTTCCATTTTTATTAGTTTGAGTTCCAAACAGTTATTATAACATCTTTTAACGTTATTTCAGTTCTATTGTGTGGTTTTGGGAAGAATTTAAAGAATATAATGTACATGTTTTTTTTCCAGAACATTTCAAGTTTCAGTTGTTCATAAACGTGAAATGTGCTATAAAAACTCAAAACAGGACTTGAAATCTTCTATAAAAATTTGAAATGTTGGTAAAACTTGAAATGTAGAGATGTTTATAGAGATATAAAGCACTATTAAAAGTTGAGACCCCAGAAACATGAAATGTATTGAAAAACTTAAAATTTGACATTTTATTGCGAATTTGGTTTTTTTTTTTTTCAGGTGAATGGATTATAGGGTGTTAATCAACTATGGTGGGTAGTGGGATGATTTACGATATGTGGGTGGGGATACATTTGTTGAGGTGGTCTTGATTCATTTAAATTTTTTGCAGTTACAGAACTTGATATATGATTTCACCAAATTTGATAGAACGTTGTATGATGCAATCATAAGCAGCTTGTTTAAGACAGAGAGTGGTCGAAGAAAGTACCGATTACAACGTGACAGTGATGTGAGGTTTCTTTTACTTGATCAAACGGTTGTCCCAGAGGTATATGTTGATTTGGTGGAAAAAGTGGTTAGAGATGTTAGGGATCAGCCGGCAGTACCTTCCCGGATATCACAGATTCCTAGTATAGTGCATGGTGCACCAAATCTGCCTCCATTTGCAACCGTTAGAGAGTCAGTTCCTAGTACCCAACAGTTACCACTTATAAGAGAGGTTCCTATATGGGATGGTGACTGTGGGTTTCCAGAAACATGTGAAGCTGATGAACAAGAGAGAGTAGATGGTAACGATTCATATGCGTCAGATGGCGATGAGATTCATCAACCGCGAGAAGTTTTTAGCAGCTCCGAAGATAATGTTGTAGACACAAACAGTGATAGTGATCTAGATGGGCAAGATGTTACAGACAGAAACACTGAAGGACGAAATCAGTACACAAATACTGAGGGAGAATCAGTGGCATTGTGGTACATCTAGACAGACATTTGATGTTATACCATCTCGTTGGGTTCTTCCGTTTGCAGACCAATATTCCATTAGCTCTAACAGATCCGAAGGTTCCACATCAAAGGTGGGCGTTTTTTACAAAGGGCAGATTTTCGATACTAAGCAGAAGTTGAAGAATGAATTTGGTAATTATACTTTAAATGAGAAGTTTAATCCAAGAATCAGACGGTCGACAAAGAACCAATTTGAGGCTGGTTATAATGACATCAAATGTGATTTTTCACTGAGAGTCACATGTAGGGATGGTTGCATGTATTGGGTTGTCAAGAAATTTTCACATGTCCACACATGTACTTTGGACACCTATGAGTCACACTTTCGGAAAGTGAGTTCCATTGTTGTTGGAGAGATGTTTGCCCTAAAATTCAACACAAATGGGCGCACCATTAGACCAATTGATACTGGTATCATTTCACGTTTGGTACCTGAGATTTATACCATGATTTCAAGTTTGATGTTTATTTATAAAGCATGATTTCAAGTTTGGTCATTTTCCATTCAAAATTCCCAACACTGTCAACACACAAGAATATCTGTCTAACATTCCAATTCACATTCCAATTTTGCAACAAAAAATGTTTCCTATTGTTCACAATTAAACATTTAACATCCAACCTAATCTTATAACAACATTTAACATCCAACCTAATATCCGGCCAACCATTACACATCCACCAATCTCTAAACAAAATATAACATCCAACCGAATATCCATCCAACCAATTCATAACACCCTACACAAAAATGTGGTGGCCTACCAACAATTTAAATAACGCAAACAAAAAAGAAAATTATAGTAGGTGTTCTCATCTCCGGGAACTCCGTCTAAGGTACACTAGATCTTTCACCATCTGAGGGGCAGTGTAGGGGCTGCAAACTGCTGTTGCTCCTTTCCTAAGCCTCTTACTTCGTCTCCTATTCTGCTCCTTACCAACACAGTTTACCTCATCTTGCTGTGGACCATCCTGTTCAGCAGCACCCTTCTCCACCTCGTCCTCCTGCGCACCATGCAGCCCCTCACCAACCTCGTTCTGCTACCCAACATTCTGGTCATCACTAACCTCGTCCTTCTGCGCAACATGTACCTCATCTGCAGCCTCATCATGCTGGTCATCACCAACTTCGTCCTCATATGCATCATGCTGGCCATCTCCAATCTCATGCGCATCATTCATATCACCCAAGTCATCTCTACGCAGTGAAGATTCCTGGCAAATGTAATTTACAAATATATAAGACACACAAAGTTATCAAAGTGCATGCAATATCAAGGCTAGTTTAGATTTGTACCACAAAACTGTGTCCATGGAAATCAGAACGAAGTTTGTCAATCTTTAGATCCATCTGTTCAAACTGGGAGTCGATATAAGACCTCAACTCGTTAAATGACTATCGGCAGCTAAAAGGGTCATGATTCATCTTCAAACAAATCTCTGTATCTATGGATGCTTGTGGCGCACGACCCCGTCTACCATGACGACTTGGCTCATTCTCTAGATCATACCCCCCATCCTTGTGCAGCTCAGGTCCAACAACTGCAAGGGGATCGAATTGCCTATAGTACTCCTGACGCCTCTCCTCTTGCGTAGGAGATAAAGTTGTAAGAGCTTCCAACTGCAGGCAAGTGAAAATGAGTAAAGTTCGGCATATATGCAACTATACAATAAAACTTAAGTTATGCTTACCTCGTCATTGAATTTATTCCCCAAGTGTGCTGGCTTCTTCCGACAGTACCACCTCGTCAATCGTGGGAACCCAAGACCCATTCTCCCTCTTCTCCGTTTTCCAACCAAACCGGTAAGAACCAGGATGGCCACCATCGCCCAATACTGAAACAATAGTAAATGAAAAATATTAGGATTGGTACAAACATAAATACAAATATAAAATTTTTACAAGATAACTAACCATCAATGCCCACGGAAATCCATACACATTGTAACCCAAGTCCTGCTGTGTACTGTTATTTCTGTTTTGTTTCCTCCCGTTTCTCCTATCGTGCAGGGCTTTACCTAGCCAATATAAGGTAACACTGTAAATGTAGGTTCCCCAAGGGAATGCTTCAAACCCTGTGATATCCTCAACCAAACCCCACAACCAATCAAGAACAAACCAACGGTACTCCCGACCAAGTAAAATGTGGGACAGAAAATACACATATCCTAACTTCATAACATCCTCTTGTTCGTCAAACTCCTCTCCACTTAATCTACCTAAAATATCCTTAAGGGGAGTGGGGGATCCTCCAAAGTATCGGTGATATACGCTGCCTGGTACAGCTTTAGGTAGGGAGTTAACACTCCGAGGCATCGGTCAGAATCTTAATCCTGTCACAAGGAGGAACTGCTCCTTTCCAAACCCAACTGCACGGTTCCCGACCCCAAACCACATCTCGTCGGGCCGCGCACCTGGATAATGTAACTCTCCGCATAGCAAAATGTGGCAAAGCTTACCACTAAACAACTCCTTCTTCATACCCAAAAATTGTTTGAAAACACCCTGCTCCCACCGTCCTAACATGCCAACCCTAGACATAGCATCACTAATAATTGTCAAATGAGACAATTTACAGTAAATGTTCACTCGAGCATCAAACCAACTATCTTGCGCATGCTTGTAAACCAAATTATCTCCACCATTTGCCATCTGCATTACCTTACAAAAATTACAAAATGTGGTTGGGACCAAGTGTTACTAAATTGTTTTTCACTATTTCAAGTTTTAAGCTACACATTTGATGCATGATTTCAAGTTTATGCAACAGATTTAAAGCATCATTTTAGGTTTGATTGCATATAAATAAATCATCATTTCAAGTTTATGCAACATATTTAAAGTATCATTTCCCGTTTGATTGCACACAAATAAATCATCATTTCAAGTTTATGCAACAGATTTAAAGCATCATTTCAAGTTTGATTGCACACAAATAATTCATCATTTCAAGTTTATGCAACAGATTTAAAGCATCATTTTAAGTTTGATTGCACACAAACAAATCATCATTTCAAGCTTTATGGCACAAATTTAAAGCATCATTTCAAGTTTGATTGCACACAATTAAATCATCATTTCAAGTTTTATGTCACAATTTTAAAGCATCATTTCAAATTTTTCGATGATTTCAACTTTTTGAATGAGACAAACAATTATTTGAAGTTCTGTGCTTCAAATTCAAAACAAAACAACATTTCAAATTTATACAACAAAATATAAGCAAGATTTCAGTTCACAATCAACCTCAACCTCAACCAACCTGTTACCTATAAACTCGACTTCATTCATGAGACAGTCAGACAAACATTAGAAAGAATAAATATCTAAATAATCTTACTCATAACCTAAATTCAGTTGAGGTTTCAACCTATCGGATTCTAAAGCTAGACCGATACCCATTCATAGTTGGCTGAATTGAAATCTTCAAGTGAATAATTAACAGTCTAAGAAATATGAATTGCACACTGAAGCACCATATGAAAACTTAAAAACAATCTCCAAATAACAAGCATTTTCCACCGCAAACACACAAAGCAAAGACACAATGTGTTGGATCCATCATGCTCAACAGAGACCTAAAGAAATGCAGCTTGGTATCTAGGAGGAAGTTCTATTGAGGCTTTAAAGTGCTGGCAATATTGTTCCAACATCAGAGAAGGAACTAGCTATGTGATTCAAGATGCAAAATGTGAGAGAAAAAAACCTCAACATTTGAATAAATTCCTTAAACATCATGAAGGCCAAAATTGAAAAACCTGATTCACTACACTGTCATAACAAATTAAACAATAAACTAAGGTCACATTCATACGAAATAATCCACAATTTTCTTAACAATTTCAACAAATAATTTTAACGGCATCAGATTTTCATCACTGTCTAATCGGTATCAAATTTTCTTAACAATTTCAACAAATTATGTTATTAAAAATGAATTTAAGAACAATAAAACCAAACCTTCACACACAAATCAACAACTCGCCGACCACCACGACCGTTGCTACTGTTGACGAGCACGATCTCGGCTCTCCTCCACTCCGCGACGATGAACAAGTCGCCGACGACCACGACGTCGCTACGTTCTCTTCGGCTACGAGGCTGAACACTTCAGCAGGTTGAGTTCGGCGACGACGATGAAGACGCACCTAGTTCGGCTGTTTTCCTCCCTTGCGACGGTGATGCCCCTATTTCCCTCTCCTCTCCTCTCCTCTCCTCCACGATTGTTTCAAGAATTCAAAAACAAAAGAAAACCCTAACTGTTACCTTTAAGTATATATATATATATAGTATATATATATATATATATATATATATATATATATATATATATATACGGGGGTATTGAGGTAATTTCTCAAATATATGGTTATAAACAAATAAAATTTTGTATGTGGTTAGAAACAAAATTTTATAAACTTCTGTGGTCACTTTTGATTTTCTCTCAAAAAATCGTCTCAATAGCCCTTTTTTCTAGTAGTGTATATTATTATACGGAACTGAATACACATCCAAAATATTGATACGTAAGATATGTTTATAAACATAAATAACTTTAAATAAATAAATCTAAAACTATATAAAATCTAAAACTATATATATAAGTTCCGTTGACAGACATAAACCATCTTGTTATACGGAACTGAATGTAGATCCAAAATGTTGATACGTAAATAAATCATCCATTAGGGGATCATTTTTACTAATATGTTATAAATTAAAATAAAAAATAGATGAAAAACGTGTGAATAACAGTTGAATAACAAATAATAGAATAAATAACATAGACATAGAATTATGAGGATCAGAGATAATATTTATCAGCAGCAAAGAAGAGAGATGTGAGAATGGGAAAAAATACTTTGTATTTATATGAGAATTCCACACAAGCTCACTAACTATTACAATTAATATATAAAGGCTTCTCGAGGTAATAAGCATGAGAGGTGGCGTGATGAACATGATGAAGTGATCAAGGAAGCAAAGGGAGATGGATAAGTGAGTGTTTATTTTAGGCGGTGGAGTGAGGGAAGAAATCCACATTTAATTACATCATGTTGTGAATAAACATGTAAATAACAAATGAAGAGAAATTGAGATGGATTAAATAACAAGCAAAGAAACAGAGGCGAGAGATTAAAGAGAGAGAAACGAGAGACAGAGAAAACTTGTGTATTTGATACATTCAGCTGATCCACCAACGATTAGAAATGAAAGTCATATATTTAAGCAAACAAATGTAGGGGCCTTCATTGTAATTTCCTTCGTTGAATCAATGCTATGCCACCTCACACCAAAGACTTGGTGATTAAGTTAAATGCTTCAAGCGGTGGAAATGTTTGTTTGGCCTATCAAGTTGTGATTATCAACTGTTAAGATATAAGCGGCGAAAGCCATATTTTATAACACTCTACATTTTATTTATACCATTTATATTTTAATTTGTTAGGTAAAATTCAATAGGATAAAAATGTCAGTAATAATATATACAATAATTTTCTGAATCTTATATTGTTGGACTTTCTTACGACTATCAAATTAAAAACCTTATCACATGGATCCCCATCACTTGACTTTGTACATTTAATGTCTACTTATATCCACCGCCTCTCTCTCCTCTAACACTCCACATATTTGATCATCATCACAAATACCTTCTAGAGTTCTATTTATGCACCCACTTGTGATTGATCATCATCATCAGCACCGATTAGAGGTGTTAACGGTTCGGTTAAACCATTCGAAACCGAACCTAAACTGTCTTCTGAAAATCGAAACCGAAACCGAAACCGTCGGTTACAAAACTGGTTGGAAACCGGTTTTCGGCGGTTCGGTTACGGTTATGGAATCTTAAAAACCGACGGTTTCGAAATATAAAAAAAAAACAATGAAATACTGACACGTGGCAGCTTATATGAAAAAAAAAATTGAACGAACCGAAACCAAAACCGAACCGAACCGAACCGTTCGGTTTCACAAACCGAAATCGAAAACCGAAACCGAACCGAAAAATTGCCGGTTCTGAAACCGTCCCATTCCGGTTACAGTTACGGTTCGGCCTTTCCACGGAATCGAAACCGGCGGTTCGGAACCGAAACCGAACCGTGGACACCATTAGCACCGATCCTTATCCATATATATATATATATATGTGGCTTTCATTTTGTAAAGAGAGTTGATGCTCTTATCAGATTAATACAATAATCTGTCTCTCACGACTCTCTTCTCCTATTTTTCTCACGTTATTTAATATGTTCTTCACTTGTTTCTCAAGTCATTCACAACACATTATCAACACGAATATAGATTAGGCATAGCATTTAGTGATTTTATTTCAGTAAAGGTTCTCGACAGTTATACTTTGTTTTGGATCGAGTCCAGAAATTTTAAAGTGCTCGAATTGTTTTTCGAAGGATAGTGTTGTGTTCCTCTCAGAAATACGATTCCGAAGTCACTGTCCGCATCTCAAACGGAGCTTTAACTAACTCTCTAGAGTCAGTAAGAGTTTGGTCAAAACTGAAAAAAATCAGATTTTTCTATAGTTTTTCAATGAAGAAGACGATACTGTAGTGCCACTTCATCGCCACGTAAGTGACGCATCACTGCCATGTCATTGCTCAGTCTCGCCGCATCAGCGTCCAGTTATGTCACATCAGTGCCCAGTCGCACCACGTCAATGATTTGCCATGTCACCAATCTGGGAATATTCTGTTACAGTCAAAGTATATTCCGTTACCATCAGAGAATATTTCATTAGCTTAACGGAATATTCCCGAGTCAACTCAGTCCAGAAATGTTTTGTGTCCAACTTAGTGCAATTTTCATCCGTTTTCAACCGAGTCAGACCTATTTCCAGCTATTTCGACTATTCCAGACGCAACGGTGCCATCAGTTGCTTGTAAGTATTGTTTTGACTTATTCAAGCTTTATTAACTCTATTTTCAGATGCGATGGAAGGTCCAAATCTTCAGCACGTTTGCGTAAAAGTAAAAAGGATCCCCTGATAGTGATTTACTTACATATTAACATTCTGGATATCTATTTATGTAGTTATGTATAACAAGATGGCTTATGTTGTCAACGGAACCTATATATTATAGTTTTGGATTTATTTTTATGCACATATCAGGCGATATATAAGACTGGCTCCGCCCGTGTCTCCAGACTGGCTTATGTTGTGTCTCCAGATTGGCTTATGATGTGTCTTCAAATAAATTGTTTAAATATTCAATATTTATTTTTATGCAATATATGAGACTGGCTTATAAAATGACTCGGGAATGGTTTAGGATGTGTCTTATGACTTGCTTATGATGTTTCTCCAGATAAATTGTTTAAATAACCGGCATTTATTTTTATGCAATATGAGACTAGCTTATGTCATTTCTCAGGACTGGCTTAGGTTGTCTTAGGACTGACTTATATTGTGTCTCCAAATAAATTGTTTAATTATCATGCTCTTTAAATATTCGTATTTTTTAATTATACGTAATATATGAGATCGGCTAGACCAACTAACCAGAACTTAAAGTTTCTGGATTTATGATATTTAAGTTGGTACGGTTTTGAAAACCAATGAGAACCTGGAGTTCTGAATCCACTGTTGTATAAATGAATACTATACTTCATTATTTGGAACATTAGGTTTCAAATCCGATCAGAATTTGAAGTTATCTCATATATGTGAAGTGATATGTTTACATGTCAATCATTTGAGTAAAAGGATTTACGATCCTAAATGAATAATGAAAATGGAAATAATATTTTATCCGTTTCATACACATCCAGCAGGATGTTGTGAGTATCGTAAAAAAGGATTTAAGATCCTAACATATCATTTAGTTGAAAAATAAAAGAAAAAAAAGATTTACACATCCAGTAGGATATTAAGAGTATCATAAAATGATTTAAGATCCTAATTTCATGTATAATGGGATAGTAAAGGATATTTTATTCATTTTATACTTGCTCATGAAGGAGTAATGTTAAGAGAGTAAATTTGGATATAATTTTATTCATGAGATATCAAAACATACCCAATGAGTGGATGTTTGTAAATGGCAAGAGAAAAGGGTTTACAAAATAAACCTATTAAAAAAAAGGTACGGGGAGAGAAATTATTATCATTTCCGATGAGATATAAAATGACATTACAAATAATGTCTATAAAATTCCTAAAAGGAAAATATACGCCTTGCCGAGAGTACAAAAACTCATACAGTTCTACGAAGTCATATATATTTTATGAATTTGAATATAAAATGGTATTACACATAATGTTTATAAAATTCCTAGAAGAAAAATAAATATCTTGTCGAGAGTGCAACGACTTGTACAGTTCTGCGGAGCCAGATATATTTTTTAAATTTTACTTTGCTCTGAGCAAATGTTAATACTATTTTCAGGTCCAACGAATCTGATAGAAAGCTTCGGAGGAGCCACAATATTGTAGTCAAACAATACTAAATTATGTCTATGTCTCAGGTCCAACGGATTTGATAGAAAACTCTGAAATAGCACGATATTGTTATTAAACAGTACTTAGTTATTTATCAATGATACTCGATATTATCCAAACAAAACATAAAGAAATATTCTTAGTTCAAGGGAATATAAGGTTAAGACAAGATCAAATCCAGCGGATCTGATTGAAGGCTCTAGAAGAGCCACAATCTTATTACCATATGGTATTAAATTGTGTATTAATGATACTTTATATCATTCAAGCATAATATAGTGGAATCTGCTTAGTTTTAAAGATATACGGAGGAAAGAATATCATATTGAAATTATAAGTAATGAAAATGTTGAATATATGTGCATTACTTCTCATAATTCAGACTAGAAACTCATTATAGAAAAGTTGAGTGCTTTGTCATATGGATTATATTACACTTTTATTAGGAGTGTAGATGTTTATACAGTTATGAATCAAAAATTCACAGATCCCAAAATGTTTGTATTTTGGTGTGACCATATCAGTCCAAGAATATACAATGATGCGTAGAATCATTAAAAATTCTCATTGATATCCATTAAAGAACTAGAAGATTATTTATCCAATGAGAACTTATGTACCGCATGTCACCGAGGGAACTAACAGTAAAATCTTCTTATTCTAAAATTTGGTTTTGAATCCTCATCATTCTTACAAATAATTCAAGGGGATATATGTGGACAAATTTATCCACCGAATGAACCCTTTTATTATTATATGGTTCTAATTGATGCATCTACGAGATGATCACAGGTTTATGTATTATCAAAACATCTCCATATTATTAAATATTTGATGAATATTGAAAGCAAGTGGGAACGATGTTCAAAAATCTAGTTTTCAGATATACTCATAATCAAAATGGATCAGGGGAATCAATTATTAAATATCTCCAGGTAATTGCGAGAACTTTATTACTTCGGTATAGTTACTGAATTCTATATAGGGACCTACTCGATTTTTAAGATATTTGATTGTGTTGTATATCTCCTTATTTGCATCTCTTGCATGATCTAAGATAAGACATCCATATCATTATGAGATTAATGTTGATTTTGAATAATCTTCTATTAGATCATTTAAACTTCTGATAGTTTATAATTTTACACGCAATCTGTATATTATAATATCTATTAATTTCCAAATGGAAAATTTTCTCTAGAAGAGAAGTAAATGAAAAGTTACTTATAAACAAAATAGAGATACCAGTTCGGTTCTCTCTCTCTCTATATATATATATATATGTGTGTGTGTGTGTGTGTGTCATTTCAATCTTCGTATCTCTCAAATACAAAAGATAATTGATCATCAAATGATTATTAATATGTTACTTGGTATATTAGAGGCTACAAGATTTCATAATTTACTGTCTCATAAACTCTGGTCGGGTAATTGTTCCTGCAGAACAATCAAAGAAAAACGCAATAAATAAATCATCTTATGCATATTATAAGCTTATGAACCTTTTTGAAATGTACTGTTATTGGGATCCCAAGAGTAAAAAAACTCGAGTTATAAATAAATCCACTTTCTCTAAATCAACTCTATAAGAGTCTGATATATATCTAAAGACACACAAGTCTACGAAATGACTAAATTCATTGAAATGAAAGAAATCTCAACAGAGATACAAGAATATAGAAATTGAGAGAAATTCTATAAATCATACAAGTCTATGAAATAACTAAATCCAATGAAATGGAAGTAATCTCAATAGAGATATAAGAATATAGATATTGAGAAAATTTCTATAAATTGTATGAGAGAAATGTGGAATCATAAGAAAACAATCATTGATGATGTATTTTTATACACAGTAGCACTACTGAAATTATAAATGAGAATTATGATTTTCATAATAACAATGATTGTAGACAAATGCATGATTGACCTATATGAAAAGAAGCAGTTCAAGAAGAATTGACTTCATAAGCTAAACATAAAGTATTTAGACCAATAGTTATACACTTGGAGATGTCATACTAATTGGATACTGATTGGTCTTTATAGGGAAATGTAATGAGAAAAACTAGATTGTGAGATATGAGGCACGACTCGTAGTAAAAGGTTTCTTACAGAAACTTGGTATTCACTATTGATGAATACAATTACGTTCTGAATTTTTAATAAATTTGGCTGCCTTTGAAAGGCTTAAAATACGTCTTCTATACGTAATAATCATTTATCTATATGATTCATTTAATACAGATATTTATAATCCATGACGGATTTAAAAAGCTAGAAGCATATAAATCGAGATCCGGTAATCTGTATTTGAAAAACATACAAAAATCCTTATATGGATTGAAAACAATATGAACGTATTTGGTATAACCGTCTCATTTAATATCTAATAAGATAGGGATATAATAAATCATATTAAATACTCATGTGTCTTCATAAAGAAATGAGAAAGTAAATATTGTTTCGATTTGAAGATCGAGTATAGATCAAATGAAATGCTTATCTATCAATCAGGATATGTTGAAAAGATTCTGAAAATATTTCATATGGATATTACTCTAGAAAGCAAGTCTTTGCTTATACTTTCCCCAATCATTTATGATGTTATTTCATGAAATAAACATCTATATACCTCAGTTTAGCAATTAAGAAGATTACTTCAAAAGAATTTTTATCAGGGGGAGCGTCCCACCAGGGGGAGAATATTAAATGAATTATATTAATTGTACTGGACATATGTGCATTGTACTCTTTTTCCTTCCATTTAGGTTTTTGTCCCATTGGGTTCTCCTGATAATGTTTTAATGAGACAATTCTATAAGCAGACCCAGAAATCATTTGATCCATAAAGATCATCATAAATATTACATTTATCTTGTTGATCATCGTATATATTGTCTTGATCAAGAAGGTCATTGTAAATATTACTTTGATCTTGCTAATCATCGTATATATGTTACATTGATCCAGAAGATCACCATAAATATTACTTTGATTCGACAGATTAATGAATATTGTTGCTTAGGTTTTTTATCCCACCGGGTTTTCCCTAACAAAGTATAAATGTGAGATATGTTTTGTAGAAAACAAAAATTCTGGTCATATGTACACTATACTCTTTTTCCCTTTAATCAGGTTTTATCCCACTGAATTTTCCTAACAAGGTTTTTAATGAGATAGTTTTTCAGAACGTCCAACACCGCAAGATTCAGAAATCAGTATATATATTATTATTGAGGTTTTTATTCCATTGGGTTTTACAAGCAAATTGAAATACAAATGGTGAAAATCCAAAGGGGAGTGTTACAAATAATATCGATCCCCACCACTTGACTTTGTACATTTGATACCTACTTGTATCCACCATTCTCTCTCCTCTAACACCCCATATGTTTGATCATCATCACAAATACCTTTTAGAGATCTACTTGTGCACCCACTTGTGATTGATCATCATTATCACCAATCTTTATCCTAGCCTATATATATGGTTTTCATTTTGTAAAGAGAGCTGATACTCTTATAAGATTAATACAATAAACTGTCTCTCTCTCTCTCTTCTCCCACTTTCTCTCACTTTATTTAATATGTTATTCACTTGTTTTTCAACTCATTCACAACAGTATAAACATATTCAATAAAAATGTTTTTAGCACCAAAATAATATAAAAGTATTATAAATTGAAAATTGGTATAAATACATCAATTTGGTGTTGCACATCTCCAATGTACAACATCAAAAATCATATATGGAATTCTATATGAATGTAGTGTAAAAAGTGTCATCTTTAAATAATATTATCTTAATAAATATATATCCAAAGATTCCAGTGAGATCTTTTAAAAAGTATATGCTTTTTGGTTAAATTAGAAATTTTAAAACGTTTAAAATCATTGATGTGATATTTAATAAAAAAACTAAAAAACAATTAGCTGAAATAACAACAATAATACAACACAACACAAAAAAAAAATTGTGTTAAGATATTCCTATCTACCAAATCTTTTTTTTAATCAAAATGTCATATCGATGACTTTAAATTTTCTAAAATGACTAATTTAACCCTCTTAGGGCATCTCCTACTCAAGCACCAAATTCCAATTTGTTTCAAATTTCCTCTCCAACCCATTCGCTATAGATGCGCCAGTATGCAGCGCTTCTCCTTCATGCTCCAGATCAAGCGCACATATATTCTCAGTGCTACTTTGATGCTTCCTTATTTTTTTTACTCCCTCAATTTATAGTTATTCACATAAAGATTATATATTCATATCTAGAAAAAGTATTTATTTGAAAATATGAAATAATTGATTTTTTTTTTTGTAATGGTTTGGATCTGGTGTTGTCGTCTAGATCGCTCAGATCTCATACCAATTGGAAAAAGTAATTTTTTAAAAATATAATCGAGTTTATCGATTTGGTGCGATCTCTACCGAAATCATCTTCTTCATAAACTAATTTTGATTTTACAAAATGAACAACAGAGAGAGAAGAAGAAGAACAAATGCGGGAAGAAGAAGAAGAACAATTCTGGTGATGATGGACCTGATGGATCTCTCTCTTTGGTTCGATTGTTAATTCTCCCTCTCTCCCTCTCTCCCTCTCCCTCTCTTAAAAAAATAAAGGCAGTGTCTCTAGATTGAGTCTCCTAAAAGCTTTTTCGCATGAGGAAAGGCAAACCAACTCAAAGCTCCTTAATTGTTAATTTATTAGAAAGTTGTAATATTATGAAATGTTTGTTGAGAATTAATCAAACTGGAAATATTCAGGGAATATTCTTTTTAGAGTAACATTTAGTGTAATGGGTTGGAGATGGAAAAAAATTTGGTGTATAAATTGTTACAATTTATTACAACTTTATAACAAATTAACGTAATGGGTTAGGGATGATCTTATACGTAATTATAAATGTTTGAAAGATCTCAATTAAAGTGACACAATATTAATGTATTTTATAAATATTTATAAAAAATATATTCTTTAAAAATATTTTTATACACTAAATTGAAATATAATGTATTAAAGTGAAAAAAAAATTAGTATAAATATATTCCCTACGGATAATCTTTTAACACTAAATTTATGTAACAAAATTTAGTGTTATAAATTAATGATACCTTGTCTACTTGTTACACCAATTAGGTGCTAAGACCAACTCTATTGTACCCCATCAATCGGAAAAAGTTCTTATACCATTTTTTGTTTGTTCCATTGTTTCAAACCAAATTTATATAAAAAAGTCAATTTTAAAAATATTCTTTTAATATTTATTGTAAAAGTTAAATATTAATTAATTAATAAATAAAATTAAATAAATATATATCAATATTTATTTTATTTTTAAAAAATCGTGAGAGTTTCCAACGATATATTTTTTAAAATTAAATTAAGAATTTTAAAAAAATAAAACGTTTAGTTTGATTGATTTGATAATTAAAAAATAAAAGTATTTTTTTTTGACACGTAATAAACAGTGTCGCATCAATATTGATGCAACTTTTCAACGAGCATCAAAATTTTAAAATATTCAGTAAATAGTGTAATGTCAACATTGACACGACACTGTTCATCAATCATCAAATTTTTATCTTATTTTTAATTTTTTAATTTTTTAATTTTTTAATTTTTTAATTGTTAAACCAATCAAATAAAACTTGTGATCTTTTTCAAATTCACAGTGTGATCCTCTTATACTTATTTAAATCAATATATCCATAATGTAAAGTTCAGTACCGTGTATTAGAATCCGTCTAATGGTGTGTTTGGGATGATGTTTTAAGTCAAACTTTTATTGAGTAGAGTTTTTAATAAAACACCCTATATTGCGTGTTATTTACTTAAAAATATGCTTTTAAGTTAATAGATTGTTTATCAAAATATCTCTAAAAGAGTTTTTATTATTAAAAATTATAAAAAAAGACAGTGACAGAATATTTATAATATAAAGATATAGATATAAAGATATATGAGAAATATTTAAAACCTAAAAAGATAATTGAAACTATTTATCTTTTTTGAAAAAGCTTAAAAAGAGCTTCTTTAAGGGAAGCCAAAAGATATAAAATATTTTTTTAATATTAAAAAAGCAATTTTTCAATTTTACCATGCAACAAAAAAAAACCCCACCAAAGCAGTTTCTAATAATAAAAAATCACTTTTAGCACCTATAAAAGGCATATCAAATACATAATAAAATGGTATTTAGACGGAGCACCATTTCATGGTCAAGATAGTCAAGGTTGTCTCTATAATGGCAACATCTGACAGCTATTAACACAAGAAATAACATTGATGTTGTAAATGTATTAAATAATAAATGAATAAAGTGATGAAATGAGACGAGAGAGATGAGAAAAGAGAGAGAGATGATTATATCAGGCAAAGAATAAGAGATATTTTTGAATGTTTTTAACTGAGAGAGCAAACAATTACAATAGAAGCCACATATATAGGCATTCTCTTGTTTAATGATGAAGTTACCAAATGGATAGATCAAGGTAGTGCAAGTGGAAAGAGGCGGTCATTCTTACTTAGTGGGTAAGTAATGAATGATAAAAATCGACACATATGTGTAGAAGATTTGGATACACGGTGGAAAGCCACAATTATAACACTTCCTTTTGGATTTTTACCATTTGTATTTTAATTTGTAAGGAAAAATTCAGTGGGATAAAACCTTTACATAATATTTTCGATGATCTTCTGGACCTTGTGGGGTTGGACATTCTTAAAATTATCTCATTAAAAACCTTGTCAGGAAAACTCAGTGGGAAAAAACCTGATCGAAAGGAAAAAGAGTATAGTGCGCATATGTCCAGAATTATTGTTTTCTTCAAAACATTTATCACATTTATACTTTGTTATGAAAAACCCAGTAAAATACAAAACCATAACGATGATATCCATAGATCTGTCGGATCTAAGTAATATTTATGATGATCTTCTTGATAAAGACAACATATATACAACGATTTTCTTGATAAAGACAACATATATACAATGATCAACTAGATTAATGTAATATTTATGATGATCATTATGGATCAAAAGATTGTTGGGTGTGCTTAGAGAATTGCCTCATTGAAACCTTATCAGGAAAACCCAATGGGATAAAAACCTGATTGAAAGGGAAAATAGTACAATGCATATATGCCCGAATATAATTAATTTACTTCATTTGATATACTCCCCCTGATAGGACGCTCCCCCCTGATAAAAGTTCTTTTGAAACAATCTTCTAGATGGCTTAACTGAAGCACGCTAATGTTTATTTCATGACATGCAATAACATCATTTATGATTGGAGGGAGTATAAGCAAATACTTGCCTTATGAAATGTTATTAAATGGTTGTGCCATTATTCGTAAAGACATGCCTATGAAGACATACGAGTATATAATATGATTATTATATCTTTATCTTATTAGAAATTCATCGAGACGGTTATACCACATTCCTTTATATTGTTTATAATCTATATGAGGATTTTTGTATGTTCATCAAATACAGATTACGATATCTCAATTTACATGCTTCTAGTGTCGATGTTGATTTCTGGATCGTGTCAGAAAAGCCAACAAGGATTGGATTTCGGCTATCAATTCAAAGAGAGAGAGATTTTAGAGAGAGTAACCAAGACAAGTTTTACGTGGTAAAACTTTGATGTCCGAAGAAATGTCCACGGGTGGTTGAATGATCAACTGAGCCAAAATCCTCTATGAAAATAAGATGCATACAAGCTCTCGATCTCTCTTTTTTTCTCTGTATTTTTCTGTTGCTTGCTCTCTATCTGTTTTTTTGGCGAGATTATGGGTCTATTTATATGTTTATAGAGCCCTAATCTGCCTTGTATAAGTAATGAATCTTTGTATTTAATCGTGACTTTGGTTACTTGTTTGAAGTAGATTTGTCTTCTTTCCCGTTTCAGAAGCTGGTTTTGAGATTGAATGTGACTCTGGTAGCATAATCCGATTTGGACTTTTATAAGAAGTAGTCTTGGAGAAGTATTAGTATTCTCAGATGAGGAACCCTTTATGCTTGACATTCTCTTTCTTCTTTAGAGTCCCTATTCGATAAGGAACCTTGTATGACTTAACTCGTGGCCTACTTACTAGACTTCTTACTCAGTTGGCATGTTCATCCCGAATATGATGTGATGTGTTGGCCCGAGTGTTGTCTCCTGATCCCGAGTAAAGAATGTCTCTACTATCCCAAAGTGTGTTTAATTGATTTAGCTGATTCGGAGTATGTCTTACCTTAATGCTTGTCTACTCGGGCTTCTCCTCTCTTAGTGTTTTATTGAATATTTCCTTATTACATTTTTGGGCGTCCACCTGACAGTTTTCTCCATCTTATTGATGACGTGTATGTTTGGTAGATTTTATATACGAAAATACCCCCTTAAAATATTTTTACCAAATTAATTTCATTTCGGGCAAGAGTATTTTAATCATCTCAATTTTTACTTGTGCCAGTATAGTCGTCTAATCATAATGGCGTGTCTTAATGGTGACCCTGTAATTTCGATTCACCTCCTCAGGCGAGATCTTTGATGATGGCGACGTTTTGAAGTTCTAACGGTTGAGGGCTAGTTCCTGTTTTGACACGTGTCCCTCGTCTCTTCGTTTTTCAATATCATTTATGAGAAATGATTTTTCCGTCTCCCCAAGCGCCGCCTATGTCATCAAGTTTCGTCATAGGTTTTTTTTGCCTCGAGGCCCTAGGGTTTCGTGTCACCACCCCTTTAAATTCTTTACTGAGTTTGTGCTAGTTTATTCTTAAAAGTTTTGAGAAAACCAGAATTTTCCTGCCAGTCCAGATTTCGCTGCAGGTTGCTTTCTTTATCAAGGATTTTTTCTCCAGTATTTCATTCTATCTAAGGTTAGTTTTGATGGAGCCTTCATCTCGCCTTCGTCTTTGTAATATATCTCTCGATGCTCTAAATCGTGGAGATTATCAGTTAGTTTCCTGTGTTCGAAGATTGTTGGGGGAAACTCCTCCTGGTGAACCTTCATTTTTAGAAGTCGACGTTTATAGGCTTCACCCTGATGTTGCTTTTAATCTTATAGCCAGTTCCGATTCATCTGATACTTCATCTAGTTCTGATTCTGACATTTTTGACCACAGGGTATCTTTTTGAAGGATGAGTAAACATCAGAGCAGAAGTGAGGTACACATGCACGGTTCGAGTGACGTTCAGATCAGGGAACAAGCTGTTAAAGAGAATGATGTTGAAGAGGTGTCCAGGGCGTCCCATCTTTTTTTTTTCTAATACTCGCCCGAGTGGTTTCGATACTGAGCCGAATGTGGTCGGGCCAGTTGAAATAGATAAATACCGCTCCCGATTCGATCTGCCCGACTTGATCACTCTGGTTCCTGTGAGGGATAGAGCTGCATGGAATCCTTCTGAGGGTATGGTAGCGATTTATGGATCAATGCTATGGTGTGGTGTCACACTTCCTTTTCAGCCATTCATTAGTTATAAAATTTTGATGTGCATGTGGCACATGTTCAGTAGGATGAACCTTTCTCCACCCTCCCTAAATGAAATCAGGCATTTCTTCACGCTGAGGCAAGTTAACAAGACAGAGACTTATTTTCTTACATCTACTCCATCGAATGGCTGGGTCCCCGAGGGAGTGAAGGTGAATCGAAAGGTCGATACCTCTAGCGACCATAAAAAGAGGGGTTTTATATGGGGATTCCCCACATCCAACAAGTTCTAGAAGAACAATTGGTTTTTTACTGGAGGGGCTCTAGGGCTTAACGTCACTGTTGGATCTGGGGATTCCCTAATGGTGCTGAGAGTTCCCCATTTCTTCTGTTCCCCCGAGGTGTAAAACAAGAAGATAATTGATTACAACGATACTGAGCTAAAGAGGCTGACCCGGGCAGCTGTTCGTACTTTGGAAAAGATGAGCAAGAGCTACCTTTTTAAAGAAGCGGATATGATAAAGCTCGGCTTCTTCAGACAGATTTCTGGCCATCGTCGGCGATGTAAGTGATCCGACGCCCTTCCTATTGTACTTTTCTTCTTTTCGTTTCCTGACATAAATTTTTCCCTTTTTTTTAAGTGTTCGATACGGACGTCGTCAGCGATCTTCAGGCTCGCCAGGTGAAGTCAATTTTACAGGTGAGCCGAAAAGAGGCTTCCCGTCAGGGCGATAAAGGCATTGCTCCGCCCGAGTATGATAAAGAAATCGACGTTGCTGAGGAACAGATCCCAAAATATGTTCATCAGGGCCCCCAGCCGTCTGCTCAGGAGATTGCTGGTCCAAGTGGCCAAAGTGAGCCAACTGATACCCAACTGCCTGATAATAGGGAAAGGCAATGTGAAGGTCCGGGTGAAGAGATTGTTGGACGGTTTGAAACCTGCGACGGTGGTCACGTCTTCACTGATCAAGTGCATGCGGGTGCCGAATTCTTTGAGTCTTTCGGGACGATCTGTAGAAAAATCCTGCTGCTGACCTTAACTTCCACGGTTCTCTGGGCGAGAAGCGAAAGGCAGTTAGTTCGCCATCTTGCCCTCTTAAAGTTCCTCAGGTAGTCTCATTTATCGACTCCAGCGATGAAGATGTTACGGATGAGATTGCCCAGAGTGTTGGCGCTGGAGCATCAGTAGATACGGCCGCTTCAGAACCGAATAGGGTTTCTTCTACCTCCGAGGTTGGAAATATAGGGGCTGAACCTTGGGGGGTTCCTTTAAATCCTTCTCCATCCTTAAAACCGAACATGGCTTCCCCTGCCTCCGAGGTTGGAAATCTGGGAGCTGTACCCTCGGGGGTTCCTTCCTTTCTCCTCAGGATATACTACGGAAGATATCCTCCGGTCGGGCTTTCATCGGAGAAGACCGCTGGAGCGGCTTTCGGGATGGTTCCTTGACTGAACATCTTCAAAATGTCTTCAACGGTGCATCTTATGTAAGTTAAATCCGACTCCTTTATTGTTTTGCTTCTGTCAGATTTCTAAATATATCCCTTTACAGATGGTGGCCGAATTTGCTGAGCTAGTTCAGACGCAGCAACATCAAGCGGATCGAATAAGGCACCTGAAGGCCCAGCTGAAGGTGAGTGAGGAAGGCCGTTCTCGAGTTGAAAAATCTTATCAGCAGGAGGTCGGTTCCGTACACATATTCACCGACCATTGTCTGGCGAAACAGGTTGAAGCCGAGGAGAAGGCATCTTTGGCAGAGGAGAAGGTTGCATCACTTCAAAATCTCCTATCTTCTGCTGAAGAATCCATACTTAAGGCGGAGCAGTCATGGTCGGCGTATGACCAAAAAATTGAAGACCTGGAGCGCCAAGTGTTGACAATTGAATCCCTATCCCGAGAGGCCAGGTTGGAACTTGAAGTCCAAGAGGTGGATTGTTTTAAAATATCCCCTGCTTACGATGCCCTACTTCTTCTAGAATTTCAACGCGGGTTAGTTTCGGCCTGCAAATTCTTCAAAGTTAAGAGTAGGGAGACTGAGAAAGCCCGAGCTAATTGGGAGCTGTCAATCAAACATCACGTGGACCGGTCCTTGGAGTATCTTCGGATTCAGATGAAGGAATGGAGATCCTACTGCCATAGTCAAAGCAAAAAGCCTCATCCCATGCATTTAGAGATTCCGTCTGAGCATTCTCTCTCGATATTTTACGCAAGTCAAGAGTCGGTCGAGGGTGTGGTTCTGGATGTCGGGTCAGTCCCGGGTGAGGATTACAGCCAGTGGATGAATGATACTGTCGACGATATTACTTGACCGTCTAATGAAAGCCTGCTCCGTGAGTACGAGATGGTGCCTGACCCGAGTATCGGCAAAGGCTCAAAATCCTCACAGCCTTAATTTTTGTAAAACTGTAGAAAATTCTTATTATTTTGTAAAGAACTTTCTTTGATCTGTAACCATTCTTTTGAGATCAATAAAATTCTCTTATTCTGAATCGAATGTTTTTGATCTGTTTATTGCTAATTGTTACCGAGTGTTCTATTATACTGGCTCTTTGATGTTCGGGTAACTTAACCGAGTATCTTATTAAACTGGTTGTTACCCGAATAACTTTAATTGCCAAGTATCTTATTAAACTGGCTCTTTGATGTTCGGGTAACTTAACCGAGTATCTTATTAAACCGGTTGTTACCCGAATAACTCTAATTGCCAAGTATCTTATTAAACTGGCTCTTTGATGTTCGGGTAACTTAACCGAGTATCTTATTAAACCGGTTGTTACCCGAGTAACTTTAATTGCCAAGTATCTTATTAAACTGACTCTTTATTTTTAACCGAGTCATCTTAAAACAGGCAAGTTTATACTTGTGTTTCATACCCGGTTGCTACCCGAACATTACATCAAGGCTCACCATGATTATATGTACGAGTCCTTACACAATACCAAGGACGTCTCCCCAGTTTTTATGCGCAAGAGTTTGCCGAATCGTTGAGCTTTTTTAAAAAATTGCTCAACACAGCTACGCATTTCACCGGAATTTCTCCCGATAGCGTCCCGAGCATTTTTTCAAAGTCTGGTCCATCGGGTTTGCCTTTTTGCTAAGGTCATTTTAACCATGCTCGGCTGGCATGCTCCTACGAGCTTCTCCGCCCATTCAGGATTTGATGGTCCCGAGAATTCTATTTGCATGTTATTATTATCATGCTCTTCTTCCATTTGTTCTTATTATCATATGCTCTTGGAATTCCCGAGTAATTTTTATTTATCACTGCAAAATCAACAGATTTAAATTCCATAGCTAATATTTATCGTAACTAATAGCCCTGACTAAGAGAACGAAAAAAAAAAGTAAAATAAAACAATTTAAGGATAGAAAATTTTTAGGTATTGAGCGTTGCATGGTCGGGGTAAAACACCTCTGTTGGGTCGTGAAATCCAATACGCTCCATGACCTGCTGTTCCTTCGACCTTGTATGGTCCCTCATATTTATCAACCAGGGAACCTACAGCTTTATTTTTCGTGTTTAGTGATACCCCCCTGAGCACCAGGTCTCCAAGCTGGAATTTTCTGATCCGAACACGAGAATTGTAGTGGCGAGCCATTCTTTGTTGATATGTTGCATTTCTTATTCGGGACTTCTCCCTTTTTTCTTCTAGCTCATCCAGACTTTGTAGTAGCATATCAGTATTCTGCTCTTCATCGTATAGCCTGACCCGGGGGGACGCATACGATGTTTCAATGGGGATGACAACTTCTGTTCCGAACGTTAAAGTGAACGGAGTTTCTCCTGTTGAAGTCCTTGCTGTTGTGCGGTATGCCCATAATACTTCGAAAAGCTTTTCAACCTAGCTTCATTTTTTGGCATCCAACTTTGTTTTGATGATGTGCTTGATAATTTTATTTACTGCTTCTACCTGCCCATTTGTTTGAGAGTGGGCTGGTGTGGCATAGTAATTAGCAATCTGGTACTTCTCGCACAACTGTCTGAACTTTAGGTTATCAAACTAGGTGCCATTGTCAGTGATTATAGTGTCCGGAACTCCAAACCTATAAAGTATGTTCTGCTTTACAAAATTTATGGTGTTAGCTTCTATGATATGCACCAGTGCTTCAGCTTTTGCCCATTTTGTGAAATAGTTGACAACTACTATGACGTGTTTTGCTCCACCCCCTGTCCCAGCTGGCATTGGGCCGATCAGGTCTAGACCCCACATGGCGAATGGCCATGGGGCAGTGAGGTTTCTGAGTTTTTCTTGGGGCTATCGGATATCGTTGGCAATCCTTTGACAAGTATTGCAACTTTCTGACCACTGTTGTGCATCTGAGAAAAGCGTAGGCCAGTAATAGCCTTGCCTGAGCACCTTGTGTGCTAAACTTCTACCTCCAGTGTGGTTTTCGTAAACTCCTCCGTGGATTTCTTGAAGTATTTGAAGTACATCCTCTTCTGGTACACATCTCTGGAGAGCTCGGGAAAACCCCCTTCTGTATAATTCTCCTTCAATCATGGTATATCTAGCCGATCGATACCTGATGCACTTTGCTAGTACAGGATCTTCCGGGAGCATGCCTTCTTCTAGGAACCTTCTCAGCTGGATCATGCAACCGTCTTAGTGTGTTCGGACTTCTGAAATTTCCAAATGCTTCTGTTCAACTGTGCTGGGTTTAAGAAGATGTGCAACCGGAATGGTCTTCGGTCTGATTGTGGTTGTTGCTGATGCTAATTTAGACAATGCGTCAGCCTTTTCATTTTCCTCTCTGGGGATCTGAGTAATCTTGTATTCTTTAAATTTTTAGAGGAGTTGTTTTGCGATGTCACGGTAGGCTATCATACCTTCGTCTTTGGCTTGGTACTCGTCCATGATATGGTTGACGAATACTTGTGAATCGCTGAATATCTCAACCTCATCTGCCCCGAGAGCTATGCAGACTCTGAGTCCAGCCAATAGCGCCTCATATTCAGCTTGATTGTTGGTTGCTTTGAAATCAAATCTCATGGCACATTCAACATCATCTCCTTCTGGAGTGTGGATAACGATCCCTGCCCCGCTGCCATGAGTGTTTGAAGAACCATCAGCATATAGTTACCATGGGAAATTTTTACCCAACAGTCTTTTTGCTTCCAGGTTTGGTTCCGTGAACTCAGCTATGAAGTCTGCCACAGCTTGTCCTTTGAGTGAGGTTCTGGGGACATAATGAATATCGAATTCACTTAGCTCGATTGCCCATTTGGTAAGTCTTCCTGATATTTCTGGCTTTTGCAAAATTTGTCTTAATGGGCAATTGGTGAGTACTTGGATTGTATAGGCCTGAAAGTATGGTCTCAGTTTTTTTGCTGCTGAAACCAATGCTAAGGCCATCTTCTCTGCCTGTGAGTACCTGGTCTCAGCTGGTAAGAGTGCCTTGCTAGTATAATACACTGGTTTCTGCACTCTATCTTTTGTTCTGACTAAGACTGAACTTGCTGCAAGCTCTGTGACTGATAAATATAACTAAAGCACTTCCCTTTTTTACGGTTTTGAGAGAATTGGTGCCTGTCCTAGATACTCTTTTTATTTTTAAGAATGCCTGCTCACACTCTTCATTCCATTCGAGTGCTTTCCCTTTTTTTGATTATCTTGAAAAAAGGTGCGCACCTATCCGTAGCCCTTGAGATGAATCTTCCCAAAGAAGCTAAACACCCTATTAAGCGTTGTACTTATTTTAATGTTTTTGGTGAGGTCATTTTCTGCAAGGCCTGGATCTTCTCGAGATTAACTTCTATTCCTCTCTGGTGGACTTGAAAACCCAGTAATCTCCCCGAAGGGACTCCGAATAAATATTTGTTTGGGTTTAATTTCATCTGGTATCTCCCCAGGACATCAAATGTCTCTCGGAGGTCTAAGGCGTGCTTATCTGCCGAGACACTTTTAGTCAGCATGTCATCAATGTACACTTCCATATTCCTTCCTATTTGCCTAGTAAAGATTTTTTTGACCAGCCTCAGAAACGTAGCATCTGCATTTTTTAAATCGAAGGGCATTACATTGATCTATTGTGAAGGCTTTTTTTTCTTCATCGGCTCTGTTCATCCTGATTTGATTGTATCCCGAGTAGGCATCCATGAAGCTGAGCAATTCGTGACCTACTGTGGCATCAACCAGCTGGTCTATCCTTGGAAGTGGGAAGCTGTCTTTTGGGCATGCCTTGTTCAGATCAGTGAAATCTACGCACATCCTTCATTGCCCATTTTTCTTTTGGACGAGGACTACGTTAGCTACCTACTGAGGGTAGTTGACTTCTCTGATTGATCCAGTAGCAAGTAGCTTTTCCACCTCTTGTTTGATTGCTTGCTCGACTTCTTTCAGGATTGAACGATCTTCTCTTTTGTATTACTTGTTTCGCATTCGGGTCAGCTGCGAGATGGTGGGACATTACTCGGGCATCTATCCCTACCATATCTTCGTGACTCCAAGCGAACACATCTTTTTACTCTTTAAGCAGATTGGTTAGGTCTTGCTTGACTTTTCCTTCCAAGTTAGCCTCGATCTTGATTCTTTTATCTGGTTCATCTTCTTTTATCACAATTTCTTCAACTAATTCTGTTTTGGATTCATTCGAGTCCTCCCTCGGATCTAACTCGAATGATAAGGATTCTTTGCACTGATTTGGCTGCATTATGGTGCACACCTGTTCAGCATCATTCTTGTCTTTGTATACTGACAGGTTTGAACTTCGGGCCATTTCTTGGGATCCCTTGACTATCCCGACTCCCTGTTCTGTCGGGAACTTGATCATTAATGCATAAGTGGCCGTTACAGCCCTTGTTTTATTCAGAAATGGCTGACCCAATAATGCATTATATGGCCAATTGTCTAGGTCAACTACCACGAAGTCGAGCAGGACAGTCCTCTGGCAAGGTGCTGTTCCAATCTTCACGGGCAGTTTTACCGTCCCAAGTGACCTGACTTCTATCCCTCCAAACCCTCTTAATGGAGTATGGAAAGACTGTAAATCTTTTCGGTCTAGTCTTAGCTGATCGTAGACGACCACAATGAGGATGTCTGCTGAACTTCCATTATCTATTAAAATTCTCTGGACTTCCCGATGGCCAATCCGGGCACTTATAACCAAGGCGTCATTAGGCCGAACATTGACGCCATGGGAATCTGCCTCTGTAAAGACTATCGGGTCCCATCCTTCCTTCACCCTTTTCGGGTCTGGCTTAACCGAGTTTATGTCAAAGTTATTCCTTGCTTCTATTACTTCTCTGATTACCTGAGTTCGTTCTCGGTTGCTTTTTCTAGTAGAGGGTCTTTCGAAAATCGTATGTATTACCTGATTGGCTTCGGGATTGGGCCTTTGATTTCATCCATTGTGATCTGCCTTAACTTCTTTCATAGCTTCTGATTTCTCATCTTTTTTTAAGATTATATCTCGCATATGCCCTTCCCGAATGAGAGTCTCTATGTAATCTTTGAGCTGGTAACACTTTGAAGTCTCGTGCCCGGTTTTCTTGTGAAACCTGCAATACTTGGTTGTATCTTTCCAGGCAAACTGGGACTGTCGCCGCAGTTCTTGCACCATATTCTTCTTTTCTAGGATGGCTATAATTTCTTTTTATTTTTTCCGAAAAGTGGTGTAATTGGTGTATCGGCCTCTGTATTTCTCTATGGACTGTTCGGTATTATGCCCGTTACCCCCATCCTTGTTTTTCTCCTTGCCGTTACCCTTTAGTTTTCCCTTTTGATTCTGCCCCTTGGAATCGGTATCCTTCTGTTCGGTCTTTCCTCCGTGCATATAGCTCCCTCTTGTAGCTAACTCTTCTTCTTCTGCCAGTGCGTATCCTCCTGCCATATCCATCATGTCAGCATACCTGGTTAGCCGTGCTCTTCTTAAATCAAAGGATAGCCGTCTATTCTGCAAGTTATTGGTGAAGGCAACAATAATTGTTTCATCATTTACACCGCCAATTTCTGATACTGTTTGGCCGAATCGGCCTAAGTATTTCTTCAATGACTCATCATTCCCCTGCTTTATTTGAGAAAGGTAGGTCATCGACTTTTTTCTGTGAACATTGCTCAGAAATTGCCTTGAGAAGCTCCTGCTCAGTTCATTGAAATTTCTGATGCTCGCTGGGGGTAGTCTCCCGACCCATCTTGACCTTGTGTCTCCTAGTGTCTGTGGAAAGTTAAGACGCAATAAGGGGTCACTGTGGGAATATTGAGCCATGGCAATTTTATAGCGTCTAACGTGCTCCTTTGGATCCGTATCTTTTTTGAACTGCTCCACATATGGCATCCTGAATCTTTTTGGGAAAGGGGTCCGCAAGATTTTCCTAGTGAAGGGACTGTTAGAGTCATCGTCAGATAGATCGTTATAACCATAACGTCTGACCAGTGCTTCCATCTGGCGCCTATTATATATGTTAACGGAAAACTTGCTCGAGATGAGAAATTCCAATTAACACCCTCGAGACCACTACCACGGAGGTGGTGGCCGGGGTTCGGTATTTTTGGTACCTAGATTACTTGAGTTGAGGTAAGTGTTTAAAACAAATGTTAACGCAATGAGGAAAGGAACAATAATGTGGCTATGTTATTCATCACAAATATCGTGCAAAAACCTCTCAAATATACTCAATCTCACTAGGGTACAACGGGGTGCCAACCACATGCCTGTCGAGAAGTGGAAAATAACGATGACCATGTTCTGGTCACAAAATTTAGGCCGGAGTCGATCCTCTCCTTTAGTATGCTTTATGTCGCTCTTTTTTCTTGTTTTTCTTCCTTCTTTCATCATGCTTGGGCATATGTATACATGGTTCAAGTAAGTTTAACTTTGTGAATCTCCCGCCATGATTCTCCGAATCTGTTCCCTCCTTATCTGGCGGGATATTTTATTTAAAAGTCATTGACTTTGGATCAATGACGAAGGTGAGAATATCTTTGTTGGAGATAAGTTTGTTTCCTCTTTGGACTCAATCTTTTGCCCTGTACGTACGTGGCAATTTAATATTTATTAGGTGTGGATATGATCCTGTGTGCCTTCATGACGTGATTCTTCATGGAGGTCGTCGAGTATGGTGTTCATTTTTTCGTAGAACGAGGTAAATCTGTGCCCTGGTTTTGGTACTAGGAGCTTGGTCTGACATTTCCAGGTCCCTTGGAGCTTGAGATGACCCCGTGGGCACCCTTTGGTGGTAACGGGGCTTTGGCGAGCTTCCTGCTATATGTCTAGATAGGTCTGAATCTTCCATCGGCTAGATAAAGTAATTCTGAGGTGTGGGCCCATTGCTTAATAGGTTCTCACTTAAGTCTGGAGAGGATGGTGGGCTTCTGGGGAGGTTACGAGGTAGTTTCGATCTCGGAGAGCCTTGATCGCCATGCATCGGGCTTCCCATTAGTTCTTGATTTGGTGTAAGGAGCTCTATTCGTTTGTGTCAGGCTTCACCTTGGATGCTTCCTGAGCTCGACGACATTTCTTTGCTTCTTCGGGGTGGTGCCAAAGCTCGATCCCAAGGCCCGGGGTTCCGTGGTGGGTAATCTTGGGCTTGGACCTAGGCCAGGAGAGTGAAAATTTTCTCTTTGGTCCCTAGCCAAATTTGGCTATTAACAATATATATATATATATATATATATATATATATATATATAACTAAACTAGCACTCTATTTTGTATAAGAGTAACTTTTCATCAACTCTTCTCTCCTGGAGAAATTTCCATTTGGAAATTAGTCAGTATGATAATATGTAGATTGTGCGTAAAAATATAAGCTATCATAAGTTTAAATAATCTAATAGAATATTAATCAAAATCAATATCAATCTCATAGTGATATAGAAGCCTTATCTTATATCTTGCCAGAGATGCAATAAGGAGATATAAAACACAATCAAATATCTTAAAAAGTGAACAGGTCCCTATATAGAAATTAGTAACTGTATCGAAATAGTAAAGTTCTCGCAGTTACCTGGAGACGTTTGATAAGCAATTCTTTTGATCCATTCTGATTATGAGTATATCTGAAAACTAGATGTTGAACATCGTTCCCACCTGCTTTGCAATATTCATCAAATATCTAGTAATACAGAAATGTTTTGATAATACACAAACATGTCATCTTATAGATGCATCAATTAGAAGCATATAATAATTCATTTGGTGGATGAATATGTTCACATATATCCCCTTGAATTATTTGTAATAATGATGAGGAATCAAAACCAATTTTTAGAATAAGATGGTTTTACTGCTAGTTCCCTCCCATGAACATACAGTACATAAGTTCTCATTAGATAAAGAATCATCTGGTTCTTTAATGATATCCATGAGAATATTCAATGATTATACTCATCATTGTAGATCCTGGGTGACTGAGACAGTCAACCCAAAGTATAAACATTTTTAGATCTGAGAACTTTAGATTCATAACTATATAAACGTTTACACTCTTGACAATAGTGTAATATAATCTAGATGATAAAGCACACAACTTTTCCATAATGAGTTTTTGACCTGAATCATGAGAATTAATGCACATATATTCAACATTCTCATTTACTCAGTTTCAATATGATATTCATTCCCCCATATATCTTTGAAACTAAGCAGATTCCTTTATATTTTTCTTGAATGATATAAAGTAACATCGATACACAATTAAATACCATATGGTAATAAGATTTTGGCTCTTCTAGTGCCTTTAATCAGATCCGCTGAATCTAATCTGGTATTAACCTTATATGCCCTTGAACTAAACATATTTCTTTATGTTCTGCTTGAATAATATAAAGTATCATTGATACATAATTTAGCATTATTTGATAACAATGGCTCTTCCAAAGCTTTCTATTCCAGATCCGTTTGAACCTGATATATAATTTAGTATTGTTTGATAACAATATCGTGGCTCGAACTTGATACATAATTTAGAATTGTTTGATAACAATATTGTGGCTCTTCCAGAGCTTTCTATCAGATTCGTTGGACTTGATACATAATTTAGTTTTGTTTGATAACAATATCATGACTCTTCTAGAGCTTTCTATCAGATCCGTTGGACCTGATATATAATTTAGTATTGTTTGATAATAATATCATGGTTTTTCCAGTGATTTCTATCAGTTTCGTTGGACCTGATACAGTATTAACATTTGCTCTAAGCAAAGTCAAATTTGTAAAATATTTGATTCCGCAGAAGCTGTATGAGTCGTTACACTCTCGACAAGACATATATTCCCCTTCTGGGAATTTAAGCGCATTATATGTAATACCATTTTATATCTTATATGAAATGATAACAACCTTTCCATTTTTTTTTTCTCTCTTTTTTAGTAGGTTTATTCTGTAAACTTTTTTCTCTTGTCATTTACAAACATTCACTCATGGGGTGCTCATGGGGTATGTTTTGATATCTCATGAATATAAATATATCCAAATTTACTTTTTTGATAATGCTTATTCACGAGCAAGTATAATATGGATAAAATATCCTTTACAATCTCATGATACATGATATTAGGATCTTAAATCCTTTTATGATACTCACAACATCTTTCTGGATGTGTTGATCTTTTTACTCAAATGAATGATACGTTAGGATCTTAGATCATTTTTATGATACTCACAACATCCTAATGGATGTGTATGAAATGGATAAAATGTTATTTCCAATTTCATTATCCATTAGGATCTTAAATCCTTTTTATGATACCACAGCATCTTAATAGATGTGTATGAAATTGATAAAATATTATTTCCAATTTCAATATTCGTTAGGATCTTAAATATTTTTTATGATACTAACAACATCACGATGGATGTGTATGAAATGGAAAAAATTTAATTCCAATTTTAATGTTCATTAGGATCTTAAATCGTTTTTAATACTTACACCATCCTGTTGGATGTGTAGATTATTCTCTCAAATAAATAACATATAAACATATCACTTAATATGTATATACACACACGAGATAACTTCAAATTTGAGGAAAAGCTTTTCAATTTTTTCAGTTCGTTCTCTGGTGGTGAACCATCTAACTTTGCTCAACCAAGAGTCTTTGCTACTCATTATCCCATATCATGCCTTGGAAAAATCCATGAAAAAATCTGATACTACCAAGAAATATGATCAAGATTTCAAAAAAGCTCCAGCGGAAGAATATGATGAAGCAGGTGACATAGAGCATCAAAGCAAGGTAAAATTTTTATATATAAAAAAAAAAGCCTTCAAATGTGGAAAATTTTCAAGATTTGGTCAAATTTGAAAAATTCACAGATTTCATCAAACGAAAAAAATAATCAAGATTTGAACAAGATATTCAACAACACATCTCTTCTTTTATATAAACAAAAAATCTCAAATCAATCCAACAATTTTTCCAAAAGAAAAATTGGAGATCTGTAATTTTCTTCTCAAAATGGAGATATGCATATCTCTTTTTGAACAGATTTCTTCTCAAAATGGAGATCTGCAATTTTCGACAATAATTGTTTTCTTAATAAAAGAAAAACAGTCGGAGTCTAACACAAAAAAAAATTGAAGTGAGATTGAGACCGATTTCTTGGTTGGCTCACCATAAAAAGTATTGATAAAAGATGAAAGGAGACTGGTCTTCTCGCAATAAAGGGAAAAGGACGACGACGACGTCGTATGAGATCTGAAGTGGAGAGAAGCATGAACTGGAGTCGATAAAAAAAAGAGATGTTGATGAAAGATGAAATGAGATGGGATTATTTTGAATCTCATCATCTTACTCGGTACTATTTTATCCCACGTTGATAGGATAATTTTGTTTTGATGAGATTGATTTATCCCATCCAACAGCAAAACCAAACACAATAAAGGGACTAAAATTAGTCTTTTTCCCATCCTATCCTGTCAAACAAATGCATCATACGGGCCCGTTTGGCATATGGGATGGGACGAGAATCGACTTGTTTTTAGTCTCATTCTCATATTTGGTTAGCAGATGGGATGAGATAAATTAGTCTCATCTGAATTTTTATCCCAATGATGTGAGATAAATTAGTCCCAACCAAAATTGTGGGATTCAAATGAATCTCATCAAATTTTCTAATCAATTAAAAAAACTCAGAAAAAACTTCTTCAATCAATTAAAAAAAACTTAGAAAAAACAATCGAGATCCAAACACACATTCATCGATCTTCAATCTGTTTAAAAAAAAAATCGATTTTTTTATTGGTCATATTAACATCTATTTCTTACAAAAACAAAAATTATTACAATAAATAAAGAAAAAGAATGATGAGATGAACAAACCCAGATTAACAAAGACCGCAAAGAAGATCTGGAATTTCTCTCTCTTTTTCGTTTATGAAACATCTGACGGTGAGATCGAGCATCGATATGAGGAGATTGGTGTTGGCTGTGTTCTTTCACTAATTTGGGTTTTAAACGACAGTGGACTTTTTTTGTTTAGTTTGGTGATTGTGTTGCATTTGGATAAAAGATGGATGGATGAGTTTTGCTTAAACAGATTTTTTTTTGGAATCAATCTGATGATTAATTTTGAAAAAAGAAAGAGATGAGAGAAGGAGAGAGATTGATTTTTCTTTTTAATAAAGTGGTAACATGAAAAAGAAGAGAAAGAGATAAAGGAGGGAGAATGAGAAAGATATGATTCATTGATTCTCGACTGTTTATTTTTTAAAACAACTTTTTATTTTTTTAATTTATTATTACATTATTTTTTCCAATCCCATGACATACCAAACACAGTATAACACTATTTTTAGTTCATTCTTATGTAGCACAAAACACACAAAACACGAAAAACACTATAATTAATCCAACCCAATCCAATCAAATCAAATCTCTTAAAAATAGTTCAATCATATCCCACACACTAAACATACCCTACACGTATAACTATTTCTTATTTTATTTTATTTTACTTTTAAGTAATTTTACTGTATTTCACTTCCAGAATCCACAATATGAATAATTCCAACAACTACTGCACTTCCTTTATTCAAAATCCAATAATATACAAACTGTTATAATACAAATGGATTTATCTTCATTCATCCTAGGAGTCCAACACATGGAATGGTGGAAGAAGCCATGCTTGACCAGTGGCAACTGGCTCCTATTTTGGTGACTAGTGGCAATGTGTGCGTTGTATAATGATTGGATCTCTAACTCTATAAATTGAAATCCAATTCATTTGTAATGTGACTTAGACTTCTCATATCAATACAAAATTGAAGCAAGTAATTCTTCTTCCTTTCATTTTATCTCATGTTATTATTTCATTTGTGTTTCATCTGTTCTTCAATTTTACTATAACATGTTATCAGCACGATGCCATTATTTTAAGATAAAGGGAAAAGTATCCAATAGAAGCCTTAGAAAGATTATGGCATTTGCTTCAAGTGCGACTGTCATCATAACTGGTCACATACATGTCACACACCTAAACATTTGGATGAGCTCTATCAAAGGAAAGGAAAATGGGAAGAATCCTAAAACCAACTTCATGGAGGATTTAGATTTTGTGGATATCACCTAGTTTAATGTTTCTAATTTTCTAGATGATCCGAATGATAAAGTGACCACTTCAATTGGTGATGGAAATGTCCAAACCAATTAAATATTGTTTGTAATGTTTTTTTTTTGTTATTAAGTGAAATACTTATGTAAAATATTCCTTTGGTAATATATACTTTTGATCACTCTATCTAATATGCACTTTATTTTTTCTTTGTGAAGCAATAAATATGTCTTTAAACGATACATTTGGTGATATTGAAAAGCAAGATACATGAGATATATGTCTAGCCGATAGTGCAATGGTACATACGATTTTAATCATAAATACCTTTTGAATTTAACCTTGCTTAAAGCAAATGTTAATATAATATCAGGTCTAGCAGATCTGATAAAAGGCTCTAGCAGAGCCATGATATTGTTACCAAAAAATACTAAAATATGTATCAATGATGCTTTATATTCAAGCAGATCCAGAAGAAATCTACTTAGCTTCAAAGATATACGGTGGAATAGATTTCACATAAAAACTATAAATGATGAGAATATTGAGTATCTGTGTATTACTTCCCAAGATTTAGGCCAGAATCTCATTATGGAAAGCTGTGTGCTTTATCATCTGGATTGTATTACACTCTTATAAGAGGTGTAGAAGTTTACGCAGTTCTAAGCTAGAAGTTCTCAGACCCAAAAATATTTATGCTCTGCCATGACCGTCTTGGTCACCCGGGATCTACAATGTTGCATAAAATCATTGAAAATTCTCATAGACATCCATTAAATAACCAGATGAATCTTTTGTCCGATGAAAATTTATGTACTGCATGTTCACAAGGGAAATTAGTAATAAAACCATTCGTATGTAAGGTTGGATTTGAATCCTTATCATTTTTATAAAAGATTAAAAGGGACATATGTAGACTTATTCCTCCACCAAATGGACCGTTCCGTTATTTTATGGTCTTAATTGATGCATCCATCAGATGGTCACATGTTTATTTATTATCAACACATAATGTTGCTTTTACAAGATTACTTGCACAGATTATTAGGCTTTGATAACTTTTTATCACCCGATTAAGTCAATAAGCCTTGATAATACTGGTGAATTTACTTCCAAAACATTTTGATGAATGTTGCAGATCAGTTGGGTTTGATGTTGAACATCCAGTTCCAAATGTTCATACTCAAAATGGATTAACAGAGTCACTTATCAAGCGTCTCCAGGTAATTGCAAGAACTTTATTATCGCGAACAGAATTACCAATTTCTGTTTGGGAACATTGTTAGGTTGATAAATGTTGATATTTGAGACCCCTAATTCCTATGTTTTATGCTGTGTTTTTGAGTGAAATTGAATATTTTAATGTGTTTGTTGAGATTGTGTAGAAGATATCTCTTTGAGTAAATTTGAAGATAAAAAGGTTATTTAAATGATTAAAGGGATTAAAATGTAATTATAGCAAGAAAGGACTAAAACGTAATTAACCAAGCAATTTCAATCAAATTGCCAAGCATGGTCAACAACGGTCCCAAAATGATTGTTGCGTATTTTTTAAGGATTTATACTCCGAATTAGTCCAGAATTATCCTAAAACTTCCCAAATCAAATCCTGAAAGATTCTAAAAAATCAAGACATGTTTTAGGAATGTTCAAAACTCAATTTAGAAATTAATTCTCAAAGAAGAACTCCAAGTTAGGAAATAATTTTATTCCTTAAATAATTCTTTTTTCCTACTTGGTGTGTTTCCTACATCAAAGTAAATTGGGAATCTACAAGTATTAGTCACCTATAAATACCATGAGTTTCTTTAAGAGAAGGGGTCAGAGATTCATCATTAAAGATTGAAGATTGAAGATCTTTCATAGTTTTCATTTTCTCTCTTCTTCTACCTTTCTTTATTTTTAATGTTTTTATTTGCTTTCATAGTTATGGTGTGTAGCTAAACTCTTTATTGCTAGGGCTAACTTGAAGCCCTAGATATGATTCTAATTCCACAGACAAGTGTTTTTTAATAAAGTATTATTTTCCATACACGATGATTTCAATTTCTCCAAAATAATTGTTTCTCTATTATTATTATGTTTCTTTGATTGATCACCTTAGGAGGTTGGTTTTAGGATCTACGTTGTATGATAGAGTTCGATTACCATACGAGCATATACTTGCATGAAACAATTAATTGGAATAAGACCTGATTAAGGGAAATTGATTCATGAAGAACCTGGAATAAATTCCATGTTGTAAGGTTCATGTGATATTTATATTCTTTTCGTTCTTAATGAATTAAAAATTATTAAATCTAGTAAATACCCATGCTAGGTTGTAATTTGGGATACAAGTATTTATACAAATACCATGCAATCTACATATTAACTAAGAGAGAATCAACACAACTTGTGTGGAATACCCACTGCTTTGTTGTGAATATCTTCATCATGTTAGATCATTTATTAACTTCATTATTGTCTATGGATTGGATTAATGTTTAGTGGTGGATAGGAAGCTCTAGTTAGTTTTTCTTTATTGATTTTCCAAGTAATTTTTCTATTGCGTGTCCTAAATTTAGTTTAATTTAAATTATTAGTTTTTAATAATCAATTCAAAAATCTCCAATTGCATGTGTGGATTGTGTTATATTTAAGTTGTCTTAGAGTTGTAGAGTGTCTTAAACTAGTGTTTTTAAATTCAAATCTTTCATAGGTAATTCATTCCTCGTGGGAATGACCATTGTTTGCTTACTTATTGTACTATCGTTTAAGATTTATGCAATTGCAAGGTTTTTATTATTTTTGTTTGCCTATTTTGCAACCAATAAGTTTTTGGCACCGCTACCGAGGAATAAATTGCTTACTTTAGTTTTGAGTTTGTTTTTGATTTATTTTAATCTTTTAGATTTATTTGGTAATTTTTTTTTTTAGGTTTATGAACGGTTGTCGTTCTATGGATACTCATCCTATAGAACAAGATCCTGAGATCGAAAGAACTCTCCATCAACTGCAAAGAAACCAAGAAAGAAACATGGCAGGCGATCTCCCACCAAATCAAGCGGTTGTCTAAGTGGCAATGAACAATCTCACTAGACCTCTCAAGGAGTTCACAATCCCTAAGGCTTTGGACCAACCATCATGCATCATTCTTCCGCCTAACATCAATTTCGAGATCAAGAGTGGTACAATCCATCTTCTTCCAACATTCTATGGAAAATCGGGAGAGGATCATCTAATCCATATCAAGCAATTCATTGCGGTATGCACCACTATCATCAATGGAAGCGAGAATGATGAAGGAATTCGTTTGAGACTTTTTCCCTTCTCACTCAAGGATAAAGCCAATGAGTGGCTCTACTCACTACCAAGTGGATCCATCAGAACATAGGTAGATCTTATGGTTAAGTTCCTTTCAAAATTCTTTCCAGCTCAATGTACAAACAAAATTCGAAAAGAAATTATAGGGATACAGTAGCTCGATGGTGAACCATTCCATGAATATTGGGAGCTTTTTCAATGGCTACACAACTCATGCCCATATCGTGGGATAGCATAACATTAACTCTTTCAATACTTCTATGAAAGGTTGCTTGACTCTGAAAGGATCATGGTTGATGCTACAAGTGAATGAGAATTGATGAACAAGAATGCATTGGAGGCTAAAGAGATAATTGAGAGGCTTTCAGACCCTCCAAAAAAAGATGGAATTTATGAAGTGAGCACTAATGATTATGGACCCCAAATCGTCCATTCGACAAGTTAGTTCAACAATTGGTCCCGAATTCTCAAGTGTGTGCGGTATGCATAAATGTAGGACACTCTTCGAAGACATGTCTAAGTCTAGGCGGTAATGAGGAGGAGATGACAAATTGCATGCAACAACGAGGGCAAAGGAATGATCCATTATCCAAGACATTTAATTCGGGTTGGCAACAACATCCGAACTTTGGATGGAAGAATACTCAAAATGCATTAATGCCACCACCGGTTCAAAATCAAATTGCACCTAAACAACCTCCAAGACATGGAATCTTTAACGCTAAGTACCCAATATTAGGCAATATGTCAAGAACATAGAGAACCAAATTTGGCAAATAACATCCTCATTGAGCAAAAGATACCAAAGTAGACTTCCAAGCCAAGTGATCCAAAACCCGAAGGGAAATCAAGAATCCGCAAAGGCAATCACTTTTCGAAGTGGCAAGGAAGTGGGACAAGGAAATGAAGAGATGGAAGTAGGCATGAAAGCCAAAGAAAAAGAAAAAGAAAAGTACCTCAAAAGAACCACCAAAAGAAGAAGGATACGGTGGTGGTGGAACCAAGAGAATATTCAAGGAGAAGGAGACAGTGGCTCTAAATGAGGAGGTCTCTATTGTGATCTTACGTAAGCTACCTCCAAAACTCAAGGACCCTGGAAGTTTCACAATTTCGTGCATCATTGGAACCTAAAGGTTTGAACGGGTTTTACTTGATTTAGGTTATTCTATTAATTTAATGCCTTTCTTTGTGTTTGAATCTTTGAAGATAGGTGAATTGAAGGAGACCTTTGTAAGTATAAAACTTGTTGATCGATCCATTCGATACCCAAGAGGAGTGCTAGAAGACGTACTAGTCATGGTCAATGAAGTATTTTTTCCAATCGATTTTCTAGTACTCGAGATGGAGGATACCCCCACTCCTGGAAGAGATCTTTATTTAATTCTAGGAAGGCCATTCATGAGGACGACAAAGACGATGATCAATGTTTATAAAGGCACACTTACGATGTCAATGAATGAGGAGACAGTAAAATTCAATATTTTTGATGCTTTTAAGTTTCCTAATGATAATGGTGCATGTTTTTCTATAGATATTATGGATGAATTGGTCCAACAGACAATTGAAACATCACAAGGGGAAACTCCATTGGAAAAGGTGTTAATTCATAGTTTACAAACAGAGAAAGATGCGTCAAATCTGATGCGGGACTTATAGCATGATCCATGATCATGTTCATCGCCAAGAAAAGAGGAAAATCAAGATACAGGTGTAAGCCCCACCAAGTTCTATGAAATTGATATCCTTGAGTCGATGAAGCAATCGGTCGGTGCTCTTGACTGCTTTCCAATAGAAGTGCGTGAATCTGAGAATCTATCGAACTTATCTAATGAAGATTTGGATGCACTCGCGGAAAGTTTAGAGGTTGAGTCAAATAAAGTGGTTGACAAGGTAAAAAATCGAAGAGTCACTTCTTCCTATTTAGATTTGATGGCGAGAATTGAAGTCCTTGAAAAAAAAGAGGGAATCTTCTTTGAATAAATTTGAGTAGTTTTCCCGAGAGAGAGAAGAACTCAATTGAATATGGATTATGAAGGTCAATATTGAACATAGAGATAGTGCCTTGGAGATTATGAAGAATAAAGAACTCGACAACATAGTAAAATTTGCAAAGGTTGATAAAGAGATCAAGTCATTGACCGCCGAGGTAATGAAACATCCGGAAGGAGTTCAGCTTGACAATGTAAGTAAAAATAGGCCAAGTAAGTGGATCAATAAGAGGAGAAGGAAGAGAAGAAATAGACAGAAAGGGCAAGCTTCACCACCTGATCATAGCCACCAAGAGAGTAACTTTCCTAGATTTTTCCCCGTTTGCCATTATTGCAATATGAAGGGTTACATTTGACCAAGGTGTTACAAATATATTAGACTATGCAAATGGATGAACGAGAGTCAAAATCATGGAAGTAACAAGGCAAGGCAAGTATAGATGAGAAAGGATGATCTCAAGAAAGTTAGTGTCAATTTCCACATGCCCAACTGTGTGGTGGATGGACGAGGTGATTAGCTGAATGCGTTGAGCCACGACGTTAAACAATCGCTAGGTGGGAGGCAACCCATCCAGGTTTTTCTTTTTCCTTTTGTTTTTCTTTATCACTCCTCCCTCTCTAATTCTCTCATTCTATTTCTTGTTCAAACATTGGGGACAATGTTTAGATTAGGTTTGGGGGTGCAGTTTAATTTTTTATTTTTTTTTGTGTTTTTGAGTCATGTAGTTTTCATGTTCTGCTGGAGATATTTTTGGGAAAACTTTTTCATTAAAACTGTACATTTTGGCAAGGAAATATTTTTTTTAATCCAAGTTAGGTTCTTTTATTTTTTTATATGAATCCAATTGTATAAAGAATCTAATTTTCTGGGCTGTATTTTTAAAGTTATGATCAATCTGTTGCCCAAAGGTCAGAAGCGATGCTCTGTTTCGGGAATACGCGAGTGAGCTATTTTCATCATTTGTTTTTACATTTTTCCAAATCGATTTTTGAAATGTATTCTGGATGAAAGGTGTTTTTTTGCATGTCTATATTATTGTGTAAGAAGTTGATAAAATTATTTTGCGTATTTTGAGAGATATGTATCAGTTAATAGACATAGGTCAATTTTGAAAGTCATCAATTTTTGAAATTTTTGCACTCCAGTTTTAGATGCTTCTTTTGTGTGCTTTAAGAGCCGTAATTTATGCTCTATTCACTGAGTTTAGACTAATGTCTTGCCACTTAGAGTAATGCTTGCATTTTTCAAAACTTATGACATGCTCTTGATGTGATAGTAGATAGGATGCTTAGTTGAATTGCCATAATTAATAGTATAGTACCTTTGTGAGTTCACTAAGCCAAAAAGCGTACATAAATGAAATTATATGAGGGTTTTATTGTTTCTACTCCTAAACACTTATTACGTTCTTAGTATTAGAATTGATCTCAATAGGTTTTGCATTGGATATTAAAGAACATTCATCATAAAAGATATCACATGTGGACTTTGCTCTTGTTTTTGTTGAACCATTAGAAGTGACATAGGCAATGTGTGTTTAACCTACATAAAAGTCCTTAAATTTCCCTACCCATGTGTGTGCTCCATTAGCCCTTTTGAAGCCAAACACGTATGAGCCTTTTTCTTTCATCACCCACATAATCCCTATTCCTTATACCCAATATACATGGGCCATACCCTATAGCTTGGGATCATGTCAAGTGAAAGAAGTTCAAGTTCAAGTTCAAGATGAAGAGAAGAAAAAGAGAACCATGGGTAAGTTCCATGGAATGCATGTACTAAAGTATAGAAAGGAATAAAAAATGCTCTTCTAATAAAAGATGCAAAAAAAAAAAAAGAATTCAATAAAAGAAAGGTAAAAAAAAGTAGCAAGAATTGAAGAAAAGCAAAGCAATGAAAAGAAGAAGAAAGAAGAATGGTGGAAAAAGAAGAGGAACTCAAGTTGAGTATTTACTTGAAAAAGAGGTTAAAGAAATAGATGAAGTAGCTTGGATGCAATTACAAAGAAGATTCAAAGGAGAGATGTTCACGCATCGACATATCATGATACATCTCTTTGCATGATCTTAAGCCCTTTGAATTTCTTTTTTCCATTCTTTCTATTAACGATTCACCCAATGGCCCTATTATAACCAAAGAAAAGACCTAATTGATATTTTGGGAATGCTAGCTCAAGAGTAAAGGTAAACATGTGCTCTATCTTGTTCTTAATGTCTGATTCTGTTCATGAGATCCTCTATATTAAATCAAGCATTCTTCAATTATATTTTCATATGCGATAATGTCTTGAAATTTCTTATGCATAAAATCCATTCGTAAATGCTTGATGAGTATATTTGCCTAGGTTCTGTGTGAAATTTATAAGTGACATCTTGTAAAAATTAGAGTCGAGATGAATTATATCTATGGCATTTGACGATGTGTTTTTGAAGCTAGAATATTTTGAGTATGGTATTTTCATTCAAACAAAGCAATGTATTCAAATTTGTGGTATAAATTTAGTCTTTATTCAGTGGCTTTAGCATGCATTGGCTTTGAAAGGTACATTTTAGTTACATCTTGGTTATTTGATTCTCAGCATATTTATGTTTGTGGGTGGCATTGGTGTAAACCCTCAAGAGACTATAACTCCTCCCGCGAGGGACACCTAGAGGTTTAAAGGCTTGTAGTATATGCTGAATGCTATTGTGTTTTCCTATGAAAATGACATAGTTTAGTTTAATTTAATTTTAGTTTTTGTTTTTATTTCGATTTTGCTCGAGGACTAGCAAAAGCTATGTTTGGGGGAATTTGTTAGGTTGATAAATGTTGATATTTGAGACCTCTAATTCCTATGTTTTATGTTATGTTCTTGAGTGAAACTGAATATTTTAATGAGTTTGTTGAGATTGTGTTTCTATAGCTCTTGGAGTATATTTGAAGATAAAAAGGTGATTTAAATGATTAAAGAGATTAAAGTGTAATTATCGTAAGAATGACTAAAGCATAACTAACAAAACACTTTCAATCAAATTGCCAATGTTGTGCACTTATAAAAGCGCTTGCATGGCCTGGTAAATTGCTGTCTCACAGCGATCGTTGCGTATTTTTAACGGATTTCTACTCTGAATTTGTCTAGAATTATTGATCGAGCCATGATAACACTAGTTTTCGAGTCCCCTTCCTATGCTTTTTGCTCAATTCTCGAGTAAAATCAAGTGTTTAATGGCTCGATTAAGTGTATTTACAGGATTTTGTAATAGGGGCATCATATGGGAGTTTTTAAGTGATGTTGGGATTCTTAAGTATTGGAAATCAAAAGTATTAGGCAAAACGGTGAGATGTCGCGGTCTTGGAGTGTCGTCATGTACAACTATGACACCATGAGCGATAACAACCTAATTTAGAAGTCGCCAAAATTGTCGCTCGGGATCACACGCGAACTGCCAAAGAAGCGACATGTCGCGGTCTAAAGTTCAGTCGTGGAAGGCCGTGACAAACTGGGCGACAACAATTTCCTTAGCCATTGTCATGCTAGGTGTCGCATGTAGAGAAGACGCAGAGCAAAGAAGCTAGATGTCATGGTTGGGTTTCTGTCATGGACAACCGCAATAATCAACGATACGACAGTACGAGTCACGTGTCCCTAGGTTGATTCTTGACCTATTTTTAGACCCATATAAATACCCATATGAGTTTTTAGGAATGGCATCATCAAGCCACACGAGATTTTTGACACTTTCAACCCTCTATCACCATTCTTGGACAACTTTCCCATCCATCCATCTTGGAACTTGGAAGGTAAGAAGATGAAGCTTACAAGTCAAGGAACCTCAATGACCAACCTTGGTTTCTTCTTTTACTCTTCTTTGTTTTATTTCCTTTCTTTGATATGTAACTAATTCTAAGTTAGGGGATTAATGTAAACCGATTGAACAACTCTTTGTAATCCTATGGCCCATGCTTATTAATTAATTATATTGGTAGTCTCTTTTATTACAATACTTGCTCTAATTCCTTCACCTATATTCAAATGAGACCTCAATGAATGTTTGTGTTAGGATTAGTAAATTTATGATGATGTGGGTGACCATCCCATTTAGTCATTAACTACAAAGCTTAATAATTGAGAACATTTCCATATGCATGACCATGCTATGGTGATTTGGTTTAGATTTTTTTTTTAATTAGAAACTAATTCTAACCCTTACTCATTACATGACCTTGTGTGAGTAATAGGAAAGATTATGTGCTTCATGAAACAAACCCTATCAATTGGAATTATGTGCTTTAATGAGTCTAATGGATTACATTGAGAAGTTTAATTATGTTGCATTAATTCCCTAGCATTCCTTCATATTCATATATTTTTCGTGTGAGCTTGTGAGTAATTTAGTTTAATTGATCTTGCATATTAGTAATTTAGAATACCAACCCAAGACAAGCATTATGACATTTAGTTTTCATGCACTTAGAATATGATTAGATTAAATTAAACTAATTAGTGTTCAATTAGTAGAATCACCAATCCCAGTGAATAAACTTTCTTTTAAATTGATTAAGATCAAAAATACTGTAATCAATTTTGGTGCCGCTGCTGAGGATCGATGTATATTCATTAGTTGAGCCTAATTAGTTTGAGTTAGGTAGTGTGTCTCATTTTATTTTATTTTGTTAGTTAGTTTTATTTTCATTTATTTTTAGTTTTTTTTTACTTCGTTGGTACTTTTGTTTTTTTGTGTTTAAGGGCAAACATGGTGTATGAAGCGGACCATCAAGGTAGAGAGATGGTATTTTATGAGACAGAAGATGTCCAAGCCCTAAATTTTCAAAGAGGAAGAAATGATCAATATTCTAACTCTTACAATCCGGGGTGGTGCAACCGTCCCAACTTCTCATGGTTTGACCCAAACAAGACTTTCAATAACCAAGCTCAGAACTACCAAGGCCAAGAGTTAAATGGGTAGCAATAGAACAACTTGAGTAATCGAGATGTGAGTTCATATCAGCCTAGGAAGAGTCTTTTGGAGGACATTGTGACTACCCTTGCTCAGAGTTCACAACATACAGATCAGAACTTGAATAATTTCCTCCAAGCAACAGAGCAAAGGTTCACCAACTTAGAGGCATCAGTGAAGAAGTTGGTGACACAATTAGGGCATGTAGCTGACACAATTCACAGGAATGAACAAGCTAAGACAGTGACAGTTCTGAGAAATGCCCAAGTGTTAGACACCGGAAAGACAAGTGGAGAGCCTAAGAAGAAAAAGGCTAAAGAATCGGAAGATGAAATTGAGGTAAAGATTTTGGTAGAAGAAGAGGAATTAGGAGTATAGAAGATTCCTAAGAAGACATCCCTACTATATAAGTCACTCGATCCCTACATCCCACCGGTTCAATTTCCGAGAAGGTTGAAGAAAGTCACTAGCTCAGTTGATTGCCTTGTTGTGGATACACTCTAGGTAGAAGACTATTCTAGGAATCCAATTGAGTATTTGGATGAAATTCTAGCACTCTTTGAGGATATGGGTGAAGAAGACAATCATGTTAAAGAAATTTGTAAGGAAGATGCATTCTTAGAGAACACTGGGCTTAAGAGTGAACATAAGTATTTAATGAAGGAAGTGGAAACTCTTAGGAAAGAAAGGGATGAAGCAATAAAAAGGGCGGAAGATCTTGCTAGGTTAGTAAAAGTGAAAGAAGAAAACTTTACCCGAAGCACTCGAAAGATGCAATGGCAAATTGAACAAAAGGATAAGGAAATCAATGCCATCAATGAGGAGTTGAACGGGAAAGAAATTTCTTTAAAGGTAGCAAAGGTTAAGGAATGTGACTGCTTAATGTTGCTTGAATGAGCCAAACGAACAATTGAAACCTTGACCAAGGATCGAAGCATAGACGAAGAAACTCCACAACTCCATACCATCAAGAGAGATAAAATTCATCTGAGAGCAAGAATTAAGAAGACCGGAGGTAGTTCGTCATATTTTCCTTACAAATGTCATTTTTGCCATACTAGGGGTCATAAAAAGGCCCGATGTGTTGAATTTATGGAAATGTGCAAAAAGAGACGAAGCATGCCTAAAGGAAGGCCAAGGAAGATTCGACAAGTTTGGGTCCGAAAAGACGAACTTTACAAAGCAAGAGACACTATCATTGATGGGAACCTTACTTGGTTGGAAGTGATAGAGCTACAAGAGCCGTATTGCTCTCACCACGTCTTGCCTAGACGTTAAATAGTGCGCTTGGTGGGAGGCAACCCACCTAGGAACCTTCTTTTCAAATAAATTTTAAGTATTAGGTAATAATTGTGAATGGTAGTGATTCTACTTCACTCCCAAATCTAAGTTCATCAACACCTTAATTTTTTGAAACAAACTGTGATTATAATATAAAGGTGTGGAAAAACATAGGTTTGAGGGTGATTTTTAATTTTACATACAAGTCTAGTAACTCAATTTAAGCTTTCTCGAACCATATTTTTCAAGCAAATGCCCTTGATATGTTTGTTATTGAGTATATGTGCAGATTAGGCATTTTGGAACACTTAATGGCATTGAGGAGGAATTTTCCAGGTATATTGCGGTCATGATATCGTCATGGACGACCGCGAGCTTTCCACGTACAAAATCAAGAAGTTATTATCGCCTAAGGTGTCGCTGCTGTGTCGCTGATGCACAGACGTGACAATAAAACAAGATGAGGAGGCGGGTTGTCACAGTCTTGTTTCCATCATAGAAGACCGCGACACAACCACGCTTTAAATTCAAAAGATTGTTGTCACTCCAACTGTCACGTAGTTGCACCACCGCGACACCAGGACCAGGGCTAAGACGAGGAAACGGGTTGTCGCGGTGTTGTTTCTATCATGGAAGACCATGACACGTCGACTGTGACAAGCACTCGATATAAAATGAACAGTTCGTGCATGCAGTTCCTCACCACACTTTTCAAATACAACCGCGACTTCTTCTCCCTCCACGCGATGTCGAAGACTTTCAACCCACGTAATCGATATTTTCTTCTTCTTTTTACTTGTTTTTAGTCCTTGTTAAACCCAAATCCTAGTTCTTTCATCTTTTACACGTCTAGGGTTGATTGGAGGAAAATTCAGATTGTTTGTGGGTTGATAAAATTGCCTGCATATTTGTGTGAATTGAAGGGTGGGTTTTGGTTTGTGAAGTTGATTGGAGTTTATATTGTATTGATTTTGTGTTTTTAGAGGGGTTGTGAGTGAAATTGGTTGAATTTAGTTGAACTAAGGCAATATTGAGGGTAAAATTCGGGATTATTTTGTGTTGGATGCTTGAATAGGATTATTTTGCATACTTGTGATTGTGGTGGTGTTTGGTGGCATCCGTGGTGTATCGAATTATCGGAGTTGTTAAATTGTGCCAACTGTACCAAATTGTTTGATCCTCATTTGAAGCGACACAGTTGTTATTAATAAGTGCAATGGCTAGAACCAAACAGACTGCTAGTGTAGATTCCAGCCGAACTGAGACCGGGGATTCCAGCCAAATGGGAAGGCCGAGAAATGGTCAAGACAAAGGAAATAGGCAAATTCCACCTTGTGCAGAAAACCCCGATTTCCCAGCCAGGATAGCGAAATTTAGTGGGAAGAAATTCATACCTGAAAGGGGAATCAACTTGATCGAATTGCATGAGACTCCAATTTCTGGGATGGTTGAAGCTCAAGGTTAGGGCACATTTATTCAGAGGCCTGCAAAGTATTGCCCTCAGATAGTTAAGGAATTTTATGCGGGGGTAATTGAGAGGACCTACAGTTTGGGGAGTACGGTTTTAGTTCGTGGTAGGGAAGTCCGCATCAACTCTGAGGACATTAATAGGCATTACAGGACCGAACTTCCACACATAGTTGCCATGTTTAAGGGGGTTCCTTGGTTTGAAATTTTCTCTAGAATGAACATTGACCTAGCTAACAGTTTGGTAGCTCATCCGATGGAGTTTTGGAACTCCAGGTCCAACCCGATTAAGTAGAAGAGGTTGCTACTGGAAATGGCTTTATGACATATCTTTATTTCCTATTCTTTGAGGCCATACAGACATCGTACTACGGTGGCTTATGAGGTAGCCATTTTGTTTTACTGCCTTAAACATGGGAATCCTTTAGATGTGGGGGTGATTATGAAGATGAAGATTCATAAGTCGGCAAGGGATATAACAGGGAAAGAGGCAATGGTGTTTCCTTGCCTTATCACATTTTTCTGCTAGGATGCGGGTGTTGATATGTCTTTTGATGAGTTCGTTGAGACCGGGTCTGACTTTGGGATCCGTACATGGTATTCATTATTTCCTAGACAAGGCTTAGCCAGACCCGACAGAGGAGAGGGCAACCGACCCAAGAATAAAAGGGGGAGAACTGTCTCGAATCAATCTGATGATGAAAACCTGGAGCCCAATCAGGATGAGCAGGAAGATGATGATGTTGATGATGAGCGGTTACCTGAGGATGATGGTTCACACCTCGCTTTGGAGCGGTTGCTAGCAGCTACCAAACTCTCCAGAGGACAGCAGGCTGATGCAGCGACAGTAAATTTAAATGCCATTGGAGATGCCCAACACTCAATCCTTCAGCACATGCAGTGGATGAAACAGCGGATAATGGCTAAGATAGATATGGTGGATGCATGATTCAGACATTACATTACAGATTTGAGGCAGGAGCTACATCTACGGCCATATAAGAGAGAAATGAAACCGGTTCCATACCCATGGCATCCATATCCAACTCCAGGGTACCAGCCTCCACATTCATTTCCAGGTAACTGACCTCCGTACCCATGGACCCAGAGTACGGGTTTAGCTTCAAGATCATGCTTTCAGCCTCAGGTTCCAGTTCACCCGACCGGTGGACTAGTAGTGATAGATAAGGAGGCTATTGTCTAGACCGTCATGGAGATATCGAGAAAGGAAATAGAGGACAGAGTAGCAGTAGCAGCCGGGTGGAAGGGGAAGAAACCGATGCCCGGATCCTCATTGAAACCACCACTACCACCACCACCACCACCACCACCACCACCACATTACTAGTTTCGTTCTGATTGGTTTAGCTAGACTTGTTTTCTTTGTTTTTACTGTTTTCAGTTATGTTTCGAACTTATTGAAGCAATCTTGTTTAGTTATTCTTGTTATTTAATCTCTATCATTAGTGGTACTTTTGCATCTTTTATTTGTTTTAGCTGTGATTGGAATAGAGGTGTGCGCGGTATTGTGTCATGGTTGATGATTAATTGCCTTTGGGTGCTTTCAATGCCACTTTGATCGAGCTTTTGTTTATTTTATTTTAGTTATTTTATATTGTTGTTGTGTTGTGACTGGTTGTGGGGTAGGCGCATTACTTTCCGAGCTCTCATTGTCAACATTGGGGACAATGTTGGGTTTAAGTTTGGGGTTATCGACACCATTTTCGGTCGTTTTGGTTTTCTCGAGTCCAATTTGTTTTATTGAGTCCTAAATTTTATTTTTGAGTCCAATTTTTGCTTTTACTTTAAGTCCAACATTTTATTTTGAGTCACACCTTTTAGAAAATAGTCGCATGACCAAAAATTTCGAGCTTCAAATAGCTTGGGTGTGATGCTTTGATTGTGTATTTGTGTGAGAGTTTATTTATGCTTAATGTGCTCGATTGAGCATCTTGTTCTCACTCTAGGGTCTCACTTGCACTTCATGGGCTTGTCTCATCCTTTTGTGTTCAAGTTGAGGGGACTTGGTGCTCAAACACCTTGTTCTAATAGTGGAGACCACCTAGTAAGTTCACAAACACAAAGCCTTAAAAAGCGCATTTGAGTGTTATCATTGTTTCATCTTAAACACTTATCTCGTCATACTCATCAATTGCCATAGGACATCACATTACATTATATTTGTGGATTGCTTGATGGATGCTTACATTCCCTTGATAGATGACACGGTGGAAATGATTTTAGGCAATGTGTGTGCTTAACTACTCATATTAACTTAAACACATTCCATGTCCCTATTTGTGTGCTCCCAAGCCAATTTTGAGGCCAAACACTTACCCTTCTTTTGGAACCACATTACACCATATAGTCTAAACATAAACACATGCCTACCTTCGTTGCCAATCTTGTTAGGATGTGAGGTGTTATGGTGGAAAGGTAGAAAAGCTCTAATTTTTAAAAGTTAGCGAGTAATTAGGCTAGATTTGTAAATGTGCAAGGCAAAAGACTCACAAATGTAAAAGTACGAAAATGTGCACTTATAAGCTTAAAGTGTAAAAAAAAAGAGAAAAAGAGAAAAAGGGAATAAGAGTCTTGTATGTAATTGTAAAGTACTCACTAGTAGAGTACTCATGTATAGCACAAGTGTAATGAAAGGTCAAGCCTAATCACTAGTGCACGAGTGATATGAATAGAGCTTAAGTATTGGGTGTATCGTGTAGTGTCTTAGCAAGATTGGTGACTTTTGAATTCCATGTCATATTCTTTGTTCACCATATTTCACCCAATGACCCCATTATAACCAAAAGGAAGACCTAAATGATCTACTATGAAATCTAGATTGGGAATGTTTGTTGAAGTATGATCTTCCACGTCCGTGACATTTGATTCATTTCCTAGGCTAGTTCACCAAAATAATAACATTTCATTTCTTATTGTATGCAAGTATTTGACTCTCATGCATAACTCTATCCTAGCATACTTTCATGAGTGTGAACGTAGGACTCCGAGAGGAAAGAAAAGAGAATGTCCACATGAGGTTTAGAGTCAAAACGAATTATGCTCGAGGTGAGAGAGTGAGTAGTTTTCGACATGAGAGCACTTTAGGTGTGGGATTCATGTTGTTCGAGTGTCCCGTGAGTGCCTTCGAGTTGCTTGAGAATGTGTTGCATATGTTTACTCTCCTTATCCACACCTCTTTGCATCTCATCACCAGTTGCAAATGCGGCTTTTGAGTTATTGTTGTTTGAATTTCTTTTGTTTTTATCGAGTCTTCTTGTTGTGTGTGTTGTTATTTTCTCTTGATTTTGCTCGAAGACGAGCAACAGACTAGGTTTGAGGGAGTTGATCGAGCCATGATAACACTAGATTTCGAGTCCCCTTCTTATGCTTATTGCTCAATTCTCGAGTAAAATCAAGTATTTAGTGGCTCGATTAAATGCATTTGCAGGATTTTGTAATAGGGGCATCATATAAAAGTTTTTGAGTGATGTTGGGATTCTTAAGTGCCAGAAATCAGAAGTACTGGGCAAAACGGTGAGATGTCACGATCGTGGAGTGTCGTCATGTACAACCACGACACCATGAGCGACAATAACTTAATTTAGAAGTCGCTAGAATTGTCGCTTGGGATCACATGTGAATTGCCAAAGAAGAGACATGTCGCGGTCTAAAGTTCAGTCATGGAAGGCTGTGACAAACCGGGCGACAGTAATTTCCTTAGCCATTGTCGCGCGAGGTGTTTCCTGAAGAGAAGACGCGGAGCAAAAGAGCGAGATGTCACGGTTGGGTTTCCTTCATGGACAAACGAGACAATCAACGACGCGATAGTACGAGGCAAGCGTCCCTAGGTTGATTCTTGACCTATTTTTGGACCCATATCAATACCCATATGAGTTTTTGGGAAAGAAATCATCAAGCCACACGAGATTTTTGACACTTTCAACCCTCTATAACCATTCTTGGAACTTGGAAGGCAAGAAGAGCAGGATTACAAGTCAAGGAACCTCAATGACCAACCTTGGTTTCTTCTTTTTCTTTGTTTCATTTCCTTTATTTGATGTGTAACTAATTCTAAGTTAGGGGATTAATGTAAACTGATTTGTAAAGTCCTCATTTGTTGATAGGCTTATTTCGTGAACAAATCACTTTTTTGGGGTTTATGTAAGGGTAGCTTAGGCTCTCCAGACCTCAAGAGGAGAAGCACCAACGGTAAAATTCTTGTGCTTACTTGCTTTGAAGAGATAGTTGCACACACTTACAAATTCATGCATTATTCATATATGTTGTGTGTTTATACTTGTGTGCATTTTGGTTTAAATGACTCTTGTTGATATATTTGCATCTTGTAATTAAAGTTTTATGTCAATGATGCATCTTCATCACTCTAGGACTTGTTGAAAATGTGTGTTTGAGTGTTGAAAAAGTGGGCAGTGCGCTGGTGGTGCGCTACTCGACTAGCACAGCCTCACCAACACAACATTCCAGTTGATCGCCGCTTGTCATGCGCCACTCAGCTACGCCACTCCACCTGTGAAACATTGAAAAAGTGGGCAGTGCGCTGGTGGTGCGCTACTCGACTAGCGCAGCCTCACCAGCGTAACATTCCAGTGGATCGCCGCTTGTCATGCGCCACTGAGCTGCGCCACTCCACCAGCGCCTATTGAAAATTTAGGCTGTGAGCTGGCGGTGGGCTACTCGACAAGCGCACCTCACCAGCGCACATAGTGGAAGCTGGAATGTTGTTTCCAAAACGATCTCACTTTGGTTGAAACTCATATATATATATATATATATATATATATAACACTTTGTATTCAGGTCGTGCAAGAGTTCAGAACTTCATATCTTTTCCTTAGAACACATTTCAAAAGGAAAACTCTTCCAAGAACTCATCTTTAAACACTCAAAGAATTCCCATGTTCATAAAAATTTCATCTTGCATCATCTAAGATCATTTAGAGTGCAGCAATGTATAGTTTTGCATCATCACATCTTGTTTGGTAAGTTCTTCACTATCTTCTTACAAGTTAAATGTTTTGCTTGCTAAGCCATCTCTTTAATCATTTGTATGCTCCTAGAACATATTCTAGATAGAAATTATAGATTGTTATGATGGCATGATTAAGTGTTGTATTTTGATAGCTTCATAGGATTGTTTGATCTATGTTTAGCTAAGCTTTTTGAACATGTCATTTAGCTCTTGATATCTAGGATTGCATTAATTGTCATCTCATTATCCTAGATAAGCATATAAGGTTTCCTTGCCTTGTTTGTTCTTTGAATATCATCATATATTCACATAGAACATTTTATCTCTTCATCGAGAAGTAAGACTTGTGTTGCTTCCGGGATTAGGTAGCTTAAATCGTAAGCAAGATGGACTAGGTTCACTTATAACGGGATTAGGTAGTGGTAGTGGATTTTAAACAGGGATTAGGTTGTAATTTCCTTTTCCATTAGTGGATTCGAGGTTCGAGTGTGGCGCACTTAACAGCCCATGGTTTTTCCCATTTGGAGGGTTTCCACGAATAACTCAAGTGTCTTTACTATCTTCGCACTTATTTCACTTGTGATATTATTATAACTGGCTAGGGGTATTTTCATCAACTTGTCCAATAACAAAAATTTGGTAAAATTGTTTAAAATCTATTCACCCGCCCTCTAGATTTATCTTAAACACACTATAATATTTGTTTCAATTGGTATCAGAGCTGGTTCCTAGACATACATAGGTGATCCTTGCTCATTTTGGTGTGTGTTTCATTTTGTGTGTTTATGTTAATCATTCATACACTCGCATTCATATCATTCATTCATAAACATAATGAGTGGAAACGGTGGCAACGAGGGAGCTTTTAGCACTAGGCCTCTACATCTCACCGGGTTGAATTATGCCTCTTGGATAGGCAAAATGGAGTCGTATATTTACCAAATTCATGACATGGCATGGATGGTGGTTGAAGATGGCTACACTCCACCCATGATGACTCCTGCGGATGGAGGAGATGATGTACTCAAGCCAAAGGCACAGTGGAGCGCACAAGAGTTTGAGGCATCAAAGTGGAATAAGAAGGCAATGCATGCCATCCTATGTGCAATGGATGAGAACCGGTACAAGTTGGTTCAAAATACTATGATAGCTAAGAAGGCATGGGATATCTTAGAATTTGCACATGAGGGAACCGATAAGGTTAAGGAATCGAAGCTTCAAGTTCTCCAAACGCAATTTGATTTGCTCAAGATGGATGAGAACGAGTGCTTCAATGACTTTGAAGTGAGGTTGATGGACATTGTGAACCAACGTTATCAACTTGGTGATCCTTATTCGGATAGGAAGATCAAGTAGAAGATTATGAGATATCTACCCGATAGATTTGAGTCTAAGGTGACGGCTTTAGAAGAGAATAGTGGTTACAAGGATATGAAGCTGAGTGAAGTGATTGTGAGGCTTCTAGCTTATCAATCTAGGAAATGTCCCAACCCTACACCACCGAAAAAGCAAAAGGATATTGCTTTGAAACCGCCAAAGTTGAGAAGGAGGATAGTGATGACTCGGATGAGGAAATGGCTTTGCTAATGAGGAAGTTTAAGAAATTCTACAAGTCCGAGAAGAAAGGTTTCGGATCCAAGGTACAAGACTTGAAGAAAAATTCTCCAAAAAGGTTGAGCCTAGGCAAGAAAAGACCGGAAAAAAAGGAGTCCAATGCTATGAATGTGGTGGGATAAGTCACTTTGCCCCTGAATGTACAAATCACAAGGTCAAGAAAAAGGGAAAGTGATGGTCGCCACATGGAGTGAAAGTGATAACTCCAATGAAGGAGATGAGTCTTCGGATGATGAAGAACTCATGGCAAACTTCATAGCCTTTACGTTCTCTCATAGGAGCAAAGATGCTAGTGAAGAAGAAAATAAGAGTCAAGAGGAAAACTACTCAAGTGATGATGGATCTTCATCATAATCCACAAATGGAAATGTGGATAAGATGGATCTCAAGGACTATATGACTAGGTTTGAGAGTTCAAGGTTAAAGAACAAGAATGAAATTAAGAGATTAAAAGAAGAAAACCTAGAGCTCTCAACTAAGGTTGACCGACTAAATGAAGAGTTGGTGAGATCTAAGAGGAGTGAAGAAGGGTTGAAGAAAGAGCTTGAAGATGCTAGAGAGTTGATGGCCAAGATGAACTCTAGCACTAAAAAACTTGATCACATGTTAGATGTTGGAAAGAGGCCAAGTGAAAAAAAGGGGCTTGGGTTTGAAGATGACAAGATGTCATCCACTCCAAACAAGACCATTTTTGGAAGAAGCATGAATCTCAACGGGTCCTCTTCTCATCAATCGCCTAGGAAGAAACTTGACCTAGGAGGGTGTTCAAGTAGTGCTCAAGTGAAGGTGGCACCAAGACACATACCTCAAGCTCATCCTAGAAGGGCTCCTCAAGTTAACTTCCCTCAACCGAAAGCTCATAAAAGAAAGATACCTATCATGCAAGCTCAATCAAGGAAGCAATCAAGTTTTGCTCAACAACAAAGAAGGAAAGTTCCTCATCAACAATCAAGACAACCACAAAGACATGGGAAGACTCAAATGCATCCTCAAGGCTATGGTATGATTCCTAACTTCATTCGTTCATGCCATTTTTGTGGTATTTATGGTCATATTAGACCAAATTGTTGTAGATATATTAAATTGTGTAGAATTGAAAGCATGATAGAGAAGAAAAAGGCTAAAGCCATGATGCATGTCACTAGGAAAAATGGAACATCTTTGCATGATCCTAGGACATTTAGAGCCCATGTACCATTGACCATTAGGAAGGAAAATATTTCACCTGAGTGGATTAGAAAGGATGAACACCTTTGCCATTTTGCACAAATTGCCTTGAAAGCTCATTTTTCTGATTTTTGGTATTTGGATAGTGGGTGCTCTAGGCACAAGACTGGAAATAAGAGTTTCTTTGAGACTCTTGTGATGGAGGAGGGAGGAAATGTCACCTTTGGTGATGGATCCAAAAAGAAAGTTAAAGGAAAGGGAACTATTTCCATTCCTGGATTACCTTCCTTGTCCAATGTTTTGTATGTTGATGGTCTAAAAGCTAATTTGATAAGCATTTCACATCTTAGTGATGAAGGTTGTTTAGGAAAAATGATTGTTCTATCCTATTGCCAAATGGACAAACCCTGTTAAAAGGTATGAGATCTAGCGACAATTGCTATTGTCTTGAAGCTAGAGGTGTCTCTTGCAATGTGTCCAAGGATGAACAAATTGAGTTGTGGCATGAAAGACTTGGTCACATGAACTATCGAAATTTACGAATCTTAGATAAGTTCAATGTTGTGCAAGGCCTTCCTAAGCTTGGGAAAAAGGCAAATGGTGTTTGTGGACCTTGCCAACAAGGGAAGCAAACCAAAAGTATGCACAAAAAGAGCAAGTATTTATCCACCAAGGAACCTCTAGAGCTTATCCACATGGATCTTATGGGTCCCATGCAAACCGAGAGTTTAGGTAGAAAGAGGTACATTTTTGTGTCTGTAGATGACTTCTCTAGGTACACTTGGACTTATTTTCTTAGAGAAAAATCTGAAACCTTTGATAAGTTTAAGATGCTTTGTATCAAAATTCAAAATGAAATGAACTCTAAGATTAAAAGCATTAAACGGATTAGGATTGACCATGGGAAGGAATTTGAGAATGCACACTTTGAAAACTACTACAATAGTCCAGGCATTTCTCATAAGTTTTCGGCTCCTAGGACACCTCAACAAAATGGAGTTGTTGAGAGGAAAAATTCAAGAGATGGCCCGTGTGATTTTGCTTAGCAACAATGTCCCTAGGAACCTCTTGTCCGAAGCCGTCAATACGGTGTGCTACATAGGAAATAGAGTCTTTCTAAGACCCCACACTAGGCAAACCTCCTATGAGTTATGAAAAGGTAGAAAGCCAAATGTGAGCTATTTCCACACTTTTGGAAGCAAATGCTACATTTTGAATGACCATGATCAACTGGGCAAATTTGATGCCAAGAGTGATGATGATATCTTCATTGGCTATGCCTTGAATAGTAGAGCCTATAGAGTTTTCAATTTAAAAACTAGAACCCTCATGGAATCATTTAATGTTGTCATTGATGATACTAGGCTAAAATCTAATGACCATGGGGAGGAGGTAGATCTAGTTGATGACTCTACCTTGGAAAAGGTTGTTGATATTCCTAATGTTGAAAAGACTAATCTTGATGATGATATAACACAACCTATTGATAGGATTCCTCTCTTGAACTCAAAAGAACCTGCTCCATGGGTTAGGAAACTCCATAACAAAGATGACATCATTGGAGAGGTTAATGAGGGAGTTAAGACTAGGCATCAAATGGTAACATCTAATTAGCTACACTTGCTACACTTCTCAAATAGAACCCAAGAAGGTTGATGAAGCCTTAAAGGATGAATTTTGTGTTCTTGCCATGCAAGAAAAGCTTAACCAATTTGAGAGGAATGAGGTTTGGACTCTAGTTCCTAGACCTAAGAACACCAATGTGATAGGCACCAAGTGGGTATATAATAACAAATCCGATGAGGATGGCAACATTATGCGAAACAAGGCTAGGCTTGTAGCACAAGGGTACTCTCAAATTGAGGGTATTGACTTTGAGGAGACATTTGCTTCTTTTATCCATTTCTTGTTTGCACAAGTTCAAATTATATCAAATGGATGTCAAGAGTGTCTTCCTCAATGGTTTCTTGCAAGAGGAAGTGTTTGTTGAGCAACCCAAAGGGTTTGTGGATCCTCACCACCCTAATCATGTCTATCATCTCAAGAAGGCTTTATATGGGTTTAAACAAGCACCAAGGGCTTGGTATGAGCGCCTCACTCAATTTCTTATAGACAATGGCTACACTAGGGGTAGTGTTGACAAGACTCTATTCATCAAGAAAGACAAAGATGAGCTCTTTATAACTCAAATTTATATTGATGATATAGTTTTTGGCTCCACAAATAACACCAAAGTCCAACAATTTGTTGATGTCATGTCTCATGAGTTTGAAATGAGCCTTGTTGGTGAGCTAAGTTACTTTCTAGGCTTACAAATTAAGCAAATGGATGATGTGATTTTCATATCCCAAGCTAAGTATGCTAAAAACCTAGTGAAGAAATTTGGTCTTGAAAGTGCTAAACATTGTGATACACCCATGAGTACCACTTTGAAGCTAAGCAAGGATGCTAGTGGTAAGAGTGTAGACCAAACTTTGTATCGTGGCATGATTGGTAGCTTGCTCTATTTGACCGCAAGTAGGCTCGATATCTCTTTTAGTGTGGGTGTGTGTGCTAGGTACCAATCGGATTCTAAGGAGTCCCATCTCTCTTCCGTTAAGAGAATCATTCACTATGTTAATGGGACATCTAACTATGGGATTTGGTACTCTTTTGACACTAATGCTAGTCTTGTAGGCTTTAGTGATGCAGATTGGGCAGGAAATTGTGATGATAGGAAAAGTACATCGGACAGTTGCTTTTTCCTTGGGAACAACCTTGTCTCTTGGTTTTGCAAGAAGCAAAATTCATTTTCTTTGTCCACGGCTAAGGCCGAATACATAGCTGCTGGGAGTGGATGGACACAACTTCTTTAGATAAAGCAAATGCTTGTCGACTATGGATTCAATCAAGATACTCTTACTCTCTTTTATGATAACAAGAGTGCAATTAATATTTCCAAGAATCCGGTTCAACATTCTAGAACTAAGCATATTTACATCCGTCATCATTTCATTAGAGAACTAGTTGAGAGAAAATGCATAGTACTTGAGCATGTAGGTACTAATGATCAACTAGCGGATCTATGTACTAAACCCTTAGATGCTACTCGATTCAAAACTCTTAGTAGGTCTATTGGGATTTGTTTAATGGAGTGATGAGTTTTGGTCTTTGACCCTATATGGGGAACTCAAGCAAAGAGACATTTTGTATACTTGTTGCATGCAAAATTTTGGAAATGTGTATGCTCCTTTATTGATTGCTTGAGTAGCTTGGTTGCACTTATACTATATTATATTGTATTTTCTTCAATAAGTGTGAACTTTGCTTTGATTACAATCCATGTCAAATTTATGTTCAAACGTTCATTTTTGGACTAAGAGATCTACATAGGAAGTACATATTGAATGACCTATAATTATCTCCATGACATGATGATTCTTTAATGACATGCTAATGAAAAATAATAAAGCATGAATTGATGATTGCAATTGTTGAATGCAAAACATTGTGTGAAAAACCTAGTGAGACTAAAATGTTTCATCAATGTCTCTCTTTCTTTATTAGTTGAACATGGCTACTATCATACGGGTATCCTACCCGGAAAAATCAAATAGGGTGCAAAGTCGCTCATGTCATGTTTCGCTTATAAAGTTGGATATAGTGCTATTAAAACTTGATATCCATAAGAACTCTATATCCTTGCTTGTCTCATGAAAATGGTGAAATTGGTTTGAATTCTATTGAAAACATTTGTCATTTGCTTTGCAAAATACCCTTATTTTGGACTTGAATGCAATATGTCTTGTATGCAAGGCATTTTTGATTCACACATTTTCTTCAAATAAATCTCCTTGTTTCTCTCCTATTAATTGAGTTGCATACATGAGACTTATATGATTATTCAAATATCTTGTATGCTCCTTTCTTTCTTAACCTTGAGTGACCCGGTTGGGGACTTTACCTTTGCCTATATCATGACAAAAAGGGGGAGTAGCATTGTTAGCATTGTGGTGTTAGGGGAGTAACATGTGTTGGTTTTAAGGGGAGTAGTACTTGTTGGGGAGATTACATTTAGAGGGAGTAACCCTTTGAGAGGGAGCATTGCATGATGTGGAGCATTACACGATGTCATACTCATATTCTTAAATGCAAATGATTTTATTTTATATTCACTTGATCATCTCACATGCACTTGGTTTGGAAGGTGTATTTGTGTTTGTTTTGTGTATAGGTTTGATAGTTCTACAAGAGATTGAAGATTTGAAGTTGTTTTTTATGTAAATCTCTTTGTAATGTAGAATATCTTCCCGGCGTTTTATTTTGTTTTGTGAGGATCAATGTGAGTGGTGGTTTTGTCACGAAATAACAAAAAGGGGAGATTGTAAAGTCCTCATTTGTTGATTGGCTTATTTTGTGAACAAATCACCTTTTTAGGGTTTATACAAGGGTGGCTTAGGCTCTCATGACCTCAAGAGGAGAAGCACCAAAGGTAAAATTCTTGTGCTTACTTGCTTTAAAGAGATAGTTGCACACACTCACAAATTCATGCATAACTCTTATTCATATATGTTGTGAGTTTATACTTGTGTGCATTTTGGTTTAAATGACTCTTGTTGATATATTTGCATCTTGTAATTAAAGTTTTATGTCATGTTAGGCATTAGTATAGGATGCATCTTCATCAATCTAGGACTTGTTGAAAATGTGTGTTTGAGTGTTGAAAAAGTGGGCAATGAGCTGATGGTACGCTACTCGACTAGTGCAGCCTCACCAGCGCAACATTCCAGTGGATCGCCGCTTGTCATGCTCCACTGAGCTGCGCCACTCCACCCGCGCAACATTGAAAAAATGGGCAGTGCGCTGGTAGTGCGCTACTCGACCAGTGCAACCTCACCAGTGTAACATTCTAGTGAATCGCCGCTTGTCATGCGCCACCGAGCTGCACCACTCCACCAGCGCCTATTGAAAATTTTGGCTAAGCGCTGGTGGTGCGCTACTCGACAAGCGCACCTCACCAGCGCACATAGCGGAAGCTGGAATGTTGTTTCCAAAACCATCTCACTTTGGTTGAAACTCATATATATATATGTATATAACTCTTTGTATTCAGGTCGTGCAAGAGTTCAGAACATCATATATTTTCCTTAGAACACATTTCAAAAGGAAAACTCTTCCAAGAACTCATCTTTAAACACTCAAAGCATTCACATGTGCATAAAAACTTCATCTTGCATCATCTAAGATCATTTAGAGTGTATCAATGGATAGTTTTGCATCATCACATCTTGTTTTGTAAGTTCTTCAGTATCTTTTTACAAGTTAAGTGTTCTGCTTGCTAAGCCATCTCGTTAATCATTTGTATGCTCCTAGAACATATTCTAGATACAAATTAGAGATTGTTGTGATGACATGATTGAGTGTTGTATTGTGATAGCCTCATAGGATATTTTGATCTATATTTAGCTAAGCTTTTTGAACATGTCATTTAGCTCTTGATATCTAGGATTGCATTAATTGCCATCTCATTATCCTAGATAAGCATATAAGGTTTCCTAGTCTTGTTTGTTCTTTGAATATCATTATATATTCACATAGGACATTTTATCTCTTCATTGAGAAGTAAGACTTGTGTTGCTTCTGGGATTAGGTAGCTTAAATCGCAAGCAAGATGGACTAGGTTCACTTATACCGGGATTAGGTAGTGGTAGTGGATTTTAAACCAAGATTAGGTTGTAATTTCCTTTCCCATCAGTGGATTCGAGTTTCGAGTATGGCGCACTGAACAGCCTGTGGTTTTTCCCATTTGGAGGGTTTCCACGTATATCTCAAGTGTCTTTACTATTTTCGCACTTATTACACTTGTGATATTATTATAACTAGCTAGGGGTATTTTCATCAACTTGATCAATAACGAAAATTTGGTAAAATTGTTTAAAATCTATTCACCCCCCCCCCCCCCCCCCTCTAGATTTATCTTAAACACACTATAATATTTGTTTCACGATTGAACAACTCTTTGTAATCCCATGGTCCATGCTTATTAATTAATTACATAGGTAGTCTCTTTTATTGCAATACTTGCTCTAATTCCTTCACCTATATTCAAATGAGTCCTCAATGAATGTTTGTGTTAGGATTAGTAAATTTATGATGTTGAGGGTTAGATGTGGGTGACCATCCCATTTAGTCCTTAACTACAAAACTTAATAATTGAGAAAGTTTCCATATGCATGACCATGCTATGGTGATTTGGTTTAGAGTTTTTTTTTAATTAGAAACTAATTCTAACCCTTATTCATTACATGACCTTGTGTGAGTAATAGGAAAGATTAGGTGCTTCATGAAACAAACCCTATCAATTGGAATTATGTGCTTAATGAGACTAATGGATTACATTGAGAAGTTTAATTAGGTTGTATTAATTCCATATTTTCCTTCATATTCATATATTTTTCGTGTGAGCTTGTGAGTAATTTAGTTTAATTGATCTTGCATATTAGTAATTTAGAATACCAACTCAAGACAAGCATTATGCCATTTAGTTTTCTTGCACTTAGAATATGATTAAATTAGACTATTAGTGTTCAATTAGTAGAATCACCGATCCCAATGAACGAACTTTCTTTTAAATTGATTAAGATCAAAAATACTGCAATCAATTATCCCAAAACTTCTCAAATCAAATCCTGAAAAACTCTAAAAAATCTAGACATGTTTTGGAAATTTTTTAAACTCAATTTAGGAATTAATCATCAAAGAAGAAATCCAAGTTAGGAAATAATTTAATTCCTTAAATAGTTATATTTTCCTACTTGGTGTGTTTCTTACATTAAAACAAATTGGGAATCTACAAGAAGTAGTCACCTATAACTACCAAGAGTTTCTTTACGAGAAGGGGTAAGAGATTCATCGTTGAAGATTGAAGATTGAAATATTTCTAGGATTGAACAATGGAATTTTCTTACTAAATTCTAGGATGAACTCTTTATTTACTTTTTCTTATTGAACTATTCTTGTAGTGCAAGAAGCCATTTTTTTATGTAGACCAATGCATGTAGAAATGTATAGAAGGCCATTATATATATATATATATATATATATATATATATATGGGTTATGCATCAAGCTAAATCAGGTTAAATTTGTGACTTAAAATTTTGACTTCAACATCTCAACTATCCATATGTTGTTAATCCAATGGTTCAAATTTAAATGCGTTTATGACTCTTAGATTAAGAGCACATGGGTGGTTGAAATGTTAAAGTCAAAGTTTTAGGTCAGAAATTTAAATTGGTTTAATCTGACCATATATATATATATAAGGAAGCCATTTTGTTATATAGACCCGTTTGTTGTAAATAATCAAGTAAATAACAAATAAAGAGAAACTGAGATAGACATAATAAATAACAAACAAAGAAACAGAGGCGAGAGAATATATTATCTTTTGTATTGATTTCAAGAGTGCTCAAAAACTGATCAACCAATTTTACAATTGAAAGCTATATATATATATATATATAGCCAACGAAGATAGGGATAGTTGTTTTAATATTCCACATTCCACCTAATTAACTTAAGCACGAAGCAAAAGCAAACCAAGCTTCTACTGTGCAATGAAATGAAGTCAAGAGAGAGGTGTTAGGCGGTGATACAAGTAGGCATCAAGTGCACAAAGTTGCACAAAGTCAAATGGTAGGGATCCACTTTATTTATAACATTACCTCGTTGGTTTTCCACCACTTGTATTTCAATTTGTTAGGTCAAATCCAGTGGGATAAAAACTTCTGTAAAAATATATATAATTAACTTTTGGATCTTATGGTGTTGGATGTTCTCAAAACTATCTCAATAAAAAAACCTTGTCAAGAAAACCCAGTGGGATAAAACCTTAACGAAGGGAAAAAGAGTATAGTGCACATATGTCCAGAATTATTGTTTTCTTCAACATATTTCTTTTATACTTTGCTAGGGAAAATCCAGTGGGATAAAAACCCGAGCAACGATATTCATTGATCTGTCGGATCAAAGTAATATTATGATGATCTTCTGGATCAATGTAACATATATACGATGATTAGCAAGATCAAAGTAATATTTACAATGATCTTCTTGATTAAGACAACATATATATGATGATCAACTAGATTAATATAATATTTATGATGATCTTTATGGATAAAATGATTTTTGGGTGTGCTTAGAGAATTGCCTCATTAAAACCTTATAAGGAAAACCCAATAGGACAAAAACCTGATTGGAAGGAAAAATAGTACAATGCACATATTCCCCAATATAATTAATATACTTCATTTGATACGTTCACCATGATAAATTTTTTTTTGAAGCAATCTTCTTGATTGCTAAACTGACACATATAGATGTTTATTTAAGGAAATAACATCATAAATGATTATAGGGTATAAGCAAAGACTTACTTTATGGAGAATATCCATATAGAATCTTTTCAGAATCTTTTCAACATATTATGATTAATAGACAAACATTCAATTTGATCTATGCTCGATCTTCAGGTCCAGACAATATTGTCTTTCTCATTTCTTTATAAAGACACATGAGTATATAATATGATTTATTATATCCTTACCTTATCAAATATTGACTAAGACGGTTATACCAAATCTATTCATATTGTTTTGAATCTATATAATGATATTTGTATGTTCATCAAATACAGATTACGATGTCTCGATTTATATGCTTCTAGAATTTTAAATCCTTCATGGATTATAAATATCTGTATTGAGTGAATCATATAGATTGTAAGGACCTCAATTTTATGATTGGCTTATTTCATGACAAACTACACCACATTGGGGATGATTGTGTAATGGATAGCTTAGGACCTCATTGGCAAGCTTCCAAGCATCTCCATGACTTCAAGAGCAAAATGTGTATTCACTTGACTTTGTCTCTTGAAGAGTTTAGGTGCACACACACACGTCATGCATGTTTTTTTTATCTTGTATTTGTATTGATATTGTTTATATATGTGCATCTCTTCACAATCGCACTTGCACTTCATTCTTAGTCTTAAGTGTGGTTGTTGTGTGTTTAATTCTTATTCCGTTGTTTGATCGGGTACATCCACGCTTGAACGATGGTGTGCTTGTTTTAGTACGTTGAGTGACCATTTGAGAAAGTTTTATTCTTCTCTTAGATTGGTTAAATGGAGTAAGGTGTCTAGTTTCAAAAGAGTCGATTTTAATGATTTAAATATTTTTTAAAACTGACATTTGTATGGTCTTACAACCATATCATTTTATACAATGTTTCAAAATGAAGTTTGAAAATTTCTGTAAAAACTAGACACCCATACCTTTCGAACGGTGTATTATTCATAATATTTCTTGACTGTTTGGATTGGTTTTGAAATCTCCAAAGTGACCACAAAAACAGGGCAACTCTGTTGTTGTCCGTTTCTGACATTTGGTCACTCAAATGACCATAAATCTTTCTACAGACATACAAATCATGTTTTGTAAATTGGAGTAGAAAGTATACTTCCATAAACTTCCAACGGTATATTATATAAAAGGTTTCGATGTTGTTTGGTCATGTTTTGGGTCGCTCAAATCTCAGGCTATTAGGCTGTTGCGCTGTTGTGGCTGCATTAGTCCACAAGCGCCCTCACCAGAGCCTCTTGGATAGTAGGTGTGCGCTGGTGTGGCGCTTGTCGACCAGCGCAGTGAGTAAAATTTTGGGCATTTTTCAAAACGACATAGTTTTGCTCTAGGGCTCATATTTATATGGCATCTTCTTCCTTACTTGTTTTTCAGAGCTTCCAAACCATTTTTTAGTGTGAGAAAGTATTTCCTTTGAGAGAGAAGCTCCAAGAGTTATTCTATAACTCTCCAAACCCCAACCCATCCTCATCTTGCATCTTTATTCAAGCATGAGTTTTCTTTGATTGGTTAGTAGAACCTCTATTAAAGTTCATTTATTATTCTACCTTACCAAGACATGTCATTTATTGATTAGATTAACATTTCTTTATATTAATTGCATATTCATTGAAGTTATGACATGTTTGGGGTTTGTATTGTGATAGCTAGCATTTAGGTCATATTTGCCCTCTAGCTAATTAGGTTATGTTGATTGCATTTGATGCTTGCATTTTTTTATCATGCCATGTTTATTGATAACTTGTGTTGAAGTGGCTTTATTTGATAACTAGATTGCAATATTGTATATACATATCTAGTTAAGTCTTTATGTATTGCATTTAGACATTACTGTTTATGCCTCATTGATTGTATTTAGTGATTGCAAAATTGCCCTTGATTATTTATTGTGACAACTTGTGTTGGTTGGACTTTTAGTGACAATTAGGTTATTAGATTTTATCTACATCTTATTGAGTCCTTATTTGTGGGCATATAGGCATTGTTGATAACTAGGATGTTATATTGCATTATCTACATCTAATTAAGCATTTTGTGTTTAGTCTTACGCATAATTGTATTTGAGTATAGTGTCATATATACATTTAGACCATATACTCTTCATTGAGTCAAAGTCTTGTGGCTTCGGATTGAAGTTGCATAAGCAAGAGAAGCCTTGCAACCAAGGGTGGGTTGGCAAGCAGTTGGTCTGGTATCGACTGTAAAAGGCCTGAATGGTAGAGTAGGAGGTGCTCACCCAAGAGTAGTGGATCAGGGATATCACTTGTGATTGAACCAAGAGTGGTGAGTGGTAGTGGCCATAGCGTGAGGTTGTCAATGGTGAGAGTCCAAGTATCACTTGAGGGTATAACTTTGTTATCATATAGTGGATTTCTACGATCGAGTGTGGCTCATTTAACAGCCCATAGTTTTTCTCCAGTTTGGAGGGTTTTCCACGTATACATCTTGTGTTATTTATATTTCCACACTTTACACTTGATGTTGTATGTTTGTTTTATTGGGTGAATTTTGAATATTGACTAATTAAGAAAAAATGGTAATTGACTTGATTAAAACCTATTCACCCCCCTCTAGGTTTATAGACACGCATTTATTAGGGAACTTTCAATTGGTATCAGAGCGGGTTCTTAGATATACTTAGGTGATCTAGGCTCTTGTTTTGTGTGTCTTGCATCTGTGTGCATTTTTATCTTTGCATTCATTCATTCACTAAACATCAAGTTTGAGAGTGAAACACTTAGAGTGGGTAATGCTAGATTGACCTCTACTGTTGAGAGAAAAGATTATGACTCTGATGAGGAGATGACTCTCATGGTTGAGAGATTTAAGAGATTTACTAAATCTCACAAGAAGAGTATGACCTCCAATGTGAAGGAGGAGAGATCATGGAGAAGGAGACATCATCTGTACAAAGAGATCATGGAAGAACAAATGGAAGACATCTCCATTCTTATCTACAAATTAAAGACCATAGAGAAAGGGACCTCCATTGATGACTCCTTAAAGACGGATATGGTTGATGTGTCCAAATATGAGAAGGAGATTGAAGATTGCCACCAACAGATGAAGACAATGAAAGTAGAGCTTGCAAACAAAGAAAAGTCCTTGAAGATTGTCAAGGAAAGAGAGATGAGGTGCCTTGAAGAATTAAGAAAGGCCAAGGTCAAACAACCTCAAGCTCAAGGCAAGAGTAAGCTTCATCCAAGAAATCCTCAACTCAAGGAAAGTCCACACAAGCCTTGGCAACTCAATCAAAACCTAGGTAATCCAAGAAAGAAGGGCAATCCCTTGAGAAGTCTATCATCTCTTCCAATAAGCCAACTATGAGGAAAGAAGGTGATCACAAGAAGCATGACCAACCAAGGAGGCAACTTCAACTGACTCAACCACCTCGACAAGTGAAACCACAAAGGTGCCACAAAGCGGTTCAAGCTCCAAGGAGAAGCAACCCGATGCACCGTCAAAGACAACCTCATCAACATGGTGATGCTCGGATGAGATTACAATGCAATGGTATAAATTCTTACTTTGTACCTACTTGTCATTTTTGTGGTATGATTGGTCACTTAAGACCAAAGTTCTTTAAATATATTGAGAGGTGTAGGTTATAGAGCATAATAGATAAACGGTTGAAAAAAAGGGCTAGCTTGCATGAACCTAGGGAACTTAGAAAAATGTCTTTGACCACTAAAATGTTGAAGTGGAACCTAGGTGGGTTAGAAAGAATGAACCCGCTTGCCTTAGTGCCCATGAGACACCTGTAGATGCAACTAGGTCATTTGGACTTGGTAGATCTATAAGGTCTCATGCCTCCCATTGACTTGGTTGGATTTGACCCCATTTGGGGAGCTCAAGAAAAGATAGCAAACTTGCATGATTTGCTATGTGTAAAAAGTTGATTAATTTTATGCTCTTTTGATAATTGCTTAAGATTCTTGGTTGCACATATATGCTTATATATTTTTCTTTAATAAGTGTACAACATTGCTTTGTTTGCAATCCATGTCATATTTATGTTCAAACATGCATTTTTGGACGAGAAGAATTAATTGGGAGAATACATTTGAATGACCTATAATTTATCTCCATGACATGTGAACTTGCTTCTTATGACATGCTTAAAATGACATGCATGAATTGAGTTGGATTGCTTTAATACAAATGTGTATGAGTGCAAATGAGAAGACTAATCAATAAAGATCTTGTATCCATGAAATTAATAAGGATTTTATATCCAAATTAGTCTTCTCTCATTTCTTAATGGTGAAACAAGACTACTATCATACAGATAATTATTCGGGAAAATAAAAATGGGGTGCAATAGTCACTCATGTCTTGATTTGCCTTTAAAGATTGATATAGTTGCTTTATTTTCAAACTTTTTGAAACTATATCTTGTTTGCTTATGACAAAAGGGTACAAATTGGTTTGAATTCTTTTGGAAACCCTTTTGATGTTTGTTTTGCCAAATACCGTTTGTTTTGGATTTGAATGCAACATGTCTTGCTTATAAAGCATCCTTGTCACACATTTTTCTTTAAATAAAACTCCTTGAATCTCTCTCAATTATTTAAGTTGCATAAAGTTTGTGTATATGATTATGCAATGTTCTTCTACGAATAGCTCTCTTTGCTAAAGCAACCCGATAGGGGGAGCTCCTTTGCCTATATCATGACAAAAAAGGGGAGAAGTCTTGAGAAGTATAGGGGGAGCATTGGTTATGCTTTGGGGAGAGATTTTGAGAGAGAGTAACCCATTTAGGGGGAGCATTGTACATGCATTTGTTTATATTGCTTTATTGAGTACAATTGCTTTTTATGTTTGCTCACCTCACATGCACTTGTTCTTGGAAAGTGATTTCTTGCTATTGTGTGTAGTTATGATGATCTACGAAGAGATTGAAGACCTTGAAGACTTAGATTCTTAGGTATCTCTTTTTGTAACGTAGAATGGACTCTTATGAACAATAGCTAGATTTTTGTTTGTGAGGATTTATTTGTGAGTGGTTGTTTTGTCATGAAATAGCCAAAGAGGAAGCTTGTAAGGACCGCAATTTTATGATTGGCTTATTTTATGACAAACTATACCATATTGGAAATGATTGTGTAATGGGTAGCTTAGGACCTCATTGGCAATCTTCCAAGCATCCCCAAGACTTCAAGAGCAAAAGGTATATTCACTTGACTTTGTCTCTTGAAGAGTTTAGGTGCACACACATACCTCATGCATGTTTTGTTGATCTTGCATTTGTATTGATATTGCTTATATATGTGCATCTCTTCACAATCACACTTACACTTCATTCTGGTCTTAAGTGTGGTTATTGTTGTAGGGAAAAACCAACGCAGTGGAAGAGTGAGAATATTAGAAAATTAGGGTTTGCGTATAAATAAAAAAAATTCCCTTTTAGTAACAAGAACCTTAAAGCTAGATCAATTGATGTATATAAAAAGTATCGTACCTTTTTTTTCGTGACAATTGAACTAGCGTCGAATTGAATCTGTAAGATCTTCCAATCTAATCACGAACGTGAATCACTTAGAAGTGTGGGCTCTGTTTCTTTAAATTGTATACCTGAGGATGGAAATAAACAAAATCTTTTTCTTTGTTAGTCACAATAATTCTCCAAAAGAAAAACCAAGAACGCCCGAACACTTTTGAATTATCAATCAATTTGATTGAAACTCGCGTGAACCTTGATTCGATACAAAGGATACTAGTGTACTATCGAAAACAAAAACGTTCCCTCTTTTTGTTGGGGTTTATGCCCTAAAGATGTAATTCGTAAATGGATTTATGAAATAAATAAAAGGAAAAGTTCAATTCATTCATGTTGTGTTGTTTTTTTATAACTTATGCATATATATTTAACATCCAAGATTGCCATATGTAATCTCAAACTATGTATATGAGTGTCATTTACAGATGGATATAGTAAGAGACGTTCAATCTAAAGAGTCCACAGGTAGCAAATAAAGCTGGGTACTTTATTTGTGGTTAATCTATAGCTGCGGTTCATTCCGTAATTTACAGTGATTCTATCATGAATCATTCATATGAGATATGGGAATGGAGGCACCTTGTATGATGTGATCATATAGGACTAGGCCATGATCTATATAAATCTCTCACCAATATCCATTTACCGCTAAGATTCATATATATCAACTGATGACAGCTATATGTGGGTGATCTTAATCCTGATTGTCTTATCGACTCCTTCAGGTTAGATCGTGGTCTTTGATATACCATGGATGAGATCGGATGCAGTTCCCGATCAATATGCTTTGTATGTTGGGATTGCGGTTTGGCTTGAGGCTGGGAAGGTTTGTACACAATAGTGGAATCCAATTCTTCTTGTGAGAAGTAGACGGTAGTTCTCTTAAGGGTTGATTCGGGGCTTGGACAATATGATGGCTCTTCTAATTCCGTGAGGAAATAGGATTTATTATTCATTAGAGAATCAACGACACTTAAAGGATATATGTAATTAGAGGGGTATAATAGCTATATCGATTGACACCGAGTTGTATCGATCTGTGTAAAAGCGTCTGCAGTTGAGAGAGTGTAGCTTCGGGTTTTTAGTGGAATAACACCGGAGTTAATAATCAAGGAATATTAATGAAAGAGTTTAATTAATTATTTCGGGGATTATGGAGCTCAAAATATTGTGGGTCCATTAGGTCCCCTTGCTAGCCCGATCGATTTAGGTAACAAGAGTCACGGTTAACTAATTGGATTGTCCAATTAATTGTGTTAGAAAAGTGACACGTATATATATTCGGGAATTAATTGAATAATGAGATTATTTAATTAATGAATGTTAATAGTTAAATTAATTGAATAATGAGATTATTTAATTAATGAATGTTAATAGTTAAATTAATTAAATAATTAGATTATTTAATTATATTGATAATTATGAATTATTAGTTAACTATTAATTGGAGGGTGTTAGTTGATATTTGGATTTAGGTGAAGATAAAATAATAGGATTATTTTATTTTACTAAATCTTTTATCTAAGTATTTGAATTTAATTTTAAATTTAAAATACTTATTTCACTTTTAATATATTAGATATATTTGAAAAGGATAATTAAAATATATATATCAATTATAACACAAGAGATTGTATTGGATGCAAATTGGAGTGTGCACATATATAAGTGTTTGTATAGGATACAGACAATGATATATTATAAGAAAAAAAAGGATAAATATATTAAATGTAAAAAGAAGCAGAGGAGGCTTGTGAAATATTTTTATATATATATATATATATTTAAGAAGCAGGAGAGGCGATATAAATATATAAAATGCAAGTGGTTGAGTGGATGCTTGCTCGGTTATCAACATAGAAGTACGTGAGAAATAAAATATATATATCAGATATATATTATGATTTTAAGAACTGAACCACATCAGTTGATATAAATTTTGTATGAGATGCAATTTATGTGTGTGTGATGTAAATACACCAAATTGAGAAGAAATAGTTTCTTCAAGTATTTCTCTACATCCTCCATTCAAGTTCCTAAGATCGTGACATGTCCATACGCAGTTACCAGTCCTAGGAGATAACGAAAAAGATCGAGTGGTTCAGACAGGAGCACATCGTAAAGTGAAGGAGCTTCCAAACGTTGGTAAGATTGGTTCAGATAGGAGCATAACATAAAGTGAAGTAGCCTCCAAACGTTGGTATGTTCTTTTGATTTTATTGATTACAATTTTCTGTGTATACATATTGTATATATTAGTTTCGAAAAATAATTACGATCCAAAGTTCACTGGTCCCAGATACATATTATGATTTGTATAAAAAGTTTTAAAACCTAGTTTCGCTGCGTAACCGGTGAACGGGGTTCCAACACATTTCTCTATGCTTGGCCGAATTTTTCACACAATGAGTTGGACGAAGTTTTTTTTTTTATAACAATAAAAAAAGTTGTTGACGTCATTTTCTGGCTTATGCCAGAAAAGCCAACAAGGACTGGATCTTGGCTATTGATTCAAAGAGCAAGAGATGCAGAGAGAGTAACAAAGACAAGTTTTACGTGGTAAAACTCCGATGGTCGGAGAAACATCCACGGGTGGATGAAAGATCAACAAAGCCAAAATCCACTAAGAGAATAAGATGTTTTTACAAGCTCTCGATCTCCCTTTTTCTCTCTGGATTAATTTTTTATTACTGTATGCTATATTGTCTCTCTCTTTTCGAGCCAGATTATGGGTCTATTTATATGCTTATAGAACCCTAATATGCTTTGTACAAGTAATACATGATATTTGTATTTAATTGTGATTTGGTTACTTGCTTGAGGTTGATTTGTCTTCTTTCCTGTTTCGGAGTCTCTTATGGAAATCGAGTGGGACTCTAGTAGCGTAGTTCAATTTGTCTTATTTCCTTATAAGAATGTAGTCTTCGAAAAGGAATCAAGTTGTTTCCTGATTTGGGGACTCTTCTAACTTAAAGGTCCATTATTTGGGATTCCTTCATGACGAATATCTTCGCGTATTTAATGACTTAACCCGTACGATAAGTTCTTATTCGGGTTGTATTTACTCCCGAGTGAGACTGATACCTGATGGTCCCGAGTAGTGCCATTTGAGCCCGAGTGAATGCGTTGTTTTAACCAGTCCCGAGTGTTGTTAACTGATCGCGAGTAGGTCTTTATTCAGTATATGCTTACTCGGGCTTCCTCCTCTTTAATGATGCCTTGTAGGATATTTCCTGGATGCCCATCTAAACATACACCTGGCTATTTTTTCCTTCCTGCCAATGACGTGTATGCTTGGTAAAATTTACATACTACAAAATCCCCTTAAAATATTTTCGCCGAGAAGACTTTATTTCGGGCAAGAATATTTTAATCATTTTGATTTTCTTTCGTCAGAAAAACCATCTTGCCATAATGATGTATTCCAATGGTGACTCTGTAATTTCGATTTGCTTTGTCACGCAAGATCTTAAATGATAGCGACGTTTCACAGTTTTGACGGTTGAGGGCTACTTCTTGTCTTGACACGTGTCCCTTGTCTCTTCGTTTTTCAATATCGTTTATGAGAAGTGACTTTTGCGTTTATCCAAACGCCGCCAACGTCATCTGGTTTCGTCATAAAACCTTTTCCAGCTTTGAAACCCTAGGGTTTCGTGCCGTCTCGCCTTTAATTCCTTCGTTGAGAGACTGTTGGTTTATTCTAAAAAATCCAGCAGAAATCTTTTTAAACTAAAATTTCTTCATCCAGAAGTTCGCGATTCTCCGCTTTGAAGATCTTGCGTCAGTCTCAATTCAAGGTTAGTCTCAATGGGGCCATCTTTCCGTCATCGTCTCTTTAAAATTGCTTTTGATGCATTAGAGCGTGGGGATTTCCAGTTAGTATCTTGCATTAGACGATTACTGGGGGATATCCCAATAGATGAACCCCATTTTTAGAGGTTGATGTTTCTGGGCTTCACCCTGACGTCACTTTCAGCCCCGTATCGAGTTCTCCATCTAGTTTTGATTCTGATATTTCTGATCACAGGGTAAACATCAAAGCACTAGCAAGGTATACAAGCACGGCTCGAGCAGCGTTCAGACTGGGGAATAAACTGTTAATGAGGGCAACGCTGGTGTACCCAGGACGTCTCACCTTTCATTTTTTGACACTTGCCCGAGTGGCTTTGATATTGAACTGAATGTGGTCGGGCCAGCTGAGATAGAAAAATACCGATCCCGATTTGATTTGGCCGACTCAGTAACTTTGGTTCCTGCGGGGAGTAGAGCCGTATGGAATTCTCTTGAGAGGATGATCGCGATTTACGGATCGATGCTTTGTTGCGGCGTCACACTTCCCCTTCAGCCTTTTATTGCCCGGTTTTTAGCTGAAGCAGGGATAGCCCCAGCTCAGTTGGCCCCGAATAGTTATAAAGTCTTGATGTGCAAGTGGCACATGTTCAGCCGAATGAACCTTTCGCCGCCTTCCCTGAATGAAATCAGACATTTCTTTACGCTGAGGCAGGTTAGTAAAACGGGGACTTATTTTCTTGCGTCTACTCCTTCGGACAGTTGGGTCCCTAAAGAAGTGGAGGCAAATCGGGGGTTCGAGGCTTCTGATGACCCGAAAAAGAAGGGCTTTATATGGGGATTCCTCACATCCAACAAGTTCTGGAAGAACAGCTGGTTTTTTACTGGAGGGGCTCTCGGGCTCGATGTCACTGTTCGATTTGGGGATTCCTGAATGGTGCTGAATGTTCCCCGCTTCTTTTGTTCCCCTGAAGCGTGGAATAAGAAAACAATTGATTATAACGATTCAGAGCTGAAGAGGCTGGCCCGGGCTACTATCTGTACTCTGGAAAAGAGAAGCAAGAGCTATCTTTTCAAAGAGGATGACTTGATCAAGCTTGGCTTCTTTAAACAGGTTTTGGGCCATCGCAGGCGTTGTGAGTAACCTTGCGCCCTTTCTGCTATGTTTCTCCGTTTTTTCGTTTCCTCTTCTAACCTTTTTTTTTTTTTTAGTGTTCGATACAGACGTTGTCTGCGATCTTCAGGTTCGTCAGGTGAAGGCAATTCTTCAAGCGAGTTGGAAGGAGGCTTCCCGTCAGGGCGACGAGGGTATCACTCCACCCAAGCCTGATGAGGAAATTGATACTGCTGAGCAAATTCCTGACTGCGTTGATCGGGGTGCTCAGTCTTCTGCTCAGGATCTCGCTGGTTCCAGTGGCCAAGGTGAGCCGACTGTGACACAACTGCCTAAAAATAAGAAGAGGCAGTGTGAGAATCCAAGTTAAGAGCCTGTTGGACTGTCTGAGGCTGGTGATGATGGTAACTTCTTGACAGATCAAATGCCTGTCATTGCCGAGCTTTTTGAGTCTTTTCGGGATGATTTACTGAAAGATCCTGCTGCTGATCTCTTCCACCGTTCTCGGGGTGAGAAGCGAAAGACAGTTAGTTAGCCTTCTCGTCCTCTCAAAGTTCCTCGGGTAGTCACATTTATTGAATCCAGCGACGAAGATGTTACGGATGATATTGCCCCGAGTGTGGGTGCTGGAGTATCGGCATATGCAGTCCCTTCAGGTCCAAGTAGGGCCTCTTTTACCCCCGAGGTTGGAGATATGGGGGCCGAACCTTCGGGGGTTCCCTCCCCATCCCTAGAGCCAAATAGAGCTTCTTCTGTTCCCGAGTCTGAAGATCTGGGAACTCAACCCTCGGGGGTTCTCTGATCCCTTTCTCCAAAGGATATGCTCCAGGAGATGTCCTCTAGTCGGGCTTATATCGGGGAAGACCACTGGAGCGGCTTTAGAGATGGTTCACTCCCCGAACGTCTCCAAAACGTTTTCAACGGCCCATCTTATGTAAGTTTAGCTAACTCTGACTCTTTTACTGTTTTGCCTTTGTTGGATTTCTAAGTATATTCTTTTGTAGATGGTGGCCGAATTTGCAGAGCTTGTTCAGACGCAGCAATGTCAGACTGATCGGATAAAGCGTCTGGAGGCTCAGCTGAAAGCGAGTGAGAAGAGTCATGCTTGAGCTGAGCAGATTTACCATCAGGAGGTCGGCTCCGTGTAGATATTTGCCGACAATTTCCTGGCTAAACAGGTTGAGGCTGAAGACAAGGCATCTTTGGCAGAGGAGAAGGTTGCATCGCTTCAAAACCTTCTTTCTTCTACTGAAAAGTCTATGCTCAAGGCCGAGCAGGAGGCAGAGCAGGTGAAGTTGGTGTATATCTAAAAAATCGAAGACTTGGAGCGCCAAGTGCTGACAGTTGAATCCCTTTCCTGAGAGGCCAGGTTAGAGCTGGAAGTCCAAGGGGTGGATCGTTTTAAAAGATCCCCTGCTTACGATGCCCTACTTCTTCAGGAATTTTAACTTGGGCTAGTTTCGGCTAACGAATTCTTCAAAGTAAAGAGTAGGGCAACCGAGAAGGGTCGTGCTAACTGGGAGCTGTCAATCAAACACCATGTGGACCGGTCCTTGGAATCTCTTCGGATTCAGATGAAAGAATGGAGAGCCTACTGCCGTAGTCAAGGCAAAGAGCCTCATCCTATGCATTTAGAGATTCCGTCCGAGCACTCTCTCTCTACCTTTTACGCGAGTCGAGAGTCTATCGAGGGTGTAATCCCGGATGTCGGGCTAACCCCGGGTATTGATTACAGCCAGTGGAGGGATGATATTGTTGATGATTTCACTTGGCCGTCTGATGAAAGCCTGCTTCGTGAGTACGACATGGTGCCAGACCCGAGTATTGGCAAAGGCTCAAAATCCTCACAACCTTGATTTTGTAGATTTGTAGGAGATTCTGATAGATTCTTTATTTTTTACTTGTGTAAAGAATCATTTCTTTGAACTGTAACCATCCTTTTTAAGAGCAATAGAATACGATTTTTTGAGTTGAATGGTTTCAGTCTTTATTTTTGTTGCCGGAGGTTGTATTAAACTAGCTGGTGATCGGATAACTTAACCGAGTATCTTATTAAACCGGTTATCCGAATAACTTCGATTGCCAAGTATCTTATTAAACTGGCTGTTGGTCGGGTAATTTAACCGAGTATCTTATTAAACCGGTTACCCGAATTACTTCAATTGCCAAGTATCTTATTAAACCGGCTTGTGGTCGGGTAACTTAACGAAGTATCTTATTAAACCGGTCGTTACCCGAATAACTTCAATTGCCAAGTATCTTATTAAACTGGCTGGTGGTCGGGTAACTTAACCGAGTATCTTATTAAACCGGTTGTTACCCGAAAAACTTCAATTGCCAAGTATCTTATTAAACTGGCTTCTTTATTATTAACCGATTCATCTTGAAGCAGGAAAGTTTGCACTTATGTTTCATACCCGGTTGCTACCCGAACGTTATATCAAGGCTCACCATGATTATGCGTTCGAGTCCTTACACAATACCAAGGACGTCTCCCTAGTTTTTATGCACAAGGGTTTGCCGAATCGTTGAGCTCTTATTTTTTTTTTTAAAAAAAGTTGCTTCAACACAGCTACGCATTTCACCTGAATTTCTCCCGATAGCGTCCCGAGCATTTTTCTAGTCTGGTGCATCGGGTTTGCCTTTTTGCGAAGGTCATTTTGACCCTGCTCGGCTGGCATGCTCCTACGAGCTTCTCCGCCCTTTCGGGATTTGATGCTCCCGAGAATTCTATTTGCATGTTCTTATCATGCTCTTCTTCCATTTCTTATTGTCATGCTTTTTGGAAATCTCGAGCTGGGTGCTTTCCTTTTGGAAATTCCTAATTTTATTTATTACTGCGAAAAATCAACAAAGATTAATATTACAGTTTTAATATTTATTCTGACTAATACTGTCCTAACTAGAAAAAGAATAAAATATTTAATATAAATATATATTTTAGGGATAGAAAATCTTTAGATATTGGGCATTGCACGGTCAGGGTAACACCCCTCCATTGGGTCTAGCAATCCAATAAGCACCATGGCCAGCTATCCCCTCGATCTTGTATGGACCTTCCCATTTGTCAGCCAGGGACCCCGCGGCTCTATTCTTTGTGTTCAGTGACACCTTCCTGAGCACCAGGTCTCCTAACTGAAATCTCCTGATCCGAACATGAGAGTTGTAATGGCGTGCCACTCTTTGTTGATAAGCTGTATTTCTTATTCGGGACTTTTCCCTTTTTTCTTCTAGCTCATCCAAACTTTGTAGCAGTGTATCAATGATTTGTTCTTCATCGTATAGTCTGACCCGGGGGGACGCATACGATGTTTCTATGGGGATGACAGCTTCTGTTCCGAATGCTAGGCTGAACGGAGTTTCTCCTGTTGAAGTCCTTGCTGTCGTCCGATATGCCCACAATACTTCAGGAAGCTTTTCAACCCAGCTTCCTTTTTTGTCATCTAATTTCGCTTTGATAGTGCGCTTGATAATTTTATTTACTGCTTCTACTTGCCTGTTTATTTGTGGATGAGCTGGTGTTGCATAGTAGTTAGCAATATGATACTTCTCGCACAATTGTCTGAACCTTTGGTTATCGAACTGAGTGCCATTGTCGGTGATTATAGTGTCCGGAGTTCCAAACCTGTAAAGTATGTTTTTCTTTACAAATTTTGTGGTGTTGGCTTCCGTGATATGCACCAACGTTTCAGCTTCGGCCCATTTTGTAAAATAATCGACAACTACTATAGCGTGCTTCGCTCCACCCCTGTCCCAGCTGGCATTGGCCCGATCAGGTCTAGGCCCCACATGGCGAATGGCCACGGGGCAGTGAGATTTCTAAGCTTTTCTAGGGGTTGTCGGATATCGTTGGCAATTCATTGACAGGTATTGCAACTTTCCGACCACTGCTGTGCATCTGAGAAAAGTGTAGGCCAATAATAGCCTTGCCTGAGTACCTTATGCGCCAGACTCCTACCCCCTGTGTGGTTCCAGCAAACTCCTCCGTGGATCTCTTGAAGTACTCAATGTGCATCTTCTTCCGGTATACATCCCTGGGGAGCTCGAGAAAACCCCCTTCTGTATAATTCTCCTCCGATCATGGTGTACCTAGTCGATCGATACCTGATGCACTTTGCTAATACCGGATCTTCTGGGAGTATGTCTTCTTCCAGGAACCTTCTCAGCTGGACCATCCAACCATCTTGTGGTGTTCGGATTTCTAAAATTTCCAAATGCTTAAGTTCAACCGTACTCGGTTTAAGAAGGTGTGCAACTGGAATGGTTTTTGGTTTGATTGAGGTTGTTGCTGATGCTAATTTAGATAAAGCGTCTGCCTTTTCATTTTCTTCTCTGGGGATCTGAGCGATCTTGTATTCTTTAAATTTTTGGAGAAGCTGTTTTGCGATGTCACGGTAGGCGACCATTCCTTCATCTTTAGCCTGGTATTCATCCATAACCTGGTTGACAACTACCTGTGAATCGCTGAATATCTCCACTTCGTCTGCCCCAAGAGCTATGCAGACTCTGAGTCCAGCTAACAATGCCTCGTATTTGGCCTGATTATTGGTTGCTTTGAAATCAAATCTCATGGCACATTCGACATCATCTCCTTTTGGGGTGCGAACTACGATCCCTGCCCCGCTGCCATGAGTGTTTGAAGAACCATCAACAAATAATGTCCATGGGAAATTTTTATCCAACAGTCTTTTTGCTTCTAGGTTCGGTTCTGTGAACTCGGCTATGAAGTCTGCCACCGCTTGTCCTTTGAGGGAAGTTCTGGGGACATAGTGAATATCGAATTCACTCAATTCGATTGTCCATTTAGTAAGTCTTCCCGATATCTCTGGTTTTTGTAAAATTTGTCTTAATGGGCAATTGGTGAGAACCTGGATCGTATGAGCCTGAAAGTATGGTCTCAGCTTTTTTGCTGCTAAAACCAATGCTAAGGCTATCTTCTCTGCCTGTGAGTATCTGGTCTCGGTAGGTAGGAGTGCCTTGCTTGTATAATACACTGGTTTCTGCAGTCCATCTTCTGTCCTGACTAGAACTGAACTTGCTGCGAGCTCGGTTATTGATAGATACAGTTGAAGTATTTCCCCTTTTTGTGGTTTTGAGAGGATGGGAGCTTGCCCCAAGTATTCTTTTATTTTTAAGAATGCCTGCTCGCACTCTTTATTCCACTCCAGGCCTTTCCCTTTTTTGATTACTTTGAAGAAAGGTGCGCACCTGTCTGTAGCCTTTGAGATGAATCTTCCCAAGGATGCTAAACACTCTATTAAGCGTTGTACCTCTTTCAATGTTTTAGGTGAAGTCATTTGTTGTAAAGCCTGTATCTTCTCTGGATTAACTTCGATTCCTCTTTGATGGACTTGAAAACCCAAGAATCTTCCTGAGTGGACTCCGAATAAACATTTGCTTGGGTTTAATTTCATCTGATATCTTCTTAATACATCAAATGTCTCTCTGAGGTCGCGGGCATGGTCATCTGCTGAGACGCTTTTAGTCAACATGTCATCAATGTACACTTCCATGTTCCTTCCTATTTGCCGAGTGAAGATCTTGTTGACCAGCCTTTGGTACGTGGCCCCTGCATTTTTTAAACCGAAGGACATTACTATGTGGCAATATAAACCCTGATCCGTTGTGAAAGCTGTTTTTTCTTCATCAGCTTTGTTCATCCGGATCTGATTGTATCCCGAGTAAGCATCCATGAAGCTGAGTAATTCATGACCTGTTGTGGCATCCACTAGCTGATCTATTCTTGGAAGTGGGAAGCTATCCTTTGGACATGCCTTGTTTAGATCCATGAAATCTACGCACATCCTCCATTGTCCATTTTTCTTCTGGACGAGAACTACATTGGCGACCCACTGGGGATCGCTGACTTCTCTGATTGATCCCGTTGCTAGTAGCTTTTCCACCTCTTGTTTGATTGCTTGACTTCTTTCAGGATTGAACGATCTTCTCTTTTGTACTACCGGTTTGGCATTCGGGCTAACTGCTAGGTGGTGGAATATTAATCGGGTATCTATTCCGATCATATCTTCATGACTCCAGACGAATACATCTTTGTATTCTCTGAGCAAATCGGTCAACTCTCGCTTGATTTTTTCTTCCAAGTTGGCCCTGATCTTGACTTTCCTGTCCGGTTTGTCTTCTTCGAGTAGTATTTCGACCACTTCTGTCTTGTATTCATTCGAGCCCTCCCTTGGATCTAGTTCGAATGACAAGGATTCTTCACTCTCATTTGGCTGCATTAGGGTGCACATTTGTTCGGCATCATGCTTGTCTCTGTATACCGACAGGTTTGCTCTTCGGGCCATCTCTTGGGATCCCTTGACTATCCCAACCCCTTGTTCTGTTGGGAACTTGATCATTAATGCGTAAGTGGCCGTCACGGCTCTTGTTTTATTCAGGAATGGCCGTCCCAATAACGCATTATACGGCCAATTATCCAAATCAACTACCACGAAGTCGAGCAGGACAGTCCTCTGGCATGGTATCGTTCCGATCTTCACAGGTAATTTGGCCGTCCCGAGAGACCTGACTTTGATTCCCCCAAATCCTCTTAATGGAGTATGGAAAGGCTGTAAATCTTTTCGGTCCAATCTTAGCTGGTCGTATACGGCCACGCTTAAGATGTCTGCTGAACTTCCATTATCTATTGAAATTCTCCAAACTTCCTTATGGCCAATCCGGGCGCTTATGACCAAAGCGTCATTAGGTCGAACATCGACACCGTAGGAATCTGCCTCTGTGAAGACTATCGGGTCCCATCCTTCCTTTTACCCTCTTCGGGTATGGTTCAACCGAATTCACGTCGAAGTTATTCATGGCTTCTACTGCTTCTCGGACTTTCTGAGTCCGTTCTCGGTTGCTCCTCCCTGTAGAAGGTCCTCCGAAGATTGTATGTATTACTTGATTGGCTTCAGGGCTGGCTCTTCGGTTTTGATCAGGGTTTTGACCAGCCTTGGCTTTCTTGACTTCCGATCTCTCGTCTTTTTTTAAGACTACATCCCGCAGGTGCCCTTCTAGAATAAGGGTTTCTATGTAATCTCTAAGTTGAAAACACTTCGAAGTTTCATGCCCGGTCTCTTTATGAAACCTGCAATACTTGGTTGTATCTCTCCGTGCGAACTGTGACTGTCGCCTCGGTTCTTGTACCATATTCTTTTCTTCTAGGATGGCTAGAATTTCTTCTTGTTTCTTTCGAAGATGGGTGTAATTGGTATATCTGCCGCGGTATTTCTCTGTGGACCGTTCGGCGTTGCGCCCGTTACCCCCATCCTTATTTTTCTCCTTGCTGTTCCCTTTTTGTTTTTCTTTTTGATTCTGCCCCTTGGATTCTGTATTTCTCTGTTCGGGCTTTCCTCCATGCATATAGCTTCCTCCAATAGCTAACTCTTCTTCCTCAGCCAAAGCGTATCCTCCCACCATATCCATCATGTCGGCATACCTTGTCAGCCGTGCTCTTCTCAAATCGAAGGATAATCGTCCATTCTGCAAGTTATTGGTGAAAGCAGCAATAATGGCATCATCATTAGCGCTGCCAATCTCTGATACTGCTTGGCCAAACCGGCCCAAGTATTTTTTTAATGACTCGTCCTTCCCCTATTTTATTTGAGAGAGGTAGGCCACCGACTTCTTTCTGTGAACGTTGCTCAGGAATTGCCTCTAGAAGCTCCTGCTCAACTCGCTGAAATTTCCGATGCTTGCTGGAGGTAGTCTTCCGAACCATCTTGAGCCTGTGTCCCCGAGTGTTTGTGGAAAGTTGAGACACAACAGGGGGTCACTGCGGGCATATTAAGCCATGGCACTTTTATAGCGTCTAACGTGCTCATTTGGATCTGTATCTTTTTTGAATTGTTCCACATGCGGTATCCTGAATCTTTCTGGGAAAGGGGTCCGTAAAATTTCCATGGTAAATGGACTGTCGGAGTCATCGTCGGATAGATCGTTGTAACCGTAACGTCTGACAAGTGCCTCCATCTGTCGCCTATTATTCTCTACTTCTCGGGTTAGGCTCTGGATTGTAATATCTTTGTCCCCTACCGGGCTTCCTTGACGGTTGAACCGTTGGGTGACTGTCATTCTTTCCTCAGATTCTTCACTCTGATGCCGGACCCCTCGTGTGACTCCATGATGACGTTTACGATGGTGTTGATCATTGTCTTCTGATGATGATCGTCCTCTGCGCCGATCATATTTACGATGTCTGGCACGTACTGTTTGATTGTGATCCAGCATTTGGTGATTATCCTATAGTGTTTTCTGTCCAGCCGGATTGATTGGGGAAGAGTTCCTTCTGGTTTCTGGTATAGTTATTCCTGGTCCTACCACCATTGAACTGAGCCTCGCGGGTGGAGGATTAGGAGTATGCGCTCATGCGGCCAGTATGTCAATCCCTTCCTTTGATGCGTCCTTCACCAATTGCTGCAGGGCTTCTTGGAAACGCAGCGTAAGATCTCTGCTGGTTGGAGGAACTTGCTGGATCCCTACTAGGTGCTCAGGTTGGTTTTCTGTGTTTGCTGCAGGATTTTATGACGTATTGCCAGTATGGAAATCGCCTGGTGATCTTTGGCCATTCCCTGAACTACTTCTGCTTCCAGCCATTGCTTTCTAACAAGTTCGGAGGTTCACCCCCTCCTTCTAGCGCCAATTGTTGACGTCGTTTTCTGGCTTATGCCAGAAAAGCCAACAAGGACTGGATCTTGGCTATTGATTCAAAGAGAAAGAGATGCAGAGAGAGTAACAAAGACAAGTTTTACGTGGTAAAACTCCGATGGTCAGAGAAACATCCACGGGTGGTTAAAGATCAACCAAGCCAAAATCCACTAAGAGAACAAGATATTTTTACAAGCTCTCGATCTCTCTTTTTCTTTCTAGATTAATTTTTGATTACTGTATGCTATATTGTCTTTCTCTTTTCGAGCCAGATTATGGGTCTATTTTTATGCTTATAGAACCCTAATATGCTTTGTACAAGTAATACATGATATTTGTATTTAATTGTGATTTGGTTACTTGCTTGAGGTTGATTTGTCTTCTTTCCTGTTTCGGAGTCTCTTATGGAAATCGAGTGGGACTCTAGTAGCGTAGTTCAATTTGACTTGTTTCCTTATAAGAATGTAGTCTTCGAAAAGGAATCAAGTTGTTTCTTGATTGGGGGACTCTTCTAACTTAAGGGTCCATTATTTGGGATTCCTTCATGACGAATATCTTCACGTATTTAATGACTTATACCGTACGATAAGTTCTTATTCGGGTTGTATTTACTACCGAGTGAGACTGATACCTGATGGTCCCGAGTAGTGCCGTTTGAACCCGAGTGAATGCGTTGTTTTAACCAGTCCCGAGTGTTGTTAACTGATCCCGAGTAGGTCTTTATTCGGTATATGCTTACTCGGGCTTGCTTTTTTTTAATGATGCCTTGTAGGATATTTCCCGGATGCCCATCTAAGCATACACTTGGCTATTTTTTCCTTCCTGTCAATGACATGTATGCTGGGTAAAATTTACATACAACAAGAGCATATAAAAAACAACTTCTCACACTAAAAACTAAGGCTTGATCGAAATTTATAGGTAGTATATATAGGAGGCCAAATCCTCTCCTAAGAAGGATTTATTTGGTGGGCAAGAATCATTTCCTTATGTGGATTTACTTAGTGACCAAGAATCCTTTTCCAAAAATAATTCTTTCCTACACCAAGACTCCTAATCCAACTCATTAGTGTATTTGTGACCATATTAAAGACTTCCTAATTTGACTAGATAAATAATTCCTTTTATTTTTCTACTTATCAAATATAGTCTTTAATATTAATTATACTACCAACAATAGTATAATATTAGGAGACATTCTCCTAATAGCAAAAACATTTTGAATTTTAATTAAATAAATAATTAATTACCAATTTAATTAATTTCTATTTAATTAAATAATAAAATAATAAAATAATATATTTAGGATTTTACATATTAGCCTTGCCGCCCATGACAATATATAGGCATATATATTATTTTTCTTATTTTATTAAATCTATTTGACTTTTATAAAAAGCCCACATGTGAACTAGATCCATTCTTACAAAAAGAAACAAGTCCACATGCCTTAATACAATTCTAGATGGACCCCTAAATTGGTCCAGTAGAATATATCAAGTGATCCATGCAAGTTCGTGTGGATTGGGGATCTTGGCGGACTATCTAAATTTAAGTTCCAATAGACACAACCCAATCACAATCAACAAATGATTCACTTAGGTTCGATATTTTTATTTTAGTTCATTCCACTAAAGAACTAAAATTGAACTCTTAAATAAAGATAGAATAAGTTAATGTTACGCATTCGTACCCTAGACAACCTTATTGGAGAAAGTTTATTCTCGTGAAGAATATCAATAATCGCCAAGAGCTCATAGACCGCCTATAGCTCTCCAAGTTACCATATTTACTCATATGACCATATTTTGAACTTGGATATTTTGACTTGTCTAGAAGCCATGCTTCTATAGACACTATTGAAAACTTAACGTTAAGATTTAATATCCAATACATCAAAACATCCATATGATGATATTTTACTCTCATTTAATAAATGGAGCCAAGATGTCCATATCTATAAATGAAGTCCTCTATCAATTAACAAATGAATACCACCAAACTATCGAGGATAGACTATCCTATATAATCGTACTCATTGATAGCTCAAATGATAACACTTGCAACCATAAGTCCATCAATTATCTCAGGATTAAGATAGACTCTCCGATTGTCTACAAATGAAAACTTTTATCCATTGACGGTTCTAGATAAAGTATTTCATTGTGATCATATTCAATGCACCTAGTGCACTAGATTCTTTTGCCCTAAAACACCACACTTTGATGATTTTAGACTCATCATAACACATTTGATCCTACTCAAATGCTAGCAAAAGAATCTACAACTTTGACAAGATAAATGCGCCCAACCTTTTATCTTAGGTTGTGAATATTATTCAAGACTAACTAAAGAATTGTGTCTTCCTCATACATATCTAGATGTATGAACAATTCTTCTTTTATCATAGTCTTTTGACCTTATGATTATTTACTTTGACAATTATAATAATTAAACTATAAATGCTATAAGATTTGTTGAACTAGAAATCACTTTATTAATATGAAAAGATTGTCAAATACATTATTATACTCTTGCTATGGAGCATAACCCCATCAATCTCCCACTTGCTCTATAGCAAATGTGTCATTTCTCTCATCCTCATGCTCTCTTGATGCTCATCAAAACCCTTTTATAGAAGAACCTTTGTAAAGGGATCCGCTAGATAATCTGCTTATGCGATCTTGGTAATCGTCACGTCACCCCTATGCACAATTTCCCTTAGAAAGTGATACTTTCATTCAATGTGTTTCCCTCTCTTATGACTTCTTGGTTCTCTCGAATTAGCCACTGCTCCATTATTGTCACAATACATAGTGATCTGCTTATTCTCATCAGGAACCACTTCCAATTCAATCAAGAATTGACAGAGCTAGACATCCTCTTTAGCAGCCTCGCATGCTGCAATATACTCTGCTTCCATAGTGGAATCAGCAATACAAGATTGTTTTATACTACTCCATATGACTGCCCCTCCTCCAAGTGTAAACACAGATCCTGATGTTGATCTCTTGGAGTCATAAATTGACAGAAAACATAATCTGTATACCCAACGGGAATCAAATCCCCTCCAGAGTATACAAGCATATAATCTCTCGTTCTTCTAAGACACTTGAAAATATGCTTGACTGCCGTCCAGGGATCAAGACCAGGTTTCGGTTGAAACCTGTTAACTATGCCCACAACAAAACAAATATCTGGTCTAGCACAGAGCATTGCATACATGAGACTTTCGATTACCGATGCATATGGAACCCTAATCATGAATTGCTCTTCATGCTTATTCTTAGGAACTTGTTCCATAGAAAGTTTGATTCCATGTTTGAAAAGTAACATACCTTTCTTGGAATCTTGCATAGAAAACCTAGACAAGATTTTATCTACGTATGAAGCTTGGGATAATGCAATCATTCTATTCTTTCTATCCCTTATGACTTGGATACCAAGAATGTAACTTGCTTCTCCTAAGTCCTTCATATCAAATTATTTTGCTAACCATTCTCTTATTGATGTCAATACACCTACATCGTTTCCAATGAGTAGTATATCATCAACATAAAGAAATAGGAAAACCAACTTGTCACCTTTAATCCTTTTGTATACACAAGGTTCATCAAGGTTTTGAATAAATCCAAAACTTTTCACGGCTTGATCGAACCTTATGTTCCAGGATTTGGATGCTTGCTTCAATCCATATATGGATCTTTGCAATTTTTATACCCTTTCCTCTTGGCCTTTTTCAATGAATCCTTTTGGTTGCATCATATAGATGCTTTCATCAAGACTTCCATTAAGGAAAGTTGTCCTGACGTCTATTTGCCAAATCTCTAGGTCTAGATGCTGCAATGGATAAAAGTATCCTAATTGATTTAAGCATGGCCACAAGAGAGAAGGTTTATTCATATTCGATACCTTCCTTCTGTGTATAACCTTTAGCTACCAATCTAGCTTTAAAGATTTCCACCTTTCCATCCATTCCTCTTTTCCTCTTGTATACCCGCTTGCACCCGATGGGTTTTATCCCTTTGGGCAAGTCTACAAGAGACCAGACTTTATTTTTGAACATAGATTCAATTTCTGATTACATTGCCTTTTGCCAATGGCGACAATCAACATCTTCCATTGCTTCCTTTTACGTATAGGGATCATCATCATCTGAGAGATTCTCTACAGATTCTCCTAAACCGATGTATCTCTCAGGTTGTCTACTAACCCTCCCACTGCGATGAGATATGGTAGATTGTTGATCTTGTGTTGGTATGGAACTTACAATTGGGCTTGTTTGTGAAACCTCTTGTGGAATTGTATCTCCTAAAAGTTCATTCAAGACAATTATACTTTTAGGTACACAATTATTCATATAGTACTCTTCCAGAAATTTAGTATTTGTCAAAACAAATGCTTTAAGATCTGAAGGACTATAAAAATAATATCCTTTTGTTCCTTTTAGATACCTTACAAATAAGCATGTTTCTTAACCGAACTCCATCTTTTCTGTATTTCCTTTTAACACGTGCATAGGACATCTAAATATCCTTAAGTGTTGTAAACTAGGTTTTCACCCGGTCAATAACTCATACGGTGTTTTAGAAAATGACCTAGATGGTACATCGTTTAGAATGTACATTTCAGCTGGTAAAGCATATCCCCAAAAAGAATTAGGGAGCGTTGAATAACTCAACATAGACCTAACCATGTCCAAAAAAGTTCTATTTCTCCTTTCTGCCACCCCATTTTGTTGAGGTGTGCTTGGTGCAGAAAACAGAGAAATTATCCCATTATCAATAAGATATTACTGAAACTCACCAGATAGATATTCTCCACCACGATCAGACCTTAAGATTTTTATGCGTTTCTCAAGCTGATTTTCAACTTCAGCCTTAAATGCTTTGAACATGTCAAAAGCAACTGACATATGTCTCATGAGATACACATAGCCAAATCTTGAGAAATCATCTGTGAAAGTGATGAAGTTACTCATATCCACCTCTAGCTTGAATGCTCATAGGTTCACACACATCAATGTGTATCATTCCTAAACATTCAATGGCTCTCGTGCCTTTGGTCGTAAACGAACTTTTGGTCATTTTACCTTCCAAACAAGATTCACAAATTGGTAGATCATCGACCTTTTAGTCACTTAGAGGTCCATCACTTACCAATTTTTTAATCCTATTAAGGTTAATATGACCTAGGTGTAAATGCCATAGGTAGGTTTCATCTTTTGATAATTTTACTCTTTTATGATTAGGTTCCGTTGATTCCGTGTCTAACAAGTGAGAGATATTTCCATGCAAATAGAATAAACCGTTTTCCAATGTACCTTTACAAATAAATTTGTTATTCTTACTAATAATAAAAACTTTTATTAAAAGTAACCGAATATCCAAATTTATTTAGACAAGAGACCGAAATTAAATTTCTCTTGAATTGTGGTACATAATAAACGTTTATTAAAACTAAATGCCTATAAGAATCCAAATTGATTCTAATATCTCCCACTACACTAGTAGACACCAACGCTCCATTGCCTAAATGCAAGTTCAATTCATTCTTATTCAGTCTATCCTTTTACCCTTTTCACCACAAATGAAACACTTCCCTTTGATCTTGGTTGCTTTCTTGGTCTCCTTCTAAGAAGGTTCAAGTTGCTTTTTCTTCTGTTGTCTCTTGACCTTCTTACGGGTCTTTAACAGTAGCAATTTACCAAGCATATGAATCTCTTGACCCTTGCTTTTCACAAGGATTATCTTGATGCTTTGATCATCTTGCATCAGGCCTTGCAAGATGTTTTCCTTATTGTTCAGGGTGTAGTCCAACTTGAATTGATCAAAGGAATCTGACAGTGAGTTGACAATCATGTCAAATTTCATCTCACCATCTATCTCAACACCATTCAGTTTAGCAATGTTGAGATGTGCTATGACATTCATCATGTGATCTTTCACAGCCTGTCCAGGTTTCATCCTAAGATTCATGAAAGCAATCACTGCCTCTCTCTTAGTCGTCCTAGACCTCATAGCTAATATCTCTTATAGAGACATCATTATATCTGCAACAGTCTTCATTCCTTCATGTTTTTGTTGTAACATCGGAGATGATGACCATAATGTAACGTACATTTAGGCATCTCATCTAAATACTTCCACTACTGATACTCATCTCTTTGCTTCTGAGTAGATTCATTAGTTTGGTGGTTTAGGAATAGACATAACGAACTTATGGTTTTTTAACTTACAACAACAACCCAATTTTCCTTTTTCCATGTGACATAATTATCATCAGTTAAAGTATTATCTTTTAAGATTTTGATTAGGGATAAGGTCATGATTTCTTTATATTAACAAAAATTATATAAGTAAATAATCATGATATAGCACTTTTGAATATTTATCTTGAATTATAAATAAAATAATCCAATCGTAAAATTCAACGTTGATCCAACACCCATAAATATCACACCTCTTTTGGGAGTTCACAACATATATTAGTTGGACTAGGTCCCACCTAATTGTTAACATAACAACCAACGTTTTCAATTTTAGCCTTGTGATTTTATTAACAAGAACTCTTGGGAGGATATTAATAAATTCACATTGAGTGCGTTACCAAGTAATCGACCTTCAATATAATCCCTCACGAATATCCCTCCTTTGGGAGTAGATATCGTTTGGGCTAATTGTCTAGTCTATCCTTGTAAGAAAGTATCTTGCTAAATTCCATTCATGAATACCTCTTGGGAGGTTATTACACGAAACACAAAGCTCAACTAAACTTAGAGACCATAGGTGTTCCAAAACATCTTCTCCCACTCAATTATTTAAGGTGTGTGATCGAATTTCAAAGAATGATTTACCAAGTTATCTAGATGCCAATTAGATACCTAAACCATTCAATGCATGTTCATACCAAAAGAGATATATGAGTGACACTCCTATTCTATATGACATGTTATCAACCAATGACAAACATTGCAATATTTATAAAAATATAAATAGCTTCAATTTCGGTCCATCCTAGAAAAACAAGTCAATTACATGTCTTGGAATACAAAAAATTCATTTCTTGGCGAACAAGTCTTCATGTGACCTTCGTCGTTTGGACTCTCTTGACTGCCTCCCATGGGCATGCGTACCCTTGGCTCCTACCTATGGGCGTGCGAATGCCACAACCCCATAAAGGGCTGCCATGCGCAGCCCATGTCTTCCATAGGGTTGCCGTGCGCTGCCCATGCCACAACAAATGTGGTCGCGTCCTCTTCGCACACACGTTTGTTGTTACGGCTCGCACAGTCCCAAACTTGTTCTGGTTGCTCCTAATTCTTCAAACCTTCGAGTCTTCGATACTTGAATGTATTACAGAAGAATTTAAAATAAAAAAAATACTGCTGTTTTTTTTAATTATTACAACAAGTGCATTTTTTTTAATTACAAAAAAATAAAAATAAAAACTTAGCAACTACCAAGAAGGTAATTATGGCGATAATAAACCACCCTTCTTGTTACAATCCAAAAAAAAATGACATTGAAATTCTAGGACCAAAATTGAGCAATAACAAACCACATATAAAACATATATATATCCATACATTCCAATGTAAGTATATATGTGAATACCTAGAATGTCATCTCTTTCTAAAACATGCATATGTACAAAAAAAAAAAATCACGTACACAGACATCAATTAATCAAGGGTACAACCAGGCTCTGATACCAATTGTAGGGAAAAACCGACGCAGCGGAAGCATGAGAAAATTAGAAAATTAGGGTTTGCGTATATATAAAAAATTTTCCTTTTAATAACAAGAACCTTAAACCTAGATTAATTGTTGTATATAAAAAGTATCGTACCTTTTTTTTTGTGACGATAAAACTAGCGTCGAATTGAATCCGTAAGATCTTCCAATCCAATCACGAATGTGAATCACCTAGGAGTGTGGGCTCCCTTATTTTAAATTGTATACCTGAGGATGGAAACAAACAAAATATTCTTCTTTGTTAGTCATAACAATCCTCCAAGAGAAAAACCAAGAACGTCTGGTCACTTTTGAATTATCAATCAATTTGATTGAAACTCGCATGAACCTTGATTCGATGTTGTACACAAAACACTTTTGATGCAAAGGATACTAGTGTACTACCGAAAACAAAAATGTTACCTCTTTTCTCTATGCTTGGCCGAAATCTTCACACAACAAGTTAGACGAAGTTTTTTTTTTATAACAATAAAAAAAAACAAATAAGAAACAACTTCTCACACCAAAAACTAAGGCTTGGTCAAAATTTATAGGTAGTATATATAAGAGGCCAAATCCTCTTATAAGAAGGATTTATTTTGTGGGAAAGAATCATTTCCTTATGTGGATTTACTTAGTGACCAAGAATCCTTTCCTAAGAAAAATTCTTTCCTATACCATGACTCCTAATCCAACTCATTAGTGTATTTGTGACCATATTAAAAACTTCCTAATTTGACTAGATAAATAATTCATTTTATTTATCTACTTATCAAATATAGTCTTTAATATTAATTATACTACCAACAATAGTATAATATTAGGAGTCGTTCTCCTAATAGAAAAAAGATTTTGTCTTTTAATTAAATAATTAATTAATTACCAATTTAATTAATTTCCATTTAATTAAATGATAATAAAAAAAAATATTTAGGCTTTTACATGTTAGCCTTGCCGCCCATGACAATATATAGGCACATATATTATTTTTCTTATTTTATTAAATCCATTAGACTTTTATAAAAAATCCACATGTGAACTAGACCCATTCTTACAAAAAAGAAACAAGTCCACATGCCTTAATACAATTCTAGATGGACCCCTAAATTGGTCCGATAGAATATATCAAGTGATCCATGCAAGTTCGTGTGGATTGGGGATCTTGACGGACTATCTAAATTTAAGCTCAAATAGACACAACCCAATCACAATCAACAAATGATTCACTTAGGTCCGATTTATTAATTTTAGTTCATTCCACTAAAGAACTAAAATTGAACTCTTAAATAAAGATAGAATAAGTTGATGTTACTCATTCGTACCCTAGACAACCTTATTGGAGAAAGTGTATCATCGTGAAGAATATCTGTAATCGCTAAGAGCTCACAGACCGCCTATAGCTCTCTAAGTTACCATATTTACTCATATGACCACATTTTGAATTTGGATATTTTGACTTGTCCAGAAGCCATGCTTCAATAGACACTATTGAAAACTTAACGTTAAGATTTAATATCCTATACCTCAAAAACATCCATATGATGATATTCTACCCTCATTTAATAAATGGAGCTGCGATGTCCATATCTATAAATGAAGTCCTCTATCGATTAACAATTGAATACCACCAAACTATCGATGATAGACTATGCTATATAATCATACTCATTGATAGCTTAAATGATAACACTTGCAACCATAAGTCTATCATTTATCTCAGGATTAAGATAGACTCTCTGATTGTCTTCAAATGAAAACTTTTATCCATTGACAGTTCTAGATAGACGGTTCTAGATAAAGTATTTCATTGTGATCCTATTCAATGCACCAAGTGCACTATATTCTTTTTCCCAAAGACACCACACTTTGATGATTTTAGACTCATCATAACACATTTGATCCCACTCAAATGCTAGCAAAAGAATCTACAACTTTGACAAGATAAAGGCGCCCAACCTTTTATCTTAAGTAGTGAATATTATTCAAGACTAACTAAAGAATTGTGTCTACCTCATATATATCTAGATGCATGAACATTTCTTCTTTTATTATAGTCTTTTGACCTTATGATTATTTACTTTTGACAATTATAATAAATAAACTATAAATGCTATAAGATTTGTTAAACTAGAAATCACTTTATTAATATGAAAAGATTGTCAAATACATTATTATACTCTTTATATCGAGCATAATCCCAAAAATTGTGTGTTTAATTTGTATTCCGTTGTTTGATCGGGTACGTCCGTGCTTGCATGATGATGTGCTTGTTTTAGCACATTGAGTGACCATTTGAGAATATTTTATTCTTCTCTTGGTTTGGTTAAATGGAGTAAGGTGTCTTGTTTCAAAAGAGTTGATTTCAACGATTTAAATATTTTTCAAAACTGACATTTGTATGGTCTTACAACCATATCATTTTATACAATGCTTCAAAATGATGTTTGAAATTAATATACAAACTAGACACCCATACCTTTCCAACGGTATATTACTCATAATATTTCTTGACCGTTTGGATTGGTTTTGAAATCTCTAAAGTGACCACATAAACAGGGCAACTCTGTTGTTGTCCGTTTCTAACCTTTGGTCACTAAAATGACCATAACTCTTTCTACAGATATGAAAATCTTGTTTTGTAATTGGAGTAAAAAGTATACTTCCATACCTTTCCAACGGTATATTATATGAAAGGTTTCGATGTTGTTTGGTCACTTTTTGGATCGCTCGAATCTCTGGTTGTTGTGCTGTTGCGGTTGCGTCACTCCACAAGCGCCCTCACCAGCGCCTCTTGGACAGTAGGTGTGCACCGGTGCGACGCTTGTTGACCAGTGCAATGAGTAAATTTTGGGCATTTTTTAAAGCGACATAGTTTCGCTCTAGGGCTCATATTTATATAGCATCTTTTTCCTCACTAGTTTTTCAGAGCTTCCAAACCATTTTTTAGTGTGAGAAAGTATTTTTTTTGAGAGAGAAGCTCCAAGAGTTACTCTATAACTCTCAAAACTCCAACCCATCTTCATCTTGCATCTTTGGCTTCATTCAAGCATGTGTTTTCTTTGATTGGTAAGTAGAACCTTCATTAAAGTTCATTTATTATTCTACCTTACCAAGACATGTCATTTATTGCTTAGATTAACATTTCTTCAAATTAATTGCATATTCATTGAAGTTATGACTTGTTTGGGGTTTGTATTGTGATAGCTAGCATTTAGGTCATATTTGCCCTCTAGCTAATTAGGTCATGTTGATTGCATTTGATAATTGCATTTATTGATCATGCCATGTTTATTGATAACTTGTGTTGAAGTGACTTTATTTGATAACTAGATTGCAATATTGTATATCCATATATAGTTAATTCTTTATGTATTGCATTTAGACATTATTGTTTGTTGACATCGATTTCTCGATGGATAAGAATGTCAACAAGATTGGATTTAGTTGTGACCTGTCAAAGAGAAAGAGAAAAAGAATGCAATTTATAGGGAACAAGACACAAGTTTACTTGGTAAAACTCCGGTGATCTGAGAAACGTCCACGGGTGGTTGAATAAACAACCAAGCCAAATCCACTACTGAAATAATGAATTACACCACTCAATCTCTTTTTTCTCTCTCTCAACAATGAGATTATGGATCTATTTATATATGCATAGAACCCTAATCCTTGTTGCACAAGTAACGAAAGAATTCGTATTTAATTACAATTGGTTGCTTGTTGGAGTCATCCTTAACTTCTTTCCAATTTTAGAGATTGCTTGGAGATCGTTTGGGACTCTGGTGATATAGTTCATTTAGGACTTATTTTCTTATAAATATGCAGTCTTCTCGAAGTATAGTTGTTGCCTAATTTGGAACCTGTTTCCTGTTTGGTATTTTATTCTTCTATAAATTCTTTTTGATATGGATGTCTTGCGTATTTGACCAGAACTCTTGGTTCTCCCACGTGTAAATCACGTGCTGGATTTCTTTATACGAGTTTCTCGTATCTGTCCCGAGTAGAACATGTCATCACTTGGTCCTGAGCAGGTCATGGTTTTTTCGAATACATGTATTCTCACTTACTCGGGTTCCTATTCCTTTGTGATGTCTTGAAGGGTACTTTCTGGATGCCTATTCGGATATCTACCTGGCAATCTTTTAAAGGACTATCCACCTTGTCAGTGACGTGTACATTCGACAAAAGTATACATATAACATTGTTTATGCCAGATTGATTGTATTTATTGATTGCAAAATTGTCTATGATTATTTGTTGTGACAACTTGTGTAGGTTGGACTTTTATTGACAATTAGATTGTTAGATTTTATCTACATCTTATTGAGTCCTTATTTGTGGGCATATAGGCATTATTGATAACTAGGATGTTATATTGCATTATCTATATCTATTTAAGCATTTTGTGTTTGGTCTTACACATAATTGTATTTGAGCATAGTGTCATCTATACACTTAGACCATATACTCTTCATTGAGTCAAAGTCTTGTGGCTTCGGTGTGAAGTTGCACAAGCAAAAGAAGCCTTACAACCAAGGGTGGGTTGGCAAGCAATTGGTCGGGTATCCACTGTAAAAGGCTCGAGGGGTAGAGTAGGAGGTGCTCATGCGAAGAGTAGTAGATCAGGGGATATCACTAGGGATTGAACCAAGAGTGGTAAGTGGTAATGGCCATAGCCTGAGGTTGTTGAGAGTGAGAGTTCGAGTATCACTTGAGGGTGTAACTTTGTACTCATATAGTGGGTTTCTATGATCGAGTGTGGCTCACTTAACAGCTCGTGGTTTTTTTCTCGTTTTAAGGGTTTTCCACGAATACATCTTGTGTTATTTATATTTCCGCACTTTACACTTGATGTTGTATGTTTGTTTTATTTGGTGAATTTTGAATATTGACTAATCAATAAAAATTGATAATTGACCTGATTAAAACCTACTCACCCCCCTTTAGGTTTATAGACACGCGTTTATTAGGGAACTTTCATAGATAAATGATCAGTACGTCTAGAAGACGTATTTTAAGCCCTTCAAAGGTAGCCAAATTTATAAAAAATTTGAAACTTAATCGTATTCATCAGTATTGAATATCAAGTTTCTGTAAGAAACCTTTTACTACCAGTTATCCCTTATAACTCACAAACTCGTTTTTCTCATTATGTTTTCGTATAATGACCCATTAGTATCCAATTAATTTGACATCTCCAGGTGTCTGGATTACTATTGGTCTAAATACTTTATGTTTGGCTTATGAAGTCAATTCTACCTGAATTGCTTCTTTTCATTTAGGTCAATCATGCATTTATCTAAAATCATTGATATTATGAGTTTCATAATCATCATTTATAATTTTAGTAGCGCTACTGTGTATAAAAATTGAAAATAATATGTACAAGGTTATACTAAACAGCCTAGAGGGGGGGGGGGTGAATAGGTGTTCTCTCACTTTTAACAAATCTTTCGAGACAAGTGACAAGACCTTGATAAGCATACAAATTAACATTCAACATGATTGTTATGAGAAAAAAATATATTCATGTATGCTCAAATCTCCACTCTTAGTCTACAATACATACAGAAAGAATCAATGTATCTTATGAACAAATATATTCAGTGTAGACAAAATTCCATAAGTTGTACTTAGAGTATTACAATGTGGTACTTTACAACTTGAATGGAATATCACAAGATACACAGTTATCTAACATACACAAACAATATTGTGTAAGTAAGTCAACTTACATATAAAGTTCTATCCACGTTATTCAAATAACAATTACCAATATAAGAGAGATAGGGACAGAGTAAAATTGACACAAGATATAACGTGGTAAACCTCCGAAGAGGGAACATCCACGGGTTAGCAACCACCGGCAAACAAAATCCACTAGTAGATAAGAAAAGTAAAATCTCTCAAGTGACCCCTCTACCAAGAAACTACCCTCCCATCCTACTCATGAAGATGTCACTCTCATGCTCAACAATCCGAGGCCTCACACCCCTTGTCAAGACTTCCTCGCACACCCTTCCAGATCCTCACGACCCTAGGCAAAACTTCTTGCTCAACAATCCGAGTCCTCCCGACTCTAGTCCAGACTTCCTCGCTCACTCTTCCGGATCCTCACGACCCTAGGAAAGAATTCCTTGCTTGACAATCTGAGGTCTCCCAAATCTTGCCTAGGCTACCTTGCTCAACAACATAGGTCTCACACCTATTGTCAAGACTTCCTTCTCATAAGGCATCTAGGTGATCATGAATGCAAAACGCAAACAAGCACTCAACATAGAATAAGATGATCAACAAATTCTATGGAAACTAAAATTAATCAATGAGCACACAAAGTATATTTTCTAGTTTATAATCCAAAAATGACACCACACAAGATGATGCATGAGCATATGAAATGTATGGATTAGGTACACTCCATGAAGATCTAGGCATAGACAATAAAGTTCATAAAACAAGATTGTCTAGATCTTATGCATGAATAAAAATCTAGAGCATGCCAAATTTCCAAACACACACTTTAAACCTAGATTTTATTCATGTTACTAAAGCTTGAAATAAACATGTTCATGAAGTACATATTCAAGACTTTAGTACTAAGACAAAAATGCTAGAAACACAAGATATGATCAATCAAATCTCTAGCAATCATTTAGAGCATATATTCACAAAATAGTCAATTAAACTATAATAGACTCTAAATATAAAATCAAATGTGCTAATCCTAGATCTATTCAAAAAATGAGTTCTAGCATATAATGAGACTATTTATCATGAAAATAAAGTCAATCAAAGCACAAATAGTCCTAGATAAAATGCTACCACAATACAACTCACAATCATGTGAAAACATAGGTTTGATTGAAACCTAACTATAAATCAAGTATCTGATTAAGCACAACTATCATTTAATTGAATATCTATCACTCATCAACATATGTTCAAGTCAAATACACACAAGTAGGAAGAAGACCCAAGTTATTTGAACATTAGAATCAAGGAAATCAAAAGATAAACCAATACCTTGTCAATTTCGAGTACAGTCACGAAAATGGTGCGATCCACTAGAAACCTTGAACAAATGACTTCAAGGTTGCTCGTAGATGATAGAGGACTGCAATACAAAACTTCTCCAACTTGAATCACTCAAATCGGATAAGAGATGAGAGAGATATGGTGATTCAAAGTTGAGAGAAAAAAACCTGGAAATTTTCTGTACTACATTTTCTTCTTCCTTAGATTCAAATGAGAGAGAGAAGAGATATATAAAGGAGAGGGAACAAAAGAGCATGAAAGGACCAAAATACCCCCTTTGAGAATGCTTCCCCAAGATGGCTCGTGGGCATCTCGGGACAGCAAGGAGTTGTGGCCGAGATGGCCACGAGCCATCTCGGGCTTGCACCATTTGATGGCCTTTGGCCATGGTGCACCTCCCTTGCACTCCTCTCGCGTTCTTTGGCCTCCGAACTCAGAATTTGAACCAGTTTACTGGTTAAAAACCATTATTCTCTGATAGACATGGAAAAATAAGATACTCAACCCAGAAAAAAATAATAATTCGACTCTATATACAGAGACGAAGACAATGTACGCAATATGACTGGAAAGTATCATAAGTTTTGACTAGGAACTTGAAATCAATAGTATGAGTAACCAAAATTACCGGAACTCAATCAAGAATGTGTTAAGACAGAAATCAAGTTTAATATCCATGTTATACAAACATATAAACAAATAAACACATTTCACACAAGAATGCAAACTATATAGAGATAGTCTTCAATCATGCATTTTCCAAAACATGTTACTTTCATACCAAATGCATGAGCATTCAACTTCAAGTGTATAAATGTGTTATAAATGGTATACAACAATGCAGGGACACATATGTATGATTTGTGTGTGTGTGCCTAAGCCTTGAAAGAGAAAAGAAAGGTCTTAATATACCTTTGTAGAATCATGAAGCACTTTTCCCTTTGAAGACTTGAACTTGCTTGAATAGTTGTCATTTCTTCTTTGAAGCTTGAATCATCATGAATCCTAGACTGTTAGGTTTTGATTTTTGTTGGCATTAATTCCATATCAAAATGATGTTTACTTGTAATGATTTAGTTGTTTAGATTCTTGATGATTCAAGCTTTAAGGAAGAAGAAACAATAAGTCAAAGCAAGTTCTAAGTCTTCAAGAGAAAGGATGCAATATGGTTCTACAAAGGTATACTAAGACCTTATCTTTCTCTTACAAGGCTTAGGCACACACACACACATATCATACATTTGTGTCCCTGCATCGTTGTGCAACATTTTAGGCACACACACACACATATCATACATTTGTGTGCCTGCATCATTGTGCTCCATTATAGGCACACACATATAATTAATTCATATATGTCCCTGCATTGTTGTGCACCATGTATAACACATTCACACAATTGAAGATGAATGCTCATGCATTGGTATGGAAATAACATGTTTTGGAAAATGCATGATGGGAAATTATCTCTATGTAGTTTGCATTCTAGTGTGAATTGTGTTTGTGTGTGTATATGTTTGTATAACATGGATATTGAACTTGATTTTAGTCTTAAATCTATCTTGATTTAGTTTCGGTCATTTCGGTTACTCATACTATTGATTTCAAGTTCTAAGTCAAAAGATACTACACTTTCAACTCATGTTTCATACATTGTCTTCGTCTTCATATATTGAGTTGAATTATTATTTTCTGGGTTGAGTATCTTATATGTCTATGTTTGTGTAAGAGTTACGGTTTGTAATCCGTAAACGGATTTGAATTCCGAGTTTGGAGGCCGGAGAACGGTCGAAGAACGTGAGAGAAGCGCGAGGGGAATGCACCATGGCCAAAAGGCCATGAAGGTGTGCATGCCCGAGATGGCGCGTGGCCATCTCGGCCGCACAACCTTGCTACCCTGAGATTCCCATGCACCATCTCTAGGAAGCATTAACAAATGAGGGCAAAATGGTCTTTCTTGCTTTCTTCTTTTCCACTCCTTTATAATCTCTTTCCCTCTCATATTTCATTCTAAGAAGAAATTTAAAACAAGTGTGCATAAATTTTCTCTCTAAATTTTCTCACCTTCCAAACATCATAACTTCTTCATTTGAACTCCAATTGATTGATTCAAAGTTGAAATTGTTCATATATTCATTCTCCATCTTTTCTCTGAAGGTTTGAGTAAGTTTTGCTGCTTTTTTTGGTGTCTAATCATACAAAAACGGGACTGCACCTAAATCAACTAAGGTATTGATTTTCTCTCAAAGTTTTCTTTTAAAACTTGGTCAATTGCCTTGGGTTTTCTTCTTCTACATATATTTGTATATTGTGAGTGTTTTGATTTGAGTTTTGAACTCTTTCAAAGCTAGGTTGAGTTTCAATTGAAATCATTCATGTTGAGTTAGGTTTTGATTTTGCCTATGTTATCACATGTTTGGGATTGTATTGTGCTAGCTTTGATTCTAGGACTATTTGATGATCTTTGATTGATTGATTTTGAGAAAAATAGTTCCTCACATGTATTAGGCTCTCTTGGCTGAAATTCTCACATAATACATGTGTTTATGTTCTTTTGAGCTATTCATGTGTTTTGGTTGAATCTATGATTAGGAATATGCTCTAGAACTTTAGCTTAAATCTAATTGGCTTTATCATATGATTTTAGCATGTTTTTGGTTTGTGTGATTTAAACTTGATCTTGTGATTTAGTGATCATATCTTGTGATTCAAGTTTAGACCTATGCATGTATCTAGGTTGTGATTATTGTTGAATATATCTTAAATAATCTAGATTGATAACACATGCATGATAAACTAGACTATATGTGATTTGTGCATTCATGCTCATGTCTAGTATTTTCCATAGGATGTGTTGATCATATCATTCTATGTTGCGTGCTTGTTTCCGTTTTGCATTCATGATCACCTAGATGCCTTGTGAGAAGGAAGTCTTGAAAATAGGTGTGAGACCTATGGTGTTGAGCAAGAAGTCTTGGCAAGAGGTGTGAAGCCTTGAATTTTCAAGTAAGGAAGTCTTGGCTATGATCGGGAGGATCAAGATAGTCGAGCAAGAAGTCTTGCCTAGAGTTGGGAGAACTCGGATAGATGAGCAAGGAAGTCTTGACTAGAGTCGTGAGGACTTAGTTGAGAAAGAAGTCTTGCCTTGGGTCTTGAGGATCCAGATAAGGTGAGCAAGGAAGTCTTGACAAGAGGTGTGAAGCCTCTGATTGTTGAGCATAGGACGACAACTTCTAGAGTAGGATAGGAGGGTAGTTTCTAGGTGAAGAGGTCACTTGAGATATTGTACTTGTCTTATCTGCTAGTGGATTTTGTTTGCCGGTGGCTGCTAGCCCGTGGATGTTTCCTCTTCGGAGGTTTACCACGTTATATCTTGTGTCAAATTTTCTCTATCCCTATCTCTCTAATATTTGTATTGTGGATAGAACTATTTATGTATGTTGACTTCCTTTCTATAATATAGATTGTGTATGTGTTACAATTACTTGTTTGTATCACACTTTACTTGTGTTTATATATTGATTAATTGTATTTAATTAATATATATATATATATATATATATATATATATATATTGTGATACAAGCAATATAGAGGGACAAACTTTTGTCTGTTTCTAAGGGAGTCGAAAAAGGTGTCTAACCTATTCACACCCCCCCCCCCCCCCCTCTAGGTTAGCCTTGAGCATTTAACCGTGATTGTATTTTCATAGACAACTAAACAATACAAAGTAAATGATGTTTTGATACAGAATAATGCCAACAAAACTCACAAACCTAACAATCTCCCCCTTTGTCAAATTCTATGTCAAAACACCTATACAAAATACTAAAACATACAAAATGAAGATTGGTCACAAAATCACACCCTCACATTACAATGAGTTAGTTCTTTAAGACTAATCTTCAACAAGTCTTGAACTTCTTCTTGATCTTCTCTTGTAGCCACCTAAAATCAACTGAAAGCATAAAGTATATCCAAGAGAAAGACACATATGGCAATATACAATTATGGTAAGAATTAAACATTTAAATCCAAAATGAATCATGTATCTCCCCCTTAATACATGATATCTCAAAGATATTCTTATGTCCAAAATGAATCATGTATCTCCCCCTTAATACTTGGTATCTCAAAGATATTCTTAACCAAATGAAATCACAATATTACATGCCATAAGATGTTCAATACTTGACAAATATTCAAAGAAGATATGCTAAAACAATATCATATTTCTCCCCCTTTTTGACATAAAATTATGCCAAAGAAAAAAAATGATATCTTGAGATCAAATAATGAAACAATTGGTGATCTCACATAATGTTCGGAGATAGATGCCTTACTTGAAGCATTGATTTATTTCAAGCATCTAGCTCCCATATCTTCTCCCTTGATTCCAGTTTGCTATTCCATGCTAACCTAGCAAAGGTTATTTAAATCTATACACAACAACAAACTCATCAAGGTATAGTGAATAACAAATGCATAAATTTTACTCTTAAGCATATAGGTCATTTCTACCAAGTTCAACAATTGCATTAACAATCATATCAACACCAAATATGAGGGAATTGGTATCGATGACAATCATATCGACCTCAAACAAGAAAAGATTTGATTACAACCACAACTACTATCATTCAAAGTAAGGAGGAAGTTTCTGCATTTACAATCAATTAAATTGATTAAAACTACAATTACTATCACCCTATGCAAGGAGGAATTTTCTGTAACTTTAACCAATTGGATTGATTACAACTACAATTACTATCTACCCCAAACAAAGAGGAATTCACTGTAACTACAATCAATAGAATTAATTACAATTACTATCGACTCCAAAACAAAGAAGAATTCATTGCAACTATTCTCATTTCAATTTCAAGAAAGAAGGAATTGATTGCAATCTCAACTACTATACAACCCCAAATAAGAAGAAGTTGATTGCAAATACAATCATACAATTATTACAAAAAATGTTTCATGCAGTATTTGTGATGAACAATACAAAGGCATATGACAATACAAAGAATCATCATGTAAATCAAGAAATATGAAATAGCATCTACAAGATTCATTATATCAACCAATGAATATGCCAACAAATATCAACTTGAAACATGTAAACAAATCATAAAAGAGAACAAAGTCTAGCATACTATGCTCCCCCTTGATAAGTGTTCTATCTAAGATCAAGATAGAATAATATTCACAATAAATCCAAACAATCATACATTCAAGCAATTTTAAAGAAATCCAACAAAATAAGCTCCACAAACTATGAGAGATACACCAAAATTTTCAATCTCTCTCATAATTCTTTTAAAAATTGCTAGAATATCACAATACTCTATAAGCAAAAGTGTGTGTGTGTGAATTTTGCTTCAAGTATATATAAAAGGAGTGATTGTGATATCAACATGTAAACCATTTCAACACCTATCCATCTAAAGTTTTTCCAATCAAGGTCATACCGATTATCATCCGGATTTTTGCTTTAAAGAGAATAGATTTCAACATATGAGCGTGTGTGTGCATGTGGCTCGTCATCCCATTTCTATTTTTCAACCCGAGCAATCACAATTTTCAACTATACTCCATTTTAAGCCTTCCTCCATTTCTTTTTAGGCTTTGAATCAAAGATTTTTTTTTATTAATTCTATTTCAACACTTCTTTGATTTTGCATACATAAATATAAATTCTTCATGACGGCTTTCACTCATCACAATGGTGTAGCCCTTTCCTACATTGGGCGGCTTCACAACCAATGTGTGTAGCCCTTTCCATGAAGGTGATTGTTGAGTTCTATGTAGTTGCCAAAGCAAAATGGATACTAACCATATGTCATCTATCATGTACTAAGCAATAAACTTTTAGATGCATCCATAATCTACACATTTTCAAACTCAACTACTCAAACTTAAACATATAAGAGAAGCAAAGTGCAATTTTTGAAAATCAAGTTTGTATGGCTCATAAGCACATGATTTAAGATCAATAAGTAAAGACTTATTCAAGATCATTACTTCTCTAATGAGTAGCTTTCAAAGAATATGAAACTCATATTTTCAAAACGTATGCCACTCATCATTCTAGTAAGCATTTCAAGCATCATTAGTAAGATCATTGTGAACACATCATTAAAAGATCTTTAGAGAGCAAATGTCAACAAGGACCATATGAATGCTATACTATTTCTCTAATATGACATGCTATATGATGCAATACAAACATAGAAATGACTTTCTCCAAAAGTCTTAACAAGATAATTACCAAATAGATTTCATAAGAGCAACTTCTCAAAAGTGAATTAATGGATTTTGACTATCAAAACAAAGTTAAGTGAGATAGCTAAGTTCGTGTCTAGACGTGGAGTATTCCAAGCTAGCTAGCTAGAATTGTCGACACACTTGACACTTAGCCTTAAAGCTAACTCACATGTGCTACTTACACTAGAGATAAGAGCACTCAACCTTGAACCATTTGTTCTTGGGTGAATCTTTCACAAAAATCATGATCATTTCTCATGGTAAAAATATATCTAGAAGATAAATCATCAACTATCTTCTCTATAAAGATATTACTCATGTCCAACATATCATTATTGCCATCAACAAAGATAGTATCAAGACTATACATATGATCATGTGAAACACTCATTTTCACCCAAATCTTCTCAAATATTTTCTTCACACGATTATCATTATCACACACAAAATTCAAAGTGTTATCATGCAAGAAGCATTCATAGAAGATTTTCACATCTCATTAGCATGCATCACATTCCCTAGTTTGTATCGTCTAATATACTCACGGTAGTATAGCAAAAATAGCAAACCGGAATAAATTTCGAGATGTTAATATTTAGGTGAGAGTGTACCAAGGGTAAAGACTCTTTAATTTCCTTGATTTTGCACTTGACCTTGGAAGACATGGCCTTTGAAATCCTCTTGTTCCTTAGTGACTTGCCTTTAGTTGTAAGAGACTCCACTTGCTCATCTACAATGCTTAAGTCCCTTGAATCTCCATGAAGATTACCAAAACTCTTTGGCCTTCATGATTGCCAACTCCTCTTCCTTGCCTTTGATCATTACCTTCAAGAAATAAAAACAAATTATTAGCAAAATCATTTGTTAATCTATCTAACATATGAGCCTCTTCAACCATCTTCTTTTCTAGACATTTGATCACTTCATTCTTCACTTCAACTTACTTTAACACTTAATCTCTTTCCTTGTAAAGAGTTTGAACTCTTTCCATCAAGTAGAAGTTGGTGGTCTTTGACATGCAATTCTCTTCATTGAGTCACAAAGACAAGTAATCATGTCTAGATCGATCATCATCCGGAAAAAGCTTCTTCATCTTTGCTTTTGTCACTAACTTTCCTTTCAAACTTATCAACAAAACTGTTAGTAGACAAATGAAATATAAAACAAGAAGAACCATTTTCACAACCAACGAAGGAAGACAACAAAAAATAAACAATTGTAGACTAGAGGTTGATATCAATGATTAGTAAGTAACCTTGTAGATCCCGAATCACACTAACTACTTTAAGTGACCCGCTCTGATACCAGTTGAAAATAATATGAACAAGGTTATAATAAACAACTTAGAGGGGGTGAATAGGTTGTCTCTCACTTTTGACAAATCTTTCGAGACTAGTGACAAAACCTTGATAAGCATACAAATTAACATTTAACATGATTGTTATGAGAAAACAATATATTCATGTATACTCAAATCTCCACTCTTAGTCTATAAAACATACAACAAGAATCAATGTATCTTATGAACAAATTTATTCAATGTAGACAAAATTCCATAAGTAGTACTTAGAGTATCACAATGTGATACTTTACAACTTGAATGGAATATCACAAGATACAAAGTTATCTAACATACACAAACAATATTGTGTAAGGAAGTCAACTTACATATAAAGTTCTATCCACGTTATTCCAATAACAATTACCAATATAAGAGAGATAGGGATATAGAAAAATTGACACAAGATATAACGTGGTAAATCTCCAAAGAGGAAACATCCACGGGTTAGCAACCACCGGCAAACAAAATCCACTAGTAGATAAGAAAAGTACAATCTCTCAAGTGACCCCTTCACTAAGAAACTACCCTCATATCCTACTCATGAAGAAGTCGCCCTCATGCTCAACAATCCGAGACCTCACACCTCTTGTTAAGACTTCCTTTCTCACCCTTTAGGATCCTTATGACCCTAGGCTAGACTTCTTGCTCAACTATCTGAGTCATCCAGACTCTAGTCAAGACTTCCTTGCTCACCCTTCTGGATCCTCACTTAGGCAAGACTTCCTTGCTTGACAATCTAAGGTCTCCCACCTCTTGCCAAGACTTCCTTGCTCAACAACAAAGGTCTCACACCTATTGTCAAGACTTCCTTCTCACAAGGCATCTAGGTGATCATGAATGCAAAAAACAAACAAGCACACAACATAGAATAAGATGATCAACAATTTCTATGGAAACTAGAATTAATCAATGAGCACACACAGTATATTTTCTAGTTTATAATCCAAAAATGACACCACACAAGATGATGCATGAGCATATGAAATGTATGGATTAGGTACACTCCATAAAGATCTAGGCATAAACAATAAAGTTCATAAAACAAGATTGTCTAGATCTTATGCATGAATAAAAATCTAGAGCATGCCAAATTTCCAAACACACACTTTAAACCTAGATTTTATTCATGTTACTAAAGCTTGAAATAAACATTTTCATGAAGTACATATTCAAGACTTTAGTACTAAGACAAAAATGCTAGAAACACAAGATATGATCAATCAAATCTCTAGCAATCATTTAGAGCATATATTCATAAAATATTCAATTAAACTCTAATAGACTCTAAATATAAAATCAAATGTGCTAATCCTAGATCTATTCAAAAAATGAGTTCTAGCATATGATGAGACTATTTATCATGAAAATAAAGTCAATCAAAGCACAAATAGTCCTAGATAAAATGCTATCACAATACAACTCACAATCATGTGAAAACATAGGTTTGATTGAAACCTAACTCAAAATCATGTATCTAATTAAACACAACTTTCATTTAATTGAAGATCTATCACTCATCAACATATGTTCAAGTCAAATACACACAAGTAGGAAGAATACCCAAGGTATTTGAACATTAGAATCAAGGAAATCAAAAGATAAACTAATACCTTGTCAATTTTGAGTACAGTCACAAAAATGGTGCGATCCACTAGAAACCTTGAACAAATGACTTCAAGGTTGCTTGGAGATGATAAAGGACTTCAATACAAAACTTCTCCAACTTGAATCACTCAAATCAGATAAGAGATGAGAGAGATATGGTGATTCAAAGTTGAGAAAAAAAAACCTGGAAATTTTCTGCTCTACATATTCTTCTTCCTTAGATTCAAATGAGAGAGAGAAGAGATACATAAAGGAGAGGGAACAAAAGAGCATGAAAGGACCAAACTACCCCCCCTTTGAGAATGCTTCCCTGAGATGGCTCGGGGACATCTCGGGGAAGCAAGGAGTTGTGGCCGAGATGGCCACGCGCCATCTCGGGCTTGCACCATTTGATGGCCTTTGGCCATGGTGCACCTCCCTTGCACTCCTCTCGCGTTCTTTGGCCTCTGAACTCAGAATTTGAACCCGTTTGCTGGTTACAAACCATAACTCTCTCATAGACATGGACATATAAGATACTAAACCCAGAAAAAAAAGAATTCGACTCTATATACAGAGACGAAGACAATGTATGCAATATGACTAGAAAGTATCATAACTTTTGACTAGGAACTTGAAATCAATAGTATGAGTAACCAAAATGACCGGAACTGAATCAAGAATGTTTTAAGACTGAAATTAAGTTCAATATCCATGTTATACAAACATATAAACAAACAAACACATTGCACACAAGAATGCAAACTACATAGAGATAGTCTCCAATCATGCATTTTCCAAAACATGTTACTTTCATACCAAATGCATGAGCATTCAACTTCAAGTGTATGAATGTGTTATAAATGGTGCACAATAATGTAGTGACACATATGTATGATTTGTGTGTGTGTGCCTAAGCCTTGAAAGAGAAAAGAAAGGTCTTAATATACCTTTGTAGAATCATGAAGCACTTTTCCCTTTGAAGACTTGAACTTGCTTGAATAGTTGTCATTTCTTCTTTGATGCTTGAATCATCATGAATCCTAGACAACTAAACAATACAAAGTAAATGTTGTTTTGATATAGAATAATGCCAACAAAACTCACAAACCTAACAAAAATACATCGTCAATGATTGTTTCCCTATGATTCCACATTTCTCTCATATGATTTATAGAAATATTCTCAATTTATATCCTTTTGTATCTCTGTTGAGATTACTTCCATTTTATTGGCTTTAGTCATTTCATAGACTTGTAAGATTTATAGAATTTCTCTCAATTTCTATATCCATGTATCTCTGTTGAGATTTCTTCCATTTTAAATGATTCGGTTATTTCATAGACTTGTATCTCTTTAGGTATATCAAACTCTTAAAGAGTTGATTTAGAGAAAGTCTATTTATTTATAACTCGAGTTTTATTTACTCTTGGGATCCCAATTACAATACCTTTCATAAAGGTTCACAAGCTTATGATATGCATCAGATGCTTTATTTGTTGTATTTTGCTTTGATTGTTCTATAGGAACAATTACCCGTAGGGATTTATGAGATAACAACTTATAAAATCTTGTTAACCTTTGATATAGCAGATACCAGATTAATGATCATCTGATGATCAATTTCTTTTGTATTTGAGATATACAAAGATTGAAATGAGACACACATATATATAGAGAACTGAACTGGTATCTTTATTTTGTATATAAGTAACTTTTCATTTAATTTTCTTTCCTAGAGAGACTTTCCCACTTAGAAATTAATCAATATGATAATATGCAGATTGTGCATAAAAATATAAACTATCAAAAGTTTAATTATCTAATAGAAGATTAATCAAAATCAACATTAATCTCATAATGATATAGAAGCCTTATATTAGATCATGCCAGAAATGTAATAAGGAGTTATACAACACAATCAAATATCATAAAAGTGAGCAAGTCTCTATATAGAAGTCAGCAATTGTATCGAAATAATAAAGTTCTTACGATTACCTTGAGACGTTTGATAAGTGATTTCCTTGATCCATTTTATTTTTGAGTATATCTAAAAACTAGATGTTGAACATCAATCCCAACTGTTTTGCAATATTCATCAAATATCTAGTAAATTCAATCAAGTTAATATACCAGAAAAAACTAATAATCAGTGCAAGTAATATGGATGTTTGATAATAAACAAATATGTTATCATCTCGTAGATGCATCAATTAGAACCATATAATAATGAAAGGGATCATTTGGTATATGAATATGTCCATATAAATCCCCTTAAATTATTTGAAAGCATGATGATGATTCAAAACCAACTTTTAGAATAAGATGGTTTTACTGCTAGTTTCCCTTATTAACATGCAGTACATAAGTTTTTATTGGATAAAGAATTTTTTGGTTCTTTAATAGATATCCATGAGAAGTTTCAATAATTCTACGCATCATTGTAGATTCTGGGTGACTGATACGGTCACGCCAAAGTAAAAATATTTTTGGATCTGGAATCTTTTGATTTATAACTGCATAAACATTTACACTTTTTACAATAGTGTAATATGATCCATATGATAAATCATGCAGCTTTTCTATAATGAATTTCTGGCATGAATCAAGAGAAGTAATGCACATATATTAAACATTCTCATTACTCATAGTTTCAATATGATATATGTTTCTCCATATATCTTTGCAACTAAGAAGAGTCATTTATATTTTGTTTGAATGATATGCAGTATCATCGATACACAATTTAATACGATTTGGTAATAAGATTGTGGCTCTTCTAGAGCTTTTGATCAGATCCGTTGGATCTGATCCTGTATTAACTTTATAAATCTCTGAACTAAGCATATTTCTTTCTACTTGAATAATATCAAGTATTATTGATACATAATTTAGTATTGTTTGATAACAATATTCTCACTCTTCCAGATCGTTCAATCAGATCAGTTGGACCTGATATAGTATTAACATTTGTTCAGAGCAAAGTCAAATTCATAAAATATATCTAACTCCGCAGAACTGTATGAGTTGTTGCACTCTCAGCAAGACATATATTTCTCTTCTAGGAATTTTTTGGACATTGGACCTAATACAGTATTAACATTTGCTCAGAGTAAAGTTAAATTCATAAAATATATCTGACTCCGCGGAACTGTATAAGTCATTGAACTCTTGGCAAGACATAAATTTCCCTTTTGAGAATTTCATGGACATTATGTGTAATGTCATTTTATATCTCATCTGAAATGATAATAATATCTCCCTTTTTTTAATAGGTTTATTTTGTAAACTCTTTTCTCTTGTCATTTATAAACATCCACTCCTAGGGTATGTTTTGATATCTTATGAATATAAATATTCCAAATTTACTCTCATGATATTGCTCCTTCAGGAGCAAGTATAAAATGGAAAAAATAACCTTTACAATCTCATTATACGTTATATTAGGATCTTAAATCCTTTTATGATACTTACGGCATCCTACTTGATGTGTAGATTTTTTTTCTCAAATTAATGATATGTTAGGATCATAAATCTCTTTTTTGGTACTCACAACATCCTTTTGGATGTGTATGAAGTAGATAAAATATTATTTCATATTTCATTTATTCGTTATGATCTTAAATCTCTTTTTTGATACTCACAGCATCCTGTTAGATGTATATGAAATGGATAAAATATTATTTCCAATTTCATTATTTGTTAGGATCTTACTCTCACCATCCCGCTGAGATGTGTAAATCATTTTGCACAAATGACTGACATATCACTTAATATGTATAAGATAACCTCAAATTCTGAACGAGTTTGAAAACTCATGTTCCAAATAATGAAGTACGACATTCATGTATATAACACTAGATCCAGAACTCTAGATTCTAGACGGTTTTCAAAACCGTACCAATTTAAATATCATAAATCCAAAAACTTTAAGTTCTGGTTAGTTGGTCTAGCAGGTCTCATATATTGCGTATAAATAATACGAATAATTAAAGAACATAATAATTAAACAATTTATTTGGACACATGGCATAAGCCAAGCCTCAGACACAGCCAAAGCCAGTTTCATATATTGCATAAAAATAAATACTGAATATTTAAACAATTTATTTGAACATCTAGCACGTAATCATGCTAGAGATCTGGATCTTCCATCGCACCTGAAAACAGAGTTAATAAAGCTTGAATAAGTCAAAACAGTACATACAAGTGGAATTAGCTGAAACTGATGGCACAATTACGTCCAGAATGTTCAAAAAAGCTAGAAATAGATCCGACTTGGTTGAAAATGGATGAAAATTGCACTGAATTGGATAAAAACACTTTTAGACTGAGTTGATTCAAGAATATTCCGTTAAGCTAACGGAATATTCTCTGACAGTTACATAATATGCTCTCGTTGAAACAGAATATTCCCTAACTAGCGGTGTGGCATATTGTAGATGTGGCGTGATTGGGCGTTGACTTGGTACTACTGTTGTATAGCATCGTCTTCTTCCTTAGAAAAATCTATAGAAAATTTTCTGAAATATTTTTCTAAGTTTGACCAATCTTTGATTAGAGCTAGAGAGTTCGTTAAAGCTCCGTTTGAGAAGCGATCAGTGGTGTCAGAATCGTATTTCTGAGAGAAACACAACGGTATCCTCCGAAAGTGATTTGAACACTTTGAAATTTCTAGACTCGGTCCAAAACAAAGCTAAAATAGTTAAGAACTTTCTATGGAACAAAATTACTACTTGCAAAGCCTAGTCTATACTCATGTTGATAACGTATTGTAAATAATTAAGTAAATAACAAATAAAGAGAAACAAAGGCGAGAGTTAAGAGCAGCGAGAGAATATATTATCTTCTGCATTGATTTCAAGAGTTTTCAAAAACTGATCAACCAATTTTACAATTGAAATATATATATATATATATATATATAGCCAAAGATTAGAGGGACAGTTGTTATAGTATTCCACCTAATTAACTTGAGCATGAAGCAAAAGCAAACCAAAATTCTATTGTGCAATGAAATGAAGTCAAGAGAGAGTTGTTAGGCGGTGATACAAGTAGGGATCACAAAGTCAAGTGGTGGGGATCCACTTTATTTATAACACCGTTCATATAATTATATGCACTAAAAATGTTAAGAGCATCTCTAATACTATACTAAATTAGTATGTCAATATTAAAATTTAGTATAAAGTGTAAAAATCTTTTTTCAATGCAGTGTTAAATACTGTACCAAATTTGACATATGCTATATTGTGTGTCAAATTTGGCACATATATAGCACATACCAAATTTGGCACATCAATAAATACTCATTTTTTAATTACAAAAATATCATTATATATTTTTTAAAATATTCAAATTAATTTAAATTTTATGTACATTAATAATATTTCAATCAAAATCTATTTCATCCGATTATTCTTCAACAATTTATTAAATACGTTAATAGTAAGCATTGACTTTTATCATTTTAATTAATAAAATAAAAAAATAGCATGTTAAATGCAACTGTGCATTAATGCACAATACTAAATTGTTGTGTCGAATATAGCATTTTACACTTTTTGATGCCAAATTTGACATTGACAATAACACATGCGTTGGAGATGGTCTAAAAATGGTTTCTTAAATTATATGTACATCTTGGAGTGTATTCTTTGATGAATTTTAAAAAAAAAAATTGAACAAAATCTTATAAAGAATGATACATGTTAAATTGTTTCTTTAAATTAATTTGGTTACAAAGCATATTACCTCCTAGAACAAGTGGTTAAGCACATCCCTTCCACGTTGGTAGTCAGAGGTTTCAATCCCACCATATATATTTTAGAAGCATGTGTGAAAATCTTTCTTTCGGTTTGTGAGAGTAGATACATGGGGTACACATGTATTATCTGATCTTGGCAAGTCTCGGTAGTCTAGTTGTAATACATTTTTAAAAAATACTAATATGGTTATAAAATTAAAATTACTTATTGTTAAACAGATTTATTTAAAAACAAACAAACAAACAATATGACAGTATATTCAGATGTTTGAAAATAATTTTTTTATTCAAGTTTAGATTTCAATCTCAGTTCGGTCTTCAATTAAATTCAGGATTGTACTGTCGTCAGGAAGGAAAACGACCACTTGGTGCTCAACGCTTCCCCATATCTAAAAACTACAAAAATGGGTGGACACAGCTTTAAAATTCAAAATAAATGAAAATTAACCGAAAACACGTGTTTGAGTCAAATCATCCTGCTGAGACAAGTAAATATGATTTAAAAAATGAAAATCGAGATTAAGCAAATCATGAATGGTTTTACCTTACTCCGAACCGAATAAAATTATTAAATATTGATATATAAATATTATAAAACTAAATATAAATAAATGTAAAGTTTATTTTAACAATTGTGAACGGAGCATCCAGGTAATCGCTAGATCATCGAGGCATCTCTGAGAGGCTCATACGCCTGAAAAAGCTTTCTAAAATTAGTCACCACACATTCCAAATCTCGATGACCAACACACCAAGTACCCCGCATTTCATTTCTAGCCCCCCACGTTGAAGCTTCCAAGTGGAAGAATTTTGTGTTTCGTTCCCCACTTTTTCAGCCACTAAACCCTTGATCTTTGCTTCCAGTAACAAGACATCAAGCGTATTCTCGATCTCCTTAACCATATCTCAATTACCATTATGTAATCCTACACAACTCTTTTTGTTGTTCAGCTTGGTTTTTCAAGTTCCAACTCGCTAGTTGTACATGGCTGAATGGCCATGACAGTATTCCCCATTGCACTGTAAGGAAACAATAGTTAGAGTGATTTTGTGAATCCATGTTTTCTGAAACTTGAATCTTTGTAATTATTGTTTTATTCTCATTACTTGACTTTAGGCTGTAATATTGAGATTTTCAACTCACAAAGTTAACTTAAACATGTATATATACTCATACAATATACGTAATAAAGTGTGCTCTAATTTCACCAAAATTAGTCTACAAAGTCTGTATGTTATCAGAGCATTACTTGCTCTAAGAAAGCACCGACCAATCCCAAAACCATCTGTTTTTTCTTCTCTAACCTTTACCCTTTTCTCTTTACTTGTCAACCATGGTTAAGGAATTTTCATCTTCTCGGACCTAGGTGGTTCTCACAACTGGAAACACAGTCCCCTTACAGCCCAACACTCTTATTTCCATTAATTATGTCACTCAAACGCCCTTATAACTCTCCAAAGGGAACTATGCTTTCTAGAGAGCTCAATTCACCAATCTACTCTATGGTTATGATCTGCTTGGATTTCTTGATGGTAAGTTACCCTGCCCACCTGAAACTGTTACAGATCGCGGTGCCTCAATGTCTGTCTCCAATCTTGATTGCAAATTATGGAAACTCCAAGACCGATTTATTCTACATGCCATTCTTACCTCTATAACTGGCACTGTTGCCCCTTTTGTTGCATCTTCAAAACAGCATCTGAGGCATGGCTAAAACTGAAGAAAACATATGCCAACAAATCTCGCATCTGAATGCTTGATCTATGAGAAACGTTGGTGAAAACTAACAAAGATTCTCAATCTGTTGGTGACTGTATGCAGATTATCAAAGGTTTCGTTGATGATCTTGCTCTTATAGGCCACCCTTTCATTGATGATGAGTTGATTGTTCACGTTCTCAATGGACTCGGTCCTGATTTTAAAGAGATAGGTATCGTTGTTCGTGCTCGGGACTTACCAATATCATTCTAAGAATTGCACAATAAACTTCTAGATCATGAAACTTCTATGAAGCGTGAATAATCCAAGATAGTCACAACTCCCATCATTGCTTAATTCACTCACAAGCCTACAAATAATAAGGGGAAGCAAAGAATATCAATGGAAACTTTGGTAGCAATACCTACATCAAAGGACAAAATTCCAACTATGGCACCAGAAGTTTTCAGGGCAATCAACACAATCAAAGCAATCGGAATTCTCAAAGCAGCCAAAGCTGTCCTCAACAAGGCAATCCAAATATACAGCTACAGTTTTGGCATCCAAATCATGGACACAATGCTCAAAAACCTGTATGCCAACTGTGTGACAAATATGGGCACAGTGCTAAGATTTCTCACTTATGTCCACAACCTTTCTTCACTCCTCAAGCCAATTTCAGGGCAGTTGAACATAATGGCAATAATGGCAACTGGGTGGTAGATTCAGGTGCTTCTCATCACATCACCTCCAACCTCTAGAATCTATCAATGCATTAAGAATATGGTGGTAACAATGATATAGTCATCGGTAATGGTAAAGGGATTCCTATTACCCACACCGGATCTGTCAAACTTAATTCACCTACTGTAACATTTCAACTTGATATTGTTTTGTGTGCGCCCTTGATTAAGAAATATTTGTTGTCTGTCTCTCAATTTTGTAATCAAAATAAAACCTCAATTGAATTTTTTCATGGTTTCTTTATTTTGAAAGATCTAAGCACGGGGGCATCCTTGGTCTGAGGCCTGAATGAAAGGGACATTTATGAGTGGACGATGCCAGCTTCAACTACAACCAGCAAACCTTCCGCTCTTCTATCAACCAAAGCCACCTTGGAATATTGGCATCATTGTCTTGGTCACCCGTCTATTCCTATCCTTCAAAAAAATTATATCTAATCAGTCTCTCCCTATGTCTAGCACCATTTCTTCTTATTGTAATTCTTGTCTCAATAATGAAAGTCACCGACTTCCATTTGGTTTTTCATCCATGTCTTGCACCAAACCCTTAGAATTGATTTATATCGATGTTTAGGGTCCTTCTTCCATAAATTCATTTGATATTTTTCATTACTATATGATTTTTGTTGATTATGTTACAAAACATATTTGGTTATATCCTTTAAAGCAAAAATCTGAAGTCACTAAATTTTTTTTGAGCAATTTAAGGCTATTTTTGAATTTTTTTTCAAAACTTCAATCATTACAATTTATTCAGATGATGGTGGTGAATATCTAGGTCTTCTTCCTATGCTTTTAAAATTTGGTATTCAACGCCTCAATTCACCTCCTCACACACCTCAACTCGTTGGAACAGCTGAACACCAACATCGACATATTATCGAAATTGGCCTCACTTTGCTCCACCAAGTGTCTCTACCACTCAGATATTGGTCAGTGGCATTCAAAGCGGTTGTTTATTTGATAAATCGAATCTAACACCTATTTAAAACTTCCAATCTCCTTTTGAAAATTATTCCACATTGTCCCAAATTATCGTAAATTACGTATATTTGGGTGTTTGTGTTATCCATGGTCACACCTCTACAATTCTAATAAAATTGAATCACGATCTCGCCCTTGTGTCTTCGTTGGATACTCCATTTAGCACAATGTATATCATTGTCTTGATCCCATATCTTAAAAGATTTGTGTTTATCGTCATGTGGTATTTATTGAGACTGAATTTCCATTTAAAAATTATAGCTTGTTTGATGCCAAGATCACAGAAGGTACCATAAATAAATGGATCCTTCTTGATCACCCTACTCATTTCCCAATTCCATTAGTCAACTCTTCCTCCAATATCTCACCACATTCACCAACACACAACACCATAGAATCTTCCTCAAATAATCATCATTATTCATCTAATTTATTGGCTCACTCGGATTCACCAACCACATCTCGAAACAATGATGCCAACAAGCAATGATCATCACAGGTACAAGGTCCTACTCTCTCTCAAATCAATGATACACACTCTGCACCTTCATTACTTCAACCACTAGTCATGGTCATCATATGATCACTAGGTCTAAAATTAATATTTTCAAACCAAAAACCCTGTATGTTGCCACTAACCCTTCGACACCTGATTCAACAGAACCTACAAATGCCTCTTAAGCTCAAAAACTTCAACATTGGAGCAAAGCGATGTGTGAAGAATTTGATGCCCTAATGCACAACTCTACCTAGCAACTTGTCCCTACCAAACCCTCACAAAATGTTGTTGGTCATAAGTGGATTTTTCAAATTAAACAAAATCCAGATGGGTCTATAAATAGATATAAAGTTCATCTTGTTGTAAAGTGTTTTCACCAAAGACTCGGTGTTGACTTCACTAATACTTTCAGTCTCGTTGTAAAGCCAACCACTCTTTGAATTGTTTTGACAATAACTGTTACAAATGGTTGGCCCTTGCGACAATTGGATGTCAACAACACCTTTTTACAAGGTACATTGACTGATGATGTCTTTATGCAACAGCAGCACAGATTTGTTAACTCTCAGTTTGCATCTCATGTGTGCAAATTGAAGAAAGCTATATATGGACTCTGTCAAGTACCAAGAGCTTGGTACCATGAGCTCGACTGTTTCTTGCTATCACTTGGTTTTACAAACTCACACTCTGATACATCTCTTTTTATTCATTATCACAACAATTTCACACTTTTTTTACTTGTTTATGTTGATGATATAATAATTACAGGGAACTCAAACTCAAAAGTTTAACAGTTGATAGATACTCTTGCTCAACGATTCTCTATCAAAGACCTTGGCACTTTGAACTACTTCCTTGGTGTTGAGGCAGTACCAATAACATCTGGTTTATCTCTCTCGCAACACAAGTACATTCAAAACTTGTTGGAGAAAACAAACATGCTAGTTGCTAAAGAGGTATCAAGTTCTCTCTCCTCCACTGAATCACTCACTCTACTCAACGGCACTCATTCTCCTGATGCAACAAAATACCACCAAATAACTAGAGCATTATAGTATTTATCTCCCACCCAGCCTGACATCTCATTCGAGGTTAATAAATTGTCTCAATTTCTGCACCGCCCCTCAAGTAATCATTGGTCTACAGTCAAACGAGTTCTTCGGTATTTAAAGGGAACAATATAACAATGTCTCTACATTCGTAAAAACTCTCATTTACAAATTCATACTTTTTTAGATGCCGAATGGACAGGAAACTCCGATGATCGAATATCCACCTCTGCTTATGTGGTTTTTCTCGGTGCAAATCAGATCAGTTTGAGCTCAAAAAAACAAAAAATAGTAGCATGGTCCTCTACGGAGGCTGAATATCGTGTTGTTGCTTCCACCGTTGCAGAGGTTATTTGGATTTATAACTTGCTTTGTGAACTTTCTGTCTCCTCTGTTCCCACTCCAACGATTTACCGTTATAACTTTGGGGAAACCTATCTATGTGCTAACCCCGTATTTCACTCTCGGATGAAGCATATCGCCATTGATTTTCATTTTGTTTGTGATCAAGTGTCCAAGAATCAGCTTCGTGTCTCTCATATCCACGCATCCGACAAGCTTGTTGATTCTCGCATGAAACACCTGTCTCGTTAACAATTTCAGAAGCATCGATCCAAGATGGAAGCTCAATCTTACTGGGGCATGTAAGGAAACAATAGTTTGAGTGATTTTGTCTACCCATGTTTTTAGAAACTTGAATCTTTGTAATTATTTTTTTATTCTCATTACTTGATTTTAGGTTGTAATATTGAGATTTGCAACTCACAAAGTTAACTCAAGCTTGTATATATACTCATACAATATACGTAATAAAGTGTGCTCTAATTTCACCAAAATCAGTCTACAAAGTCTTTATGCACTTCTACTTGAAGGGATCCAGGGGATGATGCACCAAATCAAGACACTCCTCTTTGTCTGCCCAATAATTTTCAAAATGGAAGCTCCTACCTCGCCTAGCCTTGTTTCCTTCCTCACCATCAAAACCTTCACCAAAATTGGCGTGTGATCAAAATTCCAGTAATCCAGATGTTTAACACTCGAGTTCAGAAATAACCCATGCCACCTCTATCCAATTGTTCCTAAACCATAGTTGCACCATTTATTTTATTACACCAGGTATAAGCCGGACCTAAGAAACCCATATCTTCCAACCCACATGAATCCAATGCACAACAGACTCGACCGCCAATTTCCTTGCCAAACCCAACTTTATTCTTACCGACTCCATCATTCTTTCACACAAAGAAACACAACTAAAGGGCATACCTCCCACACCAACCGTTGCGCTCTATGACTAACGAGTTCATGAGCATTTCAAGCTAAGAGTTTCATTACGTCCGATCAGCCGGATTATCCCTAACCACCGATATCTGTATCTGAGTCCACATTATTTTCTCCAAATCCCGCTCGTCCGTGTCATACTCAACCATACCAGTCTACACAGCGAGATAACGCTTTCTGTAAATTTCTTTACCGCTCTTAACGAACTAAACCTAACTCAACTCAGTCACCGCCAAACTTAAATCGTTTCCCACCGTAACCTCGTCATGCACACATTGCTTCCACCACCCACCATTGCTCTCATTCTTCGATTCTAAACCAGACTCTTTGAAATCCCTAGAAATTAAATCCACCCCAATTTGACTTGTTCGATTTGTTTGATCCGCCCAGACCCTGTTGAAAATTTTGTGATGAACACATATATTTTGAGAGTATTATTTGTGTATGATTGATTCCATGAAAATAGAATATCAAATTATATTCGAATTATCCTCTGTGAGAGCTTCGAAATGGTATACTCAAACTCATAAAATAAATAATGTGTGAATGAGAAATTGAGTCTACAAGTAAGCCCATTGTGTAGGGAAAAACGTGAATCCCACATTGGTTGGGGAAAAATAATTATATGTGGTATATAGATGGTCGTGTGATGTAGCTTATCAACATATGTATAGGCATGTTCTGCATACAGGAATACTGAACCGATTGGACTGTGAGAGTACAATCGACTTTTTGTTACTATTTAAATTTCATTTTTTCCTAAATCAGCATTTCACTGATTAGGAAAGAATTAATTTTATTTTATTTTTTTCATAAGTCGGATGGTTTAAATGATAAGGAAAATTTGATTAACGAAATAGTTAATTTCCGTTTTGGGTTATGGAAATTAATTAGAATAAGGAAAGAGTTGATTTCCTTTTTGGATTCTGATAATTACTTGATCACCAAGTAATCAGAATCAATGTTTAATTAGGAATATATCTTTTGGAAGATTATTCCTTAATTATTTTCCTTTATCATTTCAACCGAAGTAATTAAGTATTTCCTATAACAATCATACTGATTAGGTTTTCCATTTAAATCCTAGTATTTTCCTTATAATTCACTTATTTCTGGAAATCACGAAATACAGAGCTAGTAAACTGTTTTCTTTCCGGTTCTTCTGTTCTTTGTATCTTGTTAAGTTCGAACATAATTTGAGTTCGAACATAATTTGAGTTCGCTGAAAGCGGTTTGTGCTTCACACTGTCACTGTTAGCCGATGAAATTGTCTTAAAGACACCGTATGAAACACAGGACTCGATTCCCCTAACGCATTGTTCTTGTTTATTATTTATGTCTCTTGCAGATTCAAACCAGATTGCTTTTTAGCAATACAAACAACAATATTAAGACAATTTCCTTACTTAATCTTCTTTTTCCTCACATTTTATTTACCTTTAAAACTTGTGGGTATGGTTTCTGTTTCCCTACGGATTGCGATAGACTTGTTTCTTAAACATCACGGTTTTGGGCAAAAAAAATATTAATTTGTGGAAATTTGGTCAGTTTCAAGACATTAATTTCAAACTAATTATCTGATTTAAATTTTGGTAAATCAGGTATGTAATACCAGACACTAATTGTGATTTCAACTGTGAAATCTGGAATCAATTATTGATTCACTGGTTTGATATCTGATAATTGATATCGTTGCTATTTTGTGAGATTTGTGAATCTAAAAATAATCGCGTTTTATTTTAGAGATTATAGAGAATTCTTGGTGATTTATATATATATATATATATATATATATATATATATATATATATATATATATACTTTTTGTGATCTTTTACACACACAAGTCATCATATTAAATAGTTTATATATTTATCGTGTATATGCATTTATAATATTCTTATATATTATTTACATACTTGGTAAACAATCAGGCTATAGATGATCAAACAATTTGAAATTCCCTTTAATGTGTATGTCCAATAACCTAGAGGGGGTGAATAGGTTTTTAATCGAATCAATTACCAATTTTTTCGGTTAATCAATTTTAATGAAACTACCCCATATTATCAAGTATTTACATAAACACAATTTAGCAAAAACAAAAAAAAAATAAGAATTTGATTTACATGAGAAATCCTCCAACTTGACAAAACTCACGGGCAAATCCACTTAGCCACACATACGGTCCATAAAATACACTATTTGAATGAATGTGTACAACCTAGGTTGACCTCCCGTCACACCCTCCAGTTGCTAACTATTTCACTCTACCCAACGGGGCCTATAATATTGATCTTGGACCAACAGACTTGTGCACTAAACACTTAGTCACAAAACTTAACAACCATGAAGAGAATATGCAACCTATGTGAATATATGGAAATATTCTAGATGCAAAAATGCTAGGTTAACACATTTTAGCTTATCTAAAGATTTAAGGATAGCAATGAATGCAAAATCCTAGATATCAATTCTCTAAATGCAAATGCAAATAGATTTAGCTAGAAGGGCAAAATGGTCACAAATCCTAGCTATCACAAAACTCCAACCTCAACCAACAAACAACAACCCAAGCATGTTATAAATGCAATTAAACATAAAAGCATGCATTCAATCGACAATAAATGCTATTCCTAGGAAAACATGACATAAGAATCAAACTTGAAATATTAGGGCTTGTAGAAATTACCTAGTAAAATAAAGATGAAGTCTCATGCTTGGAAGATGCAAGAATGATGCTTAGATGATCATAAAATGATGTTGGGTTGAGTAAAGGTGAGTGTTTGGGAGTCTTTCTCTCTCTAGGAAGACATGGTCTCTCAAAAATGGCTTATTGGACTCATTCACACAGAAAAGAGAAGAAGAGAACGTCATCATTTTAAAATTAGGAAACAAAATCTTGTCAAAACCGTTGTGCATACCGCAGTCTAGGCAAGGGTCCAGACCGCAGTGTATGTAGCATGAAACAGTTAGGAAGGACCACTGCCAAGACCGCTTCAGAGGCATTTGCACCAACAACGGTCTACACCACGGTGAATGAAGCTGGTCAGAACTGGGGAACACCGTTGGGGGGACCACTGTGCATGCATGTGCACATATCGCAATGTGGACAACATGTAATGCTTGATTAACACCGATGTGAAGACCGTGGTGGCGGCATGTGCATTGCAAGCGTTCCGAAATGCGGCTAAGAGGAAAATCCTCTTATCTAGGCAAACTTAACATACAATCCAAGCAAGCTAGAGATAGAAAGAGATAAGGCATATAAAAGAGCAAATGGACTCTAATTCAAGATGATCAAAACATGTGTGAGAGTGAGTGCGTGCCTAAATCTCTTCAAAGGAGGTTAATCAAAGTGATATACCTTTTGAGCTTGAGCTTGGTCACAAACAAATACGGCCTAAACTACCCTTACATATATAACCCCAAATGTGGTTTGTCAATGAAATAAGTCAATCAACAACCGAAGAAATTACAATCTCCCCATTTGGCTATTTCGTGACAAAACCACCACTATGAAATTATCCTCTTAAAATAAAACCAACAAGAGGTTAACAAATAGTTTTTCTACAATACAATTAGATATCTAAAAACTAGATCTTCAAGCCTTCCATCTCTTATAGAATCAACATCCCCACAAAACAAGATAACTACACTTTCCAAGACAAGTATATTAGAGGTGATCAAGAGATAATGAAAGATAAAAAACATTTTTGCATAAAAGAAATCAATGCAAACAAGCATCATGCAATGCAATGCAAATGCTCCCCCTAAATGGGTTACTCCCCTTTAAAAAGTCAATCTCCCTTCATATGCAACTCTTAACTCCCCATGAACCATGCCACACTCAACTCCCCCTAAATCCACACTACTCCCCTATTTTGTCACAAGATAGACAAATGGGCATTCCCCAAAAGGATCACTTTAGCAAAGAGAGTTATTAGCATTAAACATAAGTGCATAATAATATACATCAACTTTATGCAACTTAATTAAGTGAGTGAGAAGAGCAAAAAGATTTGATTTAAAAGAAAATGTGTGATATTATTGCCTTGGATGGAAGACATGCTACATTAAATTTCAAAGAATGGTATTAGGCAAAGCAAATATCAAAAGAGTTTCCAAAAGAAGACAAACCAATTTGAACCCTTTTGTTAAAAATGAACGAGATATAGCATTGAAAATTTTAACACACAAATAAGCAACGTTTTCAATCCCTAATGACCAACCAAGACATGGATATAAAATCATTATTAATTTAATGGATATGAAATCCTTATAGATTGTTGTCTTGTTCAACCATTAAGAAGAGAGACAAGACTAAATTTGGATGAGACATCTTTATTTATAGAATGGACATGAGGTCCTTATTGAGTTTAGCCTTGTCAGAAGCTTTCACACACATAAACCATGCATAATATTTAAGCATGTCAACATCAAGTTCTCATAGCATGGTAATAAATTATAGGTCAATCAAATGTACTCCCCAATAAACTTTTCTAGTTCAAAACTGTATGTTTGAACATAAATGAAATATGGATTGTAAACAAGGCAAAGGCACACTTATTGAATAAGAAGCCACACACACACACACACACACACACACACACACACACACACACACACACATATATATATATATATATATATATATATATATATGTATAACCATGATTCTCAAGCAATTAATTAAAGTACATAAAGTTGATCTACACACACACACACACACACACATACATATATATATATATATATATATATATATATATATATATATGTATGTATAACCATGATTCTCAAGCAATTAATTAAAGTACATAAAGTTGATCAATTTTATGCTTAATTTCAACAATGCAAGGTTGCTCTCTTTGCTTGAGCTCCTCACATGGGGTCAATCACAAACTCATCAAGGCATGTGAAAAATCTCAATAGACCTACTAAGTGACTTGAACCTAGTTGAGTCTAAGGGCTTTATAAAGAGATCTGCTAGCTGATCATTTGTGCCTCCATGCTCAAGTGTTATGCATTTGTTTTCAACTAGCTCCTTAATGAAGAACAAAATTTTTTGAAATATTAATAGCACTCAAGTTATCACAATAAAGGTTAAGAGTACATTGATCAAAGCAATAATCCATAAGCATTTGCTTCATCAACATGAGTGGTGTGCAAGCACTCCATCGGCTATGTATTCTTCTTCAGTTATTGATAGGGAGATCGAATTTTACTTCTTGCAAAACCAGGACTCTAAGTTGTTTCTTAGAAAGAAGCAACCTCCTGAAGTACTTTTCTTATCATCACAATTACATGTCCAGTGTGTATCACTATAACCCACTAGACTAGCATTAGTACCAAAAGAGTATCATATCCCATAGTTGGAAGTCACATTCACATATCTAATGATTCTCTTCACATCAGAGAGATGGGACTCCTTAGGATCTGCTTGGTACCAAGCACAAACACCCACACTAAATGTTATATCAGGCATACTAGCTGTCAAGTAAAGCAAGCTATCAATCATGTCACGATATAGACTTTGATCCACACTTTTCCCACTAGCATCCTCACTAAGTTTTAAAATTGTGCTCATGGGTGTGTCATAATGTTTGGCATTCTCAAGGCCAAACTTCTTCACTAGGTTCTTGGCATACTTGGTTTGGGATATGAAGATCCCATCATACAATTGCTTGATTTGCAAACCTAGGAAATAAGTGAGCTCTCCAACAATACTCATCTCAAATTCATGAGACATAACATCAATAAATTGTTGAACTCTGACTTTGTTGGTGGAGCCAAAAACAATGTCATTAATATAGAATTGAGCTATGAAAAGCTTATCTTGGTTGCCCTTGATGAATAAGGTCTTGTCAACACTACCTATAGAGTAGTCATTGTCAACAAGATAAAGGTTGAGATGATCATACCAAGCTCTCAGTGCTTGTTTCAACCCATATAAGGCCTTATTGAGGCGATAGACATGATTGGAGGTGATATGGATCCACAAACCCTTTAGGTTGCTCAACTAACACTTCCTCATGCAATAAGCCATTGAAGAAGACACTCTTAACATCTATTTTATGCAATTTGAACTTATACACATGATATGGTCAAGAGAAGCCTAATAGACTCAAGACAGACAACAGGAAAGTTTCCTCAAAATCAATATCCTCGTTGACATCTCCAATGTTACTACTTTTATCATGGAGTCTCCTAACCTAAGGAGCTAGTTCATTAGAGTCCAAGGATGGATCTCTGTCAAGAGGTTTATCATCCTCTTCACTATGATTTGACTTCATATCACTAGAAGCCTCACCCATACTCCTTAAATGATAAGTCATGAGACACATCAACCTCCTCATCATGGTTACTAAACTTAGACCTAAAATCATCTATGAGAACATCAGATGATTCCATGACACTTCGACTCTTTAAATTGAAAACTCTGTGAGCCTTACTATTTAGGGCATAGCCAATGAAAACCCCCTCATCACTCTTAGCATCAAACTTGCCAAGTTGATCTCAGTCATTGAGAATGTAGCATTTGCTTCCAAATGAGTGGAAGTAACTAACATTTGGCTTCCTACCCTTCGATAATTCATAGGAGGTCTGCCTAGTGCCAGGCCTTAGAAACACTCTATTTCCTATAAAGCAAGTCGTATTCACGGTCTCGGCCCAAAGATTCATAGGCACATTGTTGCTAATCAACATCACATGGGCCATCTCTTGGAGGACCCTATTCTTCCTCTCTACAACCCCATTATGTTGAGGAGTTCGAGGAGTTGAAAACTCATGAGAAATGCCAACACTATTACAAAAATTCTCAAAACAAACATTTTCAAATTCCTTACCATGATCACTTCTAATTCTTTTAATGCTTTTAATGTGAGAACCCTTTTCATTTTGAATCTTAGTGCAAAGCATTTTGAATTTTTCAAAAGTTGTAAATTTTTCTTTAAGAAAATAAGTCCACGTAAATCTAGAGAAATCATCAACACAAACAAAAATGTATCTCTTACCACCGATACTCTCAATTTGCATGGGACCCATAAGGTACATATGAAGAAGCTCTAATGGCTCTTTGGTGTGAGATACTTACCTTTTTTATGCACACTCTTAGTTTTCTTCCCTTGCTGACAAGGTCCACAAACTCTCTCAATCCTCTTCCCAAACTTGGGAAGACCTCTCACAACATTCAACCTTGCAAGAACTTTCAAGTCTTTAAAATTCATGTGGCCAAGCCTTTGATACCACAATTCAACTTGGTCACAACTAGAGAAGTTGGAAGAGATATCACTGGAATCAAGACAATAACAATTGTCACTTGATCTCTTGCCTTTCAATAAGATTTTCCCATTTTCTTTTAGAATAAAGCAATCAACTTTACCAAACATAACCGGAAGTGTAAGATCCCAAAAATGGGTCAAACCGTTCTCAAGTGATTGGCCTCAATTGTTATAAATTTAGGCTCAATTTAATTTCTAAAAGACTTGAGGCCCAAAATGATAATATTAGTCAGGATTTTAATTATGTCTAGAGAAATGAGTTTGATTATGCCCAAATCAATTGGTATCCCCACTTATTCCTATTTTAAATGTTAAGGCCTAAGCCCGATTAAATTGTTAGTTGATAAGCCCTTAATTGAATTTAGTGTGATTCAAGAGGAGAGATAGACACGAGTGGAGGGAACCGGTGGAGAAAGAAAGAAGAAAAGAAGAGAGAAAGAAAGGAGAGAGTTGTGTTTGGAGTTGTAATGAGGTTCTGTCCAGACTTCTTCTAGGAACATTTTGGAAAACGATTTGTGGTCCGATCGAACTCAAATTTGGTCAGCATATTCTACTCTTTTAGTTCTTGAATCTGTATGGTGGAGATGTCAATTGAAGTTCTCTATCGTGAAATATATGGCTCTGAACAGACTGGACAGAAGCATGATATAAGCAATTGTTTGAGGAACTTGGTGCTAAGTTGTTCTTTGTCAATAATTTTTTAGATATGTTAGATTGATTTTATGAACCATTTATGAGAATAAACATGTATAAGATTGATTTGTATACATTCCATGGTTCATGGTCATTAGCATGATTTTAATTGGATTTTTCGGACCATTATAAAGATTTCTAGAGATCCCCTGTTTTTACTAGACTCCACAGATTTCGTAAAATTGTTTTGGGTTTGTTAATCATCGTTAAAAATCATGAGAATTTATATGAATGTAGAAATATATGTCTAGTATCATTCTGTAAAGTTTCATGAGATTTATGTGAGTATAAATATTGTTTTGAATTTTGGAATAGACATAGGTCAGTGTTTGAATTCTGCTGGATAGTTTATGGAACCATGAAAGATTGGTATTTTGTATGATCTAATGACTCCGTATTGATCTGAAAATTTTAATGTAGATTACCTTATATGTCTAGATTACATCTGCAGGGTTTCATGATTTACACATGAGTATAAATATTTATATAAATTTCGGAGTGGACTGTGGTTGGCTACTGGATAGATTTGGGATAAACAAGAATATAATTAATTTTTTGGACATGCTATCGATCCTAGATTGAATCAAAAATTGTATGGTAGTATTTTCAATATTTCTAGACTGTCCATGACAAATTTTGTAATATTTGGAGCTGTAGAAAATTTATTAAAAATAGGAGATCAGAGAATGGTCAGTTGTATTAGCTGGAAACTAGATTTCTAAGTTTAGTTCTATGTTGATTTACCTACTGTGGTGATAAGGTTATGACAGTAAATCAATTTGTAAATTGATAGGTTTGAGTGACGCTTGAGCTTCTAGAGCTAGAGCCGATTCGTTCGTATTCGAGGCAAGTAAACTCATCCATGATGTGTTATGTTTTCCAAAATGTATAATATGTAGCAAGCTCTTTCATGTTTTTAAATATTTATAGGAAATATTTATGTTTCAAATTATCGAACTACTGTTTCTAATATCCCTATCATTTTATACTCTATTTTATTTTGTTAAGGATTTCACCGATTTGAAGTAAAGTTGCTGTCATAAATATTTGGTATTAATGACTTTGAACTAAATTCCTTACTTATTTTGAATACAATTGACTATTGTTATTTATACTGAAATGGTTCTACTGAGAATTCTATTATTATCTGTACCGAGTACCGACATGCTATTGATTTCAAATATATATGAATTCGTAAAACCATTTTAGCTCATTGTTCTGTAGTTACCGTTATTGTTATTGGCTCAGCTGGGATATTGTGTGCACACATACTGTTGCCACATCACTCAGGTAATTGTGATATTGTTATTGCGGCATCACACGGGTAATTGTGGCATATTGTTATTGTCGTGCCACACAGGTACTTGTGACACTACGAGACATGAGCTTACCGTTTTCCAAAATTGATTAATGCATATTGTTTATACTGTAAAATAATTTACTGACCGTTTTATAAAGTGAATGATCTGTACCGTTTACTTTCGTAAAATTATAGCGTTTTAAATTATGATTAATAGATAATCTTTTGATTTGATATTGTATTTCCTCTTTAATGAAATGATTTAAGATTTAAGAATGTGAATGAAGATGTTTTAAAGTATGGCTTCAACTGTTTTATTGATATTGAGTACGTATATTGTATTAAAATGTTAATTCATGTTTTATAATATGTTTTATTGTTTAAATTCCTTGGAATGTTTATTATCAAGATTTTGAAGGTAAAGGTTTTATAAAGGCCATTTAATTTTTACGTATTATGCATGAATTTACTTACCGAGTTGATGGCTCACCCCTCATCACCATCATTTTGGAGATTGAATTTTTGGTCATAGAAGTGATGGAGATTATATTAAAATATTGGAGATATGTATTGCTCGGAAGAATTAGATTCTTTGTGTGCATGTGTTGTAAGTGTCCGATATTAGTTAATTTTGTAATTAAGTTTGACTCTAGAGATTTTAGTGAAATGAATGGTATAAGATATACATGTTGTATTTTGTGGATACATTATTGATGATACAAGTTGTGACTATTGTAAGTTTAGGTTTTTGTAAGATCCGGATCACGTAACATCTCGGTCCGTTGGGTCCTAGATTTGGTGGTGTTACAGAAAGCCCTTCATCACTTAAGTGTGATATAATAATAAGATTGGTTTGCAAGTCATCCATATAAAGAGCATTAAGCAAGGAGGGCAAACCGGGAATGGATATGTTTTTTTTCCATATGACATTTTTCAGTGAACCATCACCAAAAGTGACAAATCCACCATCCTCCATCACAAGAGTCTCGAAGAAACTCTTGTTTCTGGTCATATGCCTAGAACACCAACTATCAAGATACCAAATGTTAGAGGCCATGGCCTTCAAGACTACTTGAGCCACATAGCAAAAAATACGTATCTTTTCTAGTCCACCTAGTAGCAACATTTTCATTCCTAGAAGTCTTGGGTTCATTGACTCTAAAGTTCCTAGGTGCATGCTTTTTGGCTCTTCTAAGCATATTTTTCTCCATCATGCTTTCTATTCTACACAAATTAATATACTTAAAAAAATTTGGCCTTACATGGCCTTCAATACCACAATAATGACAAATATGAGCAAAGTAACAATTCATACCATAGCCTTGTGCAAACTTGTAAGGCTTCCTTCTCCTTTGATTTGTCCTTTGATGTTGAGCCACTTCTCTTTTTTGTGGTTGAGCCAAGATTGCATCCCTTCTTGATTGAGTGTAGGGGATTTTGAGAAGTCCTTGGAAGTTGTGGTCTTGTTTGATGTACTCTAGCTTGTTGTGGTTGACCTTTGGCTTGGGTTTTTGTTGAAGCCTTGACTTAAGCTTGTTTTGAAGATTCTCCAACTTCAACCCTCTTTGATGGTTGTTATGGACCTTGGATTTTCTTTGACTCCTCACTCTTGACAAAAGCAGTCCTCTTCAAGGATGTTGTTTCCATGTCTTCCACATATCCTAAGCCCTTCTTATCACTATGGCTCTTCCCAATTGGGAGCATCTTATCAAGCTTATCGGTTCCGGAGGTCATCTTGGCAATTAATTCTTTAGCCTCTCTAAGCTCCTTCTTCAAGCTTTCTTCACTCTTGACAATAACAAGCTCTAACTTCAAGCTTTCTTTCAACTCTCTTCCACTCTTCACTCTCTCACTCAAGTGAGTCACCTTGGAAGCCAACTCGAGATTCTCCTTTTTCAACTTTTGAATCTCCCTCTTCTTCATCAATCTAGAACTCTCAAAGAACTTCATAAAGTCTGCATAGTCCATCTCCTCATCAATTTGAACTTGGACTTAAAGTGCTTTCATCACTTGAGTCACTTTCTTAATCTTTTTCACTCTAAACTTTCTTGCCACTATGAGATGATGTGAAAGCAATAAAGTTTACAACTTGATCTTCATCATTCGAAAACTTTTTTTTTTCTCTTCTAGGTCTTCACTATCACTCCAAGTGACTGCCATGGCCTTTCCTTTCTTCTTCTTCTTCTTCTTCTTTAAATTGGCACATTCCGAAGCAATATGTCCAAAGCCAATACATTCATAGCATTGAATGCCTTTATTGGTGTGTTCTTTTGTGATTTCTCCATCTTCTTGAAGGGAGTCTTCTTCTTAACTTCCTTTCCCTTGGACTCAAAGTCTTTCTTCTTAAATTTCATGAAATTCTTAATCTTTTTTACCATGAAGGCCATTTCCTCATCTGACTCATCCTCCTCTTTCTCTCCAACCTTGTAGATCCTTAATGCAATGCTCTTTTGCTTCTTTGAAGGTGTTAGAGTAGAAGTCCACCTAGACTCATAAGTAAGAAGTCTTCCAATAACCTTACTAGGCTTTATATTCTTATAGTCATTGTTCTCCTTAAATGCTATCACCTTTGACTCGAATCTTGATGGAAGCGACCTCATAATATTCTCCTTGATTCTTCTATCTGAATAGGGGTCACCAAGTTGATGGCTTTGATTGACTATGTTCATCAACTTCACTTGAAAGTTGTTGAAGACTTGAAGCATTCATGCTCCTCCATCCTAATAATTTCAAATTGCATTTGAAGGATTTGAAGCTTGGAATCCTTGACTACTTCGGCACCTTCATGAGCCGTTTGTAGAATCTCCCAAGCCTTTTTTGCATTCCTAGTGGTTTGGATCAGTTTGTATTGATTATCGTCCACGGCATAAAGGATTGTGTGCACCTCCTTGTTGTTCCACCTGGAAGCCTCGAATTCTTATTTACTCCATTGAGATTTGGGCTTGAGAACTATATCTTCCTTTTCAGTGGTCATTGTTGGAAGAGTGTATCCATCTTCAATAGCCATCCAAGCATGATCATCGATCTGACGGAGATAGGACTATATTTTGCCTTTCCAAGAGGCATAGTTCACTCCGGTGAGTAAGCGAGGTCTTATGCTTGAAGCTCCCTCGGTTCCACCACTGTTTCCACTCATTGTGTTTGAGGTTTATGAATGAGATAAGTGTAAATGCAATGCAACAAACTAAATTCAAGAAAGCAAGCACAAAAAATGAAAAATGCAAGACACACACAAAGCACGGATCACCTAAGTGTGTCTAGGCACCGGCTCTGTTATCAATTGAAATTCCCTACATTGTGTATGTTTAATAACCTAGAAGGGGGTGAATAGGTTTTTAATCATATCAATTGCCATTTTTTTGTATTAATCAATTTTAATGAAACTACCTCATATTATCAAGTATTCACATAAACACAAATTAGCTCACATAAACACAAATTAGCACACAAAAAAATACAAGAATTTGATTTACGTGAGAAACCCTCCAACTGGACAAAACTCACGGGTTAATCCACTTAGACACACATAAGGTCCACGAAATCCACTATTTGAATGAAAGTTTACAACCTAGGTTGACCTCATGTCACACTCTCTAGTTACTAACCCTTTCACTTTACCCAACGGGCCTATAATAGTGATCTTGGACCAACAGGCTTGTGTACTAAACACTTAGTCGCAAAGCTTAACAACCACGAAGAGAATATGCAACCTATGTGAATATATGTAAATATTCTAGATGTAAAAATTCTAGGTTAACACATTTAAGCTTATCTAAGGATTTAAGGCTGACAACGAATGCAAAATCCTAGATTTCAATTATCTAAATGCAAATGCAATAGATTTCGCTAGAAGGGTACAATGGTCACAAATTCTAGCTATCACAAAACTCTAATCTCAACCAACAAACAACAACCCAAGCATGTTATAAATGCAATTAAACATAAAAGCAAGCATTCAATCAACAATAAATGCTACTTCTAGGTACATATGGCATACGAATCAAACTTGAAATAGTAGGGCACGTAGAAATTACCTAGTCAATTAAAAATGAAGTCTCACGCTTGGAAGATGCAAGAAGATGCTTAGATGATCGTAAAATGGTGTTGGGTTGAGTAAAGGTGAATGTTTAGGAGTCTTTATCTCTCTAAGAAGGCTTGGTCTCTCAAAAAATGGATTCTTGACTCTTTCACAAAGAAAGAAGAAAAAGAGGACATATATATAAAAGCCATAGAGAGAACATCGTCATTTTTAACTTAGGAAACAGAATCCCATCAAAACCGTTGTGCATACCACGGTCTAGGCAAGTGTCTAGACGGCAATGCATGCAATATGGCATGGCTGGGTAGGACCACTGCCATAACTACTCTAGAGGCATTTATACCAATAGCGGTTTGGACCGCGGTGAATGAAGCAAGGCACGATTGAAGAACACCGTTGCGAGGGACCACTATGCATGCATGTGCACATGTCGTAGTGTGGAAAACATACAACGCTTGATCAACACCGCGGTGACGGCATGTGTATAGCAAGCATTTCGAATCGCGGCCAAGAAGAAAATCCTCTTATCTAGGCAAACATAACAAACAATTAGGCAAACAAGAGATAGGAAGATATAAGGCACACAAAAGAGTAAATGGACACTAATTCAAGATGATTAAAACATACTTTAGAGTGAATGAGTGCCTAAATCGCTTCAAAGGAGGTTAAGCAAAGTGATATACCTTTTGAGCTTAAGCTTGGTCAGAAACAAAGACGGCTAAACTACCCTTACATATATAACCCCAAATGTGGTTTGTCAACGAAATAAGTAATTAAATATTATTATGTATATCTATTATGATAACTGAAAGCATGTTATACCATTATTGGCAACATTGGTTTGGAGTACCTATACATCTGATCAACACAATGGTATATATATATAGTATTCATGAACATCATTATATAAACACAATGGTTTTAGTTTCGTATCAGCATGTGAAACATTTTATATCACTGCGGTTGATATATTATATCAGTGTAGATACTATATTTCAGTATACATACATGACGTGTTACATTGATAGAGAAGTGTGGTCCATATCTGGTTTAATATAGTAAATAAATTATATGTTATATATACTATTGTGTTATTGGAAAATATATCAATTGATGTATCAGTATTTGATAAAACCCGAGAATTAGTGATAATTGTGAAATATTGGTTGTTTACATCATTGTTTGTTTGCGGTTCAAACAAAAAATATTTGGTTGCGTAAGATGACTGTCAAATCAACTGTAAACTTGAGCTTGGCTCAAGAGACTCCGGTGGTCAACCCAATTGTGGGTCAGTTGACCGACCCGATGGTGAACCCTTTTATGGGTTAAATGAATACCCTAAGGGTGATATCGTTTGTGTCTCCGGTTTTGGTTCTGATGAACCATATGGAGAAACAAGAGAAATTTAGTGGTCTAAATTTCAAGAGATGGCAACAAAAGATGTTGCTCTAATTGACCATATTGAATCTTGCGAGATTCTTAACTGATGAGGCTCATATGGTCAACAGTGGTAACGAGTGAGATGTGTGAGATTAAAATGGTAATTATTGTCAAAATCAATTATTTTGAACTTCAAATTTGTAATTATCAATTTCATGATGATTTATTTCAATAATTAATTCTGGATTAATTGAAATATCAATTTCATGACTTTAATATTGCCAATTTTAATGAGAATTAATTTTCAAATTAATTCAGTTGATATGCTCTAGATATTAGGGTGGGAAAATCAAACGTGAACACAAGTGTTCCACTTGTTACTTATAGTGTTAGTCCAACTGTCGAACTAGACACTTTAGTTGTTAACTCAGTGCTTGTGGGAGATGTGTTTATCTTGGGGTCAAGTGTGGCAATATTGACTCCGGTCATCAACTCATTCGTGAGAAACATGGAAGATCCTGTGATGAGCTAGTATGTGAGTCATGAAAATGTTCCGCTGAATCTAGTAAGGTTCTTGACTGAATATGCTCTTAAACCCAATAGTGGTGAAGAGTGAGATGTTCAGTCATGGAATGCTTTTGATGCATAGAATTGTTTAGATTTTCTGTGCTGAAATTACATAATGAATGGGCTGTGAGACTCGTTGTATAGTGTATATACAAAGAAAACAGCTAAAAAAACCATGTGAGTCGTTATACCGGAAATACAAGACTGAGGATGCCAGATCCAAAAGGTTTGTTATGGGCCAGTTTTCTTGATTACAAGATGAGGGACTCGAAGACAATTATAAGTCAAATCCAAGAGCTTCAAGTGATTCTGCATGAGATTCATGCCTAAGGGATGACCATAAGTGAAACCTTCTAGGTGGTTGTTTTCACTAAAAAGTGACTGAGTTGGTTAGTATGAAGCACCATTTAGAGAATTCTGTGCACAACATGGAATCAAACATCAAACCACTATATCGTATTCCCCTAACCAAATTAAAGTTGTTGAACGGAAAAATCATTCCTTTCAAGGAATGACGAATGCAATGTTGATAAGTTCTGGATTGCCTCAGAACATGTAGAGTGAAGCTATATAGTCTAGCAATTGCCTTTTAAATAAGGTACCCCAAAAGAAAGTAGACAATACAACATATGAGCTACGGAAAGGACGAAATTCTTCCTATAAATTCTTATGAATGTAGGGGTGTCTTGCCAAGCGGTCGTACCTAAACCTAAGAAGATGAAAATAAGTTCGAAAACCGTTGATTGTATTTTCATTGGATATGCACATAATAGTTGTGCTAATCGAGTTTTGGTGTATAAGTCTGATATCCCAGACATAATCTAGAAATGATTCGTTCTTTGAATGTGTATTTCCATGTAAATCCAATGATGAAGCAAGCAGTGAGCTCTTTAGAAGGACTCGTGCGGAAAGAGACTATTAAGAGAGAAATTGATTCTATTCTGCAGAATCACACTTGGGAATTAGTCGACCTTCTTCCAGGATGCAAACCGCTAAAGTCCAAAAGGAAAATGAAAACGGATGGATCAATTGATAAGTATAAGGCTAGACTTGTAATTAAAGGTTACAATCAATGAGAAGGCATAAATTACTTTGATACGTATTCTCCTGTGATGAGAATAACCTTCATTAGGATGATACTTGCAATCGTAGCTTTGCGAAATGTTGAAGAATATCAAATGGATATGGAAACAACTTTTATTAACAGATAATTCTGTCGAAGGACCAAAGTGGAATTTTCACCCAGTCTGGTACCTGGTAGGACGCACAGCTTGATACCAGGTAAGGCATATCTGGTAAGACCTACCCGGTGGAATCAACATCGGGACCGGTCCCTTTACTTCTTGGGTACTTCAAAACTGCTATCTAGGAAAAGGACAACACTAATTCACCAATGCTACCATGTTTCGAGCAGAACCTAGGTACCAAGGTACTTGCCCGGTATTCAAACATCTCAACACTCGTTTGTGACCCATCCAGGATCTACCTCCTACCTAAAACCTTGATACCATGATGTCAAACCAATACCCGAGTACCTCGGTACTGTCTCACAACCTTTTCAGGAAACTTATATAGCACACCAAGCAAAAAGAAAGAGAGAGCACCACTGAAAAAGCACCAGCAAGGAAGAACAAGGGCCACGCCAATAGACCAGTGCATCAGGGAACCATGCCACTGTGGAAGAAAGCCAGAATTCTCCTCTAAGCAATAGGGTTGACCTTTTTGCCACTAAAGTGCCATAGTGAGAACAAATGGGTCAACAGATTCACCATTTATATTCAAATGAAAACATGATGTAATCAACGGGAGCAATTCCAGCATGATTTGACACCCACCATTAACGCCAATCAAATCTGATGATACGACCAATCTACTAAATTGTAGGAGATTCGATCGGCAGAAGATGGAGGATATAAATATAACATCCCAGCTAAGGGAAAGACATCAAAAAATTGAGAGAAAAAAAGCAGAGCATCTTCGCCATTGTTTCACCATAGAGGAATTAGCCACTTATCGACACGTCGAAATTTGTCATCTGCAGCTATGTCTGTGAGGTAGAGAGAAGAGATAAAATAGTAGGATAAGCTTAGACCCTCCATTTCCATCATTGATTCACATTGTACTTGTATTATGCGAGTAATTAATAAATAGCCTCCCATTTATTTTCTCATTGTCTTCATTTGTATCTCTCTCACCCATACCCCATTCCCTGATGAAAATTAAAAGTGTGTGTGTCTATACCTAAAGAGGGGGTGAATAGATTTTAATCGAATCAATTAACAATTTTTTGATTAATCAATATTGCCAAATATTACCCCAAATTATAAAGCCTTCAATTAAACTAATTATGCTTAAAACAATAAACTACACACGATATATACGTGGAAACCCTTCGACAAGGGAATAACCACGGGCTATCCTTCTAGCCATATCCAATCCTCAAATCCACTATTGTAATGATGTTTACGACCTAAGTTGACCACCTAGTCACACTTTAAGGTTACTAACCCACCACTACTACCCAATGGGCTTTCATAATGATTCTTGATTGACTTGCTTGTGCACTAACCAATTAGTCACTAGACTTAACCTCAAAGAAAAGTCAAAAAACCTAAGTGAATATGATGAAATATTCAAACATACAAGTAGTGATAAGCAACACTAAATTCTTATCTAGGAATTCAAAGAATTCAATAAACGCAATTCCTATATATTTATGTCTAAATGCAGGTGCAATAAGACTTAACTAGATATAGCTATGAGAGACGAATATCTAATTATCAAACAAAGGTCATTCAACAAAAGTTGTCATATAACATGGCAAAGAATAATTCATGCAATTAAAAAATGCAATCAATTAGACCTAAATAATATCTAAATGCAAAGCATATAGATTTAGCTAGAAGGGTAAAATCTTCCTAAATTCTAGCTATCACAAAAGAATATTCTCAACCAACAACAAACATCACAAGCATGTCATAAAAGCATTTAAACACAAGAAAATGTATTTAATTTGCTATAAAAGCTAAAACCTAGGCATACATGTCATAGTAATGAAATAATGAAGTCTAAGACATGTAGAGATTGTCTATTCATGAAAAATATGAAGACTCATGCTTGAATAATAAAGAATGATGCTAGAAGTTCATGGATGGAAGTTTGGTTGAGTAAAAAAGTGTTCTTGGGAGCTCTCTCTCTCTCTAGGAGTCAATTTCTCACTCTTGGATTTTAAATTAGGAGCTCTAGGTCTAAATGGGGAAGAAGATAACATATATATATATATATAGCAAAACAAAACTGCATCGTTTTGACAAAAAACTGCCTAGACTCGCGTAGTGCGCGGGTCTGTGCGTTGGTCCATACCCGCGCATTGACCCGTACATACCCGCACAGTGACCGTGCTAGTGTCCGTGCATAGAGACTAAAAAAATACTCGCCAGGTCATTGCACGAGTGAATGCACAGGTCAGACCCGTGCATTGGGAATTCAGCATCCCAACCCCACTTTCAAGAGGCTCAAAACATGACCAAACGACACCCAAACATTTCGTATAATGTACCGTTGGAAAGGTATGGAGGTCTACTTTCTATTTGAATTAACAAAACATGATTTGGATGATATTAGAAAGAGTTATGGTCAAATGAGTGATCAAATGTCAGATTTGGACTTTAACAAGAATGCACAAACTCATGGAATAAAACCATGTGACCAAAGACCAAACTAAGCGAAGAGTGGAACCTTCTCAAATGGTCACTCAGCGCGCTAAAACAAGCACACCATTGTGAAAGCACGGACATATCCGATCAAGTAATGGAATATGAATTAAACCCATAACAAACACACTATGAATGCATATAGACATCAATGAAGCACACATGCATAACAAATCAAATGCAAGTGTGTGTGTGTGTGTTTGTGTGTGTATGAGAGACACATAATGCATGTCAATACAAATGCAAAGATGTGATCAATATAAACATGTAAAAAGAGATATCAAAACATGAATGCACACTCATATAAACACACAACATATACGAATAAGAAATATGCATGAGTTGTGAGTATGTGCAACTATATCTCTTCAATGAAATTAAGTAAGAGATATAACTTAGATGCTTGAGCTTGGTCACGAACAAGGATCACCTAAACTACCTTTACATGCTCATTCCCCAATATGTGGTTTGTCAATCAAAAAGAGCCAATCAAAACCGAGGAACTTACAATCTCCCCCTTTGACTATTTTGTGACAAAACCATCACTCACATATCATCCTCACAAATAGACAAAACAAAAGACATGGGGTCAACAAATTTTTTCTACATTACAAAGAGATGCCTAAACACTAGGTCTTCAAGTCATCCATCTCTTATAGAAACAACATCCCTACAAAACAATATAACCACACTTTCCAAGACAAGTGTATGTGAGGTGATCAAGAAAGATAAAAAAAATACGAGCAATTTACAAACAACAATAACAAGCACTATGCAATAACAATGCAAATGCAAATACTCCCCCTAAATAGGTTAATTGCATCTCAACAAGTCAATCTGCCCTCAAGTGCAACTCTCAATTCCCCATCAATCATGCCACTTTCAAATCTTCCTAAATCCAAACTACTCCCCCTTTATATCATGAGATAGACAAAGGAGTACCCCCTTAAGGAAGCATTAGCAAGGAAATCTTATGGCTTAAGACATGTATAATTATATAGGATAATTTATGCAACTCAATTAAGAAGATAGAATCAAGGAGTTTTATTACATGAAAAGTTGTGTGAATGAATGCTTTGCATACAAGACAAGTTATATTCAAGATCAAAAGCATGGTATTTGGCAAAGTAAAATAACAAGGGTTTCCAAGAGAATTCAAACCAAAATCACCCTTTGTCATGGATAGATTTTAAAATAGATTCATTTAAGAGCAACTATATCAAACTTTCAAGCAAAACAAGACATGAGCGACTATTGCGTCTTTTTTTATTTTTCCAGGTGGAATGCATGTATGATAGTAACCTTGTTTGATAAGTAAAGAGAGAGGGACTTTTGGATTGTAAAATCCTTGAAATGGATACAAGATCCTTAATGATTGAAGTCTCAAAATCACTTTCACACTTAAATTTTTGCATTCATTATAGAGCATTCAATAATTTCATCATGCATATCAATTTAAACATGTCAAGGATAGAATCATCATGTCATGGAGATCAATTCTAGGTCATTCAAAATGTACTTTCCAATCAATTCTCTTAGTCCAAAAATGCATGTTTGGTCATAAATAAGACATGGATTGCATGTAGAGCAAAGTTGCACACTTATTAAAAAAATATGTACAACCAATCATCTCAAGCAATTAATAAAGGAGCATATATATTATCAATGAGCACAATGCAATGCCAATTTGCTCTCTTTGCTTGAGCTCTCCATATGGGGTCAATCAAAACAATTCAAGAAGGAATATGAGTCCCTATAGACTTACCAAGTCTATTGGACCTAGTTAAGCCTATGGGTGAACCCTTAGCACAATGGCATGTGGGATCATCTTTTTTAATCCACTTAGGTGACACATTGTCATTCCTAGTGGTCAAGGTCATCATATTACTCTTAGGATAATTGACACTAGATCTCCCAGGCACATGCATATTGGCTCTAGCCCTTTTTCTTTCAATCATGCTCTTAGTTCTACGCATATTAATGTACTTGAAGCAATTTAGTCTAATATGACTATCAACAACACAAAAAATGACATGAAAGAATAAAATGAGGGGTCATACCATTCCTTTGTGAGGACAAAGGTGTTTTCCCATGTCTTCGATCTTTCCTTTGGTGCGGTATTGGTTCTCTTATCCTTTTTTGTTGAGTTGGAGAAGATTGATTCCTTGGTTGAGCTTGCATGAATTGCTTCTTGGCTTGATGGTATTTGGGTTGAGGAGGCTTGCTTGATATGCTCTCATTGGTTGAGCTTGAGCTTGACTCATTGGTGCCACCTTGATTTGGACATTCTTAGAGCACTCTCCTAGTTCAATTTTCTTTCTAGGATGAAATGGAGGAATGGGCTCTTTGAGCTTCATCCCTTTGACAAATACCATTTTTCTTGGAGTTGTGGTCTTATTATCATCTTGAAACCATAGACCTCTCTTGTCACTTGGCTTCCTGCCAACTCCCAACATATGTTCAGGCTTCTCCATGCTCAAAGTCATCTTAACAATCAACTCTATAGCCTTTCTAAGCTCATCTTCTATCAAGGCTTCATTTCTCTTAGCTATATTCACTTCTTCATTCAAGTGACTCACTTTAGTTGATAGCTTGAAGTTCTCTTCCTTTAGTCTTCGAACCTTTTTCTCAATGAACCCTTCAAGGTTCGTGCTCTCTATATTTCCATTTGTAGAGTGAGATGAGGAACTCTAATCACTAGAGTCATTACAAGTGTCACTTGTTGCCATATTGGCATCATCAACATAAGTAGCTTCATTAATCACTTTCTTAGCTACTTTTTCATCACATCCTTTTTCAAGGTCACAAACTAAGGCTTTGCTGCCTTTTTCTACATCTTCCACATGGGAGGCTCCAAAAGCCGTGTAGTCGAGAACATGTTTCTCATCACTTGAGGAATCTTCTTTACATCCATTATTACTTGTTGAGGCAGCCACCACCTTTCCTTCTTTCTCTTCCAATTAGTACATTGGAAGAAATGTGACCGATCCCGCTACACTCATAGCATTGAATGTCTTTCCTTCTAGACTTCTCTTGTCTTGGCTCAATCTTCTTCTTTGAGTCATTCTTGTGAAGATTCACAAATTTCTTAAATCACTTCATCATTAGAGCCAAGTCTTCATCCAAGTCATCATCCTCCTTCACAATCTCGAATGTCTTCAATGTTATAGCTTTTTGCTTCTTCGGTGATGTGGATGTAGGACTCCATCTAGATTCATAGGCCAATAGCCTTCCACTCACTTCGGTTTCCTCATGTGCCTTCTCTACGATCTCCAAGCTTCTCATGCATTTTTGGTGATTTGGATGAGTTTGTATCGGTTCGTATCCATTGCACTAAGAAGAGCACACATTGCCGAATCATTCCACTTCGATACTTCAAGCTCTTGGGAACTCCGTTGAGACTTCGGCTTAGGCACAGTACTTCCATCTTCGATGGTCATGATTGGTGGTGTATATCCATCTTCAATCATCATCCAAACTCTATCATCTATTGCTGAAAGGAAGGACTCTATCTTCTTCTTCCACGAAGAATAATTATCTACCTTGAGCAATGGTGGTCTCACATCTTATACACCCTCTCTACTCACCCCAATGTCACTCATAGTGTTTGGGTTATAAATGATATGCAAATGCAATGCAATGAAAAAAATGTAAACAACCAAAATACACAAAGCAAGACACATATTGAGCACGAATCACCTAAGTACATCTAGGCACCAGCTCTGATACCAATTTAAAATTCCCTTAAAAGTGTGTATGTCCCTATACCTATAGGGGGTTAATAGGTTTTAATCGAATCAATTACCATTTTTTTGATTAATCAATATTACCAAATATTATCCCAAATTATAAAGCATTCAATTAAACTAATTATGCTTTAAACAATAAATGACACAATATATACGTGGAAACCCTTCGACAGGGGAAAAACCATGGGCTATCCTTCTAGCCACATTCGATCCTCAAATCCACTATTGTAATGATGTTTACAACCTAAGCTGACCACCTAGTCACACTTCAAGGTTACTAACCCACCACTACTACCCAACGGGCCTTAATAGTGATTCTTGATCGACTTGCTTGTGTACTAACCAATTAGTCACAAGACTTAACCTCAGTGAAGAGTCAAACAGCCTAAGTTAATATGATGAAATATTCAAACATACAAGTATTGTCAGGCTACACTAAATGCTTATCTAGGAATCCAAAGAAGTCAGTAAATTCAATTCCTAGATATCAATGTCTAAATGCAAGTGTAAGAAGACTTAACTAATATAGCTATGAGAGACTAATATCTAATTATCAAACAAAGGCCATTCAAAAAAAGTTGTCATATAACATGGCAAAGGACAATTAATACAATTAACAAATGCAATCAATTAGACCTAAACAATATCTAAATGCAAAGCATATAGATTTAGCTAGAAGGGTAAAATCGTCCTAAATTCTAGCTATCACAAAATAAAATCCTCAACCGACAACCAACATCACAAGCATGTCATAAAAGCTTTTAAACACAAGAACATGAATTTAATTTGCAATAAAAGGTAAAACCTAAGTATACATGTCATAGTAAGGAAATAATGAAGTCTAAGACATGTAGAGATTGCCTAGTCATGAAACATATGAAGACTCATGCTTGAATAATGAAGAATGATGCTAGAAGTTCATGGATGGAAGTTTGGTTGAGTAAAAAAGTGTTATTGGGAGCTCTCTCTCTAGGAGTCAATTTCTTGCTCTTGGATTTTAAATTCGAAGCTCTAGGTCTAAATGGGGAAGAAGATAACATATATATATATAGCAAAACAAAACGGCATCGTTTTGATAAAAAAAAACTACCTAGACACGCGTAGTGCGCGGGTCTGTGCATTGGTCAATACCCGCGCAGTGAACCGCACATACCCGTGCAGTAACTACGCAAGTTTCAGTGCACAGAGACTAAAAAAACACCCGTCAGGTCATTGCACGGGTGAATGCATGGGTCGGACCAGCGTATAACCCGTACACTGAGAATTCAGCATCCCAGCCCCATTTTTAAGAGGGTTAAAATATGACCAAACAACATCTAAACGTTTTGTATAATATACCGTTAAAAAGGTATGGAGGTCTAATTTCTACTCCAATTAACAAAACATGATTTGGATGATGGTATAAAGAGTTATGGTTAAATGAGTGACCAAATGTCAGATTTGAACTTTAACAAGAATGCCCAAACTTATGGAATAAAACCATGTGACCAAAGACCAAACTAAAAGAAGAGTAGGACCTTCTCAAATAGTCACTCAACACGCTAAAACAAGCACACCATTGTGCAAGAACGGACGTATCCAATCAAGCAACAGAATATGAATTAAACCAACAACAAACACACTATGAATGCGCTTAGACATCAATGAAGCACACATGCGTAACAAATCAAATGCAAGTAAGTGTGTGTGTGAGAGAGCAACACATAGTGCATGTCAATACAAATTCAAAGATGTGATCAATATAAACATGCAAGAAGAGATATCAAAACATGAATACACACTCATATAAACACACAACATAAGAAATATGCATGAGTTATGAGTGTTTGTAATTATATCTCTTCAATGAAATTAAGTAAGCGATATACCTTAGATGTTTGAGCTTGGTCATGAACAAGGATCATCTAAACTACCTTTACATGCTCATTCCCCAATATGTGGTTTGTCAATCTGAATAAGCCAATCAAAAACCAAGAAACTTACACCTGTCACTCAATCAATCCATGTACGAGGTATCTACCCCGATCGTGACCTTCCAGGTAGTAGTCCTGAGGGTGTTAGTTGGAATTCCTCACCTTGAGTGGATTTCCAGCTAACAACTTTCTTAATTGAAAATCTAGATGAAGAGATCCACATGAAACAACCTAAGGGTTTTCCGCTTCAGGGCAAGGAAAGAAAGTCTGTAAGTTGGTGAAGTCTTTATATGGTCTAAAGCAAGCACCAAAATAATGGCATGACAAATTTGACAACGTTATAATGTCAAATGGATTTGAAATTATCGAATGTGACAAATGTGTTTATGTTAAGGACACAGGAAATGGCTATGTCATTTTATGCCTTTATATTGATGACATGCTTATTGTTGGTAGTGATGATAAAATGATCAAATCTACCATGGATATGTTGAAATCAAGATTTGATATGAAAGATATGGGACCGGGTGATGTAATATTGGGAATGAAAATTTCAAGGATATCGAACGGACTCATTCTAAGTCAGTCACACTATGTTGACCTGATTCTTGAGAAATTCAACAAAAATGATTCTAGAATATCCAAAACAACAGTCGATACAAATCTACACATATCCAAGAGTAAGGGTGAGAGCATCTCTCAATTAGAATATTCTAGAGTGATATGAAGTCTGATGTACTTAACAAGTTGTGCAAGACCATATATAGCTAATGTAGTTAACATCACTGGAAAGAAATAGTAAGAGAACTGAGGTACTTACGATTCACTCATAATTATGGATTGTATTATATCAGATATCCTACTGTCCTAGAAAGATACATTGATGCAAACTGGATATTTGATATGAAAGATTCAAAATCTACTAGTGGGTATGTGTTCACACTATGAGGTGCGATTGTATCCTGGAAATCCTATAAACAAATGTGTATAGCCAAATCCACCATGAATCTGAGTTTATTGCTCTAGATAAATATGGTGAGGAGACTGAATTGCTATGCCAATTCTTAGAGGATATTCCAAGATGGCCAAAGTCTGTGCCGGTGACTTGCATCCACTGTGATAGTCAATCAGCAATAGAAAGAGCACAAAGCAACATGTATAATGGGAAGTCTAAACATATACATCGAAAACATAATACCATTAGACAACTACTCTCAACTGGAGTTATCTCTATTAACTATGTAAAGTCAAAAGATAACATTACAGATTCGTTAACCAAAGGGCTAAATCGAGAATTATTTGAGACATTATCGAGGGGAATGAGACTGAAGCCCATGAAATAAAAAGTCGATACAATGGAAACCCAACCTAGTTGAATGGAGATCCCAAGATCTAGGTTCAATGGGATAACCAAGTTGTAAGACTTAGTTAGATCACTGTAGAGGTTACCCTCCAGTCAATTCCTATGATGAAATAGTGATGCCCGTAGAGAAAAGGTTATGCATCGAAATTTTCAGCATTGGAAATCTGAGCAAAGTAATACGGGTTACTCTTAATTAAGAAATCACATATATGAGAGAGAAGTGGGGTCACTTCTAAAAGAGAATAATGAAGGGTTATATTCTCTAGCGACTCTTACAAAACCAGACATATGTTCATGGTCAAAACGAACATAATAATGAGAACCAAATTGGGTCTGAAAGATGCTTGTATGAGGTACACTATCGTTTACATAAACGGCAGAACAGTTCAAGATATCATATCTACTGATTAACCAGTAAACTAAGCATACCTTTACAAGGGAATGTCCAAAGGGTAACACCTACATATCCTATGAAAGTTTCGAAAGTTTGAACTTACCAAAAGTCATCTCTCATGTCTCCTAGGTCAATTTCATTCATGTGGTGGATTGTTGGAAATTTTGTGATGAACACACATTTTGAGAGTATTATTAGGGTATGATTGATTCCATGAAAATGGAATATCAGAGTATATTCGAACTCTCCTCTATGAGAACTTTGAAATGGTATACTCAAACTCATAAAATAATTAATGGGTAAATGGGAAATTGAGCCTCAAGGTAAACCCATTGTGTGAGAAAAAAATATGTATCCCACTTTGGTTAGGGAAAACACTTATATGTGGTATATAAATGGTTGTGTGATAGTAGCTTATCATCATGCGTGTGAACTCGTTCTGCGTACATGAATGCAGCACATATTGGACCGTGAGCGTACAATCGACTTTTTGTTACTATTTTAAATTTCTTTTTTCCTAAATCAGCGTTTTATTGATTAGGAAATGATTAATTTAATTTATTTTTCCCTAAGTTAGACGGTTTAAATGATAAGGAAAAGTTGATTAACGAAACAGTTAATTTTTGTTTTGGGTTATGGAAAATAATTAGATTAAGGAAAGAACTGATTTTCTGTTTGGATTCTGATACTTACTTGATCACTAAGTAATCAGAATCAATGTTTAATTAGGAATATATCTTTTGGAAGATTATTCCTTAATTATTTTCTTTTAACCATTACAACCATAGTAATTAAGTATTTCCTATAACAATCCTACTGATTAGGTTTTCTATTTAAATCCAAGTCTTTTTCTTATAATTCACTTATTTCTAGAAATCACGAAATACAGAGCTAGTAAATTGTTTTCTTTCTGGTTCTTTTGTTCTTTTATAGTGGTAATTTCGAGCCTAATTTGAGTTCGTTGAAAGTGGTTTATGCTTCGCACTTCCACTGTTAAATCGTTGTATCTTGGGAAACAATCGTTATACACATACGGTGTTAGCCGGTGAAATTATCTTAAGGACACCGTGTGAAACACAGGCCTTGATTCCCCTAACGTGTTGTTTTTATTTATTATTTTTCTGTTTTTTGTAGATTCGAACCAGATTGTTTTTTAGCATTACAAACACCAAACCCATCCACACCATCATTTAACTCTAAATCTAGACCCATCCAACTAATATATATATATATATATATATATATCAATTACAATTATAAAATGCTACAAGTTGATCGGTCATTAAATAATGATATTGAATTAGACTACATATGAGAGTCTAATGAAATTAGGATGCAAAGCAGAAGAGAGATGCCGCGGCTGTTAAAGATGAAAAGAATCACCCTTATCAGTAAGAATAATTCTTTTACAATGTAATAATAAATAAGTAAAAATGAGAGCAACTTTGTGCCCAACTTCAAGATATGTTGTCATAACAGGTTGCTGTTGTAAAAACGACTTCTCTTGTTACATTCATTATAGCATCAATCACATGAAAAAGTAAGATGTTTTAATGATCTCTTCACGTTAAAAATAAGATGAACCTAAGAATTTTATTACGAGGTTTGTTTTAACATGATCTTTTCTTAAGGAAAGTTGAAATTAAATAGCCCCAATAGTGGTAGAAATTGTGAGATATGTCATATTTTTTATTGTCTTTTGTGATGATGTCACCAGTTTAATAACTTAAGTTTAAAAGACATCTATTATGGTGAAGTACTGAAGTTGCCCCTAAACTTTAATTTGTAAAAGGTAAGTTTCTGAACTCCTCTATATCTCTCCAAAAAATTTGTCTAAAAACTTGTATCTCTCTCCAAAAAAGTTGTCTCGTTCCAAAATTTGCACAAGAATGTAACTTTTTTGATCTCGTGTATTCTCTTTTCTATTTGCATGCATTTCTGATTTTTTGCATGCATTTCTATGTTGCAAGAACATGTATGAACATTTAATAGATCCGAGTAATTTTCATATGTAACCGAGAATATTCAAAGAATAATCGAGCATATTTGTTATTGGACAGAGGTTTTATATATGTTGAAAAAAGCTCGATTATTTCGAAAAAATGCTCGATTATTTTGAAAAAATGCTAGATTATTTGAAGAATATTCTCGATCCCTTGAAAAGGGTCTCGATCTCTTGAAAAAGTTCTCAATCCATTTGGAAAAAGCTCAATCTCTTACAATAAGTTCTCGATCCATTTGATAAAATCTTGATCCCTTGAAAAAGTTCTCGATCCATTTGGAAAAAGCTCGATCTCTTACAATAAGTTCTCGATCCCTTTGAAATTGTTCTCGATCCGTTTCCAAAAAACTCAATCCCTTTGATAATGTTCTCGATCCCTTATACTTAATAAATATTTTTAATTCTTAATAATTGTAAACTTAATTTAATTTTTTAATTTGTGAATAATGGTTTGTGATGATGATTTTCACAGGACAATGGATCGGGTGAGAATAGTCATATCTTACAACGACCGGTGGGAGCAATTACCTGATGGAAGTCAAAGGTTTTTTGGTTCCGATAACCAAGGAATTGTACGTGTCAAAGAATATGACTTACGAAGAGCTGGTGTCGATCGTGCAAACCGTTGTAAAGTACGATATGAACAAATACATTGTTGATCTACAATCTATATCAATCGCTCCCAGGACAGCGTGTCGCACATTTATAAGAAATGACGATGATGTTTTGTTTATGCTAGGGGAAGATAGGGTGATCCCTCAAGTATTTGTTAGTCTAATTGAGAGGGCAACAACAAATGTGATAGCTGAAGATACCCCTGGTCGTGGAAACACCCAACAATTTCGATCGTCAGGCGGAAGCAACCAATTGTTCACAGAAAGAAGTGGGAACGAAGAGCAGCAAAACATGTGTGGTGTCCCACCGAAAGTAGCCGACCATGGTTATATAGTTGGACCTCAATTGGAAGAGTTTTTTTGGTTGTCAAATTGAAATGAATGATGGACAGTGCAACCACCAATACAATGAGATGTACAATGACATGAATAATGAGCAGAACAATGAACCAAATTTAGGGCTAATTCATGAAGTGGCTAATGAGAAAAATTTGCATCCGGTAAATATTGTAGCCAACAATGAGAAAGATGAAGAACCTGTCCAAATGAAAAGACGTGTACACAGATGTAGTTCTAGTGCAGTAGATATAGCTAGGACCTTTGAGGTCCGACCTAATGTAACTGAAGCTGATTCTGACAATGCCATAACGTGGATAATTCTAGGAGCAGAATCGTACTCTTTTGGTATGGGTGGAAGCAGGAACTTGGTAGAAGATGAACCTACAAGCATGATATATAAAGGGAAATTTTTTCCTAGTAAAAAAGATTTGAAGAGATTGGTTGGGCATTTTGCAATGCGGCACAACTACGAGTGGAAGGTGAAAAGGTTGAACAAGACAACGTTACATCTGGTTTGTTTGATGGACAACTGTACGTGGAAGTTAAAAACGGTGAGGAGAGATGAAACGACATACTTCAAGGTAAGAAGTTTTGTCAACGAACACACTTGTCCGTTAGAGGATATTCATCGCCGCCATCGATAAGCTAGTGCAGTCTTAATTGGAGAAATGGTTGCACCTAGATTGCAACAACAAGACGGTCCACTAATGCGTCTGAATGACATAATCGCCGACATGAAAACAATGTATGGCATTCAAATCATGTACAGTAAGGCATATCAAGCTCTCGATTATGTGTTGTCACTAACCTATGGAATGCATGAGGAAACCTTTCAACTACTACTATCATTCAATTAGGTGTTGAAAGAAAAAAAAATCTCGAAATAATCACTGACTTACAGTGTGACGAAGATGGTAAATTCCTCTATTTTTTTCATGTTGTTAGGTGCCTCACTTAGAGGATTCCAGAGGTATCTACGTCCAGTTATTACCGTTGATGGTACCCATTTAAAGGGAAGATTCGGGGGTATAATGTTTGTTGCAATTACACAATATGGGAATGAACATGTTTATCCCATTGCTTTTGGCTACAGTGACTCAGAGAACAACCTATCATGGGAGTGATTTTTGGATTGCTTGAAAAGTGCCCTTGGCCATATAGATGATTTGGTATTCGTTTTTGATCGTCATACAAGCATTGAAGCAGGAATTTCTAAAATGTTTCATTATGCCACCCAGACCATATGTTGCTGGTACTTTTCTAAAAATATTAAAAAGCGATATCATAGAAAGGATGAGCGTACACCGAGTTGGAATATAATCGGCACATGGAAGAGTTACGAAACTTGCACCTGAATGCATATGATTATGTAATTGATGTCGATCCACACAAGTGGTCCCGTGTACACTGCCTCAACAGGAGGTACAGGGTGATAACAACAAATGTTGCATAATGCATAAACTCATGCCTAAAATTTGCACGGTAACTGCCTATGTTGACTCTGGCAGAGTTCATTAGGAATATACTACAACGTTGGTTTCACGATCGTCATAACGCTGCACAGTCCATGCATCATCAGTTGACCGACGCGGCACATCTTGTGATCCTAAAACACGTGGAGAAGTGTAATTTTATGACCGTAAATCTAGTTGATTGGAACATATTCTCTGTGAAGCGGTCTGGAAAACAGTGGACCGTTGACTTAGCCTGAAAGACCTGCACATGTAACAAATTCCAAATGGACCAGCTTCCATGTTCTCACGTGCTTGCTACCGTAAGGTACATCATACAGTTTAGTATACGGTTAATATTACTGCAACGTGAATCTCATTGTTTTCATTATTTTTACAGAGACCGAAACATAGATTTCACATCCCTGTATGCAGATTATTACAAGAGACAAACACTTATTGATGCGTACTCGATTCTTATTATACCGATTGGACATTCTTCTACCTGGGTTGTGCCATCTGACATCGCTAAGAGGGTGGTTTTGAATCCAATCTCCAAGAGACAAGCAGGCCGCCCGAGGGCGGGTCAACATATCTCGTCTTCGGAGAGGACAACTACATAAAACTGTAGAAGATGTGGACAACCAGGGTATAATACCAGGAGATGTTCTAACCCAACTTTGATTAATGAAAGTCCGAGCAGAATTGTTCCTGAGAAATATAGACGCAAGTGTAGCATCTATCATACAGTTGGCCACAACAGACACACGTGCCCTACTAGAGACTCCATCGTGAAATGATTTTAGGTGTTCTGATGATAACATTGTGAAATTTTGTACTCGTATGACTTGTTTAATAACTGAATTTCAATTATAATTAAATAGGATTTCCGATTAATGTTACACATGTAATTTATGATAGTTGAAAAAGAAACAAAAATTAAAATTTTATTTGAATGTAAACATTTATATACAAATAAATGCTACATATATAGAAGAATTAATGCATAAGACTAAACGGGCTGGGAGTTTGAAAAAATCTCAACCGCCATCTTCTCCCGAATGATCTCCATATCGTCTTCCGACCAATCGAAATCCTTCATGTCCGTCAGAATGTATCGATCAATCTCAACGTATGGGAACCACAGTTACCCCTACAGTTGGACACATTAACATGCGTTAATAAAACAATAATATTTTAATAACTCAATCTCAAAGTAGATGAAGATAAAATATTTTACAATTTCTTCTACTGGGGGACACGGGTTGCGGACACCACACTGACTGAGAAGGGCTTATTCTTCTTGGGAAACGTCTCACGGTCAGGCAATCGCTTAGTATGAAAACCGGCCTGATGCAACATCGAGGACAAAAACCAACGCAAGGGGCTACCTGCTATTTTTGGATATTCACTGTGACATCCTGTCTCCAGAGGTCAACAATGAACATCGTCCTGCGGGTGAGGTCGACAGTCACCAATAGCCAATGTTGGTGCCCAATGTTGCATGGTATCAGGACCTGTAAACGTAAAAAAAAGGTGTTAGGATGTACAAATCCATTTATAACAAAATTTACAAAACAAGTAACACTTATTGTGTCAACCTCGTGCCATGGACGGCTTCCAATTGGAGCACCACCACGCACCGTCGTAAGGCCCTCATTGGTCCACCAGGACCTCAACACATTCCATCGCACCGTAGTGATCTCTCCGTGAGCATCACGAGGCATCATTCTCCTATATTGGACCTCCAGATAAGACTGTACAAATATTTCATCGATGAAAATTAGTAATGTTTTACAAACTAATTTAAAAGCATACGTAATCACTACTTATGTGCAATACTTACAAAAAACTGTGTATCCAATATGTTGATCATCTGGTTGTACGCAGTCAGGAATTCTCGTTGACGCTTCCAAAGAATATGAAGGTACGCGTCCATATGTTGGGAGCATATGCACGTAATAAAGTGTTAGGAGTGTATCATATCTAAAATAAATATTATATAGAAAATGTCTGGTTCGTCGTACCTCGTCCTCCAACTCCATGAAGTTGGTCTACACCTAATGGAACCATGCAGCATCAACTGGCTCTAGCACGTCCACATCACGTCTGCATTAATTTTCCATTAGCAGCACAAATATTTAATTGAACAGAAGAAAATCTGCCACCTTAATAGAAAAAAAAATTACTTACCTTTCCCCGTTTATGTTCTTCTTGAAGGCTCGGTAAGCCTTCAACTGGTCACCGTCCACCGATCCATGGGGATCGAAATATGATCAGAAGGCTGAAGTATTACCCTCGCCCTCTTCTATCGGTAGGGATCTATGTATGGGCTGAGCAACTGCCAACAGCGCTTCAGTACGCACCTCTCCAGTCGAACTCCCCCCAGCTGGGGTTTGCTGCGATGAGGAGGTATGTCCCCCCCTGAGGCTGGATGGATATAGGGGGTGGAGGGGGCAGCTGTCGATCGATCAATAGGGGTGATGAAGGGGGAGGTAGAGGGGGAGGCTGATGCTCGATCGGAGGGGGCGGTTGTCGTTCGACCAATGAGCCTGCTGTTGTACGTGTAACAGGCCTTGTATCTCCAATACGCTGGTGAGCTTCACTCTTCAGAACTACCCCTTTATTATGTGGATCCTCCCGATGACCACCAATGATATTTGTCCCTCTGGTATAACCAGTTGTTCTGTCTTCGGGAGTAAAGTCTGGATCAGGGTCAGGTGGACCATCCCAGTGCGTATGCGTCCTGATGCCCTGAACCCTCCCGATCAATGTGAGCAACTCTCGATGTTTCTCATGTCGATCCTCCTCACTCTTCCGGATCATATCTAGCAACTCCTGGTGCTGCAGTTGTCGATCATCCTCACACTTCCAAAAGGCTTCACGTAACTCGTTCAAATGATGTTTCCATGAAGCCTGAATTCATATCAACATTGTTAGTACTACAAAACTCAATAGGTAGCGTTAATAAAAACGAAAATATCATCTCAACTTACCTCCATATCACGTCCAATGCCTACACAGGAATCCCCTCTAGATGCACCAGGTCCGGTGGTGGTAAACTGAACCCTTTTATGCCTCACTCGACAAGAAGACGGCTCAAATCTGTTAGTGTCCATGGCACTGAAACCAGGGCTCGATAGGTAAGAAGCCTCCGTATTACTGTGCCTCTCACCCCGACCCTCCTCCTCCGAACCCTCTCCAATGCTCCCTCCAGCAGTAGTCTGATCAAGGACAGACGGGATGTGAACCCTATCCTCCTCTACATACAGGTTCCCCCATCGCTAAGGCCTGCGATGTACGGTGCTCCCTTCTCAGTTATTATGGGCACGATTTTCTCCCTCACAAACATTTTAAAATTAGAGGAATGTCATTGTAAACATAGTAACTAATATAAAGATTACCAAATTAAATAAATACCCTAGCACTAAAAATCATGGCCAGCTTCTTGCCTCTAGGTTATTTTGTCAAATCCCACTTCAACATACGAGGAGAAAGCTCTGTAACCCTCCAACTGCCGAACTCAATGCCCAGTGCGGGGATCACCTCGAAAGTTAATATTTGTATTAAAGATAAGTACGATTAGATTGTCATAAATTTTGGCAACGAAATATAAATTACATGTTGTAATTCTAAGTTCATACCAATAGAGCATGCGATAGACCGTAAATGTTGTACCCCTCAACGGTATGTACAACATCACCTTGTGACTGTTGGCCTCTCTCCTCACGTTGCCGGGATAACGCATGTTCGAATGACAAAATAGAATACCTATATACATGGGCACCCCATGGGAAAGCATCAAAGGCAGTGAGGTCCTCCACCAACCGAAACTGCCAAACTGGAATCTTGAATCTCTCGTCCACCCCCATCAATATCCAGTTCAGCATGTATTTGAGGCACAGCTTCACAGCATCGTACGCCTTCTGAAACTCTCCGAGGGTAAGAACAACCCTTAACTCCTCCAACGATACCCCATCGCCTCCAGGAAAGTACCGCTGATGTATGTCATTCTCCATTGCAGCATACAGACCAGTGTTCGGTACAACTCTAAAACGTAATCCGGTGATGAGGTAAAATTCCACCTTTGAAAACCTTACCACTTGGTTCCCTAACAGGAACCGCATCTCATCTATTGGCTCAGCATGGTCCAACTCCCGTAACAACAGCCGATAGATAACACCACCAGAAAACTTCATCTCCTAGTGTATCAACATGAAATGTCCGAAACAAAACGACATGAACCGACGTCGATCCTCAATAGCAAAATCTTCTAAGACACAGTTCAATGCATTGTTTATACGGGCGAGGGCCTCAAAATGGTCGTGTCGAGTCAATTTTCCCTTCAACCAATCTCCCTCTAGAGTTTTAAGGGAATCTTTCAACTTGCTCCTCATCTGTAGTGTCACAGAAACAATACATAAGTAAACTGGAAAAAACTCGGTTCTATGAAATATATTCTCGATCCTTTGATAATATTCTCGATCGTTTGAAAAATATTCTCAATCTTTTGAAAATAATCTCAATTGTTTGAAAAAGATTCTCGATCTTTTCAAAATATTCTCGATTGTTTGAAAAATAATCTCGATCGTTTGAAAAATATTCTCGATCTTTTGAAAAAAAATCTCGATCATTTGAAAAAGATTCTCGATCTTTTGAAAATAATCTCGATCGTTTGAAAAAATATTCTCGATCTTTTGAAAATAATCTCGATCTTTGATAAAATATTCTCGATCTTTTAAAAATAATCTCGATCGTTTGAAAATAATCTCGATCATTTGAAAAATATTCTCGATCTTTTGAAAATATTCTCGATCATTTGAAAAATTTCTTGATCTTTTGTAATATAATCTCGATCATTTGAAAAATATTCTCGATCATTTGAAAAATATTCTCGATCTTTTAAAAAAAATCTCGATCGTTTGAAAAATATTCTCGATCTTTTGAAAATATTCTCGATCGTTTGAAAAATATTCTCAATCTTTTAAAAAATATTCTCGATCTTTTCAAAATATTCTCGATCGTTTGAAAAATAATCTCGATCGTTTGAAAAATATTCTCGATATTTTAAAAATAATCTCGATCGTTTGAAAAATATGTTCTATTCTTTAAAAAAAATCTTCTCAATTCTTATTTAAAAATCTTCGATCTTGTTCCAAAAAACCTCGATTTCGCTAAAAAAAACCTCGATTTCAAAATTTCTCAAAATTAAAATTCATCGATACCCAAAATTTCATCTTCCTCGTCACATATTCAACCTAATTTCAAACTCTAACACAAACCACAACCATTCTCAGATCTCGTTTTCAACCTTAATCTATGAATTCGATCAATAAAACACAAGTCTAACATGCAATGGCAACTTATCAACTACAAAATCGAGAAAAAAAACGAACATAAATTACATCTGTCAATCGCAACAAATCTGGTGTATTCTCGTTCACGTTCCGTTCACTTCGCCATTGATTTTGTTGGCGTCGGTCTCTTTCTCAATCTAGCTTTTTTTACACTGACAAAACGACTACTTTCTATCTTTTTCAACAGTTCGGGGTATTTTTGTCCGATCATACTAAATGGTATCTTTTAAACATACATTAGTAAAATGATGATATTTGCACAACACACCCTAAATGGTACCAAATGGTTTTCACCCCCCTCCAATTCCTTTCGTGTTGTTAATTAGAATCTATTATCTAAACAAAATTTTTGCCCCGTTAAAGAAACTATTTAATATAATTAATCGATAAAATTAGTTTTTCTCTCAATGATTTCAGGTGGGTCTGAGATGAAACAAAGAGTCCCTATATAATCTTATATCAGCTTTATAATTAATCAAGACTTCTCAATGATTAGTTATTCTCTCAATAGATGGGTTGGGCAGTGAAGGCAATTTTTTATTTATACTTTACCGAATGGCTTTTCCCGGATGAGGTCTCTCCATATTGGAGAGTGGAGACAGTACTTGAAAGCTATATATATATATATTCATATAAGTGTGTACAAGTGAAATTATATAAGGATATAAGTATATGTGTTTATTTTTAATTTATTAAAATAAATAAGAAAAATAATAACTAAAGGTATTTTAGTTTTTTCAAACTAGCAAGACACTCAATAGTTAAAACTAACCGTTACTTCTGATAGTAAGGGATGTTTGTATAAATTCGAACAAAAGTTGAATATAGCTGAAATTACATCTAAAATTGAGGTATGTTTATTCAATTTACCTTTTATTTATTTTTTGCCATAAATTAAAGTAGCAGCGAACCCCACAACAAAATGAAGACAAAATGATGCGTTTATTCACCTCTTACTTTGACCATCACCATCACCATCACCAGCACCATTCACCTTCACCGATCTCCATTATCGGTTGGAAAATATTTAGGTACTGATTAGTCGGTATCTATGGTGCTGACTCTTATATTTTTATTGGTAAAAAAATCCACCATGAACCCTTATATATTTAATATCAAACACTATGAATGATTTTTTCCACGAATTAAAAGGGGTCAAAAAATTATTGGCACTATTTGAGGGGTACGTTGTGCAAATATCACCACTTTACTAATGTATGTTTAAAAGGCACCAAAAGAGCGTTTGAGACAAAAATTCCCCGAAATATTTTAACAGTGAGGAAGTTGTCGTTTTCAAAGTCAGAGAGAAGCAATAGTCAAACCGACGGGGAAACTAATCGACCGTGAAGTGACCGGAAGAGCTGCGATTGACAAAGGTAAGATTGGTTATTTTTCCTCGTTTTTGTTGTTATTAACTTGCCTTACATGTCAGAATTGAGTTTTGTTGATAGGAATTGTAGAAACCGATTAAAATAGAGAATTGTGAATGGTTGTGGTTTAGGTTAGGGTTTGTAATTTGGTTGAATATCAGTTGAGGAAGATGAAATCTGGGTTTTTGAGACATTTTTTCAAGAAAATTGAGCTTATTTGATTAGTCGAGCTATTTTTGTCGTGAAAACAGGTTTTGGTAGATCTAGGTTTTTGGAAAAGGAATCGAGCTTTTTTAAAAAATAATCGAGCTTTTTAAAAAAAGAATCTAGCCATTTTGAAAAGGATCGAGCTTTTTTAAAAAGAGATCGAGACTTTTTTAAGAGGGATTGATGTTTTTTAAAAAGGGGTGGAGGTTATTGTGAAAGGGATCGAGCTTTTTTTAAAGGGATCGAGCCTTTTTGATAAGGAATCGATCTTTTTTGAAAAGAGATCGAGCCTTTTTGAAAGGGATCGAGCCTTTTAAAAAAGGAATCGAGCTTTTTTGAATATGTTTCGAGCTTTTTTTAATAGGTTCGAGCGGTTTTTGAATTGGATCGAGCCTATTTGAAAGGGATTGAGCTTTTTTGAAAAGGGATCGAAACTTTTTTAAGAGGGATCGAGCTTTTTTAAAAAGGGGTGTAGGTTATTTTGAAAGGGATCGAGCCTTTTTGAAAGGGATTGAGCCTTTTTGAAAGGGATCGAGCTTTTTTGAAAAGGGATCGAGACTTTTTTAAGAGGGATCGAGCTTTTTTAAAAAGGGGTGGATGTTATTTTGAAAGGGATCGAGCCTTTTTGAAAGGGATCGATCCTTTTTGAAAGGGATCAAGCCTTTTTGATAAGGAATCGAGCTTTTTTGAAAAGGGATCGAGCCTTTTTGAAAGGGATCGAGCCTTTTTGAAAAGGAATCGAGCTTTTTTGAATATGTTTCGAGCTGTTTTTGAATTGGATCAAGCCTATTTGAAAGGGATCGAGACTTTTTGAAAGGGATCGAGCCTTTTTGAAAGGGAATCGAGACCTTTTGTAAAGCAATCGAGCTCTTTTGAAAGGGATCGAGCCTTTTTGAAAAGGAATCGAGATTTTTTGTAAAGCAATCGAGCTGTTTTGAAAGGGATCGAGCTTTTTAATAAAATTATGTCTAATGATGTTGTATTTTTGTTACATTGCAGATGAGAATTAGGTTGAGGGATTCGCTTAAAACTCCAGAAGAATACTGGTACGAGGGCAAACTGACATGACACAACCATTTTGATGCCCTAGCCCATATAGACGACACGCTGAAATGTGTCCCTGTAGATTTTGCAGATGAAGACAGTCAGGGGTTCATGGCGTCTTATTTCGGGCATTTCCTGACGATGCATAGGGAGATGAAGTTTTCCGGTGGTATTATCCATCGGTTGCTTTTGAGGGAGCTCTATCATAACGGCCCCACAGATGAGATGCACTTCATGTTAGGAACCCAGTCAGTGAGGTTTTCGAAGGTGGAATTTTGCCTGATCACCGGACTGCGGTTTGGAGTTGTATTAGAGACCACAATGTATGCAGCAGTGGAGAATGGCATACATGAGCGGTACTTTCCTAGAGCCGAGGAGGTGTCGCTGGAGCAGATTAGGGGTGTTGTCATCGGCACGGATTTTGGGCAGGCGTACGATGTTGTCAAGCTCTGCCTCTTATATATGCTGAACTGGATACTGATGGGGGTGGATGAGAGATTCAATATTCCAGTTTGGCAGTTTCGGGTGGTTGAGGACCTAGATGCCTTCGATGCGTTCCCGTGGGGGGCCTACATGTACAGGCATTCTATTCACTCATTCAAGCATGCGCTTGATGGGCGAAGAGACGGGTAAAAGCGACGCCGGCAGGAAAAGGGCACTGATGTACACAGGGTGGAGACCTACAACATATACGGTCATTCTCATGCCCTGTTGGTAAGAAGTTCGAACAACAAATTGTACTTTATTGTTGGTGCCCAAAATTGTATGGATACTTATCATACTTATCCATGATACAGATATTTGCTTTGGAGGTGATCCCTAAGTTGGCCAAAGAGGTCGGTGTCAGGAGGGTTACTGATCTGACTCCCCGTATTTTGAAGTGGGAGTTGACCAAACAACCAAAAGGGAAGAAGCTAGCAAAGATTTTCAAAGCCAGGGTATGTATTTATTTTGTTAATGTTTTTATTAGTTATTAATTGTACAATGACATTGTTCTAACTAATATTTCAGATGTTTGCGATCAAGGAACTGGTGCCGACACCAGCTGAGAGACAAGCACCGTACTATGCCTGTCTAGATGAAGGGGGGACCATATATGTAGAAGATGACATGGATGATATGCTGCCTGAGGTCCCTGATCAGACCACCTTAGGCGAGATCAGTGGTACAGAGAGGACCATTGACAGTGAGGGATCTGAGCCCGCTGCTGGGGGTTTGAGGCCATGTGACAGTGAGGGATATCAAAAGACCCTCAACGAGAAAGGTATAGGCATAGGCGGGTTCGGTTTTCCACCCCCAGACATGGTACATCTACAGGGGATTCCCGTGGGGGCGTTGGACGTGATGGAAAGGTAAGCTGAAAACAAACTTAAGTGTTTTTTAGTAACACGTGTTCATAGTTTTGTACTAACATTGTAGACATGATTTCAGGCTCCGTGGACTGAAATGTTGAACGATGTGGATGAAGCTCTCCGAATGAGTGACGAGGATCGACAACATCAACACTTGGAGTTGTTGGATATGATCCGAAAGAGTGATGAGGATCATCAGCAGCAACACCGATTGTTACTTGATATGATCTGGGGGCTTCACCATTCGACCTTAAGTACACACCGGGATGGCCCCCCACCTCCTGATCAATTATTTAGTCCCGAAGGGTTGACTGATAGGTTTACAGGGGGGACAGACACCCAGGCTCAGGGGTCCCCTCCACCTCCCATGACATCGATCCCCCCACCTTCTAGCATATCGATTCAACCACCGCGGTCCCCTCCCCTACCCAGCACTTCCGTGGCGTCTGAGAGGTCCCCTCCCCCACCCAGCACATCAGTTCTGTCGGAACGGTCCCCTCCCCACCCAGCACGTTCGTGGCATCGGAGAGGTCCCCTCCCCCATTTAGCACTTCCGTGGCGTCGGAGAGCTCCCCTCCCCCACTCAGCACGTCCGTGGAGTCGGAGCGGTCCCCTCCCCCGGTGAAGCGCTTAGGTAAGTGCGGATGGCAGTTGGTGAGCCCTTACACAGATCCATGTCGTCCAAAGAGGTTAAAGGCACGACCCGAGTCCGTGGAACACATTTTTGACCCCCACGGACTAGTGGACGGTGACCACCTAGCAGCATACAAGGCCTTCAAGAGGAACATCAACGGGGAACAATGAGTATAACTTTTTATAATACAAATGGATGTACATTTCTTATTTATTCTAATTTATGTATAGCTAAGGTAATTCAATCATTATACAGCCGTGATGTAGACGTGTTGTCACCAGTTACCGCGGGATGGTTCGTGCGTATGCAGTCCAACTTCATAGACTTGGAGGACACGGTACGTACTTATTATATTTCATATTAACTTTTGTGTAAGTATTGTTGAATTGTTAACAAGTACGGTGGTTTTATTGTTTGTCAGCATATAGATGCATACCTAAATATTCTACGCAAGCGTCAGCGTGGATTCCACAATGTGTACAACCAGAGGATCAACGTGTTGGATACACAATTTTATGTAAGTAGTTATAACATTTGGGAATCACATCGGATTTTATGCTTCTCTATTAATAATACGATCTTGTCAATGCTTGTACAGCCACTTATGTTGTACATGTGGGAGCGGATGATGCCTCGTGATTCCCACGGTGCTGTGAGCACGGTAAGGTAAAATGTGTTACAGTCCCAATGGTTGGAAGAGGACCTTCTCACGGTCGGTGGAGCAACCACGAGTGGAAACCGCCCATGGCACGAGGTTGACCAGGTAAGTGTTACATGATTGAGATGATTTTAAAAAAAATTGTAAGTTTATCCTCAGCTAACAAGGCATGCAAACAATTACAGGTTCTGATTCCGTACAACGTTGGGGCCCAACATTGGCTGGTGATGAGCGTCGACCTTAGTCGCGGGAAGATTGATATTTATCAGATCAAGCACCAACAGGTCCGGCCATTACGGTGGTTTTTACCCTCCATGTTGAGTGAAGCAGGGTTCCACACAGAACGGCGTCCTGGGCATCGGGCATTCACTCGGGAAAATAAGCCCTTCTCGGTCAGTCTGGTGCATCCTTCTACAGTCCCCCAACAAAAGAAATCGTAAGACATTCTATTTCATTCACGTGTTTACATATTCTTCATGAACGATTTCTAATGGTGTTTTATGTCCCGAATTGTAGAGGTAACTGTGGTCCCCATACTTTGAGAATTATCGAGTACAAAGTGGCGAACCGAAGGCCTTTTGATTGGTCGGAGGACGATATGGGGATGATTTGGGAAAAAATGGCTGTGGAGATTTTTGCTAACTTCAAGCCCGTCAAGTGATTTTTTGTATATTACCATTGTAGTTGTACACAGACATGTCATTATTTCATGAACATTAATTCGTTCATTATTCATTCATTAATATTATTTCATTTATTAATATTAATTCATTCAATAATAAGTAATTATTGCAATTCAAAATTAATACAATATGATACACTTCCAAAAGTTTTCAATGTGATCAAAAAATTGTCATTCATTCCCTATTAGAGTCAATGTTAAGGCACGTTTGTTTGTTGTGTCTAATTGAATGGCAGATGCTACACTTGCGGCGGTATTCATCGGGAACAGCTCTTCTTGTACCTTCATTAATCATCGGTGGATTAGAACATCTTCTGGAATTATGCCCTGGGTGTCCACATCTCCTACAGGATTGTGTAGTTGTCCTCTCCGAAGACGAGACATGGCGACCCGCCCTCGGGCGTCCTGCTTGTCTCCTGGAGTTTGGATTCAAAATCACCCTCTGAGCAATGTCAGATGGAACAACCCAAGTGAAAGGATGGCCCACCGGTATAATAGGAACCGAGTACGCGTTAATAAGTGTCTGTGTCTTGTAGTAGTCCGCACATAAAGCTGTAAAGTCCAAGTTTCGCTCCCTGTAAAAAAAATTGAAAACGATCAGCTTCACCAAGAAAATGATCAGTAGGTTTTCAAAGTTATGAAGTCCAAGTTACAGTAATCTACCATGCCGCCGCAAGGGCGTGAGAACATGGAAAATGATCCATTTGAAATTTGTTACAAGTACAAGTCTTCCGAGTTAAGTCTTCCGAGCTAAGTCTTCCGAGCTAAGTCTTCCGAGCTAAGTCTACAATCCACTATTTTCCAGACCGCCTGACCAAAAAAATGTTCCAATCGACTGGATTAACGGTCAAATAACCACACTTCTCCACACGTTTTAATAGCACAAGATGTGCTGCGTCAGTCAACTGATGACGCATGGTTTGTACAGCTCTATAGTGATCATGAAACCACCGTTGCAGCATATTCCTAATGAACTCAGCCAGAGTTAACATAGACAGTTGGCGTGCAAATTTGAGGCATGAGTTTATGCATTCTGCAGCATTAGTCGTCATCACCCTATACCTTCTTTCCGGGCAGTGTACACCACACCAATTGTGTGGACCGGCATCAATGACATAATCATATGCATTCTGGTGCAAGTTTCTTAACTCTTCCATATGCTGGTTATATTCAAACTCGGTGTATGCACGTGCTGCTTTGTCCATTATTACGGCAACATCCTTCCTATGAAATCGCTTTTTGACATTTTCAGCAAAGTGCCAACAACATATGGTATGGGTGGCATAAGGAAACACTTTAGAAATCTCTGCTTCAATGCTTGCATGCCTATCGGAAATGAAAACTAGCTCATCAATATGACCTAGGGCACCCTTCAAGTAATCCAAAAACCATTCCCATGAAAGGTTGTTTTCTGAGTCACCATACCCAAAAGCAATTGGATACACCTATTCGTTCCCATCTTGTGTTGTTGCAACAAACATTATACCCCGGAATCGTCCCTTCAAATGGGTACCATCAACGGTAATGACTGGACGCATACACATGCGGAATCCTCTAAGCGAGGCACCAATCGACATGAAGAAGTATAGAAATGTATCATCTTCGTTGCACTGTAAGTCAGTGATTGTGCCGGGATTTTGTTGTTCCAAAACGTAACCAAATGATGGAAGCAGTCAGAAGGTTTTCTCATGTGTTCCATATGTCAGTGACAACGCATAATCGAGGGCGGCGTGTGCCTTACTGTACATGATTTGGATTCCATACATTGATTTCATGTCGGCGATTATGTCCTTCGGACGCATTAGTCGACCATCTTGTTGTTGAAGTCTAGGTACAATAACTTCTCCAATTGTGACTGCACTAGCTTGTCGGTGCCGGCGGTGAATTTCCTCTAACGGACAAGTGTGTTCGTTGACAAAACTTCTTACTTGAAAGTATGTGCCTTCATCTCTCCTCACTGCTCTTAACTTCCACGTACAATTTTCCATCAAACAAACTAGATGTAATGTTATCTTATTCGACTTTTTTACCTTCCACTCGAAGTTCTGGAGCATTGCAAAATGGCCTACTAGTCTCTTCAAATCATTTTTCGTTGTAAAAAACTGGCCTTTATATATCATTCTTGTAGGTTCATCTTCAAACGAGTTCCTGCTTCCACCAATACCAAACGAGTATGATTCTGCTCCTAGAATAACCCATGTTCTTGCATTATTTGAATCATCTGCAGTTCCATTAGCCCTCCCCTCGGAGGTCCCAACTATATCTGGTGCACTGGAACTAAATCTGTGTACATGTCTTACACGTCTTTCCGTTTCGACAGGTTCTGCATCTTCCTGATTATCCTCTACATTTTCTACAGAATTTAAATTGCCCTCATTATCCACCTCATGATTCACCCCAACATTCAGTGATGTATTCTCCTCATTGTTGATGTCATTGTAGATCTCATTGTATTGGTGGTTGTACTCTCTACCATTCATCTCAATATGACAACCAAATACATCGTCGAATTGAGGTTCCGGTCTATTATCATGGGCGACTACTTCCGGTGGGACAACACATATGTTTTCCCTACCATCAATCCCACTTCTTTCTGTGAACAACTGGTTGCTTCCGCCTGACGATCGAAATTGTTGGGTGTTATCAGGATGAGGGATATCTTCACCAATGACACCTCCCACTGGCCTCTTGATTAGACTAACACATACTTGAGGGATCACCCTATCTTCCCCTAGCATAAACTGAACATCGTCATTGTTTCTTATAAATGTACGACATGTAGTCCCAGGAACAATTGATAGAGACTGTAGCTCAACACTGTATTTGTTCTCATCAAACTTCACAATGGTTTGCACGATCGACACCAGTTCGTCGTAACTCAAATTCTTTGACACATACAAACCTTGGTTATCGGAACCTAAATACCTCTGATTTCCGTCTGGTAATTGCTCCCATCGACCGTTGTAAGATATGACTATTCTCACCCTATCCATTGTCCTGTCAAAACCAACATCAAAAAACATTAATAAGGAAAAAAATATTTCATATTAAATTTACAATTATAAAGGATTAAACAAAAATCAAAAGTGTAAGATATGAAGCTTTTTTAAAAACGGATCGAGATTTTTTTGTACATGATCGAGCCGTTTTTATACATGACCTAGATATTTATAACGGGATCGAGCTTTTTTTGTTCAAGACCGAGCTCTTTTTCTACATAATCGAGCTTTTTAATATATGGATCGAGCATTTTTTCATATGCCTCGAGCCTATTTGAAAGGGATCGAGCTCTTTTTTGAGGAATCGGGCTTTTTTGTGAGGGATCGTGCTTTTTTTGTGCGGTATCGAGCCTTTTTCAAAAGGGATCGAGCCTTTTTCAAAAGGGATCGAGCTATTTGTGTGCGAGGGATCGAGCTATTTGTGTGAGGGATCGAGCTTTTTTTCACAGGGATCGAGCTTTTTTTCAGCAGGTTCGAGCCTTTTTTGCCAAGGATCGAGCCTTTTTTGTAGGGAGCGAGCCTTTTCTTTTTGCGTATCCAGCATCTGTTTTTGGAATCGAGCTTTTTTAAAATTTGTTCGAGACTTAGTTTCACATTTTCGAGCTTTTTTACAAATGTTTCGATCTATTTTTAAAACATTTTCACCTTGTATGCCCAAGATTATAAACTTGTTTGCACCACTACAACTCAACTTGCCCAAATATATATACAAAAAAATATGTATACATGTTCATTCATTCTTTGTAAAAAGTTTACAACTCCAGGACATCAACATAAAAAAATTCAGACAACATGTTCATAAATGTTCATACAGTGTTATACCACACAGAAATACAATAAAAAATGGAAATGAAGATCAGAAATATTATTTTACCTTCTTGTGTAAAATATGGAATATGTGCAATATCTGGAATACAATAAATCTGGAATGCAGCTCGTTTTGTGAAGAAAAAATGGAGTAGGTGATTGATTTTCAGACAACTTTATTAGACGACAACCTTTAAAGAATAAAATATCGATTATTTAAGGGCAATTTCGGTACCTCACCATAATAGGTGCCTTTTAAACTTAACTTATTATTAAGGTGACATCACTGCAATTGACCAACAAGAAGGTGACATTCCTCACCATTTCCACCGAATTAAAATATAGAGTCAGTACCTTAAATACTGATTAATCAATACCCAAATATTTTCCTTATCAATTTCATACAAACACATGTTAATTATTTTAATCTTATCTCATCCGTTTATTCAAAATTTCAAACCTTTAATTTTGACATTATCACTCCTACAGTTTGACTATCTAACATATAATTAGAACGTTCCTTCAATGAAGTTAATAAATAATAACTGTACAAGTTTGTTTTAAATGAAATAATTCATGTCGTAATCTTTCTGGTGATTGGATTCAATTTAAATAAATTTGAAATCTCTCTCTTCACTTCTACGAAATTATATTACAAGTTTCTCTTAAATCGATCTCTTTACTATTTAAGGATGTGGCGGAGTCTTTGTATATTATTAGGGTTTAATTTTCTTTTTCCTTTTGGATTTGTTTAATTATTCATTTATATGTGTTTGAGTACTATATTATATATTTTTTAAGAAAAAACATATCGTGTCAGGACAATAAATGGCTCTTGTTCAACCTGACAAAACAACAATGTCATATATTCGAGTTGTCGCCGTATACATCTTCAAACATTGAATTTTCTTTCGAAAATTATATATTTACTATTGAATTTTATAAAATTTTACTTTTTGTCCCCTTAAATTTTGTATTTTATTACATCAATCATAATTTTTTGGATTTCGCCCTCCGTAAGTATACCATCTCCAACTCATTACACCAATTTGTTATAACTTTGTAGCAAAATGTAACAACTTCCACACCATTATCTTCAACCCATTGCACCGAATCTTACTCGAAAAAAAAAATTCTTTAAATATTCATTTTCTTATTATTTTTCAACAATTAACATTTCAACCCTTAATTAATGTAATATTACGATAATTTAAAAAATTAATAAATTAGTAAATTAAGAAATTAAATTTAATTGACTAAAGCATTAGATAATAAGAATAAATTTGATATAATATGAGTAAAACTGTGATTAAATAAAAATTTTAAATAAAGGATACAAACAAAATAAATTTTATTGAATAATGGTCGGTCTGTGAATAAATAAAAATTGAAGGAGCAAAAAAGCTACAAAGTATAGCAGAGAATGAGCCTGTGCTACTCAAGCGTAACAAATTGAAGAGCTCCAAACTGGCGCACCATATAGTGACCAGTTGGAGAGGAAAATTGCAACAAAATAAGTATTGATGCATGGGTTGGAGAAGTCCTAAGTACTAAAACATTATCTAAATATGTCATATTTATTTTTTCGACACATCGATACACAACTTCTTATATCTTGAAAGAACGAATATAACTTCATCTTTTTTTTTCAATTTTTAACATGTGTCATAACAACACATATTGACATTTTTTCTAATGATTATCACCAAAAGTAAAAACCATTTCTTCATGGAGTTATCAAAAAATTCCAATATGTTGAAGGAATATTATTTCATGCCAGAAAATGGCTAGTTATCGAGGGATAATGAACTATATTTTTCATCATGAAATTTTGTGTCATTTTTACTTAGTCATTATAAACCTCTCCAAAATAGGAATGATCTATGTATATATATATCATAATTCTTTGTGGAATTTAACAAACATTTCCCGACGTTTCTCCCCCCTCCCCTCCTAACCCAATATTTGAAAAATGTTGTACAAACATCCCCTACCATTATATGATATCTGTTAACTCTTAACAACAGTGGGTAATTCGGTCTTTTTAACCAAATATTATTTTTGAAATATCAATTTTTTAACATTTAGAATTAAATTAAAAAAACAAACAAAAAAATAGAATAGATATGGAGAAATCTTCATCTCTCCATCTCACCGAAAATGGAAATCTTCTCCGTTTCATCAGACATAGAGTGTTGCCACCGACTCATCTCTGATAAGATGGAGCAAATCTTTCCATCTCATCGGAGATGGAACAACATCACTCCATCTCTTTGAGGATGGAGATCTGGAGCACATCCATCTCATTAGAGATGGAGCAAGATGGTTCCATCTCTAGTTAGAGATGGAGTCATCAACGATGGATCTCCATTTCATTTCCAGGTACATTTTTTCTTTAATTGTTGTGTTCATTTAGTGTTTGCTGGAATTTTGTTATGTTCTGGATGAAATTTTTTTAATGAAGGTTGGTGAAAAACCGGAGAAAGTTGAAGGAGATGATGAGATGTATGGATGGAAATTTGTTTTTCAAATTTCAATTGATGAAGATCAAGATGAAGATGGTTTTGTTTTTTTAAAGACCTACTTTTTCTAGGTTTTAGATTTAATACATTCATGTTTTCTAAAATATTTTTATTGTATCTTTTTTTAAAAAAAAATTATTTATTTTAGATTTTTTTTACACATTTAACCTTTGATTAACGAATCCTAACTAACGGTAGGAGATGCTGACATTTTTTAATTGTCAAGGGAAGTTTGTAAGAATATGTTCAAAATTGTTATATCCGTATAATTTTATCAAACCTCGAAGAATGTTTGTACAATTCCGCCCTTAAAAAAACATTATTAGAAAGAGAATTAAGCTAATATAATTTAAAAAAATGAAATAATTGGTAGAAAATTTTAAGCCCATCATTGGATTTTGAAGTTTGGAATGGGATTCACTATTGGATTACAGAGCTGGACATAAGTGACCTCATATGGAGTCCATTTTTGCCCACCTCCCTCTCATAAAAGGATGGCATGTGTCTAAAGATGGATAAACTTATATGAGGGGGTGTAAATTTTTGCTTATCTCCCTTGAAAGGGGGTGAGCAAAAGCGTTCTCCCTCATATGGGTATGTTCAGACATTTCATTTATTATCACTATGATTAAGGATCCGACTAAGTGAAAATTAGCAAAACTTTAATTAGTGATTGGTGCTTATGAGTTATGACAACAACAAGAGTTCAGTTTTGCCCACCCCCTCAACCGGGGTGAGCATTACCTTCCTCCTCAAACGATGACAACCGTCCAAAAGTTAACCTAGGGTTAACAAATATCCCTACAATTAGATATTCTATTAAATAAACAAGGGTAAATGAGTTAATTTATATAAAAATTTAAATTAATAATTTATAACAATAATAAAATTAAAAATAATAAATCAGAAATCAAATTGTATCCCTCTTCTCATCATCTTCTCTCTCCAACGATTTCTCTCACTTGCTCAAACTCCGGCGGTCTTCTCTAGCAATGAGCTTCTGTCGTTACACCACCGCGAACTACTTCTTCTTCTGTTGTCGCAATCTTTTATCGATAGACCACCATGAACTTCTTCTTCAGTGGCTAGAGGTTAGGTGTGGGTGGCTTCTGATCCATATTTGATTAATGTTAGGGTTGTCATTGTGTGGGTATTGGGGTTGGATTGGGTTTGATTTATGGAAATGGTATAGGTGTTGATTTATGGAGTTTTTTATTATTATTTATTTTTAAAGTGATTTATAGAGTTGATAATGCGGCTAATGATGACTTGATGTTGATAAAATACAGATGATGAACATATGATGGTGATTCCAATTCCAAACATATGTTTTGTTTGTTTCGATTTCTATTTTTTTTTCTAGAAAAGATAATGTTTTTTCAATTTTGTTTTTAGATGATGATGTGGTTGTTGGATTTTAGAGATGATGGTGGGGCTGTGAGTGTTGATTTCTACTCCCTCACCGAGGGGTGAGCGAGCATTAACCCCTCTACACGTGATGACATTCGTTAAAAAGTTAATCAAATGTTAACACATTTATTTTAAAAAACAAATAGTATCAATTTCTTAATTATGTCCTAACAATTAAGTGAAGAGTAAAAAAAAAATTGAGATGATTTTAACTTTAGTAAAAAATAAAAATATTTAAAGCGACTTAATTTAATTACTAAATCAAATTAAGACTTACACAAGTTTCGTGTATGCCTGTAATTTATCTTAATTTAGTGGTGTTAATGCAAGTTACCTATTTCTCAATTAAACATTAATGATATGACTTATAAGGAAGATAAATTTTATTATGTATGATGTATTTATTAATTAAGGCACCCAATTTTTTAATAATTTCATTTGCAAGTGCTTTCTCTCTCTAACAAATTAACAATGCAAGGTATTTGGGTACGACAGGTCGTGTTTCCTGGAGACGTTAGTGGTAGATCCACCAGTATGACCATTTTGTGCAACCGTCCGATTTGTTTCGAAGCCACCGCCTGACCTGGCACCATCAACTGTCAAAACCGATTTTCCTACACAGTTGAATACTTGAATTCACAACCGTTGATTTCTCAGCCACGATCACCGTTCCTTCTTCTTTATAGTCAAATGTCCATCGGGCTAACTAGATAAGATTGATCTGATGGTAAACGTCTCACGTATATATAATGAGGCTGTAAGTTCAAGTCTTTCCCATCTTAAAATTTTCTGAATTTATACAATATATATATATATATATATATATATATATATATATATATAGTAAAAACAATCAACAACAATATGTGTGTAGAAGAAAAAATATTTACAGTAACTTTTATTTAATAAATAAATAAATAAATAAATAAATAATGATATACAACACTTTGATAATATAATTAAAATATTGTTGTTCTTATCTATAGTAACTTTTATTTACTAATAAATAAATATTGATGTACAACACTTTAACAATATAATTGAAATACTGTTATTCTTATCTACTACAAAAACAATATGAATGAAAAATTGATTTTCTATATCTACAGGCAAAAAATATTTGTAATATTTTTTTAAAGAAAAATCAATAAAACAAAATTTAATAGTAGTGCAATAAAAAAAATACTAACTTGTATATGTAATTGTTGAATGGAGATAGAGACTTGTGTTGAACAATGTCCTAAAGACAGTATTTCACTCATTCACTGTGCTTAAAGAGACTACCTATCAGGATACAATTATCTGTGTTCGAAATTGTAGTACAAAATTTCAAACCCTAATGAACTGTATAATTTTCCTCTCAGTACAAATGAATGAAAGAAAAATTAAATCAAAATTGTTTGTACAAACTTGACTCACTTGTCCTATATATAAACTCAGACATGCCTTTTTGTAAAGACACAAGTGTTGTAGAAATGTGTCTGTTAAAATAAAAAGACATAAAAAATAAAAATAAAAAAAGATAGGATTGTGTCTGTTAACATAAAAGGTACAAACACCATTTTAAACACTACTGATTATAAATGTCTGAATTCAATTTTAAATCAAACAACTTCAACAATACCATACATTTGATTTAAAATCACTCATTCTATATATTTTAACTTGATATGTACGCACTTGTCAAGACTCTTTTATAAATGAGTGGTTCACATTCAATGTTCTTATATCATTCCATCAGTGTGCACCGATAGGAAAATAACTATATATATATATATATATATATATATATATAAATTGATCCAGTAATATACTCTTCACACCAACACCAATAAGTTGTAAGTTCGAGTCTCTTCCCCTTTCTGAAATCCCGAATTATTAAAATATTTTAAAAAAAAACTAATATATATGTTGTAAAATAAATAAAAAACAGATAAAGAACATGTGAAGAATAATGGAAGAACGGATAATAGAATAAATAAATAATATATGAAGAAATGAGAGAAATGAGAAACGGGAGAGTTTCTATAGCTTTTCTGATCTGTTCGACAATGCAAAAGCAAAGCCATACATGTAGGCTTGAATTGATTAATTGGTAACTTTGCCACTTACACTAAGTTAGTAAGTTTAGTAAATTGCATAGGCCAAGTATATCAGTTGTGCCTATCAAGATAAGCGGTGGGATATTCCACTTGACGCCTACCAAGACAAACGGTGAAATCCATAATATTATAACACTCCCTCTGGATTTCTACCACTTATGGTGTATATTCTTAAAACTATCTTATTAAAAACTTTATCAAGAAAATTCAGTGGGATAAAACCTGATTGAAGGGAAAAAGAGTATAGTGCACATATGTCCAGAATTATTGTTTTCTTCAACACCTTTCTCACATTTATATTTTGTTAGGAAAAACTCAGTGGGATAAAACTTGAGCAACGATATTCATTGATCTGTCGAATCAAAGTAATATTTATAATGATCTTCTGGATCAATGTAACATATATATGATGATTAGCAAGTTCAAAATAATATTTACAATAACCTTCTTGATCAAGATATACGATGATCAACATGATAAATTTAATATTTATGATGATCTTTATGGATCAAATGATTTTTGGATATGCTTAGAGAATAATCTCATTAAAACTTTATCAGGAAAACCCAATGTGACGAAAAACCTGATTGGAAAGAAAAATAGTACAATGCACATATGCCATAATATAATTAATATACTATATTTGATATGTTCCTCCTGATGGGACGCCCCATGACAAAAATTCTTTTGAAACAATCTTCTTGTGTGCTAAGCTGACATATATAGATGTTTATTTCAATAAATAACATCATAAATGATTGGGAGGATTATAAGCAAAAACTTGTTTTATGGAGTAATATCCATATGGAATTTTTTCAACATATTCTGATTGATAGACAAACATTCCATTTGATCTATGCTCGATCTTCAGGTCAAGACAATATTTTTTTTCTCATTTCTTTATAAAGACACATGAGTATATAATATGATTTATTAAACCCTTATCTTATTGGATATTAATTGAAACGATTATACCAAATCTGTTCTTATTGTTTTTAATCCATATAAGGGTTTTTATATGTTCATCAAATACAGATTACGAGATCTCGATTTATATGCTTCTAGCATTTTAATCCTTCATGGATTATAAATAGCTGCATTGAGTGAATCATATAGATAAATGATCACTACGTCTGGAAGATGTATTTCAAGCCTTTCAAAGACAGCCAAATTTATTAAAAATTTGGAACGTAATCGTATTAATCAGTAATGAATACCAAGTTTCAATAAGAAACCTTTTACTACCAGTCGCCTCATTACGTTTCTGTATAAAAAAAAAAACCCATTAGTATCTAACTAGTTTGGCATTTCCAGGTGTCTGGAGAACTATTGGTCGAAACACTTTATATTTGGCTTATGAAGTCAATTCTTCTTGAATTGCTTATTTTCATTTAGGTCAATCATGCATTTGTCTACAATCATTATATTATGAACATCGTAATTCTCATTTATAATTTCAGTGGCACTACTATGTATAAAAACACATCATCAATGATTGTTTTCTTATGATTCCACATTTCTCATATTATTTATAGAAATATTCTCAATTTCTATACTCTTGTATCTCTATTGAGATTACTTCCATTTTAATGGATTTAGTCATTTCATAGACTTGTATGATTTATAGAATTTCTCTCAATTTCTATATTCTTGTATCTCTATCGAGATTTCTTCTATTTAAATGGATTTAGTCATTTAAATGAATTTAGTCATTTCGTATAATTGTGTCTCTTTAGATATATCAGACTCTTAAAGAGTTGATTTAGAGAAAGAGAATTTATTCATAACTCGGTTTTTGTTTACATTAGGATCCTGATAATTATACATTTCAAAGGTTCATATGCTTATGATATGCATCATATGATTTATTTGTTGCAATTTGCTCTAATTGTTCTGCATGAACAATTATCCGGACGGGGTTTATGAGATAGCAACTTATAAAATCTTGTTCACTTTTATTATACCAGGTAACGGATTAATAATCATCTGATGATCAATTATGTTTCGTATTTGAGAGCTACGAAGATTGAATGAGACACACATATATAGAGAGAGAGAACCGAACTGGTATCTCTAATTTCTATATAAGTAACCTTTCATTTACTCTTCTCTTCTAAAGAAACTTTCCCATTTGAAAATTAATCAATATGATAATATGCAGATTGTGAATTAAATTATAAACTATTAGAAGTATAAATGATATAATAGCAGATTAATCAAATTCAATATTAATCTCATAATGATATAGAAGCCTTATCTGGAGATGTTTGATAAATGATTCTTTCGATCCGTTCTGATTATGAGTATATCAGAAAACTAGATGTTTGAACATCGTTCCCACCTGCTTTGCAATATTCATCAAATATTTAGTAATATGGAAATGTTTTGATAATACATAATCATGTGATCATCTCGTAGATTCATCAATTATAACCATATAATAATAAAAGGGTTCATTGGGTGGATAAATATGTCCACATATATCTCATTGAATTATTTAAGAAAGATGAGGATTCAAAACCAATTTTAGAATAAGAAGGTCTTACTGTTAGTTCCCCATGTGAACATACAGTACATAAGTTCTCATTGGATAAAGAATCTTCTGGTTCTTTAAGGGTGCGTTTGGTACGGAGATGGGACAGGACAAGGTGGGACTAGACTGGACTGGACATGTTGTTCTATGTTGTGTTTGGAAGGCCTGTACATAACTATAAACTGTACTGTTATACGTTTGGTATGGTTGAGACAGGAAGGAACAGGAGATTCAAATGACCAGAGTACCCTTCTTATATATATAACAATATAGACTATAATATTATATATATATATATATTAATATATAATAATATTAAATAATATTATATATAATATAATGATCTATAACATATTATTACATTATATATATATAAAATATATATATATATATATATATATATATTTATATATATATATATATATATTATTTGATATTATTATATATTAATATATAATATTACATGTATTATATATATATATATATATATATATATTATTTGATCTTATTATATATTAATATATAATATTACATGTATTATATATAATAATATGATATACAATATTAAATATTAGTATATATAGAAAATATAATATTTATATATATTATATAATGTATAATATATATATATATATATATATATATATGCATATATATGATATAATTAACATTATTATAACGGGACGCGCCAAACGTGGGACAAGAACTAATTGTCTCACCTTGTCCTGTCCTGTCCCGCGTACAAAACGCACCCTAATGGATATCCATGATAATTTTCAATGATCTAGCGCATTATTTTAGATTCTGGGTGACTGATACGGTCATACCAAAGTACAAACATTTTGGGATCTGGAAACTTTTGATTCATAACTGTATAAACATCTACACACTGTATAATAGTGTAATATAATTCAGATGATAAAGCACACAACTTTTCTGTAATAAGTTTCTGGCTTGAATTATGAGAAGTATATTTTCAATATGATATTCATACCTCCGTATATCTTTGAAACTAAACAGATTCAATTATATTCTGTTTGAATGATATAAAGTATCATCGATACATAATTAAATACCATCTGGTAATAAGATTGTGGCTCTTCTAGAGCTTTTAATCAGACCCGCTGGATCTGATCTGGTATTAGCCTTATATTCCTTTGAACTAAGCATATTTCTTTATGTTCTGCTTGAATAATATCAAGTATCATTAATACATAATTTATTATTGTTTGATAACAATATTGTGGCTCTCTTCCAGAGCTTTCTATCAGATCCGTTGGACCTGATACAGTTACTCTGAGCAAAGTAAAATCCATAAAATATTTATGACTCCGCAAAAACTGTATAAGTCGTTGCACTATCGTCAATACATATATTTCCCTTCTGGAAATTTTATGGATATTATGTGTAATGTCATTTTATATATCATCTAAAATGATAATAAACTCTCCCCCTCTTTTTTTTTTCCTTTTTAATAGGTTTATTCTGAAAACTCTTTTCTCTTGTCATTTTCAAGCATCCACTATTGGGATATGTTTTGATAACTCATGAATATAAATATATCCAAATTTACTCTCTTGATTTACTACTTCAAGAGTAAGTATAAAATGGATAAAATATCATTTACAATATTATTATACGTGATATTAAGATCTTAAATCCTTTTATGATAATCATAACATCCTGGTGGATGTGTAAATCCTCTTTTTTTTTAATGAATAATATGTCAAGATCTTAAATCATTTAAACGATACTCACAACATCCTGATGGATAGTATGAAATGGATAAAATATTATTTTCAATTTCATTATTCATTAGAATCTTAAATCCTTCCTACGATACTCACATATCCTGCTTGGATAAAATATTATTTTCAATTTCATTATTCGTTAGGATCTTAAATCCTTTTTACGATACTCACAGCATTCCGATGGATGTGTATGAAATGGATAAAATATTATTTCCAATTTTATTATTCGTTAGGATCTTAAATCATTTTTACGATATTCACAGCATCATGATGGATGTGTATGAAATGGATAAAATATTATTTCCAATTTCATTATTCGTTAGAATCTTCTAACATCCTATTGGATGAGTATGAAATAGATAAAATATTATTTCCAATTTCATTATTCTTCAGTATCTTAAATCCTTTTTATGATACTCACAACATTCTGTTGGATGTCTAAATCATTTTTCTCAAATGAATGACATGTAAACATATCACTTCATATATATGAGATAACTTCAGATTCTGAACAAGTTTGAAACCTCAGGTTCCAATTAATGAAGTATGGCTTTCATGAATATAATACTGGATCCAGAACTCTAGGTTCTCATCGGTTTTCAAAACCGTATAGTATGGCATTCATGTATATAACACTGGATCCAAAACTTCAGGTTCTCATCGGCTTTCAAAACTGTGTCAACTTAACAATCATAATTCCAGGAACTTTAAGTTCTGGTTAGTCGAAATAGTCGATTTCATATATAGCAAATAAATAAATAATACGAATATCATAAAAAAAAAAATCTAGAACTATAATAGGTTTTGTCGACACAGCTGTAGCCTCTATTGAAATAGTCGCAGCCAGTCTCTATCGACGCAGTCGCAGCCAGTTTTATATCTTGCGTATAATTAAACAGTTCCATGTGCATAAAAATAAATGATTTCAAATAAACAAATCCAGAGTCATCTTGTTATACGAAACTGAATATAGATCCAAAATATTGATATGTAAGATAAATGTATAAACATAAATGATTTTAAATAAACAAATCCATAACTATATATATATATAGGTTCCGTTGACGGCATAAGTCATCTTGCTTTACGGAACTAAATATAAATCCAAAATGTTGAAATGTAAGATATGTGCATAAACATAAGTGATTTCAAATAAACAAATCCAGGACTATATAAATGGGTTCCGTTGACGGCACAAGTCATCTTGTTATACGGAACTGAATATAGATCCAAAATGTTGAGATGTAAGTAAATCACTCATCAGAGGATCATTTTTACAAAATAAATTTTTCGTGCTGATAACGTGTTGTAAAATAAATGAAGAACAGATGAAGAACATGTGAAGAACAGTTGAAGAACAAATAATAGAATAAATAAATAATATATGAAGAAATGAGAGAGATGAGAAACGAGAGTGTAATACTCTTTCTATAGCTTTTCTGATATGAATGCAAAAGCAAAGCCATATATATAGACTTTAATTGATTAACGGGGTATTATTGATTTAGTCCCTATGTTTTTTTCAATTATTTTTTTTTTAACTCACTTATCCAATTTTTACTGGATTGGACCCTATGTTTTCAAAACCACTCATTTTGGTCCCTCTGACAAGAAATTATACGGTCAACCCTAACAGAAAAAGCAAATTGACCATTTTACCATTAATTTAAGGCAAATGACCATTTGACCCTCTAACTTAATGCAAACTCGGATTTAAAAAAAAAAGGAAATAAATATTATTTAAGTTTTTTTTAATCAAAAGGAAAGAAATTAAATTGAAAAATTTCTTCATCATCGTCAGTTCATTAACCATTCGACCTCCAACAGAAAAAATTAAAAAAGAATTTTTTTTAATCTCAATCTCAATTCATCAACAAAACCAGTAAACTTCCATCAAATCATCAACACCAACACAGAGATGCAATTGGATACAATCCCCCAACACTCCACATCACCGATAACCAAATCCATAAAATCCAGCCACACAAATCTTCTACCATCACCATCGAATCATCATCTAAACCACAATCAAATGATTAACACCAAAACCATCTCAAATCATCACCACCACCATATAACAACCTCAAACCCAGAAAACCAAACCACCATCATCAACCCACGAAATCAAATCCAGTCACCCAACCCCACCACCGATATCAATCTGCAGCCACCGAACCACCAATATCAACCCAAAAAATCCACCACCACCACCACTACTGAAACCAAAACCCGTCTAAAGCTGGAATATTTCATTTCTTTCAAACTATGAAAATTAGTGATGTAGGACAAAGATGAAGGAATTACGGTCCAGATCGAACAATTTCTTTATTTTCTTATTTTGTTAATTTGGGTCATTTCTTGTTTGGTAAGTTTATTTATTTTAGTTTGATTAGGAATTAAATTTAGGTTTTGGAAATAAATCAAACTTACCTTTTGGGTAAGATTTGATCTTTGTTTTCCAGTCAAGTTAGGAGTCATTAATTTTAGAAGATTCTGATTAGTTTTTATCTTTTCTTGTTTTAGTCTTTTTTTAAGGAAAGTCGTATTCGAGTCGTATTAGGATTAGTTTATTATAAATAGTCTTATTATTTCCAATTATTGCAACTTTTTAACTTTTGATTGATTTTAATAAAATCGTTCATTTGGAACATTTATCTGTCGTGGATTCGACATGCTCTTTGAGGAATCGAGAGCACCATTTTCTAATAAAGATTAGAGAATGATGGCCCCTGTATGGCGGTCCATGCTTGGGTAAATACCGGTTGTTGCGTCAATGTTCATCTGAGTGTGTCTCAGGGTTCGACAAAGTGATCATTCTTGTTTTTGTCATACCCCGATGCGTCAATTGATATCAGAACGACCGAGTCTACCTATGTGCTAGGCTCAACGTCCACATACCACAACCAACTACCTTCCTAAACATCATATATTCACCCTTCATATCCCCCCATAAAAAAAAAAGAAAGGAAATTGAAAAAAAAATGAGAGTGTTTATGTAATAGTTCCGACAATTAACAATCAGCCTCAGAGGCAGCAGAAATTATGGATCAGCCTAACAGTGTTACAATTTGCAAATCAACCTCAACAGTGTTACAATTTGCAGATCAACCTCAAGAGTGCCAGAAATTTCAGATCAGTCTTACGAGTTCCAAATATTTCAGATTGCATCCACCATCACACACACTTGCAGCCGCGAGTGAATTAATTTTTCGTAAGCAGTTCTCAGGGTTTAAATTTTGGTACGTTTTTTTTTTACTCTGATTTCGATTTTCAATGTGTTTCAATGGTTCTCTTGGTTCCAATAATTATTTTTCGAGCTATAATGATTATCAACCAAGACTTCGATTTTTTTCTGGTCATATGAAAACTGGAGAATTTATTAATTGGTTGAAAGAAGTTGAAGAATGTTTTGCATATCAGAAAACTAAAGAAAGTCTGAAAGTTTTACTTGTAGAAATTCATTGAAAAACGATACATTAATTTGGTGGGAAGACTTTCAAAAGGATCGGAAAATATTTGGAATGGATAGGATCCAATCATGGTCTGTGATGAAACATGTAATGCGGGAGGAATATCTTCCAATTGATTATTTTGAAGGTTTTTGTCATGTGGAAGATACGGTTGAAGATATTTCATATGAAGTGAAAATTGTCGAAGTAATTGAAGATGAGCCTTGGATCTTAGAAGTTGAAGACTGCGATCCAACCATTGATATTGATTGCACTTTAAATGTGATTAAGCAAAACTGGAAGCTAAATCAATTTCTATTGATAAAGTTTCCAAGGGTGATAACTTATTTGAAAATCCACACAATTTTTATTGAGATAATTTGAAGATTATTTTTCTTGATTTGGATTTTGAAGATCCAACATTGTTCTTGCCATCTGAAGTATATTTGTTCAAGTCAGTGATTGACATGATGGTACATTTGAAGTATTATCCACCCAAACAAAACCTTGCCAAACTCGATGACGAGTTTATTTTAAGAGGAGAAGAATACTATATGGAATGGGAATAGCTAGCAACGAGGAATCGTTATTGTCCAAACCTCTACAGGTGTTCAGCGGTCCAAGCCGCAACCAATAGGCATCGCCAGTGGCGAATAGCTTGGACATCTTCTGCATTCCGTTGGACGATTGTTGTGGTGACGTTGTGGATTTGGGATAAACTATGGAGAGATTTTTCGGTTGGCGTCTACCACTCCCACAAGACAAATATGGGTTCTTCTTTGTTTACCTGTCTTTCCGCGTGTTTCAACCGAACTCGAGGACGCGTTCTTTTTAAGATGGGGTGACTGATGTAGGACAAAGATGAAGGAATCATGGCTCATGTCGAACAATTTCTTTAATTTCTTATTTTGTTAATTTGGGTCATTTCTTGTTTAGTAAGTTTATTTATTTTAATTTGATTAGGAATTAAATTTAGGTTTTGGAAATAAATCAAACTTACTTTTGGGTAAGATTTGATCTTTGTTTTCCAGTCAAGTTATGAGTCATGAATCTTAGAAGATTCTGATTAGTGTTGATCTTTTCTTGTTTTAGTCTTTTTTAAAGAATGTTGTATTCGAGTCGTATTATGATTAGTTTATTATAAATAGTCTTATTATTTCCAATTATTGTAACTTTTTAACCTTTTATTGATTTTAATAAAATCGTTTGACGCAGTGAAAACGTAAAAAGAACTAGACCGACGTCTAAGTTCGATTGAACTGGAATCCACCAGAAAGAAAATAAAAAACAAGTCTGAATTTTTATTGAAATAATGAACTGATGAGCCTTTTGGTTTACAAGACTATTTAAAATGAAAACCCTAACCCGAATCCTTGTTGGACAAGAAACGGGATTACATACCAAAAGCTGCCATAAATAGTGAAACTGTCAAAAATAGTGAAATCACTAAGGAAATAAAATATACTAACGACCATAAACAAGCTGGAATTAACGGTAGGTGATTCTGGCTTGTCAAAGTCAACTTATGACTAAAAAGGAAATTTCCCAAAAAGGAAATAACTACGATTTCGGGGCCTAAATGATGGAATTTGACCGAAAAAGGTCGTGCCTCAACACAGAAGGTTTTGACTTTTGAAGATCTCATCGATTCCCTTCAACTAAAGTCATTTATTCTTGAATTTAGGATGATCCTACAAAGTCATGTAGGACTCAACCACTCGTTCTACATCAGTCCCCTATACTTGCAAAGAACTCGACATCGAGTTAGGTTCAGGATAAAGAGGCTCTTCCGCATGATACTGGAACAAGTCAGCAACATTGAAGGTATTGGAATTCCCCATGGTCTCAGATAGGTCGATCACATATGCATTATCATTTATCTTTTTCAGAATCTTGTACGGACCATACTTCTTGGGCTTCAGTTTTTTATAAGTCTCAACTGGAAACCTTTCTTTATGCAAGAAAACCATTACTGAGTCGCCCTCCTCAAACACCTTCCTACGCCTATGCTAGTTTGCAGCTGCCTTGTATTTTGCATTGGTTTCTTCCAATTTCTGTCTCACCTCTGCTTGTACCACTTGAGCTTGAGTCGCCATGTTTTCTACAGAATTAGTAACTCCCGGACCCTTTGATAGATGAATTAAATCCACAGTATGCTTGGTGGTGACACATGTCACAGCGAAAGGAGATTTTCCCGTGGCACTATGTACAGCAATATTGTAGGCAAACTCAACTTGAGACAATGCATGATCCCACTGTTTCGACTTATCTCCGCAAACGCAACAGACCAAATTTCCCAGGGTTTTATTCGTCACTTCTGTTTGTCCATCAGTTTGTGGGTATGCAATAGTACTTCTTTTTAGAGACGTATTAAACATTTTCCACAAGGTCAGCCAAAAGTGGCTAAGGAATTTCGTGTCACGATCAGAAGTAATTGACTGTGGTACCCCATGTAGTTGAACCACTTCTCTAAAAAATAGTCGGGCTATGTGTGAAGCATCAGAGGTCTTCCGGCAAGGGATAAAGTGAGCCATTTTTTAGAACCTGTCAACCACCATGAAAACCGAATCTACTCCTCGCTGTGTACGGGATAGCCCCAACACAAAATCCATAGACAAGTCCTCCCAGATATTGTTAGGAACAGGTAAAGGCATACAAAGACTAGTATTTTGTGATTGACCTTTAGACACCTGACAAGTGTAACATCTCTGCACAAAATTCCTAACATCTCGTTTCAGTTGTGGCCAGAAATACAGTTCCTCCAAGCTAGCCACCGTTTTGTCTCGTCCCAGGTGCCCACTCAATCCACCTCCGTTCAAGTCTTTGATTAATTTCTCCTGTAAAGAAGTCCTGGGAATACACAAACGATTGCCACGAAACAGATACCCATCATTTTCATGAAAATCACTGACAGATTGCTTTTTAATACACTTTGACCAGATTTCCTTGAAATCTTCATCCTCTTCATACAACTCCTTCAAAGAATTGAACCCCACAATCTCATAAGCTAGGGTTACGAGCAGGGTGGCACGACGGCTCAATGCATCAGCAACTCGGTTTAGAACCCCTGATTTGTGCTTGATAACAAAAGGAAATTTCTGAAGGAAAGTGGCCCACCTGACATGCATGTTGTCCAAGTTCTTATGACTTTTGATGAACTTCAAAGCTTGATGGTCAGTGTACAATACAAACTCCTTATGTACTAGGTAATGTTCCCAATGCTTCAAGGCTCGGACTACTGTGTTGAACTCCTAATCATAAGTACTCCACTTCTGGCGAGCTTCACTTAATTTCTCGCTAAAGAAAGCTACTGGTCACTTTTCTTGAGACAGCACCGCTCCAATTCCCACCCCACTAGCATCGCACTCCACTTTGAAAATCTTCTCAAAACTAGGTAGAGCCAGTAATGGTGCAGTACACAATTTCTCCTTGATTAACGCAAAACTCATCTCCGCTTCTTCTCCCCACTGAAACTGACCCTTCTTCATGCATTCTGTTATCGGAGCCATGACAATGCTGAAATTTTGAATAAACCGACGATAGAAAGTGGCTAAGCCATGGAAGCTACGAACTTCACTCACGGGTTTCGACGCAGGCCATTCTCGAATTGCTCGTGCCTTATTTTCATCCACATGAATTCCTTCTGAACTCACCACGTAACCCAAAAATAACAAATTGTTGGTCATAAAACTGCATTTCTTCAGATTAAGAAACAGTTGATTTTCATGCAAAACCTTTAACACCTCTCGCAACTGCTCCACGTGTTCTTCTTCAATCCTACTATAGATAAGAATGTCGTCAAAATAAACAACAAAAAACTTTCCCATAAAAAGCCTCAATACCTGATTCATCACCCGCATAAAAGTACCGGATGCATTTGATAGACCGAACTGTTAGGATTATGCTCGATAGCAAGAGTATAATATTGTAATTAACAATCTTTTCATATGAATAAAGTGATTTCTAGTTTAACAAATCTTATAGCATTTATAGTTTAATTATTATAATTGTCAAAAGTAAATAATCATAAGGTCCAAAGACTATGAGAAAAGAAGAATTGTTCATACATCTAGATATGTATAAGGTAGACACAATTCTTTCGTTAGTCTTGAATAATATTCACAACTTAAGATAGAAGGTTGGACGCCTTAAACCTGTCAAAGTTGTAGATTCTTTTGCTAGCATTTGAGTGGGATCAAATGTGTTATGATGAGTCTAAAATCATCAAAGTGTGGAGTCTTTGGACAAAAGAATCTAGTGCACTGGGTGTATTGAGTAGGATCAAAATGAAATACTTTATCTAGAACCGTCAATGGATAAAAGTTTTCATTTGAAGACAATCGGAGAGTCTATCTTAATCCTGAGATAAATGATGGACTTATGATTGCAAATGTTATAATTTGAGCTATCAATGAGTACGATTATATAGCATAGTCTATCCTCAATAGTTTGGTTGTATTCATTTGTTAATCGATAAAGGACTTCATTTATAGATATGGACATCGTGACTCCATTTATTGAATGAGAGTAGAATACCATCATATGGATGTTTTGAGGTATTGGATATTAAATCTTAACGTTAAGTTTTCAATAGTGTCTATTGAAACATGGCTTCTGAACAAGTCAAAATATCCAAGTTCAAAATGTGGTCATATGAGTAAATGTGGTAACTTGGAGAGCTATAGGTGATTCACGTTTGTTATAGGATTGGAAGATCTTGCGGAATCAATTCAGCGCTTGTTCAATCGTCACGTGAAAAAGGTACGATACTTATATATATATCAATTAATCTAGGGTTAAGGTTCTCGTTGCATAAAAGGGAAAAAATTTATTTATATGCAAACCCTAATTTCGTTTTTCACACGCTTCCGCTGCGTTTTTAAACCGTTTTTTTCCCAACAATTGGTATCAGAGGCTGGTTGTACCCTTGATTAATTGATGTATGTGTTCGTGAATCTTTTTCTTTTATTGTATATATGCATGTTTTAGAAAGAGATGGCACTCTAGGTATGCGCATATATATATACATTGGAATGTATGGATATATATATATATATGTTTTATATGTGGATTGTTATTGCTTAATTTTGGTCCTAAAATTTCAATGTAATTTTGTTTTGGGATTGTAACAAGAAGGGTGGTCTATTATCGCCATAATTTCCTTCTTGGTAGTTGCTAAGTTTTTTTTATTTTGTTGTTGTAAAACAAAAACTGCAGTATTTTGTTATGTAAATTCTTCTGTAATACATTCAAGTTTTGAAGACTCGAAGGTTTGAAGAATTAGGAGTACCGGAACAAGTTTGGGACTGTGCGAGCCGTAACAACGAACATGCGTGCGAAGAGCGCGCAACCACGTTTGTTGTGGCATGGGCTGCCTGTGCGCAACCCTTGTGCTAGCCATGGGCTGCGCATGGCAGCCCTTTATGGGCTTGTGACATGCACACGCCCATTGGTAAGGGTAAGGGCAAGGGGTGTGCACGCCCATAGGAGGTAGCTGAGGGAGTCCGAACGACGAAGGTTCCGTGAAGACTTGTTCACCAAGAAAGAAGTTCTTGTATTCCAAGATATATGTAATTTACTTGTTTTTCTAGGATGGACAAAAATTGTAGCTATTTATATTTTTGTAAATATTGCAATGTTTGTCATTGTTTGATAACATGTCATATAGAATAAGAGTGCCACTCATATATCTCTTTTGGTATGAACATGCATTGAATGGTTTAAGTATCTAAATTGGCATCTAGATAATTTGGTAAATCTTTCTTTGGAATTCGATCACACGCCTTAAACAATTGAGTGGGAGAAGGTGTTTTGGAACATGGCCTCCAAGTTTAGTTGAGCTTTATGTTTCGTGAATAACCTCCCAAGAGGTATTCATGAATGGAATTTAGCAAGATACTTCCTTACAAGGATAGACTGGACAATTAGCCCAAACGATATCTACTCCCAAAGGAGGGATATTCGTGTGGGATTCTATTGAAGGTCGATAACTTGGTAACACACTCAATGTGAGTTTATTAATATCCTCCCAAGAGTTCTTGTTAATAAAATCACAAGGATAAAATTGAAAACGTTGGTTGTTATGTTAACAATTAGATGGGACTTAGTCCAACTAGTAAATATTGCGAACTCCCAAAGGAGGCATGACATTTATGGGTGTTGGATCACCGTTGAATTTTTATGATTGAATTATTTTATTTAATTCAAGATAAATATTCAAATGTGCTTAATCATGATTATTTACTTATATAATTTTTGTTATTAAAAATAAATCATGACCTCATCCCTAACCAATATCCTAAAAGATAATACTTTAACTGATGATAATTATGTCACATGGAAAAGGAATATTGGGTTGTTGTTGCAAATTGAAAAGTATAAGTTCATTCTGTATATTCCTTAACCACCAAACTAATGAATCTACTTAAGAGCAAAGAGATTAGTATCAGTAGTGGAAGTCTTTAAAAGAGATGGCTAAATGTACGTTACATTATGGCCATCATCTCCAACGTGTTGCAACAACAATATGAAGGAATGGAGACTGCTGCCGATATTATGATATCTCTAGACAGGGATTCATATGGTTGGTAAAGTTGCTACTGTTAAGACCCGTTAGAAGGTCAAGAAAAAACAGAGGAAAAAGCAACTTAGGCCTTTTTTTTAGAAGGAGACCAAGAAAGTAACCAAGATCAAAGGGAAATGTTTTCTTTGTGGTGAAAATAGTCAAAGGAATAGACTGAATAAGAATGAATTCAACTTGCATTAGGCAATGGATCGTTGGTGTCTACTAGTGTAGTGGGAGTTATTAGAATCAATTTTGATTCTTATAGGCATTTAGTTTTAATAAACATTTATTCTGTACCACAATTCAAGAAGAATTTAATTTCGGTCTTTTGTCTAAATAAATTTGGATATTCGGTTACTTTTAATAAAGGTTTTATTATTAGTAAGAATAACAAATTTGTTTGCAAAGGTACATTGTAAAACGGTTTATTCTATTTGTATGGAAATATCTCTCACTTGTTAGACACGGAATCAACGGAACCTAATCATAATAGAATAAAATTATCAAAAGATAAAACCTACCTAAGGCATTTGCGCCTTGGTCATATTAACCTTAATAGGATTAAAATATTGGTATGTGACGGACCTCTAAGTGACTTAAAGGTTGATGATCTACCAACTTGTGAATCTTGTTTGGAAGGTAAAATGACCAAAAGGTCGTTTACGACCAAAGGCACAAGAGCCATTGAATGTTTAGAATTGATACACACTGATGTGTGTGAACCTATGAGCATTCAAGCTAGAGGTGGATATGAGTACTTCATCACTTTCACGGATGATCACTCAAGATTTGGCTATGTGTATCTCATGAGACATAAGTCGGATGCTTTTGATATGTTCAAAGCATTTAAAGCTGAAGTGGAAAATCAGCTTGAGAAACGTATAAAAATCTTGAGGTCTGATCGTGGTGGAGAATATCTATCCAGTGAGTTTCAGCAATATCTTATTGATAATGGAATAATTTCTCAGTTTTCTGCACCAGGCACACCGCAACAAAATGGGGTGGTAGAAAGGAGAAATAGAAATCTTTTGGATATGATTAGGTCTATATTGAGTTATTCAACGCTCCCTAGTTTTTTTTTTTGGATATGCTTTACAAACTGCCATGTATATTCTAAACAATGTACCATCTAAGTCGGTTCCTAAAATACCGCATGAGTTGTGGACTGGGCGAAAGCCTAGTTTACAACACTTAAGGATATTTGGATGTCCTGCGCACGTGTTAAAAGGAAAGACAGAGAAGATGGAGTCCCGTTCAGAAACATGCATATTTGTAGGGTATCCAAAAAGAACAAAAGGATATTATTTTTATAGTCCTTCAGATCTTAAAGTATTTGTTTCGACAAATGCTAAATTTCTAGAAGAGGACTATATGAATAATTTTGTGCCTAAAAGTATAATTGTCCTAAATGAACTTTTAGGAGACACAATTCCACAAGAGGTTTCGCAACTAAGCCCAATTGTAAATTCGGTACCAGCACAAGATCAATAATCCACCATACCTCATCGTAGTGGGAGGGTTGTTAGACAACCTGAAAGATACATCGGTCTAGGAGAATCTGTAGAGAATCTTCCGGACGACGATGATCCCTATACGTACAAGGAAGCAATGGAAGATGTTGATTGTCGCCATTGGCAAAAGGCAATGCAATCCGAAATTGAATCTATGTTCAAAAATAAAGTTTGGTCTCTTGTAGACTTGCCTAAAGGGATAAAACTCATCGGGTGCAAGTGGGTATACAAGAGGAAAAGAGGAATGGATGGAAATGTAGAAACCTATAAATCTAGATTGGTAGCTAAAGGTTATACACAGAAGGAAGGTATTGATTATGAAGAAACCTTCTCTCATGTGGCCATGCTTAAATCCATTAGGATACTCTTATCCATTGCGGCATCTCTAGATCTAGAGATTTGGCAAATGGACGTCAAGACAGCTTTCCTTAATGGAAGTCTTGACGAAAGCATCTATATAATGCAACCAAAAGGATTCATTGAAAATGGCCAAAAGGAAAGGGTATGCAAGTTGCAAAGATCCATATATGGATTGAAGCAAGCATCCAGATCCTGGAACATAAGGTTCGATCAAGCCGTTAAAGGTTTTGGATTTATTCAAAACATTGATGAACCTTGTGTATACAGAAGGATTAAAGGCGACAAGTTTGTTTTCCTAGTTCTTTACGTTGATGATATACTACTCATCGGAAACGATGTAGGTGTATTGACATCAATAAAAGAATGGTTAGCAAAACAATTTGATATGAAGGACTTGGGAGAAGCAAGTTATATTCTTGGTATCCAAGTCATAAGGGATAGAAAGAATAGAACGATTGCATTATCCCAAGCTTCATACATAGATAAAATCTTGTCTAGGTTTTCCATTCAAGATTCCAAGAAAGGTATGTTACCTTTCAAGCATGGAATCAAACTTTCTAAGGAACAAGTTCCTAAGAATGAGCATGAAGAGCAATTCATGAGTAGGGTTCCATACGCATTGGCAGTTGGAAGTCTCATGTATGCAATGCTCTACACTAGACCAGATATTTGTTTTGCTGTAGGCATAGTTAGCAGGTTTCAATCGAAACCTGGTCCTGATCACTGGACGGCAGTCAAGCATATTTTCAAGTATCTTAGGAGAACGAGAGATTATATGCTTGTATACTCTGTAGAAGATTTAATTCCCGTTGGGTATACAGATTCTGATTTTCAGTCAGATTCTGACTCCAGGAGATCAACATCAAGATCTGTATTTACTATTGGAGGAGGGGCAGTCATAAGGAGGAGTATCAAGCAATCTTGTATTGGTGATTCCACCATGGAAGCCGAGTATGTTGCCGCATGCGAGGCTGCTAAAGAGGTTGTCTGGCTTCGCCAATTCTTGATTGACGTGGAAGTGGTTCCTGATGCGAATAAGCAGATCACTATCTATTGTGACACTAGTGGGGCAGTGGCTAATTCAAGAGAACCAAGAAGTCATAAAAGAGGAAAACACATTGAAAGAAAGTATCACCTTTTAAGGGAAATTGTGCATAGGGGTGACGTGACGATTACCAAGATCGCGTCAGTAGAAAATCTAGCGGATAATTTTACAAAGGCTCTTCCTTAAAAGAGTTTTGATGGGCATCTAGAAAACATGGAGATGAAAGATATGACACATGTGCTATAGAGCAAGTGGGAGATTGTTAGGATTATGCTCGATAGCAAGAGTGTAATATTGTAATTAAAAATCTTTTCATACGAATAAAGTGATTTCTAGTTTAACAAATCTTATAGCATTTATAGTTTAATTATTATAATTGTCAAAAGTAAATAATCATAAGGTCAAAAGACTATGAGAAAATAAGAATTGTTCATACATCTAGATATGTATGAGGTAGACACAATTCTTTAGTTAGTCTTGAATAATATTCACAACTTAAGATAGAAGGTTGGGCACCTTTATCTTGTCAAAGTTGTAGATTCTTTTGCTAGCATTTGAGTGGGATCAAATGTGTTATGATGAGTCTAAAATCATCAAAGGGTGGTGTCTTTGGGCAAAAGAATCTAGTGCACTGGGTGTATTGAATAGGATCAAAATGAAATGCTTTATCTAAAACCGTCAATGGATAAAAGTTTTCATTTGAAGACAATCGGAGAGTCTATCTTAATCCTGAGATAAATGATGGACTTATGGTTGCAAATGTTATCATTTGAGTTATCAATGAGTATGATTATATAGCATAGTCTATCCTCGATAGTTTGGTGGTATTCATTTGTTAATCGATAGAGAAATTCATTTATAGATATGGACATCGTGGCTCCATTTATTGAATGAGTATAATACCATCATATGGATGTTTTAAGGTATTGGATATTAAATCTTAACGTTAAGTTTTCAATAGTGTATTGAAACATGGCTTCTGGACAAGTCAAAATATCCAAGTTCAAAATGTGGTCATATGAGTAAATATAGTAACTTGGAGAGCTATAGGCGGTCTATGAGCTCTTGGCGATTACTGGTATTCTTCACGATGATACACTTTCTCTAATAAGGTTGTCTAGGGTACGAATGAGTAACATCAACTTATTCTATCTTTATTTATGAGTTCAATTTTAGTTCTTTAATGGAATGAACTAAAATTAAATAGATTGGACCTAAGTGAATCATTTGTTGATTGTGATTGGGTTGTGTCTATTGGAGCTTAAATTTAGATAGCCCGCCAAGATCCCATATCCACACGAACTTGCATGGATCACTTGATATATTCTACCGGACCAATTTAGGGGTCCATCTAGAATTGTAATAAGGTATGTGAATTTGTTTCTTTTTGTAAGAATAGGTCTAGTTCACATGTGGACTTTTTATTAAGGTCTAATGGATTTAATAAAATAAGAAAAATAATATATGGCCTTTATACTAGGTATGGGCGGCAATGGTTATGGTGAATAGGTTAAATAAATTATTTTTATTTTATTATTATTTAATTAAATAGAAATTAATTAATTTGTTGATTAATTAATTATTTAATTGAAAGTCAAAATATTTTCCTATTAGGAGATGGTCTCCTAGAAACTATACTATTGTTGGTAGTATAGTTAATGTTAAAGACTATATTTGATAAGTAGATAAATAAAATGAGTTATTTATCTAATCAAATTAGGAAGTCTTTAATATGGGTACAAATACACTTTTGAGTTGGATTAGAAGTCTTGGTGTTAGGATAGAATTCCTTTTTGAAAAGGATTATTGACCACCAAGTAAATCTACCTAAGGAAAGGATTCTTAACTACCAAGTAATCCTTCTTAGAAAAGGATTTGTGATCATAATCTATATCATATAAAATTCGACCAGCCCATATATATATACAAAAGGATATAATTTCTTTAAGATAAGGATTTTTAACTACCAAATAAATCCACCTAAAGAAATGATTCTTGCCAACCAAGTAAATCCTTCTTATGAAAGGATTTATGATCCTATATATATGTGTGATTTTCGGCCAGCCCTATGAATTCTATGATGAAAATTTCGGCCATGCCTAGGTAATTTTCAAGAGAGAATTTGGCATTTCAAGAGAGAATTTGGTATAGCAAGAGAGAATTTTGAGGGAGAAAATTTAGTTTTTGCTCTAGATAAAATTCGATCAACTCATAGATAAAGGGTGTGTGTGAATTCGGCCTAGAAGAGAAAAAAGGGGAACGTTTTTGTATTCAATAGTATACTAATATCATTTACATCAAAAGGGTTTTGTGTACAACATTGAATCAAGGTTCACACGAGTTTCAATCAAATTGATTGATAATTCACAAGTGACCGGACGTTCTTGGATTTTTCTCTTTGAAGATATTTGTAACTAACAAAGAAAAGATTTTTGCTTTGTCTCCATCCTTAGGAATACAATTTAAAGAAAGGGAGCACACACTCCTAGGTGATTCACGTTCGTGATTGGATTGGAAGATCTTGCGGAATCAATTCAGCGCTTGTTCAATCGTCATGTGAAAAAGGTACGATACTTATATATACATCAATTAATCTAGGGTTAAGGTTCTCGTTGCATAAAAGGGAAAAAAATTATTTATACGCAAACCCTAATTTTGTTTTTCACACGCTTCCGCTGCGTTTTTAAACTGTTTCTTCCCTATACGAACGGCATGACCAACCACTCATACAAACCATTCTTGCTCTTGAACGTCGTCTTCCATTCACCCTAGGCCTTACCCGAATTTGGTGATACCCACTGCGTAGATCAATCTTTGAAAACAGTTTCGAACCCTTCAGTTGATCCAACATGTCATCTAGGCGGGGAATCGAAAATCGATATTTGACGGTTATTTTGTTGATAGCTCAACTGCCCACACACATGCGCCAACTCTCATCCTTCTTTGGTGTCAGCAACACGGGAACTGCACATGGGCTCATGCTCTCACGTATGAAACCCTTCTACAATAATTCTTCTATTTTCTCCCGCAGAATGTCATTCTCCTTTGGACTCATTCGGTAATGTGGTAGGTTAGGCAAACTCACCCCAAGTATAAGGTCTATATGGTGCTGAATATCTCTTAATGGAGGTAAGTTAGGCAAATCTTCTGAAGTAATATCTTTGAATTGTTCCAACAATGACTGTATTTTCTCAGAAACAGTTACCGCTAGTATTTCTTCCCCCTCTATGACAAAAGCTTTAACAATTAAAGCGTAAACCTCCTGTGCACCCTTAACATCTGTCACGAATTCTGTGTCGGATCCAGTCACGGTTAGAAAAGACTGCTTCTCCGCTTCAGAGGGCTTGTTAGGTACTGTTTGACTTTTGGAAGGAGTCATAGCAATTTTATATGATCCTCAGGTAAATAAGTAAGTGTTATCCCGACCCCTATAAGTAATATAGACATTATACTGTCATGGCCGACCCAACAGTACATGGCTAGCATCCATATCAATCACATCACAAACTACCTCCTCCTCATATATCTTACCAATAGAAATAGAAACACAACAAATCTCAATCACATTTACTGTCGGTCCTTTCTTGATCCAGCCAATGGTATATGGATTGAGATGTTTCTCAGTTGGCAACTTCAGGTGTTCCACCAACCTCTTCGCGACAAAGTTCTCGCAACTTCCACTGTCCACGATCAGGTCACAGACTTTCTGACTGATTGTTCAGCAAGATCGAAATATATTGTTACGCTGACTGTTGTCCTCTTACTTTGGTGCGTACAACACCCGTTGTACCACACAATTGACCCGCTAACCATCTTCTTCAGTAAATTCTAGTTCCTGGTTTTCAAATGATGACCAGGTTTTCTACATCTGTAACAAGTTCCTGGTGTAGATCTAGCATAGGGATTTGGATTCGGATTTCTAGACACGTTCATGTTGGCTAACGTTGTTGTTTGATTGCTACTACTACCCTTTTCTCCATTAGCTCCTCATGGTTAGTTCGTTAGAACCGATGATTGAACACCCTTGTCTCTGTTAGGGAATGATGACTCAGGATTGTTCCTCTGAAAATCAGGGTTTCCAACTCGGCCTTTAGCGTCATGTTATGAGCTTCATCCACGGTCCATAACACTTGCAGTCCGATCTTATCCCGAAATGACGGCCTCAAGTTGCTGGATATCAGGCTACACGCTGCCCCTCTATTTCACTCAAGTTATTACACTCCGAGAGCCTAGAAAACTATGTTGTGTAATCAAACACCGACTTGTTCCCCTACGAACAGTTTTGAAGCAACTGGAATAGATACTGCTCATAGTCTGGTGGCAGAAACCTACCCATCATAAGTTGCTTCATTCTACACCATGTCCTTACAATCGCATTTCCTTGTCGCTGACGGTTCTTCTGCAACTGATCCCACCAAACTGCAGCCCCTCCTTTTAGTCTAAAGGTGACAAATCTAACCATCTTCTCTTCTGAAATCTCCAACATCTCGAAGAACCGCTCTACTTCGGTGATCCAGTCAAGAAAATCTTCTATACGCAGATTTCCATTAAAACTTGGAAGATCTGCCTTCAACCGATAGTCGTCCTGCTCTCTGGATCATCTCACTGGTTGAATAACACCAAATCCTCTATCTCTTTCATCTTCAGAGTCATCCTCGTTATCAGGTTAATGACGAGAGGGACGTCCTCTGTTAACAGGTTGGCCTTGGGCAAATCCCTCAGCTCGCACTCTGTTATCCGGTTGCGATTGCCTGTTGTTAGCGTTGAGGTTCATCTCGACAAGCAGTTCACGAATCTCCTTTAGTTGTTGTCGTTGTTCCTCCACCACTGCTCACAATGCCTTCACCCCACGATCACCATCAGTAGGGTTTCTGTCTCCTACTCCGTTAGTTGACATCGAGATCGGTAAATCCGTGCTCTGATACCAATTGACGCAATAAAAACGTAAAAAGAACTAGACCGACGTCTAAATTCTATTGAACTGGAATCCACCAAAAAGAAAATAAGAAACAAGTTTGATTTTTTATTGAAATAATGAACTGATGAGCCTTTTGGCTTACAAGGCTATTTAAAATGAAAACCTAACCCGAAACTTTGTTGGACAAGAAACGGGATTACATACCAAAAGCTGACATAAATAACGAAACAGTCAAAAATAACAAAATCACAAAAGTTACGGAAATAAAATATACTAATGTCCATAAACAAACCGGAATTAACGGTAGGTGATTCTGACTTGTCAAAGTAAACTTATGACTAAAAATGAAATTTCCCAAAATGAAATAACTACGATTTTCAGGGCCTAAATGATGGAATTTGACCGAAAAATGTCGTGTCTCAACACCGAAGATTTTGACTTCTGAAGATCTCATCGATTCCCTTCAGTTAAAGTCATTTATTCTTGGATTTATGATGGTCCCATAAAGCCATGTATGACTCAACCACTCGTTCTACATCATCGTTCCTTTAGAACATTTATCTATCGTTGATTCGATATACTCTTTGAGGATTCGAGAGCACCATTTTCTAACGAAGATTAGAGAATGATGGCCATTGCATGACGGTCCATGCTTAGGTAACTATCGGTTGTTGCGTCAAGGTTCATCTGAGTGTGCCTTAAGGTTCGACAAAGTGATTATTCTTATTTTCGTCATACCCCATTACATCAATTAAAACCATCAATAAATAAGGTAAAAGAGAAAAGTTGCATTTTCTTTCATTCTAATTAAAAGCTGTACTAAATTTAACCAAAGTGGTTGTAAGATATTACTCCCCCAAGAACTCTGGATTTGAGGTCCAAAGAGGATACAAAGACGTATCAACAAGCTTGAGGAGATTCTATGATAAAGCTGGAATATTTCATTTCTTTCAAACTATGAAAATTAGAACCATCAATAAATAAGGTAAAAAAGAAAAGTTGCATTTTCTTTCATTCTAATTAAAAGTTGTACTAAATTTACCCAAAGTGGTTGTAAGATGTTACTCCCCATGACAAGGATCATTGTCTTCAATTTTTTGCTTTCGACTGGCCATACACCAAGTTATCAATAGAATTTCCCATGAACAATTTATGATCCAGACCCTGAAGAAAAATCATTAACCATTTTTACGCATTTCCATTATCTGAGCTGCTACATGCTTGATTTTGAAGGACAGAATTCCCAAAATCTCCATCCAAGCTCATCTGCTGTACTTCTTGTGGTGACAAGATCTTAATGCACCGGACACAGTTCACAAACTCCCTGGAACACCCAAAACCAAACAATGTAAAACACATAACACTATATTGACATTGTCAAACTGAATGAACGTCCTTCACCACCAAGCCACACTATGTGGTGGTACTATATTGACATTAGTTAACGCTTACTTTATTTTATCTATCTACGTCTATACCTATACGGCTATACCCATCATAAATGGAAAATTCAATTGAACCCCATGGGTCATTTATCACTATCGTGTTGGTCTGTATGATAAAGTAAACGGTAAAATTCAAGAAAACTAAAGATGCAAAATAATAAATAGAATAGGAAACAAAGGGCTTACTCCCATGGGTCATCCCCAACAAGCAGGACATCTTTCTCATGATCCACATATACAAGTTTCCAGCCTATCCTCTGCCGGTCTTCCAATTGCCCCTCTATACCAAACCTTCGAGCCAGATCTTGTTTCAGCTCATCGTAGCCTGAATAACGAGTAATGTCAATTGATCTCCCAACAGCTCCGCGTTTGTACACCTTCACAACAAATTAACTAATATTAAATCCTTGAAAGAAAGAGGAAAATCATAGCTTAATATGTTGAAAATTGAATCTACAAAATTAAACCTTAGTATACGTCCGCATTCTCTGAGAAAATTGTGGTGGTGGGGCCCAAGTACCCCTGTTCAGGAAGCTGCTATCATTAATTGAGGAATCAATTGAATTGAACAGATCTGGGACTCCAAATGACTGTGAAACAATTGAGGACGAAAGTTCTTGCTGAGAAGCATCTTTTGTATTTTCATAATTAGCTTGCATCCCTCCTGAAGAGATATTATTTGAGAAATCTTTTCCCAAACCCATCACACCTTTTACTAGCAAGGGATCAGGATTCATAGGTAACCCCAATGTCCCCTCAATGTTAGTCCCATATGGAAGACTGCTCCTCGGATCTCTCTGAACTTCCCCGTCTTGGCTCACGTCTCTCAACATTGACTGTGGATTGTACATCAATGAATTGTTATTATGCTGGAAATGGACATCATTCTGAGAAAGGCAAACCGAAGTTGTTGAAGATGATGTATCCAAATAATCTGTCTGGCTAGCAGCACCATTTAAGTACGTCTGTGGGGCCAAAAAACCTTGGTTTTGATTCTTGGAGATGTTCAATGATGGCTTAACATCAGATATGTGCTGAAAATCTTTAGCTAAGTTACCATTAGATGACATGGTTTCTAAACCACTGGAACTCAAGAGCGTTGTGACTGACTGAGCCATGTCGTCTCCCATTGCTGCACTTCGGTTGGGCCTATTGTGTATCATTGGTTGAATCACATTTTGACAGTTGTTTGTGGAAGGAGACGTGGAGCAAGATGGAACATCATCAGAAACTACAGATGGTCCTGCTCCAGCAGCGCCTGTCAAAACACTACTACCGGCTGTGGAAGGTTGATTCGTAATTTGTGTGGTGGGGAGTCCAACATGTCCAGGCATTTCAGGCAGCATGCCAGGTTGCCGCTGCTGAAGCTTTGGCTGCTGGGGAGGATGGGAGAATCGACCATTTGTTATCTGCTGCGAGATAATGTTTGACTGAGGGAGTGAAGCAGATGTTGCTTGAGGCATATCTAGCATTTGGGTGGATGTCACAGACCTAGAGAAGCTCTGGGGCACATCTAATAGTTGTCTCTGCTGATCTTGGAGCTGAGCAAGTTGAGCAGGCTGTTGTAGTGCAGACGACTGCTGTGCTAAAAATGAATGTTGTTGCTGAAGCTTCTGCAACAGTTGAAGCTGAATCTGCATGTCAGGCATTTGTAAATGTTGGTTTACATGATCTAGAAGCTGGGCCTGCATAAGGTTTTGCTGTTGGTTCTGACCCATAATATGTTGTTGCTGCTGCTGCTGCAGGTTCTGAGGAAGGTTAATTGGAAGCTGAAGGTTTTGAATAGATGGCTGTTGCTGAAGAATATTATTATTTTGGACAAGACTTTGAGGCTGAAGAATTTGAGCCTGAATTTGACCAGAGGGTAAACTTTGAGTAATCATATTTTGCCTTGATTGTTGAGTAATATCACCCATCAGTTGATGTGGCGGTATAATGGAACCTAATTGGTTCACTGTGGATGGAAGTTTTTGCAACTGTTCAATCTGTTGGGCTTGCTGCGGTAGCTTCTGGGCATTAAATTGAATGTTATTTATCTGAGGTATTTGTTGTTGCAAACCTAACTGACGAGAAAGATCAGCTCCAGTGAGGTTTTGCAGAACAGACCCAGACAAGGAATGGAGGTAACTTGATTGTACGGTGTTCACCAAGGATTGGTTTTGCTGCATGTTCATCCACTGTACCAAGCTCAAGCCAGGCAGAGCCTGGGAATCCTTCAGGGAGACTTCATCACTAAGCCAAGGCATAGTCCGCTTGAATAGGTTATCTATATCAGAGGATTCATCATCTGCAAGAGTGAGATGCCAAGTAAGGTGTTGGAATAATGCTTAAATCATGTTTAAGACATAAATCATGCTTTTTTCTCAGCTTTAATTGGACAAGAGGAGGATTTTATAAAGTTTCCGGAATCAAGTGAGCAGCATCTTCAAGAATTTAATCATAAGCTTAGCACATTGACTTTATCTAAAATTCAACATCCCAAATACCTATAAAGGTCAAACATTTGCCCAGACAAGACAACAACTAGAAAGATTCTATCCCCCAAGCCCTGTCCCACTTCACTCACTGCTTTCTGTGATCAAATGATTCTGCCCGTTATCATCAAGGACAACTTAGTAGGCCCACTCAATAGAAAGTATAACACACAACAGATAAGCATTATGAAAATTCCTAGGGAAAGCAGTACCCAAGCAACACATTTCCAAGAGGACATATAAGCATGAAACTTATATTGTAACCAATCAAAATGACTTAAAAACCACATGTAGTACCCATCATACCTGATCTTGGTTGCTTGGATTTGAAGAATGGAGCGGGACAGATAAAAAATGGAGCAGTCACTGGTTCAATTTCCCAAATAGACACACGATTACGCCTTTCCCCAGCAGTTGACTCATCCCAACCAACCTGTTTGTGGACATGGTTTAATTGCAGCAAACACAATATATCTATCACAAAAATTCTAAATGGCACAGATGATACCTGCAAGTTGCGCCACTGTGAGTTCTTCCATCTTACAGAATCCAGATCACTGATACCTGTAATTGTTCCCACGTACCTACAGATCAAATACCTTTTTATTATAGTTTCAAAACTATTTTAAGTTTATATCCCAAACCATTTTGTTCAAATCAACTAATCACTCGAGGATCTTTAATACTTTTGAAAGCAGATCATTTAAACTGGAAGCTTCAGTTTCATTTAAAATAAAGGACCCCGTGATTTGCACAAAAAGCATTGATATTTTTCGTTTTGATATAATTAGAAAGGTTTTAGCTACTATACAGGAACATTAACAATACAGGGTAGCTACAACTTACAAGAGAGCCAAAATCTATTTTTATATTTTTATTTTTTATTTTTTAAATTGCTCATTTATTTCATTCACTGGATTGAAATTTAAAGGATATTAAACCACCAGTATTGTTAACGTTCCTGTATACTAGCAAAATCCAATTAGAAATATTTCTTTAATCTTTCTGCTTCTTCTTTTTTTTTAATATTCTTCTTTTTTATCAAGCCACAACCAAATCTAGAAAGAGAACAATAACTCAAATACATACAACTACCTTCTTGTTCCTGACTCTTCAGTTTCAAACATCATCCTAAAGCGCATGCCTAGTGAGATTTGGTTGCTGCATGTGGCCTTGTAATACTTGGCCAATGGGACAACAAATTCTGATGGACTGGCCCTGCATGAAAAAATTAATAAGGTTATTTAGGGTTAGTGCTCAGCTCATAGAAATTCAATTCAAAATAGACCGATCCAATGTGCCCATTGTCTAAAAAAATAATGCAAAGTGTACAATGAGAAGAAAAAAGAAAAAAAGAAGTTGATGACCTGGGATTATAAAAAACAGTGAAGGGGCTATTGTTTGCAGCTGCATGTGCTGCCGCTGCAAGAATTCCAATATGCATACTATCACTTGAGAGTACTGAAGATGATAGATTGGTGGGTTGCCTGTTAGCTCGTCTAATGCCCAAGAGAAGCTGTTGCTTTTCATCTCTGCTCATAATTATAAAGCATCATCAGGACAAGAAAATGGGTAAGTTTTGTACCAACATAGAGGCCGACTAGAAAGTTATATTATATATATGAGAAAAATAAAATATTCTGGAAACAATTCAGAAATATAACGCAAAGAATCTCAATTCATTACCATTACCTTATAAATAAAACCGAGTCACCGGCAAAAAGCCTCTTTCCACTAACAAATAGACTCCAACCAGTCGTAAGCAAGTGTCGTTTCGGTTGCCCTGGGTTGAAAGAAAGAAAGAATCGACATTATGTTTATAAATGCATAAATATAATGGTAAAAGCACTTCATGGGTTCAACTAATGAAATCTCAAAAGTTCCAAATTGACATACCACGATAGATATGACGGAAGGTCCATACATTATCATGCAAATCCCTGGCTACAAGTTCTTGAGCAGGTGGTTGAATAGAGAAATCCTGTCAAAGGAAAGGGATTAACATTAAACTTGGGAATAAATGAAGAAAAAAATTTAGAGAAGGAAAAAGATGCTTACAAGTGCGGGGAAGATCTTCTCAGCTGCACGCCGGGGTACAGAGAATCCTCCATGAGTGCTCGTATCACTTGCCGTCAATGTTTTACAAAAAAACTCTGTTTGTGGTTTGTTTGACTTGAGAGTAAGATCTGACCGCAACAATTCATTCCTGTCAAACTGAACAAAAAATGTTGAGAGTTTGAGTCAGCTACTGGAATTGTGATGAGGAGATTATTTTCAGTTTACCGGGCACAGTGATTAAATATATCATTGTTATTTTACTTCCAGTTGCCTTTTGATTTTGATTTTGATGGAACACCTAAAGCAAAAAGCATATTCCATAACAATGATCTAAGAGCATGTGCACATATCAGTTACAAGATGAAGATTATTCAGTAAATTGGGATCAAGTCCTCACCTTAGGAACTGGTTGGAGTGTCATCTGAGCGTACACTTCGTCTGTTTCTGAGTCGGCCTGTAAAATTAAAGACAAGAAAGTTGAAAAACAAAATAGAAAAATATAATAATTATTATAATAAGATCAGGTTACACAAAAAGAAAAGAAAAACCAAACTTAAATTTAAGTAGTAATATACATGCAAGGTGACATTGTGAAGCAGACATAGTAACTTTGATGCAAGGTTTGGATAGTTTGGGATTTGACCATCCACATTCTTCTTCATAGATGCCGCAACCTGTTGTCAGAAATTTCCATTTAAAGTCAGGACACATAACTTACTCTATAAATGAGAAGATACCAATAATAAACGAAGCTACCATAACTTCAAGAGAGAAAATTAAAAGTAGCCACCGAAATTATTAGAATTTCGTTTGTAACCACATACGACATTTTATTCGTTAATAACCATATTTTTACGAAATTACCTCAATGCCCCATATAAATACTATCCTCAAACTCTCTCTCTCTCTCTCTTTCTCTCTCTCCTCTCTTCTCTCTCCCCGCTCATCTCTCTTTTTCTTTTTCCTCTCTTTCTTTCCCCAATCACCATCGCCGGACGCTTGGACGTCGTCGCTTGTCGTTGAGCTGCCTTGGTTGCGCTGCTTGGCTTCTTTATCTTCTCTCTCCCTTTCCTCTCTCTCTCCTCTCTCCCCGCTCCTCTCTCTCTCCTCTATTCACTCACTTATTGTTAAAAACATGTTTACGGAATAATAAATGTTGAAATGTATCAATTTTGAGGGTTGATTGGGTTGAGATATGATATTTTGGATGATTTGGGACTGGATGTTGGAGTTTGGTTTGAAAAAAAAATTGAAAGCGTGAAATCTTCAACAAACTTGAAATGTTTTACGAAAACTTGAAATCATGCTTTAAATCTTACTAGACACTTGAAATCTTACCCTGAAACTTGTCAACATTTCAAGTTTTTATATAAGGTTTCAAGTTTTCGAACCAGTGAACTTGAAATTTTCAGGAAAAAATGTGACACTTTATTTCATTCGATTCTTCACAAAAACATATAAAAGTGGTGTAATAACGTTAAAATCATGTTAAAACAACTGTTTCAAACTCAATTAATCCACAAATGGAAGATATTTACACAACTTAAACCGATTTAGAGCAAATCGAAATTTTTTCCTCACTCACTTCTTCAAACTTTCAAACATAAAAATCTTCAAATCTTCAAGGGCGATTCCATGATTCCGTGTTTTTTGTCCTCTAACAATGGTGTGATTGTGTTCGATTTGCAGGAAAACAAAGAGAAAAATGAAGAAGAATGCACAAAGAAGAAGAGTGCACCGAGAAGAAGGGGTGTAAAAAAAAATACAAAACAAATTAGAAAAATTATTTAAGGGATATTTTAGTAATTTATGGATATACAATGAATGTTTTTTAAAAAAGTGGTTATTAACGATTAAAATTTTGTATGTGGTTAAAAACGAATTTTCCATGTTAGATGTGGTCATTTTTAGCAATTTCCCCTAACTTCATGTGACTTAGTTTTTATACTCAGAATATAACAATAATTTAGGGTTATCATTAATGCATTATTCTCTTTGTTCAGAGTATCTATTAGAGAACAACAATGCAACAATTAGAAATCTCAAAGACTCAAACTGCAATTGGATGAGATGGTATATATACACATTAATAAGAATGGATAACCCTTAAAAAAGGTAAATTGGCCAATACACTAATGCCATAAAGTCAAGCCCAAAAATATCCAACAATTGGAAGAAAAAAAATTCAATGCACAAAATTGGTTGACTCTATAAATAGCAACAAGATAATGAAAATACAGATATGCATTGTATACCATACAATCAGAAGCAACATATTGGAAACAATTTCTATAAAAGGGAAACATAGTTAAATTAACAGAAGGAAAAACATGATCTCAACTCAGGGAAATATGGTAACTTGGCAAAATCCCTAATTATGACACCCAAGTCCAACAACCTTGTCAACACAGAAAAAATTGAAGATAAAGAGAGGCGCAGCAGATTGACCTGCTCACTGTGGCCTTGTGGAAAGTAGACGACGTGGGTCCCAGACGCTGGCAAATTCACCAGAGGCCCTGCGCATGAATGCCATAGCTCTGAGTTTATTATCTTCTTCTCTACTGCTGCTGCTCCTCCTGTAAGCACATCAACACGTGTCACACATTGATTCATTTGTTACTCTACTCTTTTACTTTCCTGATTCGTTCTCCGAGAAGGCTCTCTCAGGAGACTCTGCTTAGCGAGTGAGAAGCAAAACAAGGCAAAAGTTTCTAATTTTTTTTCTTTTTAATGGAAGATGAGAAAAGTTTAAAATAAGAGAAAGACAAAAACCAAAAAGGGCTCCAAAAACACTAAACCTGATCCACCGATTCTTTCAAAGCTTCTTTTTTATTTGTTTTACTTGGCATACACATACGTAAATCATATAATTATATATACACACACACAGAGAGAGAGAGAGAGAGAGAGAGAGAAGAGCTGACCTTCGCCGATGATACTGGTTGTAGCTGCGACTGAGGAAGCTCCGGCACCGCCGTTGGCCGGTGTCTTCATTGATCTGAGTCTCTGACTCGCAACTCTATAACTTCCTCGGAAATTGATCCACAAAACTTACCGAGTCATCTCTCCGGGAAAACCAACGATCTAAAAAAAATCACTGTGATTCTAGCTCTCAAATTAAAGTCTCTTAACAACTAAAACAAGGAGTTGGAAAACCTAATAAGCTCAGATCAGAAGCTGAAACCAGCTTCGACAAAATTTGGCTAAGGGAAAAAGAGTAGGTAAAAAAAATCCCGGCAAGAAATTCCGGCAAAGTAACCGGAAGAAGTGGTCGGTGATAAAGGGGACAGAAGAAATGAAAAATGAAAAATGAAAAATGAAAAATGGAAAAAGTGTTGAGCTTGAGAGAGTCACAGAGACCAAATGGTGAAAGGTTTGCCCCCCATCTTCCCCTACATTACTCTCCTCTTTCCCAATGAATGCTCTTATTCTCTCCCTCTCCCTTTTGTCTTAAAAATACAAAAGTCACATTCCTCTCTCTCTCTACTAAAGTTATGTCTCCATGTCATTTCAATGTAGTTATAATTTTATAAAAATTCATGTGTTTTTCATTAATAAAATTAATCTCTTTTATAATTTAAAACTAATTTCTTCCAAAAGGGGTAGGGTAAGGATTTCTCCACCCCGACACTGAACGGACAAATTATTTTCCCCCAATCTTGGCTATTGAAGATGCAGAGGAAGATGGTCCCAATCTCGCGCGCACTCCACACCAAGTTTGTTTTTCTAAAACATAGATATCACACCATTTTTATATATTCAATAGTTGTTTTTTATAAAATAATTTCTTAAATTTTGAATAAACTCAATTAGCCTTAAATTGTATTCTTCCCAAATGTGTTTGTTCGGAGGCATATGTGTGTATTTTTAATTTATTAAAATAAATAAGAAAAATAATAACTAAAGGTATTTTAGTTTTTTCAAACTAACAAAGCACTAGATAGTTAAAACTAACCGTTGACTTCTGATGGTAAGGGATGTTTGTATAAATTCGAACAAAAGTTGAATATAGCTGAAATTACATCTAATCAATTTACCTTTTATTTATTTTTGGCCATTAATTAAAGTAGCAGCGAACCCCACAACAAAATGGAGACAAAATGATGCGTTTATTCACCTCTTACTTTGACTGTCACCGTCACCGTCACCATCACCAGCACTATTCACCTTCACCGATCTCCATTATCAGTTGGAAAATATTTAGGTAATGTTTAATCGGTATCTAAGATGCTAACTACTATATTTTTATTAGTAAAAAAATCCACCATAAACCTTTATATATTTAATATCAAACACTATAAATGATTTTTTCCACGAATTATAAAATGGAGTCAGCACCTTATATACTGATTAATCAATACACAAATATTTTCCTCATCAATTTCATACAAACACATGTTAATTATTTTAATCTTATCTCATCCGTTTATTCAAAATTTCAAACCTTTAATTTTGACGTTATCTCTCCTTCTACAGTTTGACTACCTAACATATAATTAGAATAATATCTTTCAATGAAGGTCTTTTTTTTTTTTACCGTTCCGTCAATGAAGTTAATAAATAATAACTGTACAAGTTTGTTTTAAATGAAATAATTCATGGCGTCATCTTTCTGGTGATTGGATTCAATTTAGATAATTTTGAAATCTCTCTCTTCACTTCTACGAAATTATATTACAAGTTTCTCTTAAATCCATCGCTTTAATATTTAAGGATGTGGCGGAGTCTGTATATTATTAGGGTTTAATTTTCTTTTTCCTTTTTGATTTGTTTAATTATTCATATTATATATTTTTTAAGAAAAAACATATCTTGTCTGGACAATAAATGCCTCTTGTTCAACTTGACGAATATCGCTGTACTTAGATATCAACTCAGATAACATGTACACCTTCAAACATTGAATTTTCTTTCAAAAATTATATATTTTATATTGAATTTTATAAAATTTTACTTTTTGTCCCCTTAAATGTTGTATTTTATTACTTCAATCATAATTGTTTGGATTTGGCCCTCCGTAATGATACCATCTCCGACTCATTACACCAATTTATTATAACTTCGTAGTAAAATGTAACAACTTCCACACAATTATCTTCAACTCATTACATCAAATCTTACTTGAAAAAAAAAATTCTTTAAATATTCATTTTTTTATTATTTTTCAACAATTATCATTTCACCCCTTAATTAATGTAATATTACAATAAGTTAAAAAGCTAATAAATTAATAAATTAAGAAATTTAATTTAATTGACTAAAGCATTAGATAATAAAAAGGGATGCATTAGAATAAATTTGATATAATATAAGTAAAATTGTGATTAAATAAAACTTTTAAATAAGGGATACAAACAAAATAAATTTTATTGAATAATGGTCGGTCCGTGAATAAATAAAAATTGAAGGAGTAAAAAAGCTACAAAGTATAGCAGAGAATGAGCCTGTGCTACTCAAGCGTAACAAATTGAAGAGCTCCAAACTGGCGCACCATATAGTGACCGGTTGGAGAGGAAAATTGCAACAAACTAAGTATTGATGCATGGGTCGGAGAAGTCCTAAGTATTAAAAATTTATTTAAATATGTCATATTTATTTTTTCGACACATCGATACACAACTTCTTATACCTTGAAAGAACGAATATAACTTCATCTTTTTTTTTTTCAATTTTTAACATGTGTCATAACAACACATATTGACATTTTTTCTAATGATTATCACCAAAAGTAAAAACCATTTCTTCATGGAGTTATCATAAAATTCCAATATGTTGAAGGAATATTATTTCATGCCAGAAAATGGCTAATTATCGAGGGATAATGAACTAAATTTTTCATCATGAAATTTTGTGTCATTTTTAGTTAGACATTATAAACCTCTCCAAAATAGGAATGATATATATATATATATATATTATAATTTTTTGTGGAATTTAACAAACATTTCCCTACGTTTCTCCCCCCTCCCCTCCTAACCCAATATTTGAAAAATGTTGTACAAACATCCCCTACCATTAGATGATATCTGTTAACTCTTAACAACAGTGGGTAATTCGGTCTTTTTAACCAAATATTATTTTTGAAATATCAATTTTTCAACATTAAGAATTAAATTAAAAAAACAAACAAAAAAATAGAATAGATATTGAGAAATCTTCATCTCTCCATCTCACCGAAGATGGAAATCTTCTCCATTTCATTAGAGATAGAGTGTTGCCACCGACTCATCTCTGATAAGATGGAGCAAATCTTTCCATCTCATCAGAGATGGAACAACATCGCTCCATCTCATTGAGGATGGAGATCTGCTCCATCTCCAATGAGATGGAGCACATCCATCTCATTAGAGATGGAGCAAGATGGTTCCATCTCTAGTTAGAGATGGAGTCATCAACGATGGATCTCCATTTCATTTCTAGGTACATTTTTTCTTTAATTGTTGTGTTCATTTAGTGTTTGATGGAATTTTGTTATGTTCTGGATGAAATTTTTTTAATGAAGGTTGGTGAAAAACCAGAGAAAGTTGATGGAGATGATGAGATGTATGGATGGAAATTTGTTTTTCAAATTTCAATTGATAAAGATCAAGATGAAGATGGTTTTTTTTAAGACCTACTTTTTTCTAGATTTTAGATTTAATACATTCATGTTTTCTAAAATATTTTTATTTTATTTTTTATTTAATTTTTTTATTTATTTTAGATTGTTTTTTACACATTTGACCTTTGATTAACGAATCCTAACTAACGGTAGGAGATGTTGACATTTTTTAATTGTCAAGGGAAGTTTGTGAGTATATGTTCAAAATTGTTATATCCGTATAATTTTATCAAACCTCGGAGAATGTTTGTACAATTCTCCCCTTAAAAAAAAAGACATTATTAGAAGGAGAATTAAGCTAATACAATAATAAAAAAATGAAATAATTGGTAGAAAAATTTAAGCCCGTCATTGGATCGTTGAAGTTTGGAATGGGATTCACTATTGGATTACAGAGCTGGACATAAGTGACCTCATATGGAGTCCATTTTTGCTCACCTTCCTCTCATAAAAGGATGACATGTGTCTAAAGATGGATAAATTTATTTGATGGGTTGTAAATTTTTGCTTCTCTCCCTTGAAAGGGGTGAGCAAAAGCGTTCTCCCTCATATGGGTATGTTCAGACATTTCATTTATTATAACTATGATTAAGGATCTAACTAAGTGAAAATTAGCAAAACTTTAATTAGTGATTGGTGCTTATGAGTTATGACAACTACAAGAGTTCAGTTTTGCCCACCCCCTCAACTGGGGTAAGCATTACCTTCCTCTCAAACGATGACAACCTTCCAAAAGTTAACCAAGGGTTAACAAATATCCCTACAATTAGATATTCTATTAAATAAACAAGGGTAAATGAGTTAATTTATATAAAAATTTAAATTAATATTTTTTAACAATAATAAAATTAAAAATAATAAATCAGAAATCAAATTGTATCCCTCTTCTCATCGTCTTCTCTCTCCAACGATTTCTCTCACTTGCTCAAACTCCGACGGTCTTCTCTAGCAATGAGCTTCTGTGGTTACACCACCACGAACTGCTTCTTCTTCGGTTGTCGCAATCTTTTGTCGATAGACCACCATGAACTTCTTCTTCGGTGGCTAGAGGTTAGGTGTGGGTGGCTTCTGGTCTAGATTTAATTAATGCTAGGGTTGTCATTGTGTGGGTATTGGGGTCGGATTGGGTTTGATTTATGGAAATGGTATAGGTGTTGATTTATGGAGTTTTTTATTATTATTTATTTTTAAAGTGATTTATGGAGTTGATAATGTGGCTAATGATAACTCGATGTTGATGAAATACAGATGATGAACATATGGTGATTCCAATTCCAAACATATATTTTGTTTGTTTCAATTTCTATTTTTTTTCTAGAAGAGATAATGTTTTTTAATTTTGTTTTTAGATGATGATGTGGTTGTTGGATTTTAGAGATGATGGTGGGGCTGTGAGTGTTGATTTCTACTCCCTCATCGAGGGGTGAGATAGCATTAACCCCTCTACGCGTGATGACATTCGTTAAAAAGTTAATCAAATGTTAACACATTTATTTTAAAAAAAAATAGTATCAATTTCTTAATTAGGTCCTAACAATTAAGTGAAGAGTAAAAAAAAAATTGAGATGATTTTAACTTTAGTAAAAAATAAATAAATTTAAAGCGACTTAATTTAATTACTAAATCAAATTAAGACTTATACAAGTTTCGTGTATGACTGTAATTTATCTTAATTTAGTGGTGTTAATGTTAATTACTAAATCAAATTAAGACTTACACAAGTTTCGTGTATGCTTGTAATTTATCTTAATTTAGTGGTGTTAATGTTAATTACTAAATCAAATTAAGACTTACACAAGTTTCGTGTATGCCTGTAATTTATCTTAATTTAGTGGTGTTAATGCAAGTTACCTATTTCTCAGTTAAACATTAATGATATGACTTATAAGGAAGATAAATTTTATTATGTATGATGTATTTATTAATTAAGGCACCCAATTTTTTAATAATTTCATTTGCAAGTGCTTTCTCTCTCTCTCTCTAACAAATTAACAATGCAAGGTATTTGGGTCCGACAAGTCGTGTTTCTTGGAGACGTTAGTGGTAGATCTACCAGTATGACCATTTTATGCAACCGTCCGATTCGTTTCGAAGCCACCGCCTGACCTGGCACCATCAACTGTCAAAACCGATTTTCCTATACAGTTGAATACTTGATTTCACAACCGTTGATTTCTCAGCCACGGTCACCGTTCCTTATTCTTTATAGTCAAATGTCCATCGGGCTAACTAGATAAGATTGATCTGATGGTAAACATCTCACGTATATATAATGAGGCTGTAAGTTCAAGTCCTTCTCATCTTCAAATTTTCTGAATTTATAGGATATATATAGTAAAAACAATCAACAGCAATATGTGAGTAGAAGAAAAAATATTTATAGTAACTTTTATTTAATAAATAAACAAACAAACAAATAAATAATGATATACAACACTTTAATAATATAATAAAAATTTTGTTGTTCTTATCTATAGTAACTTTTATTTACTAATAAATAAATATCGATGTACAACACTTTAACAATATAATTGAAATATTGTTGTTCTTATCTACTACAAAAACAATATAAATGAAAAACTGATTTTTTATATCTACAGACAAAAAATATTTGTAATATTTTTTAAAAGAAAAATCAATAAAACAAAATTTAATAGTAGTGTAATAAAAAAATACTAACTTGTATAAGTAATTGTTGAATGGCGATAGAGACTTGTGTTGAACAATGTCCTAAAGACAGTATTTCACTAATTTATTGTGCTTAAAAAAACTACCTACCAGGATACAATTATCTGTGTTTGAAATTGTAGCACAAAATTTCAAACCCTAATGAACTGTATAATTTTCCTCTCTGTACAAATGAATGAAAGAAAAATTAAATCAAAATTGTTTGTACAAACTTGACTTACTTGTCCTATTTATAAACCCAGACATGCCTTTTTGTAAAGACACAAGTGTTGTAGAAATGTGTCTGTTAAAATAAAAAGACATGAAAAATAGAAATAAAAAAAGATAGGATTGTGTATGTTAACATAAAAGGTACAAACACCATTTTAAACATTACTGATTATAAATATCTGAATTCAATTTTAAATCAAACAACTTCAACAATACCCTACATTTGATTTAAAATTCAATACTCCATATTTATGCTACGACCTTAGTATACTAAATGAATGTACTCGAGAAGAACAAAAGTGTTATGCATTAGAATAAGTGTCTTTTAGACTTGAACTTACCTTAATAGAGGCACATTGATGTAGAACAAATGGCTGAGTCTTACATGGCTTGGTGGGACCATCCTAAATCTAAGATTAATTGACCTTAATTGAAGGGAATCAGCGAGATCTTCAGAAGTCAAGACCTTCGGTGTTGAGTCACGTCCATTTTCGGCTAAATTCCATCATTTAGGCCCCGAAATCGTAATTCTTTCCTTTTAGAGAAATTTCCATTTTTGTCATAAGTTGACTTTGACAAGCCAGAATCGTCTATCGTTAATTCCGGCTTGTTTATGGTCATTAGTATATTTTTATTTCCGTAACTTTTATGATTTCGCTATTTTTGGCAGTTTCGCTATTTATGACAGTTTTGATATGTAATCCCGTTTCTTGTCCAACAAGGATTCGTGTTAGGGTCTTTCACTTTAAATAGTTTTGTAAGTCGAAAGGCTCAGATAGCTTATTATTTAATAAAATTTCTAAAGTTTTAACTTTATTCTGGTGGATTCCAGTTTTCAAAAGAATTTAGACGTCGGTTTAATTCTAGTTACGTTTTCACTGCGTCAATTGGTATCAGATCACAGATTTACCGATCTCGATGTCAACTAACGGAGCAGGAGACAGAAACCCTACTGACTGTGATCGTGGGATGGAGGCCTTGTGGACAGTGGTGGAGGAACAACGACAACAGTTAAGGGAGATTCGTGAACTGCTTGTCGGGATGAACCTCAACGCTAACAACAGGCAGCCGCAACCGGATAACAGAGTGCGAGCTGAGAGATTTGCCCGAGGCAAACCTGTTAACAGAGGACGTCCCCCTCGTCATCAACCTGATAGCGAGGATGATTTTAAAGATGAAGGAGATAGATGATATGGTGTTATTCAACCAGTGAGACGATCTAGAGAGCATGACGACTACCGGTTGAAGGCAGATCTTCCAAGCTTTAATGGAAATCTGTGAATAGAAGATTTTCTTGACTGGATCAACGAAGTAGGTTCTTCGAGATGATGGAGATTCCAGAAGAGAAGATGGTCAGATTTATCGCCTTTAGACTGAAAGGAAGGGCTGCAGTCTGGTGGGATCAATTGCAGAAGAACTGTCAGGGACAAGGAAAGGCGATTGTAAGAACCTGGCGTAGAATGAAACAACTAATGATGGGAAGGTTTCTGCCACCAGACTATGAGCAATATTTATTCCAGTTGCTTCATAATTGCTCGCAGGGGATCAAGTCGGTGTTTGATTACACATCAGAATTTTCTAGGCTCTTAGAGCAAAATAATCTGAGTGAAACAGAGGGGCAACGCGTAGCCAGATATCTCAACGAGTTGAGGCCCTCACTTCCAGATAAGATCGGACTGCAAGTGTTGTGGACTGTGGATGAAGCTCACAATATGGCGCTAAAGGCCGAATTGATGGAACGTAGAGTTGGAAACCCTGGTTTCCGAAGGAACAATCCTAAGTCATCATTCCATAACAGAGACAATGGTGTTCAATCATCGGTTCCAGCGAACCAAGCAAAAGGAGTTAATAGAGAAGAGGGTAGTAGTAGCAGTCAAACAACAGCGACAGCCAACAGAAACATGCCTAGAAATTCGAATCCAAATCCGTATGCTAGGCCTACACCAGGAACTTGTTACAGATGTAGAAAACCTGGTCATCATTCGAATGCCTGTCTTGATCGTCGACTAGTAAATTGGGTAAAAGGATGTGAAGAAGATCTAATGTTCCTGACTATGAAGAAGAAGGTGACTTGTATGAGGGAGAAGAATTCGCTGAAAAAGATGGTGAGTGGGTTAATTGTGTGGTGCAACGAGTGTTGTACGCACCAAAACAAGAGGACCTCAGTCAGCGTAACAATATATTTCGATCTTGCTGCACAATCAGTCAGAAAGTCTGTGACCTGATCGTGGACAGTGGAAGTTGCGAGAACTTTATCGCAAAGAGGTTTGTGGAACATCTGAAGTTGCCAACAGAGAAACATCCCAATCCATATACAATTGGCTGGATCAAGAAGGGACGGACAATAAAGGTAACTGATATTTGTTGTGTTCCTATTTCTGTTGGTAAGATATATAAGGAGGATGTAGTTTGTGATGTGATTGATATGGATGCTGGCCATGTATTGTTGGGTCGGCCATGGTAGTATGATGTTGATATTACTTATAAGGGTCGGGATAACACTTATTTATTTACTTAGGTATCACATAAAATTGCTATGGCTCATTCCAAACGTCAGATAGTGCCTAACAAGCCCTATGTAGTGGAGAAGCAGTCTTTCCTAACTGTGACCGGATCCGACACAGAATTCGTGACAGATGTTAAGAATGCACAGGAGATCTATGCTTTAATGGTTAAAGCTCTAGTGGTAGAAGAGAAAGAAACATCGGTCGTAACTGTTCCTGAGAAAATACATTTATTGCTAGAACAATTCAGGGACATTACTTCAGAAGATTTGCCCAACAACTTACCACCACTGAGAGACATTCAGCACCATATAGATCTTATACCTGGGGCGAGTTTGCCCAATCTGCCATATTACCGGATGAGTCCAAAGGAGAATGAGATTATGTGGGAGAAAATAGAAGAATTATTGCAGAAAGGTTTCATACGCGAAAGCATGAGCCCGTGTACAGTTCCTGCATTGCTGACACCAAAGAAGGATGGGAGTTGGCGTATGTGTGTGGACAGTCGAGCTATTTACAAGATAACCGTCAAGTACCGATTCTCGATTCCCCGCTTAGATGACATGTTGGATCAACTGGAGGGTTCAAAGCTGTTTTCGAAGATTGATCTACGTAGTGGGTATCACCAAATTCGGGTCAGACCTGGGGATGAATGGAAAACGGTGTTCAAAAGCAAGGATGGTTTGTATGAGTGGTTGGTCATGCCCTTCGGTTTATCAAATGCACCCAGTACTTTCATGCGAGTGATGAATCAGGTATTGAGGCCTTTTGTGGGAAAGTTTGTTGTGGTTTATTTCGACGACATTCTTATTTATAGTAAGACTCAAGAAGAGCATGTTGAGCAGTTGCGAGAGGTGTTAAAAGTTTTACAAGAAAATCAACTGTTTTTTAATCTGAAGAAATGCAGTTTTATGACCAACAGCTTGTTATTTTTGGGTTACGTGGTGAGTTCAGAAGGAATTCATGTGGACGAAGAGAATGTGCGAGCAATTCGAGAATGGCCTGCGCCGAAAACAGTAAGTGAAGTTCGTAGCTTTAATGGCTTAGCTACTTTCTATCATCGATTTATTTGAAATTTCAGCACTGTCATGGCACCGATAATAGAATGCATGAATAAGGGTCGGTTTCAGTGGGGAAAAGAAGCAGAGATGAGTTTTACGTTAATCAAGGAGAAATTGTGTACTGCACTAGTACTTGCTCTACCCAGTTTTGAGAATATTTTTGAAGTGGAGTGCGATGCTAGTGGGGTGGGAATTGGAGCTGTGCTGTACCAAGAAAAGCGACCAGTAGCTTTCTTTAGCGAAAAATTAAGTGAAGCTCGCCAGAAGTGGAGTACTTATGATCAGGAGTTCTACACAGTGGTCCGAGCCTTGAAGCACTGGGAACATTACCTAGTACAGAGGGAGTTTGTATTGTACACCAACTATCCATCTTTGAAGTTTATCAACAGTCAGAAGAACTTGGACAACATGCATGTCAGGTGGGCCACTTTCCTTCAGAAATTTCCTTTTGTTATTAAGCACAAATCAGGGGTTCTGAACCGAGTTGCTGATGCATTGAGCCGTCGTGCCACCCTGCTCGTAACCCTAGCTCATGAGATTGTTGGGTTTGATTCTCTGAAGGAGTTGTATGAAGAGGATAAGAATTTCAAGGAAATCTGGTCCAAGTGTATTGAAAAATAGCCTATCAGTGATTTTCATGAAAATGATGGGTATCTGTTTCATGGCAATCGTTTGTGTATTCCCAGAACATCTCTACAGGAGAAATTAATCAGAGACCTGCACGGTGGTGGATTGAGTGGACACTTGTGATGAGACAAAACGGTGGCTAGCTTGGAGGAACGGTATTTCTGGCCACAAGTGAAACGAGATGTTGGGAGTTTTGTACAGAGATGTTACACTTGTCAGGTGTCTAAAGGTCAGTCACAAAATAATGGTTTTAATATGCCTTTACCTGTTCCTAACAATATCTGGGAGGACTTGTCTATGGATTTTGTGTTGGGACTACCCCGTACCCAGCGAGGAGTAGATTCGGTTTTCGTGGTGGTTGATAGGTTTTCAAAAATGGCTCACTTTATCCCTTGTCGGAAGACCTCTGATGCTTCGCACATAGCCCAACTATTTTTCATAGAAGTGGTCCGACTACATGGGGTACCGCAATCAATTACCTCTGATCGTGACACGAAACTCCTTAGCCACTTTTGGCTGACCTTATGGAAAATGTTCAATACATCTCTGAAACGAAGTACTACTGCTCACCCACAAACTGATGGACAAACGGAAGTGACGAATAGAACCTTGGGAAATCTGGTCCATTGCGTTTACGGAGATAATCCGAAATAGTGGGATCATGCATTGCCTCAAGTTGAGTTTGCCTACAATAGTGTTGTACATGGTGCGACGGGAAAATCTCCTTTTGCTGTGACATATGTGTCACCACCGAAGCACACTGTGGATTTAATTCATTTACCAAAAGGTCCGGGAGTTAGTGTTGTTGCAGAAAACAAGGCTACTCAGGCTCAAGTGGTGCAAGCGGAGGTGAAACAGAAACTGGAAGAAACCAATACGAAATACAATGCAGCTGTAGACAAGCATAGGCGTCGGAAGGTGTTTGAGGAGGGCGACTCAGTAATGGTTTTCTTGAGCAAAGAAAGGTTCCCAGTTGGGACTTATAACAAACTGAAGCCCAAAAAGTATGGTCCGTATCAGATTCTGACAAAGATCAATGATAATGCATATGTGATCGACCTACCTAAGACCATGGAAATTTCCAATACCTTCAATGTTGCTGATTTGTGCCAGTATCATGCAGAAGAGCCTCTTTATCCTGAACCTAACTCGAGGTCCAGTTCTTTGCAAGTAGAGGGGACTGATGTAGAACAAGTGGCTGAGTCCTACATGGATTGGTGGGACCATCCTAAATCTAAGATTAAATGACCTTAATTGAAGGGAATCGGTGAGATCTTCAGAAGTCAAGACCTTCGGTGTTGAGGCACGTCCATTTTCGGCCAAATTCCATCATTTAGGCCACGAAATCGCAATTCTTTCCTTTTTGGGGAATTTCCATTTTTGTAATTAGTTGACTTTGACAAGCCAGAATCGTCTACCGTTAATTCCGGCTTGTTTATGGTCATTAGTATATTTTTATTTCCGTAACTTTTGTGATTTCGCTATTTTTGGCAGTTTTGATATGTAATCCCGTTTCTTGTCCAACAAGGATTCAGGTTAGGGTCTTTCGCTTTAAATAGTCTTGTAAGCCGAAAGGCTCAGATAGCTTATTATTCAATAAAATTTCTAAAGTTTTAACTTTATTCTGGTGGATTCCAATTTTTCAAAAGAATATAGACGTCGTTCTAATTCTAGTTACGTTTTCACTGCGTCACACATCATATTTACTTGGTGATACAGTGGATATAGATGATCTTGAACTGTTCACCATGGAAGTAAATCAAGACAATATGTCTCACACAAAACACCTCTTAAATATACTTCAGTTCATACGTTTTTGTTCATTTTGGTCTTAAACAGATCCTAGTTTTTCATGATAGCTTTAGAGAATTTAACCTTTTTTTTTCATTCTCATAAATGCGACCCCATATTTAATATCATATATGTGATACTAAGTAAAAGTTTTATGTTTAACTTCTCTTAATAACAAAATATCAGTGTCATTAAATGCAGAGCATATCCTTAACAACTGCATACAACATGCCAACCATCATAAGAATGACCAATATTGTGTGTTCTACAATTTAAGTCTTACCAAACCAGTTTGCCTATTGAACCCAGGGATCTCCAATCTGCTAGGTTAGGTTTCCGCCTGGCTTGACTTATTGAGTGGCTTTAAACCCATTCCCCTCGATTTATACTTAATTTTCTCTCTAGGTAGGCCTTTTGTCAAAAGATCTGCAATATTTTCCTTTGACTTTACATAGTAAATGGATATAACTCCATTTGAGAACAATTGTTTAATTGTATTATGTCTACGCCTGATATGTCTTGTTTGCCATTATATACACTACTTTTAGCTCTTGCTTGGGCTGTCATACTATCACAATGAATACAAATTGTTGTTACAGGCTTAGGCCAAACTGGAATGTCTTCTAGGAAATTTCTTAGCCATTCTTCCTTTTTAGCAGCTTTATCCAGAGCTATGAATTCTGATTCCATTGTAGATCATGATATACACGTCGCTTGGAGGACTTTCATGAGATTGCAGCCCCACCTAAAGTGAAAACAAATCCACTAGTTGATTTAGTTTCTATGCTATCTAAAATCCAATTAGCATAATTAAATCCTTCTAGTACTGTGGATGTTTTGTATAGTGTAGTCCATAATCTATGGTGTATTTTAAATATCTTAATACCCTGATTAGTTCTTCCCAGTGATCATGTCCATGATTGCTTATGTATCTACTATGTTTGCTTACTGCATAAGAGTTCAATACATCAAGCTACCAATGATTTGAGAATATTCCAATTGACTAATTGCTTCTCCTATTTGTTTATGTAATTTGCAATTTGCATCAAATGGAGTTACTGTAGGTTTGCAATCAACTTGATCAAACCTTGTTAATATCTTTTCCACATAATGAGATTGAGTAAAGATATATCCTTCATTATTTCATTTGATTTGAATTCCTAAAATGGCATTGGCTTGACCTAAGTCTTTCATGTCAAAATTAGAATTTAACATCTTTTTGGTAGAATTTATCACATCTTTACTTGTTCCCATAATTAACATGTCATCAGCATACAAACATACAAGTACACAAGAATCTCACATATTCTTGAAGTAAACACAGTTATCGCATTCATTGATTTTAAAACAATGTGTTAGCATTTGTTATAGGGATTTTTTGATAACATGACAAGTCAACATGATTACCTAAAAATACGGTGATTAGATATGTCACATCATAAAAGTCAATAAGGGAAGATTAATTCAAGGCAATTAATAGATGATTTCAAGACCTAGTTAAGACCCAAGAAGGTCGGGATAACTAACCGATCGGGCATAAATAACCTAGTCAGGGAAATTAGCCGATCGGGTAGAGACAACTTGGTCGGGACCATTCGATCGGGACACAAGACGGTTGTGATTAGACAATTGGTCAATTGAACAACGCATGAGAGATATTAAAGGCAACAACGACTCAAATACGAAGAAGAATGATCTTACTCAAACAAGGAAACTAGAATCCTACGAAGACTCTAATTCAATACACAAGATCTCCGAAATAGGAAAGAAGACAAATACTACTTCAACAAGTAACCAGTCCTAATTAAGCACTATCACTTTTCCTTATTTGTATAACAAGGATTAGGGTTCTATGCACACATAAATAGACCCATAATCTCATTGTAAAATATATGAGAACAACTCGTAGAAAAGATACAAAGAAAGAGAGAGAGAGAGACACCAACAACGGATGAGAGATTGAGTGTTTAATCATTATACTATAGTGAATTTATTCTCGCCGTCACTGGCAATCGTGGACGTTTCCCCGTCTTGGGGTTTTACCACGTAAACTTATGCGTGCATGTTTTTCTTCGTTTTCTATCTTTCTCATTACCTCTTCAACAATCTACAAAAACCTGTAAGATGTGTAATAAATCCTATACAATCCAAAAATCATCGTCAACAACATTGTATGATCAAACTTTTCATACCACTGTTTTGGCGCTTGTTTGAGCATATACAAAGACTTAACAAGTCTACAAACTTTGTTTTCTTAACCTTTTACAACAAAGCCTTCTGGTTGTTCCATATATATCTCTTCATCTAATTTCCCATTTAAAAATGTTGTTTTCACATCCATCTGACGTATATCCATATTATGAATAGTTGTTATTGCATTTAGCATCCTAATAGATGTTATTCTTGATACAAGAGAATAAGTGTCAAAATAATCCAACCCTTCCTTTCCACGATACCCTTTAGCAACCAAACGTGCCTTATATTTTTCTATTGTATCGTCGGCTTTTAGCTTTCTTTTAAAAATCCATTTATAGCCTATTGGTGTATTACCTAGTAGTAAGTCAACCAATTCCCATGTATGGTTGAGTAAAATGGATTCAACTTCAATGTTAATTGTTTCCTTCCATAAAGAAGCCTCAGGTGAAGTCATTGCCTATTTATAGTGTTGTGGTTCTGCTTCTGTCAAGTAGCTAACAAAATCTGGATCAAAATTCTTTGGAATTTTCATCATATTTCCTCTTCTTGGTTCCAAGTTCTGTTCTTGTATACCTGAAGTGGAAGGCCCATCATGACTTTCATCACGAGTTCTTTTTATGGTTGAACCTGGGCGACTTTCTTTGTAAGGAAAAATTTCCTCAAAAAATTCAACATCTACCGATTTAATAATAGTGTTCACATGTTTATCAAATGCCTCAATTTTAATAACTAAAAACCTTTATGCAGCACTTGTGTTTGCAAATCCTATGAAAACACAATCAATCATTTTAGGTACTAGTTTAGGTTTTTGGTAAAAGAACTTGAACTTTTGCAAGGCAACCCCACACTGTAATGGTCATGTAAGTTAGCATCGGTCCTTTCCACACTTCATAAGGAGATTTATTAGTCTTCTTATGTGGAATTTTATTCAAAATGTGATTTACAGTAAGTAAAGCACCAGCAGCTCTTGAAGGACCCGTCTCCAGCTGGATTAGACAACTTCCTTGCCCTCTCCAAAATTTCTTTTCGGTTCCAATCCGTGATGGTGGACATGTCAAATGGATGAGGTAACGCATGTACAAGTTGGAAGGCAGAATAACCATCGTCGAAAGAAGAGTCAACCTCAGCTTCCAAGCTGGCCACTTGAGCACGTAGAGCTTGATTTTCAGCCTCCTGCTCTCTAGCATTTTTCCTCCAAGTGTTTCTTTCCATACCTCGTTGCTTCGACCTAAGGGTTTCTTGATCGAGAGAGCGCTTCAACCTCTTCAGGTCACATTGTGCATCCTCTAACGCATTCTCAATCTCATCTAGGTTAAGCTTCAATGCCTGAACTGTGCCCTTAGTCTGGTCGAGATCCCCTCTAGCGACCTCAACATCAGACTCAGTTTTTTCAGCATACCTCCTTAATACAGACATCTGGTGGCTTACCGCTACGTTGTAGTTGAAAGTCTACAAGGCACAAAAACCCAATCAATCATCACCTAAGCACCAGTCGTGTTTACATCAGAGCAATATTAAAACATAGTGCAAGTCCCATCTTACCTCGGCAATATAGGCAGCACCCCTGGTGAGCAAAACATTGGAGGGCATCAAGGGCATCGAGGTCATCATAGTAAGGTTTCCACCGGGACAGAATAGAATGAACAGATATATTACCTCGTTCTGGCTCATAACCCTTGGTCGAGGTTGATTTCATCCTAAAGAAGACACTAAGATGGTAGCAACAGTTGTCTCAGAACCCACCTTATCTCGGGAAGGCATTGAAATAGGTGAAGAAGGTGGAATGAAAGCAGTAACAGTAGAAGTAATTGCGACTGCGGTAGAAAAAATAGTGGCAGATGGAACAGCAGAACCTTAACTCGTTACCCTGGTTAGTCGGGAAGCGAACACATCCACCTGAGAGGTAGGATAAATGGTAGAAGGTACCCTAGGGATCTTAGTAGGGATGTGCCCGCTACCCTTCATCATAACAGGAAGAGGAGGAGTCTTGGTAGCCTGAGTGACAAGAGACCTATGTGGGGTAGAACAGATATGAGGACGAGTATCTTCTAGCGACCTAGGCTCCTGTTGGGCCGGTAGTGGAATGGATGAAACTTTACAAATCGACAAAGAATTAGAATAAACAGGTATCAAGTAAAGTAGAAAAAACCAAGTCAATAAGGGTAGAGAAATGAAGTACATTTTTGCAAGTCTTTAGAACTAAAACACAAAATGCTAGAACAATAGATCTTATCAATAAAGTCATCTAACAATTATTTAGAGCATATGTTCACAAAGTATTCAATAGAAACCTAACTGGCTCTATATACAAGAAATTGTGTTAATCTTAAATATGATCAATTAAAAAGACCTAGCACAAGTAGAGACTATTGATCATCAAAATCAATCAATTGAAGCACAAATAGTCCTAAATAGAAATTAAAGCTAGCACAATACAATACACAAGCATGTGAAAACATAGGTTTCAAGTAAACCTAACTCAACATACATGATTCTAATCAAATCTAAACTAGCTTCTATAGAGTCTAAAACTCTAATCAAAGTATATATATAAAACACACACACACACACACACACACACACACACACACACATATATATATATATAGAAGAATAAAACTCGAGGTAATTGAAGACTTTGGAGAACAGAACTCAAGAGATTAATCAATACCTCAAGAAAAACGTGCAATCTCGGATTTTGGTGTAGAGCCACAAGAAATCGTGATCAAATGACCTCAAACCTCTTTGGAAATGATAGAAAATTGATAGATGAAAAATCTCCAACTTGAATCACTTGAATCGGAGTTCAAATGAGAAAGTTATGATGTTTGGAAGATGAGAAAGTTTGAGAGAAAATTCTGCATAACTTGTTTTTCAAGTTTTTCTTCTTCAAATGAAAGAAAGGGAAAAGAGATATTTAAAGGAGGAAAACAAAACAAAAATAAAGGACCAATAAAGAGGTGCCACCCCTGCTTCCTATGGAGGTGCATGGCCTCCACAGGGGCAGAAGGCATCTCTTCCTGTGGAGGCCAAGCGCCTCCGCAGGGAGAGGTGTAATGGCCATTCTCTGGCCACTTCAACTCCCTTCACTCATCTTTACGTTCTTCAACCGTTCTCCGACCTCCAAAATCTGAATTCAAATCCATTTTTGGATTACGATCCGGGACACTCTCAAGCACAAGGACGTTAATAATACTTTCAAAAAAAATATAGAATTCAACTTGATACACAAGGACAAAAACCATGTACCATAAAGACACCGAATGTTTTGTAACTTCATACTTGGAACTTGAAACTTAATGAATGAGTAACCGAAATGACCGTAACTCAATAAGAAATAATATGGAAACATAATCAAGTCCGATATCACAAAAACACAAATAAATAAACACAAAAATACACAAGTATTCTATTTCCTATATATAGTCCTAGAACATGCAATTTCATAAAAGTTGTCAACTTAAATATAATGCATGTGAATATTTTAATAAGTGTGTGATTGCGTTATACAAATTTGGCACAATGATGTTGGGACACATATGGATGCAATGTGTGTGTGTATGCACCTAAACCTTGTAATAGTAATAAGGTCTTAATTTACTTTTGGTGTACAACAATGCTTACTCTTCTTGAAGGCTTCATTTTGCTTGATGAGTTGCCCGATTTCTTTGAAGCTTTATAATCCGTGAATCCTAGAAAACTAATCAATAGAAAGGAAATATTGTTTTGATATAGAATAATACCAACATAACTCAAAATCCTAACATGCTTGGATGATACAAACCACCTTCTTGGATTGTATCATATCCAACTCCTATTGAGAGACCTCACTGAAAAACCTTTGCTGACCAACATCCTCCGTACGTGGAGGAGAATGAGATCTTCTCCATGTTTTTTGGGGGATTTGCTAGTGAATATCTGTCTTTTTAATTTCAAAATATTGTAGAGCTATTTTGGCCTTTCAAAAGTTGAAATTGGTCCAAATATGAGATGTGTGTAATATGAGTTCTTAATCATTTAAGTTTTTATAGTATTAAACATGTATTTCTAACAAAAATATTATTTAGACACAAACATAAATTAAGTCCCATATTTTTTTCTTACATTTGGTTGAGACTTATTACCATTGATCGAGATTTATTTAATTTGCTTGAGACTCGAGACTTGAGACTTATTTTTCCTTTATCAATAATTATTAAGTCTTGGACCTAAGACTTATATATGGAAGTTTTGTCAATGTTTTTTTATTTCTTTCTTCTTTAGATTTATGTTCTCTCTCTTTTTCTTTTTTGTCTCCTATTCCCATCAATTCCCTTTTTTCACTTATTCTAGTGCTTCAAATCATTTCAATTACTTACTTATTTCATTCCTTCATTTCAAAATCCTATACATTTTTCTAGAGACCGTCTTTATCTTTCTTGAGTTTAAGTGAGAGAGTTTCTAACAAGAGAGATAAAGAAAAAAACGAAGTTAAGGTGTATTTTTGTTAATTACTATATTTACTAATATTAAAACTCAAGCTATTGACTTAGAAATAACTCACAAAATCTATTGAAAAAATGTGTTGTTGTTATAAATATTATACAATTATATATGATTGAATATCCATTAATCTATGGAAGAAATTTCCATCCTTTTGTATTCCCACTAAATCTATCATAATGAACAATTTTATTATTAATTATAATGTAATTTAGGGTTCAAAATTTAAATAGCATTTTTTGGGGTGGGTCTTACGCAAATAGCACCACATTAATAAGTTTTGTTTTAATAGCACTAATGTTTGACTTTGGACAAAAATACCCTCATATTGGGGCAACATGCATCTCAACTTTTTCTTTTACTTTTAACCCTTTATTTTTTCAACTTTCTTACCTTCATTGTTGACTAAGGTAAACAGCGACAACAACAAATAGGGACGACAATAAAGTGAGAAACCCATTGACGTCGACAATCAGTACGACACCGGTAGACAATCGCGAAGACTTTGATTACAACCTTAAGACTCGAATGACACGTCAATTCGAGTTCTTATTGATAGAAACTGTCGATAGGTTGAGGTATTTTCATTTGGGTTTTGTTTTGAAATTTTATATTGTTGATTTTTGATATTTCTTTCGTTTTTGTTGATTTCGATTTAGTTTTTTGTGAATTTGATTTCAGTGGTGATGGTTTGTTATTTTGATATGAATGGTGGTGTTATCGATTCATATTTTATACTGAATCTAAATTTCGATTTTATTTTGTGTTGTTTTTTTTTGAATTTGTAGTTTCGTTTGGGTTGTGTTTGATAGATTTCAATTCGGTTTATAAATAAAAAGTAGACCTTTTCAACCTTTTCAACCTTTTCTAGAATGGCCGGTGTTGTCTTACAAGTGGAACAACGAACAATTAGCATGGACAAGAGGGAATAATAGTGACATATGTCGTCTGTGGAACGAGGTCGGTGTGGTATGTTATGATACATATGGCATTTATTTATTCTTTTTACATTCGACATTTCACATTGTTATATATCCTCTTTTGTTTGTGTTGGATACATCTCTTGATTCCGGTGAATGCTGGAGGCGGTCATTGGTTAATGGTTAGAATGGAGTTAACACTACGATCCATCTGTCTGTATGATCCATGACAATAGGAGGTTCAATACGAAGTCCGAATGAACAAGTTGCTTATTTACGGTATTCTATGCATTTGATGCTGAATCAAATTGGTTTTTACAAAATAAGGTAGGGGAAGGACACAACGATATCTTCAGACCCGTTTCCTATGGTCGTAGTAAGTAAACTTAACATTCCCCAATAGAAAACTATGTAAATAGCACAAATTTAATACTTATATAAGCTATTGAAATCTTTATTCTATTTATAAGGTAATTAACAATTTTTTAATGTCTTTATAGTGGCAATTGTGGAGCACACACATTAGCATTGATTAAGCATACTGTGGCAAAGAGAAAAAAGTTCAATTGGAGTGATGACCAAGTGCCAGATATGCGAAAGAAAATGGCTGTGAAAGTATTTTCAAACTCCTCCATTGTTACAGACCAGTGAAATATGTTATGGATTTTAAAATCCTCCATATGGATGCTATGGATGTTATGGATGGTTAGTTTATTATGTATGGATTTTTTTGTTTATTATGGATGGATGAATGAATGTATAAATTGAATTTATTGAATACTTTTGAATGGTTATGTTGAACGGAATTATGGATGGACTTTTGAATGGTTATATTAATTGTGTTGATTTCATTTATAATGAATTATAGATAGACTTTTTAACGTAATTACTTATTTTCAGTAAGTCTCGAATTTTGATACTTATTAACTACATTTGAGACTTTTTACATCATTTCAAGACTTAATAAAACATTTTGAGACTTATTAGGTTCATTCGATACTTATTTCAACATGTCGAGGCTTATTGCAAAACACTCGAGACTTATTAACTATATTCGAGAGTTATTACAATAATTCGAGACTTATTTAAAGTATTTCGAGACTTACTGGTATGAGATGATATTTTCTATTACAAAGCTTTAAATCTATATACCTATGAATCTAATAATACAACATAACACCCACTAACCATCTACTTGCAAATTACAAACCAAAAAAATGTGTAGTTTTTACAAAGTAAAACATAACACTCATTAACTATCCACTTGCAAACAAACCAAGAAATGTCTAGCTTTTACAAAATTAAACATAACACCTATTAACCATCCACTTGCAAAATGAAAGCATTACGGGTTGTTGTCTCCAACGATTTCATCCCTTTTTGGGCAAGTTTGTTTGTTGTGCCTGATTTCATGACACACACTACATTTTCGACGGTATGCATCTGGAATAGTACTACTAGAGCTGGGGCCTAGATCCGGACACCGCCTGGAATTTTGACCCTGTGTTCCACATCTTTTACATTTTTGTTTGCTAGGCCTCTTAGAGACGAACGGAAATCGACTTCTTCGGGGCCGACCAAATTGTGTTCGAATATCTGGCGTTAAGACGACCCGATTTCTGATGTCTAGAGGAATTAACCATGTATTTGGATGGCCCACCGGCATGATCAATGTAGAATATGTATCGGCAAAAACTTCCTTTTTATAGTAATCCGCACATCATGAAATGTAATCCAAGTTTCGCTCTCTGTGAATTTAACAACAAATAACATTCACCGAAATTTATAAACATAAGTCTCGATAATGATATAAACAGGTCCCGTAAATGATATACATTCATCTCAAAATTTATATAAGTAACTCTCGATAACGATATAAATAAGTCTCGAACGTGATATAAAAAACTCTCAACAATGACATAATTAAGTCGCGAAATTGATAAAAATAAGTCTCGACAATTACATAATTAAGTCTCGAAATTGATATAAATAAGGCTCGACAATTACATAATTAAGTCTCAAAATAGATATAAATTAGTCTAGAACGTATATAAGTCTCGATTATAAAATAAATAAGTCTAGTTGATGATATAAGTCTCGACAAGAATACAATTATGTCTCAAAATTAAGTCTCGAATACATCAAATAAATCTAGAAAAAACACACAGTTTTCCATAAAATTAGATCGAAATGGAGAATTAGCTTCAGTTCAACTTATACATCTAACAAATTGAAAGTGAAAGTTTCCATACCACAACTGAAAAAATATCGTTGAATAAGTTTCTCAACTAGTTTATGGAGGAAATTTAACTTATCAACACTTCCAATAATCCAAACAATGTTTTAATGACTGGATCTACTCTTCGAACTTGAGCATTCATCGATTTTGAAAAATTATGGATGAATGAACCGTGAAAGGAGAGGAAGAATGACCATATGGAGTGAATAATATAGAAAATTTGAAAATGAAAAGTAGAAGAATGCACGCTTGTAAGAAGAGAAAAATAGAGAAATTTTTTAAATGAAAAGTAAAAGGAGGGGCATTTTGGTTAGCACACTCTTTTAGGTGCTAACAAAACAAGACTTATTAAAGTAGTGATAGTTGTACAACTCAACTTTGAAAAGGTTTGAAGCTTGATTTGATGTCAGAAGATTGTAAAATCAAAAAGCCTGGAGCTCAATTTATTGTTTGGAGATTGCAAAATCAAAAAGCTTGAAGCTTAACATAATCTTATTTAAAAAATTATGAATTGCAATCAAATCAAATTATGAACATTGAATCAGAATTTGAAGTTCTGAATTTCAATTGAAGTGATTATTATTTTTAGAATCTGAAGTTCCAAAAACTATTATTCTAAAGTATAAATTCGATGTTTATATATTCATGTGGAGTCATAATGAAGTTTTAAACTTCTATCAAATATGAACTTTTTTAAGAATTTGAAGTTCCGAAACAGTAAATCATAAACTTAATACTGTGATAAAATTATAACCAAATATCTATTTGTTAATAGATATTATGCAATCACTTTTGTGATTTACTTTTGAGGATATAGACTATAACATAAAGTCCAAAATATGAAAAAAGGGTAAATATATTTTATCGAATTTTGAGTACGATCCAGGTATTGCAATATGATTTACTTTATTATTGTTTAATTAATTTATTTATACAACTTTTTTTATGAGTATGCTTTATGATTGCCACTATATAGGATCTCTCACAACAGATAATAAATTTATTTTCATTTTCAACAGTTCATATTTCGATGTTGTGATTGGAATTGATTGATATTTTTAGAACCAGAAGTTTTATATTCAAACCCAACTAGGAACTAAAAGTTCCTAATTAGAATCAAATTGAGAACCTGAAGTTCTAAATTTGAAGACGAATCAGAAGTTTCAATAGACAATATGATTTTATTAAGAAACTAGCATCTTAAAATAGTGAACCATAATCTTATGGTGAGATCAGAAGTTTTAACAACTTGTAAAGTATTTCTTTTTCTATCTCAAAATATGATTTTCATTTCTTTCTTTTATTTTGTTCACATTATTTTGGTTTTGGGTTGTATTACTTTGGTTTTAGGTTATGAAGAAATGAAAAGAAAATTTAGATGATTGTATTGCAACATGAAGATTGTAAAAATGCAGTGAACGTCTTCCAACCAAAAGATTGTATAAATTAAAATGCATAAAACTATATCAAATGTGAGATTGCAAAATCAAAAATCTGGAGCCCAGTTTGATGTTAATCTTGAAGAGCCAGCAGCTTAATCTAATTATGAACTTTAATCAAATCAGAACATGAAATTCTTTGTTAAATCAAATTAGAGCTTAAAATTTTGAATTCCAATTTATGTGGTTGTTATTTGGAACCTGAAGTTCTAAATTCATTTTTTTGTTAAAATTTATAAATGAACTTGAAGTTCTAATGAAATTCGAACTTTTAATCAAATATGAATTTTGTTCAAAACTTGAAGTTTTGAATTCGTATATCATAATCATAAAATCATGATATAAATATGTTTAAAATTAATTTGTCTGACCTATTGAGTTTCTTACACTTATGATATTTCTACCTCATATTCATTGTTCATATTTCATATGAAAAGACTCCAATAATGTGATTGATCCTTCTTATTAAGGTACGTAAAGTGTAAAAGTTTATATTTTCACATAAGAGACAATATGAATTTTGATATTTCGCATATCTATTAATCAAAAACTGTATCTATTATTTATTCATTGTGCGATATTTAGTTTTATAATCCTCAAATTTTGAGTTTTTTAAATTTGGTGGTTTTATTATGAAGTGGATTTGCATCAAATGGTCTTATTAATATAATATGATATTCTTGGTGCTTAAGTTTTCTAGAAATAAGTTTTTGTAATTCTTTTAGTAGTTTTGAATTATCGTAACATAAAGTTGCTTTCATGATTTATTTAGTTAATACTTGATATGTATTATTTACGAATTTTATTTTACTTTAATTGTTCATCTCTAATTAAAATATTTTATGATAAAATAGTATTATTTCTTCTATAATTCTTTCTCTTAGTAATATCTGGAAGATATAAAAACTTTCATAGAAAATATGAATTTTCATATTTTGCATAATATAAATTTACTGCAATATATACATTTTGATAAATTTACATACTTATGACTGTTATGATATTTAGAATTTTTATTGAGATCAGATATTTTTTTTTTGTTTAGAATTTTGTTGTTCAACAAAATCATATTGATTTGTTATATAGTATCATTCTTTGTTATGATGAATTGAATTATAAATAGTTCACGGTAAAGATCCAATAGTTTTTTGATTGGATAAGAATAATGATTTGAACATCACATGAAAAGACATGATCGAATGAAACATAATAATTAAGCTTCTACATGCCTCAAATATTGCACCAGAAGTAACATTATTAATAGAATATATTTGAACATGATATCCTGTTATTTTTTTAGTTGTGCAAAACAAATAGTTTTGATTAGAATACCATTGACATCACCCAATTTGATCCATATCATTTCCTGAGGTGAATGTTATATACAATAATGGTGGTGGTTGTAGATATAATTATGGTCACTATCACATAAAGACCATAGTGATCTAATAAGAAATTTAAATCGATCCACCAGAAGTGGAATAACATCAAAACAATGCATGAAAATTGAAAGAGTGTTGAATACACCATCCAATAATTAAAAAGAAACTTGTGTTTACTACGTGTTAAATAGAAGGAAAAATACTATTTACAAGATGTGTATCTATGATCTTTTGTTGATCTTTATCAAGAATAATGAATGTTCTAGAATAACTAATATTTTGTTACAAATTTTAAAACAATTACATAAATATACTTTGTATTTACTAGATCCGGAAGTTCTATGACTAGAGAAATTATTTTTGAGTCAATTAAAAATATGTGTACATGATTTTTGTCTCTAGCCAGAAGCATATGTGTTTTTATAGTTTATTTTATCATAAGATCATATGCTTAATATGTCAATTATAAACTAGAAGTTCAATTCAAAGAAAACAATGAATCGCGATATTGAAATATTTATATGGATATCCATTTCATGAAATGAAAATTATTTTTGGTTCTAAATGTCTCTGAAGGACATAAGATGATATAAGTGAGTACTTAAATGACTGTAGTGGACAAAAATAAACCACAAGCCCAACTTTCTAACATTAAAATTAGTTTTCCAAGAAGCCCAACAGGTAAGGCCAAAAGAAATGGCCCAAAACCCAACGGCTGGCCCACAAGAACACATCAGTCAACACGTGATCAAATCAACTCATGAATGAGTTAATTATGATTTGACGTTATTAACGTTACAGTCTATAAGTAGTCAGATTCGAATAAATCAAAATGGACAGAGTTAAGACTCCGTGATTCATGCCCTCGTATAAAGAAGAGGAGCGTTGAGTTGATCCTAGCTCTCACTATATATAAGACACCCTTCCCTAAAGAGAGGGGTCTAGATTTTTCTTACAAATACTCTCGCGAAAGCTCTCCCTTTCATTTTCTCTCATATTAATCTCATAAAGCATTTATTGTGGCCTTGACCCCACATTTATAGTTGGTCACCGCTGTAAGCCAAGTCGACCATACAGATTGACTCGACCATTGGCGATCCCTGAGTCAAGCAGTAGACCTAAACAAGGCTTTGATTGAACAAGCCCAACTAAGAACAATATTGACCAAATTCCAGACCAATTAACAATGACCAAAATGACCAATCGTCCAAGTAGACCTGAATATATCGACAAATTGCTAAATACTCCACATCGGGCAAATTGGTTTGTTTTCTTACTAGTTAGAGTTATACTACCACATCGAACAAATACTGACTTGAGCGTCGGAGAGTCCACCAAAGGGGAAACCCCCCATTCATGGCTCGACACACTCCATTTTTTTTATCTCTTATTTTACAGGTTGTCAGTACCCACCTCGACGAATCAAATTAATTGTAGATCCGATCAACTACAATGACAAAATGAAAAAAAAAGCGAGATAATGTAGAAAATTACGATGATGAAAAAGATTTTTTTGAAGAATAAAAATTTAGTTTTCTCATCGTTAGGGGGAGAATTATCATAAATTGATAAACGACGTTAAATTATATGACATGCATCATCTTATGATTTGCATAGTATGTAAATAATTTTTCAGATGTTTCAATGAAAATAATAAAATTACATTCTGCCAATATACAAACCCGGGTGGTTGTTCCATTAGAACAATTTATGAAATGGTAGCAAAAATCATCTATTAGTAAAAACCAATTTAGTTCAAATGATAAGGTTCCATAGAAGTGGAATTTGTAATATCATAATAATACTCTCAAGTGAAAAATAAATCATCATCATCAAAGGTTTCCGAAGAGTTGGTCTCACAAATGAAAAACAAAATCCTAAAGATACATACAGAAATGTTTATCCCCCTTATGAGACTATTGAAGTAGAAAATAGAAAGATCTCAAATGTTCCAGTAGAGACATGTACCACAAATAAAGAGATTATTTTTCTCCGAAAGAAATATTTGTATAAAAAGACATGTGTACTGAACATTAAAGAAATTTCAATAACCCCTGAAGAGGCACCTGGATTACGAAATGTAAATCAATTATATTGATAATATGGATATTGAGATCATATATTGCTCTGCATATTATGGAAAATATGTTGATGGTCTTAAACTATAAATTGTATATAATGTTGACTGAATTGTGAAAAATAAAAGGCTGAGTTAAATTTATTTTAAATTTGAAAATTTTGGACTTGTAGTCCAAATCTTGTTGACATCAAACTTATTGAGTTAATTATTTTTCGTACGAATTTATTACAGAAACCTAGTTTAACAATGAATAAAATTCTTAAAAGAATTTAAATGCCTGAAGCAAGTAATTCGATACTACATTTTGTATATATTGAATTTAATTTAACAAAATGCATGTGGTACATATGCATTTGTGAATACTGTGTTGAAAGAATCAACAAATTTGATTCCAAAGAAGCGTATGTTGATTGCTTGAGATTTATTAATTCTCCCGACGAGCTTACAAATTATACATTCATAAGGAATAATTTATATGATGAAAAAATCTTGGAAAATGATATTTAGTCTCGAATAATGGTCTAGTTTAGTGTTTTTCAATTAGCATAATAATACATGAATCAACATATAAAAGAAAAGATCCCGAATCACTTTTTTCATGGATAAAACTTATTGGATGAATACCTTGATGCTTATTACATAAAATTAAAGTGATGTACAATCCTCTCTTATTAACGAAAATGATAATGAAGAACCTTTTGGTCTCAAAGTACCAAATCTATGTTCAAATGGTGTTTTTTTTTTTAATAAAATAACATAATGTTCTATATAACATGTTGCCCCAATTTGAAAAGGAACATCAGTAAAGTTCTTCATATAAGATTTCCAAAAGGTTGGGATGCAACAGATATAAATATCTTAGCAACAATATTTAAGCATCCATATAAAAATGAGGGGAAACATATTTATCAAGGGTTTGTACGATTTGGAAGAAATACAATGCAAATATACTCTTTTTCCTTTACTAGGATTTTATCCAACTAAAATTTTCTAGTAAGGTTTTAATGAGGCAATTTTGCACCTCCAGGGGCTAACCCACCTTAAGTTCATGTGGGGCCTATGTCCTACCTCAATTTTTTTTTTAAAGTGGATTCTACTATTTTTAATATATATTTATATTAAATAACACTAACAACATGTAATCAGTCGTTAGTATAGTTGGTAATGCTGTAAAAATGGACTGGCCTGGCCCATTAGGCACGGCCTGGCCAGTCCATTTATGGAAACAGGCCTGGCCGGGCCCGGCACGCGACGCTGTCACGGGCCGGCCCTGTCCGGCCCGTTTCCGAAACCTCGGGCACGGCACTGCACGCCGGCCTGCCTCAAGCGGGACGGGCTCGGCCGCGGGCCCCTTCTGGCGGGCCTGGTCCTGTGGGCTTGTCGAGTCTGGTCTAAAATAATTTTTCAAATTATATTTGTTTGGATTTAGGGTTTAGGATTTAGGGTTTAGGGTTTAGGGTTTGAAATGAATAAAAAGAACGAACAATTATTAGGATTTGAAATAAATAAAGAAAACGTACAATTATTTATTTATTTATTTATTTATTTTTCACTTATGGAATTCAGTATTACATATTTACATGATTGCCTCATTAAAAACCTTACCAAGAAAAACCCAGTGGGATAAAAACTTGGTAAGGGAAAAAGAGTGCAACTGTTTTACAACTTACAAGTAAATAATAAATACATATGTAAAAGTATAACCTAGTTCTGGCCCTGGCCACTACCTGCAAGGTCATCAATATATAGATTGTCGAAATTTAGAATAAGCTCTTTATCTACAGTTAGATTTTGCAACATTTTTTTAGTATGCTCCCAATCCTGAAGGCATGTTACTACCTCCACCATCTCCAGAGACAAACAGCTTCTTCTTGGTTCAATTATGCGTCCACTGGTGCTGAAAGCTTGTTCTGAAGACACCGTTGACACTAGAATAACCAGTACGTCACGTGCTAAGTGTGACAGAACTGGATACCTGTAAGTATAGGTCTTCCACCATAACAACAAATCAAACTCTTCCTTGTCTTCAACAGCATCGAACTGTGCTTCAAGGTACCTAATAAGTTCAGTACAAGAAGATAAGCTAGATCTTTGCCCTGAAGAAGTACTTGCTGATTTGTCATTTTTTCACCGTTTCAGAAGGCTCCAACTTGTTTGTTTCGGCTCTGTCTTCGGTTGTGTTAATTGGGGGGTGTCAATGTTGCCAATCTGCTCTCATAAATATGAAAAATCTCCAATAACTTGGTTCGAATGTCAGTAATTTGTTCTGAATGTTCGAATGGCAGTTTGGAATCGTCGGGGTTTGAGACCATTTAATTTACAATGTCTCTTGAATTCACTGAATCTAGGATTGGAACTGCAAATCCAAGAAATGGCATCTCCGATGCGATCTATTTGGTCGCTTACCTGCTTTAAACCAGCCTGTATAACTAAATTTATAATATGGCATGCACACCGTTGATGGAAGAAATAACCTCCATCTTGCGGGATATTTCTTGCAACAAACAATGCAATATAGCTAGTATTTGCAGATGCATTATCTAATATGATCGAAAGGATGCGATGCGTGATTTCATAAGTTTCTAAAAATTCAATTATGACATTAAAAATGTTTTCTACGGTATGTGAAAAATCCATAGGACGAAAACCAATAATTCTTTTTGTTATCCTCCAGTCAGAATCTAAATAGTGTCCCATGACACATAAATAGTCTTGTTTGGAACATGCATTCCAAATATCAGAAGTTAATACAACAAAGACACTTAAATGCTGTATTTCAGCAACTAAGTCATCCCTTTGGGTTTCAAACAATCGTATCAAATCATTTCTAGTGGTGGTTCTAGAAACAGTTTAAATTGGGGTTATATGCAGATGTGATTAATTCTTTATAAAATGGACTCTCACCAATACCGATCGGTTGATCAATTTGTGCAATGTATCGTGCCAAGCACTCTCTAGCGTGCATGGCGTCGAATTGCCACATCGTAACGGACCCGTCTGGGTGCCGTTGAAGTTGTGTCTGGGTTGTAGTGTCTATCTGTCCATGTGCAGGCATACATTTGTACATATGCAGTCTCAAATGACCGGTTCTTGTACTTGTAGCATAATCCTTATGACAAAACTTACATTTAGCTTTGGGGCCAGACGTTCCGTTTGGGAGTGTCATTTGGACTATGTTGAAACATTGCCACACATCTGATGTTAATTTTCTGGGACGTGATGTTGGTGTAACGGCGGAACCAGAAGGTCCCGCTTGAGTATGGGTCGGCTCTGAAATACCAAATTCATCGTTGAGCATATTCAAACCGTTCGGAAAATAAGGCTATTGGTTAAGATCCATTATCTGAAGTAAAAATATGAGCACTATAATAGTTAACAGTCAAATTAAAAATCAATATTTACTAACAATAATCTTAATTTACTAACAATAATAATACGACACTTACAATAATTATTTTACCTCAAAAAAAAATTAAATAAACTAAAAAATCATAATCTACTAATAAAAAATATTAAATTCACTACTACAAATAAAATTGATAAATTTACTAACATAATATACTAATATAAAATTGATGAATTTAACCACTACTCTTAAATTCATAATATACTGAAAAAAAATATTATAATAAACAACTACACAAATAATTCATAATATACTCACCAAAAATATTAAAATAAACAACTACACTAAAAATTCATAATTTATGAAAAAATTAATATCAAACGTAACTACTACACTTAACATTCATCATTTACTTATTACAAAAATTAAATTCAATAATACAAATTAACTTTCTAAATTTACTAATAACAAATATTAAAATTACTACTAAACTTAAAAATCTTAATATACTAAACAAATAATATTAACATTAAAGCCCAAAAATTGATAAACTAACTAACTAAATACAATTTTTTTCATTTAGTAACAAAAATCTAAACATAAACATATAAATTTAATATGAGAATATGTTTGAGCAAAAGTAATAACAAAATTGTACCTTTAAAATTTGGTGTGTTGGTGGAAAATGTAGAGAATTTTGTAGAGAGAGTAATAATCAAATTGAATGAAAAAGTTTAGAGAATTGGAGAATATATTAGAGATTGAGATTTGAGAGAATGAGAGATTGAAAGAATGATAGAGAGAGTGAATGGAAAATGAAATGGATGGAAGTATTTATAGAAAAATTTGATTTGTAGGTCAAAATGTAATTTAAAAGATTTCAGGGGGGGTTTTGTAATTTTTTTAGGCTCCAACGGTTGGAATTTGAATTCCAACCGTTGGAGGGTTTTATTTTAAAAAAAAAAACCTGGTTGATTGGACGGACCGGCCGACCGATCCGACAGGTCGGTCCATGGGCCTGTCACGCCGGCTTGGCGAGCCGGCCTGCCAGGCCTCGTACGAGCGGCCCGGCACGTTGCCTGGCTCGCTTCCTTCACGGGCCGTGCTAAGCACTGCCGGTTGGCTTCGTGGACCGACCGGACCGGCACATAATTACAGCACTAATATTTGGTAGGAGTTCAAGTCCCAATGTTTGCATTCTTTTAATGCCCTTATTAATTTAAAATTGTCTTTTTAAAATTTAAATTATCTACTATTTTTTTTTTTTAAATATTTCTAATAGTTTTAATTTCACATACCTAAGTCCTGACGAATCCAATCAATCTCTAAAATCTCAAATTTATCAATTGTATTAAAATAGTCCATCTATTATTACGATTCATTTTAATTTATCCTCAGTATTTTTCTTGATTTTATAGTTTTAATTTATTTAGAATTAATAAATCAATAATTTACAAATAAATATAAAATTAAAAATTTAAAAATATCTCTAGTTATATTTATTAATCAATTATTTTTATATAAATGTAAGTTAAATTCATTATTAATACGAAACAAAATTTCTTATTAAAAAATTATATTGTAATTTATTTTTTTAAGAATAAAGATTATAAATTTCCATTGTTAATGTAGTTTTTCTTGTTATTATTTATTTTTAATATTTTGTTTCTTATTTTTATTTCTTTTTCAATGTAAGATTATTAAGTTTATCTAAGTATTCTATTTGTTTTATTTTATCTAACTTCATTATACTATTGTTATATGTATATTCTATCAAATGTACACGTCATTCACAAATAAGACAGCCTTCCAGGAAGATTGCCATATAAGCATCCGGGATGGCGTCTGAATAAACACCATCGGTGGCATCGCCCAGTCACGGGAACCCGAGTAAGGCTGAATATTAATATTCGACCTATTCAGCTTTACTCGGGACGACATATGAAGCCCGAGTAAATAAGTTATCAACAAAAAACATGCATTGTCATATATTATCTTGGACACACAACCATGAGAAAATAATTTCAGAAGGAAACAAATATATCCCCCTCGAAAAATACGTGATCCACATAAGTAGATGAGCCCAAGTAGGAAACAAATCTCGCTCCGCAATCTTCAACCTGCACACCACGGAATGAACCCCAAGAAAGATATGTATAAATAGATCCATAAGCTATATTGAAAGCAAGGGAAAAAAAAGAAGAAAAAAACCACTGTAAAAGAGAGGCAAGAGAGATCGAGAGGTGTAATTTGATATTCAATAATGGATTTGGCTTGGTTGTGCATACAACCACCCGTGGATGTTTCTCTGGTCATCGTAGTTTTACCACGTATACTCGTGCATAATCATATTGCATTCTCTTTCTTTTTCTCATTTTACGGATCAAAATCGAATCAAACGTTGTTGACTTTCTTGACCATCGAGAAATAGATGTCGATAATTGGCGCTAGAGATCTATTTAAACGATGTCCGGTGATGGAAATAAAGACAGTTCCAGGGATGCTCAAAATCGCCAGATAACACTTACAAAGGGAGAACCATTTAGGATCCCACAACAACCACCAGGAACTAGCCGGTGTCCCTAGCTGGTATCCAACGAATCCCTCCGACCAGTGAGGACATAACGCGTCGTTTCAGGGAAGCATTACAATAATTATTGGCAGATGCGACGAAGGAAGGAATAGATCTATTGGCTGCAGGAAAGAATAATCCTCAAAATCATTCACCCCCTCAAAATCATTCACCCTCAGACTCCGATCAGTTGTAGTGGTGCCAGAATCAGACTCGTTAGCAGCCTTCAGGAACTTAAATCATATCAACCAGATTGGGGGTACATCGCATAACCAGGTCAAGGATTTTGAGATGCCCGCAGATGAACGACCTCGCTAAAAATGAAACCACGGTCAAGCAGGGCATGACAGACATTGTAAATACGATCGGTAGAGGGATCGGTCATCATCATCAGAATACAGTGATCGTTATCATCCTAAACGCCACCGTGGAACTATACGTTTACAAGGATTAGCTCGTGAAACTCGGAGCCAGGATGAAGAGGAACCGGATACAGGTTTGACAGTCACTCAAGAGTTCAACCATCAGGGAGAGCTAGTAGGAGATAGAGATATTGTGATACAGAGCCTGACCTGAGAAGTCAAGAATAATAGGCATCAAATAGATGTGTTGATTAGGCGTTACAGACACAATGAGTTGTCTGATGATGACTTTAACAACCCTTTCACCAGCGACATTCTGCGAACGCCATTCCTAGAGAGATTCAAAATGGCACACATGGAACAATTCAAAAAGGATACAGATCCCAAGAAGCATGTCAGATGGTACAAGAGCGCTATGGCCTATTATGCTCACAGTGACCCTTAGTTGTGCCTTAACTTTCCATAAACCCTTTGGGATTTAGGGTCCAGGTGGTTTGGGAGATTACCCCTAACGAGTGTTGGGAGTTTCGTGGAATTATGTATAAGCTTCTCAGATTTATTAGGAATGTACACAAAAAAATGGTGGCGTACCTCTCCCAACTAAAACAAGGAAAAGATGAGCCGTTAAAAAAATATATGGGAAGATTCGGACAGGCGGTCTCAGAAATTGGCAGTGCAAATGATGAAGCAATAATCACTGCATTCATAACCAACCTACAGAATGAGCGGTTGTCTTTTGACTTAAGAAGAGCTCGTCTAACTAGATATACGGACATGATGGATATGGCAGGTGGATAGGCATTGGCTGAAGAAGAAAAGTTGACAACAGGAGGTTGTTATATGCATAGGGGGAGACCAGACGAACCTAAACAAATAGATGCCGAGTCAAAGCCACAGAACCATAAAGGGAAACAAAATGGGAATATCAAAGAGGAAAAAAGCAAAGATGGGGGAAATGGACGTAAGAGTACTGACCAAGCCAAAGAAAGGTTTCAAGGAAAATATACGAACTACACCCCGATTCGGAAAAGACAGGATAAGATCCTGACGATACTAGAAGAAAAGAATCTTGTCAATGAGCCATACCGACAGTCACAATTTGCCCAACGAGACATGATAAAGTATTATAGATTTCACAAAGAGAGTGGGCATGAAACCTCTAAATGTTACCAGCTCAGAGATCACATAGAAACTCTTATCCGAGAAGGGCACTTACAAGAAATTATCTTGAAGAAAGTTGAGAAAACAGAAACTCGAAGAGAATCCAAGTCTAAAGATCATAGTTTAGATCGGAACAAGGTTAGTCCCGAGGTGAGCGAAGCAATACAAATAATCTTCGGAGGACCGTCAACTGGGAAAAGTAACCGAGAACGGACTCATGAAATCCGATAAGTGATTAAAGCAAGGTAGAATTTTGACGTTAATTCCATTAAGCCTGATCCGAAGATAATAAAGGAAGAATGTGACCCAATAGTTTTTACTGAAGTTGATTCGCACGGGGTCGACGTCCGACCAAATGATGCTCTTGTCATAAACGCCCGAATTGGCCATATGGAAGTTCGAAGGATACTAGTGGACATCGGTAGCTCAGTAGACATCCTCAGCTTAACTGTTTATAACCGGCTTAGATTGGATCGAAAGAACCTACAACCTTTTCATACCCCACTCAGAGGATTTGGAGGAATCGAGATCAGGTCCCTAGGAACAGTAAAATTACCTGTGAAAATTGAAGTAGTACCTTGCCAGAAAATGGTGCTACTCTACTTTGTAGTGGTAGACATGGAAAACTGGCCTTACAACGCTCTACTAGGTCGACCTTTCCTGAACAAGACAAAGACGGTAACAGCTACCTACGCCCTGGTGATCAAATTCCCGACCAAATGGGGGGGTAGGGACGACCAAGGGTTCACAAGAAATGGTCAGAAGAGCCAATCTCTCTATTTATAAGGACAAGGATAATAATGAGCACCAAGTGTGTACTTTGACTCAACCAGATCAAACTAAGCAAGGAGAATCATTAATGTTTGAACACAACCCAAGGGAAAAACCTGAGACATCAAAGGATGAGCCAATAGAGGAAGTGATCTTAAAGGAATACGAACTAGCAAGAAAGGTCAAAATCGGAGCTAATATAGAAGAAAAGGTCAAGACATATCTTATCAACATTTTAAGAGAATACAAAGACGTATTTGCATGGAGTCATGAAGACATAGTGGGGATATACACATGAAAGGTCAAAATCGGAGCTAATATAGAAGAAAAGGTCAAGACATATCTTATCAACATTTTAAGAGAATACAAAGACGTATTTGCATGGAGTCATGAAGACATAGTGGGGATATACACATGAGTGATATCACACCACTTGGCCGTAGATTCGATCGCTAGGCCCGTAATTCAAAAAAGAGGTCTTTAAACTTCAAGAGGAGTCGGGCTATCAAGCAAGAGGTAGAGAAGATACTTGCTATAGGGTCTATCAGAGAAATCGATTATCTTTAGTGGGTGGCGAATGTGGTGCTGGTCCAGAAGAAAAATGGTCAGTGGAGAATGTGTGTAGATTTTACAGATTTGAACAAAGCCTGGCCAAAAGACAGCTTTCCATTTCCAAGAATAGACCAGTTGGTCGATGCTACATCAAGTCATGAGCTACTCAGTTTCATGGATGCCAATTCGGGATACAACTAGATCCGGATGAACTAGGCGGATGAGGATAAGACAGCGTTCACAACCAACCAGGGTCTATACTACTATACAGTGATGCCCATTGGGCTAAAAAATACCGGGGCCATATATCCAGACTGGTTGACAAAAATTTTCCTCGCTAAATAGGAAGAAACATGGAAGTCGACATAGATGACATGTTAACCAAAAGTATCACCGCGGCTGAGCACACTTCAGATTTTCACGAAACATTTGATGTCCTAAAAAGATACCAGATGAAGTTATATCCAAGAAAGTGCTTATTCAGAGTTTCTTCGAGAAGATTCCTTGGTTTCCATGTTCACCAGAGGGGGTTTGAAGTAAATCCCAAGAAGATTAAAGCCCTCTAAAAACTGGACTTCTCCAAGAACCTTAAAAGAGGTACAATGATTGACAGGATGCCTACCTTCAATTGGTAGATTCATTTCAAAAGCTATAGATAGGTGTGCCTCATTTTTCAAAGTAATCAAACGAGGGAAGAGACTCAAATGGAATGCAGAATGTAAACAAGCACTTCAGAAGATAAAAGAATACTTAGGTCAGGCACTCATCCTCTCAAAACCAAAGGTAGGAGAAATACTATACCTGTACTTGTCCCTTACAGAGTTAGCTGTAAGCTCAGTCATAGTCAGGACAGAGGGCGGGATACAAAGGCAGTATAATATACCAGCAATTCTCTACTCCCGGCTGAAACCAGATACTCTCAAGTAGAAAAGATGGCCTTCGCATTAGTTTCAGCGGCAAGGAAGTTGAGGTTGTATTTCCAGGTACACGCAATCAGGGTTTTCACCGACTGCCCACTTAAGCAAATTTTGCATAAACCCAAAATTTCAGGGAGATTAACCAAATGGGCAATCGAGTTGAGCGAATTCGATATTAAATATGTGCTTAGGACATCGCTCAAGGGCCAAGCAGTGACAGATTTTGTAGCAGAGTTCACAGAGCCTGATATGAAGGCAAAAAGAATGTTGGATAGAAGTCTCTCTTGGAAATTACATGTTCACGGCTCTTCGAACACTCATGGCAGCTGGGTAGGGATCGTAGTTTGCACCCTAGAGGAAGACGACGTTGAATGTTCCATGAGATTCGACTTCAAAGCAATAAACAACCAAACTGAGTATGAGGAACTGCTGGCAGGACTTAGAGTTTGTATCGCACTCGGAGCAGATGAGGTTGAAATATTCAATGACTCATAGGTAATCGTCAACCAAATCCTAGACGAATATTAAGCCAGGGATGAATGTATGAAGGCGTACTTGGACATAGAAAAATAACTCCTCCAACGATTCAAAGAATATAGGATTGTCCAAATCCCACATGAAGAAAATAAAAAAGCAGATGCTCTGTCCAAGCTAGCGTTGGCAATAACCACAATCAGACCAAAGAATATCTCGGTCGTACATCTACTCAGGTCGAGTATAGTTGAGCCGAAAGTTTTTAAAGTTTTTAAAGTTTTAGAAATTCAAACACGGCCAGTTGGTTGGATGACCCAACTAAAAAGATATTCGGAAGAGGATGTACTTCCAGAAGACCCCTTAGAAGCAAAATGCATCAGGTACAGGTCAACTAGGTAAACTATGATTGGAGGAGAACTGTACAGAATAAGATTTTCTCGAACACTCCAAAGATGCGCATCAAAAAAGGACGCACATCGGATACTAAAGAAAATCCATGTTGGTGTATATGGAAATCATACAGGAGGTAAAAACTTGACACACAAGGTACTCATACAAGGTTTTTACTGGCCTTATTTGTTCTCTGATGCCTATCGATTTTTGAAAAGTTGCAATACTTACCAAAGGATCGCTAATAATCCCCTGAGCACCTCAGAAGTCTCATGTCCCCATGGTCGTTTGCCATGTGAGGGTTGGACTTAATTGGTCTAATGCCGGTAGGAACGAGAGGCGGAGCAAAGCATGCAATCATGGCTGTAGATTATTTCATCAAATGGGTGGAAGCTGAAGTGTTAGTACACATAATGGAAGCAAACACTACAAACTTTGTGAAAAAGAACATACTCTATAGATTTGGAGTCCCGAATACAATTATCACCGATAACGGTACCGTGTTTGACGATAAAAAATTCAAACAACTGTGCAACGAGTACCGGATTTCTAATTATTATGGTAGACCTGCCCACCCTCAAACGAATGAACAAACCGAAGAGGTGAAAAAAGTCATCAAGCATACGCTCAAAGCGAAGCTGGATGCAAAAAAGGGTAGTTGGGTAGAAAAATTTCCTGAAGTATTATGGGCTTACCGAACAACGACAAGGACCCCTACTGGGGAAACACCGTTTTCATTGGCATTCGGAATAGAGATGGTCATCCCGGCAGAAACATCATACATGTCACCCAGAGTCATGTTATATGATGAAAATCATAATGTCGATATGTTGTTACAAGGCTTGGACGAGTTAGAAGAAAAAAAATGACAAATCCCAAGTGCGAAATGTGGTATATCAGCAAAGAGTGGCTAGGCATTACAACTTCCATGCCCGGGTTAGGAAGTTCCAAATGGTAGACCTAGTGCTCAGAAGAGTATCGCTGAACATAAAAGATAAAGCCGTGGGTTCCATGGATGACAAATGGGAAGGCTCATATAAAATCGAAGGAATGGCCGGACAGGGAGCGTACTGGATCGACCGACCAGGAGGAGGAGTCTTACCCTGACCATGCAACGCCCAATACCTGAAGATCTTTTATCCCTGAAATCCCCTACTTTATGCTTTATTTCTTTTTAGTCGGGATATATTTTTAGCAGTGATTTATTTTTCTTAGAAATCCTTTGGAATATTTTCATATTTTGTTAGTTTTGCAAAATTATGAATAAAAACCTGACACAGAATTCCCAGAAATATGGGCATAAGATAATAGGAACATATGAAATGACTATAAATGGGAAAAAGAATTGGCACTCACATGCAATAAAATACTCGAATGGGCGGAGAAGCTCAAAGAACATGCCAGCTGAGCAAGGTCAACTTAGACCTTAGCCAAAAGGCAAACCTGATGTACCAAATTCTGGAAAATGACTCGGGGCGTCGCCAGGTATATTTCGATGAGTTGCGCAACGGTGTTAGGAAACTCAAATCTTAATGATTCGATAAACCCTTATGCAGACAAAACTAGAAAATGTCCTCAATGACATACCCAAGGACCCAAACGTATGATCGTGGCAAACCTCGATGCAACGTTTGGGTAGCAACCAAGCATGGAATGCAAGTACAAATGTACTTGGATTTATTTCAAAATTACTCAGTTAATAATATTAGCTAGTTAATAAGATACTTGACATTTTAAATTGTAATGGAGTTGGAGTTACTCGGGCAATGATATTAGCCAGTTAATAAGAAACTTGGCATTTCGAGTTACGGTGGGTTTACATTACCCGAATTAGAATAGTTATATTCATGAAAACTAACAACTATGAAATTTTATAAAATAAACTGTAATTATGAATTTCTTACAAGTTCATTTAAGGCGGAGTCGAGGACTTTGAATTCTTTCCGATGCTCGGATCGGGAACCATTTTATATTCGCGGAGAAGGCTTTCATTTGAAGACCATACAATTGTGTCAACCAGATCATCCATCCAAGCATTGTAGTCCATTCCAGTGATTGGTCCAACATCAGGCTCTGTCCCGTCCACCCCGGTTTCCTGGCTAGCATAAAAAGTAGAAAGAGAATGCTCGGTCGGGACCTCCAGATGCATAGGATGTGGGTCTTTGCCTCAGTTATGACAATAAGCTTTCTACTCCTTCATCTGAATCAGAAGAGCCTCTAAGGACCGGTCTGCATGATTCTTGATTGACAATTTTCAGTTAGCTCGGGCCCTGTCAGTCGTCCGATTTTTTACTTTGAAGAACTCGCCAGCTGAAACCAACCCTTAGTAGGATGACTTCGCTTCTTCGGCCTCTTGTTCAGCCAGAAGCATAGACTCTTGGGCGGCGGAGAGCAGGTCTTGCAAAGATTTAGCCTTCCCCTCCACAGAGGAGGTCCTCTCCTTGACTTTTATCTACTTCTCCAAGCAGCAATCAGTGAACTCTTGGGCAGAACTCGCCTCCCTTTGATAAGTCACCTCAATCCGAGCACGATTATCCTCACTCGCCTTTAATTGAGCTTCCAGATGCCTTATCGATCTGCTTGGTGTTGTTGCGTTTAAAATGCCTCTGCAAACTCGGTAACCATATGCAGAAATGTAGGTTAAAAATGTCCAAATTAATACGAAATACAAAGGTAGGAAGACTCACGTAGGTCACACTATTGAAAATATTATAAAGGCGCTTTGTTGAGGAGCCATTCCTAAGGCGGCTCCAATGATCATCGCCAATAAAAGCTCAACCAGAAGACATGGTTTTCAGCATATCTTGGGGGGGGAAGGTTCACAGACTGTTCTGAGGATCCCGCTTCTGCAGCTTCAACCTCAAGGGGTAAGTAATTCTCTCTACTCAAACATTCCCGAGGATTTTCTATTTTCCCTAAAGATTTCTCCATTTGAACACTCAAAAAGTCTCTAGTATCAGTATCCTTATCGCTCGATTCAATGAACGACTTCACTCTCGAAACTTTTAGAGGAGGTCGAGCAAGGGAGTGAGTTACCTTCATTTTTCCAGCTCGTGTACGACAGAAGTTAAGATCAGCTGCAAGATCTTTCTGATCCTCCATTACATCCTAAAGAGGCTCAACAAAAGCGGGATGAGAAGCATCAGTTTGTTCAACAGAAGATTCCCTAATTCTTTCCTTGCCCTTATCAGCAAACCATTCAATTGATACCCCATCATTGGGGGAATTAGCCCCTCCCCCCCCCCCCCCCCAAACACTACACCATTAGAATGCCTTACTTGCCTACCCTCATCCTCAGGCAGTCTCTAGTCATTATCAGGTCCAATAAGGCCACTCGGGCCACTCGGTTCCCCCATAGTTGGCTGAACGACCTCTTTAGGAATGTATTCAGGAACCTTTTCATCAGTTTCCTTGGAATTCTCATCCGATTAGTCATCAGGCAGAGAAATCCCCTCTTTCCTTTTATGAGTATCCTCATTACGGCTCACCAGAATAATTGATTTAACCGGGAGAGCCTGGGCATCACAGACGATATCCATATCGAAAACTAGAAATTCGAAATTAAAAGGCAGAAATACAATAAAAACATCAAAATAAAAGTGATAACATGAAATCTATCACTTACAACGTCTGCGACGAGAAAAAATCTGAGCAAAAAAGCCAAGGTTCTTCATTTTTCCTCATAAAAAAGGTTTGATCTACTTCGTTTCTCCAGCGTACGCATGATCGCCCAAGCAAGGTTAGACAACTCGGCATCAGTTAAAACAGGCGGCGTTTTGTTACAACGATCAGGAGAGCAAAAATAATAAGGAACCTTCAATACTTCCCGAGCTTCACCTACCAAAAGCTCAACTTGGCTTCCCTAATTCCCTCATGCAAAAAACCAATTGTTTTCCAATATTTGTTTGAAGTGGAAAACCTCCAAATAAAACCCTTTTTCTTATCGTCTAGGGAAGTTTCGACACCCCGGTTCACCTTCACTCCCTTGGGGATCCAGCTATCCGGTTGGTTAGACAGAAGAAAATAAGTCCCAGTTTGACCAGACTGCCTAAGAATGTAAAAATACCTTATTTCATGGGGAGAAGATGGTGACAATTTCATCTGGCTCTACATGTGCCACATGCATATCAAAATCCTATAACTATTCGGTGTAAGCTGGGCCGGAACGATTCCGGCATCGGCTAGGAACCATGTAATAAAGGGTTATAGGGGAAGAGTCACCCCACAGCTAAGCATAGATCCGTAAATTGCCACCAGACCCGGAGAAGGGTTCCACGTGGCCCTATTACTTGTAGGTATCATCGAGATGAAATCATCCAAATCAAACCGAGCACGATATTTCTCGATCTCTGTATCCCCGACCATGCTCTGTTTAACATCGTAAGCAGTCGGGCGATCAAAAGAAAAGAGAATCAGAGAAGCACAGTGTTCTTCTTCAACATCATTCCTATTAACCACATGTCTCTCAATTTGAATGGCGTTTGGAATATGTCTGTGAACTGTGCGATCGCTTTGATGCTTTCCCATCCTAGATCTTAAAGGTACCCTGTTGCAATCTGAAATGCAAGACTCAGAACTAAAGGAAGGCTCAAAGTTAGGGTTAGAAGGAACACCAGGATAAAGCCTAGAAACTCCAACATTCAAAAAATAGGGCTGGTCAGGGGTGAATCCCCCAACAATTTGTAAACACAAGAGGCTAAATAAGTATCTCCATGCTCAAGGGCGTCAAAAGCTATAACAAAAAGACGATGTCATGTAACATGATCCATGGAAACTGACCATAAAAGCATTGAAATAGCAGGCACAAAGAACTGGAAAAGAGCTTCAACGAAGAGCGAAGATGGATCTGTACGCAAATGAAGATGAGCAGGAAGACAGAAGTAAGCTTGGATTTTTCTTTCCGTAAGAATACCGATAAAATAGCCCCCATCAACTCAAATAAGTTGCTTAGTAATTAAACACTCGAAACCCTAGGGTTTGGAAAGGCGGGAAGATAAAAAAAGCACGTTCGATGACATAAATGACATATCAGATAATCAGAAGGTCGTATCTCATTAATGCCAATAAAGATACCAAATAATTAAAGGACACGTGTTGTGAAAAGAGCATATCAGACCATCAAAATTTTAAAACTTTACAATCACAGGGATTTCGCGTGAAGAGACAGATCGCACATACATGGTGGTCATTAATACACATCATTAATGCTTCGTCATTAATGCTACGAACTGATTAGGAATAATAATTTCCATATTAATGTGGTATTAATGAAGAAAATGACAAAAACCAGTCGGACGTACAACGATTAAAATACTTTCACCAAATATATGAGTCCTACTCAACTAAAGTATTTTAAGAGGGTATTGTTATATGTATGTTCTATCAAATGTACACGTCACTGACAAATAAGACAACCTTCCAGTAAGATTGCCAGATAAGCATCCAGGATGATGTATGAATAAACACCATCGGTGGCATTGTCCAGTCACGGGAACCCGAGTAAGGCCGAATATTAATATTCGACCTATTCAGCTTTACTCGAGACGACATATGAAGCCCGAGTAAATAAGTTATCAACACAAGACATGTAATGTCATAAATTATTTTGGACACACAACCACGAGAAAAGAATTTCGGAAGGAAACAAATATATCCCTCTCAAAAAATATGTGATCCACATAAGTAGATGAGCCTAAGTAGGAAACAAATCTCGCTTCGCAATCTTCAGCTTGCACGCTATGGAATGAAACCCTAGCAAAATATGTATAAATAGATTCGTAAGCTATATTGAAAGCAAGGATAAAAGAAAGAAAAAGAAACACTATAAAAGAGAGGCAAGAGAGATCGAAATGTGTAATTTGATATTCAATAATGGATTTGGCTTGGTTGTGCATACAGCCACTTGTGGATGTTTTTCCGGTCATCGGAGTTTTACCACGTATACTCGTGTCACAATCATATTGCATTTTTTTTTCTCTTTTTGCAGATCAAAATCGAATCAAACGCTGTTGACTTTCTTGACCATCGAGAAATAGAGGTCGACAACTATCATTATATATATATATATATATATATATATATATATATATATGAAAAGAAAAAACTTATTTTATTAGGATCTTAAATTTTCAATATTTTTTTATATAATTGTTATTTCGTGCTAGTGTCCCATCTCGTAAAAACTTTTGGGTCCGTCAATGTGCACCCCTATCGCCATTAAATGTTAATTTGATATGTAGATGAATAATGTACTCAGTTTCCTCTGCTAGGTTTTTTCTGACAAGGTTTTTACTGGTAAAGGTTTTAACAATGCATATTCAATGTATGATTGATGAACATTAATTCAAGGGGGAGTGTTATACATATTATGCAATTATATATGAATGAATATCCATCAATCTATGTAAGAAACTCCCATCATTTTGTATTACCATTAGCTATATAATAATGAACAATTTTATTATTCATTATATTGTAATTTATGTATACTTAATGTAATGTGGGATTGTGAGACTATATAAAGAGTCTCTCACCATTGTATTTTATACACTTTGTGATGAGAACAATTGAGGAATAAAATACTTATCTCTTTAACTATCCTTTATCTCATTTCTTTTATAAAATTATGTTTTATATTTTGGTTTATTTTTAATCAATTTATAATAGCTATATCCATAGTTTTATTTTTAAATATTGATAATATATGCAAATTTTGCCTATGCAGGCTAACTTAGAAAAGTCAACCTAATTAGTAAGGGTGCATTTGACACGAAGATGATACAAGACAAGATTGGACTGGATTGGATTGGACTGGACTGGACGTAACTAGACTGGACTGGACTGGACATGTTCTATATTATGTTTGGAAGGTCTGGATAAAACTGAAACTGTACTGTTATGTGTTTGGTATGGCTGAGACAGGATGGAACAAGAGGTTTAAATGACAATAATACCCAACTTATATATATAACAACATAGACTACAATATTATTATTTGATATATTAATATAGAATATATTATATAATAATATAATATATATATATATAATATAATATTAAATATTAATATTTATATAATATATATATATATAATATTATTTATATTAAATATAGAAAATATAATATTTATATATAGTATATAATGTATAATATATATATATATATAATAAAATATAATTTATTAGACATAATTGTAATTGTTTGAAAATTTACAGGGTAAATTGGTCTTTTTGATACTTGTCTCATGTCACGGGACAAGTTGCCTTAGGGTCTTGGGTGGGACAATTTTTTATGATTTTTATCCCACCTTGTCCCGTCCTATCCCATGTTAAGGATGCGCCAAACGTGGAACAAGAACAAAATATCACATGTTGATCTGTCCTGTCTCCCGTACCAAATGCACCATAATTGGGCTTCAAAATAAATAAAACAACTCTTGGAAATTGTTGACAAGATGATGTTGGTATAGTAATATGCTTCTCATACCTATTCGGTTACACCATGAGATTAAGGGGTCGTTTATTTTTTTCACTTTAAACTTAAAAGGTCTGAATCATAATTATTAAGTTCGTTTTGTTTGTATTTTGAAGTGATCAAACAACTTAAAAATACCAAAAAACAATTTAAAATAAAAAGTAAAAAATGTTGACTTTATACTTAATTGAAAATCACTTAATTGCATTGAATGCAATTCAAAATCTTTTCTTTCGATACTATCCCACATATATAACATATTTTCAATTCTATCATAATTATTTATGGTGTAGAAATCTTTATTTTAATATAATGTTTATTTTAAATAGCTTTAAAAATAAAAAAGAACTCTGATCGCTTTCTATATTAGTGTTTAATATCAATACTTTATTATGATATTAGGGTAATGTATGTATATATTATTTTTTGTAATGTGTTTCATGTGACAATACATTCAGATATGAGAAAAAAAACATATCATTCAAGTTCAGATTTCAGTATTAAGAAAAAATTAGAACCGTTCAATTTTCAGATTAAAAAAAAAAAACAACACCTAAATGTTTGAGTTGTGTCCTCTCTACAAATCTCGAATTATATATAATTCTATATAAAAAAAGAAGAAGATAAAAATACGAATTATAATAAATATATGACCCTCGACAATGCCCTCTATGGTGGCTCTGGCTGATATAAAATCTCTCCTCTATTCGGCAAATACATCAACATCCAAATTAAAATGTGAGTGAGACAAATGAAAGAGAAACATGACCCTCCTTTTTTTAATGCATACGTCCATGTGATATACGTCCATGTATCACATGGAATGGTGTGGTTTAGTTAGTATATAAAAAAATTTGCGAAAAAAAAAATGAGAAAGGTAAATTCTAATAGAATATATAAATGTTTGAGGGTTTTGTTATGGAGTATAACTTTTGTATGAAAAGTATTGGTCAATATATCTGATCACCGATTCATAGAGATAAGAGGATTCTTGTTAATTTTCTTTTCAGTAGATTCTAATAAGATTCGGGACCAGTTTGTGATGGAAAATAAGTTACGTCGACCTAAGAAATTATATATCCCATCTTGTCTATCAGTCTTGATTTTGGTGCTTCAGACAACTTCTGGATATCATCATCTGTATTATTGGGAATATTGTCGCATTGAAAAGGTTTTGTTATATATATATATATATATATTCACGGAAATTACAATGGACTCCTTGGAGTCACTTAGATGGAAAAGTTTGTTTAATTTACAAATTACACTCACAACCAGAAGCTGCCGTACATTAGTTCTTCCTTTATTAAAGTGACCAACTCTAATTTTGGTTAAAAACCCAAACTGCCCTTATATTTATATATAAGGTTATGTTTGAGATTGCTTCTATTTGAGAAATAATCTCAAGTTTTGAACAAATAGGTGTTTAGTAAACTTCTTAAAATCAACTTATTTTATAATTTGCTTATCCGATAAGTAGCTTTTAAGAAATTGGTTGGGGATTGCTTTTCAAAGTTGATTATTAGAGAAGTTGGCTTCTTATCATTAAAATGTCTATAGTATCCCTACTATTTTAATATAAAGACAATAATACCATTATATTTAATAATGATATATTTTTTTAATTAATAACATTTTAAAAAACTGAAAAATTAATAATTTAAAAAAATTATGTTAAGAATCAGTGGCACTGTTTACTGGTGGTGGCCACCACCAACAACGGAGGCTGGAGGACAGTCGGTCGGTGACGTCGAAGTCTTCTAAGGACGCCGGTCCTTCTCCGGTAGTGGATGAGGCAGTTCCGACGTAATGTTCATCGTGAATCTTGTCGGCGATCGTGGCATTTCCGTTGCGTTTCTGTCTCGATTCCGTCACATCTCCGACGCGATTCGATGATGGAGGAGGAGGAAGCCAACTCTGGTGCAAAAGATCTCAATTCCTCTTGAAAGATGGTGACGCTTTCGGTTCGATGATGGAGATGATGTTGACTTCGATGGATGAATGATGGCGATGCTTTCGTCGACGAGGGATGAAGGAGATGATCTCTCGATGTCGGCAACGAGAGGGAGACGGCGGTGGATTTGAAGCTTGAGTTACAGAGATTCAATGAAGATTGAGCTATTGAGTTGACTCATCCGAGTTGACTCAACAACTTATAATTAATAAGTGTGAGTTGATTCAATAGAATATATATTTAAATTTATATAATAGAATATATATTTAAAAAATATATATATATATATATATATATATATATATATATTTCTATATTTCTATGCTTTGTATTTATATTTTCAATTTTTAAAAAATAATTAGTAAAAACTGTTTAAATAATATATTATATTCTTATGTTTTATATTTGTATTTTTAATTTAAACAAAAAAATTAGTAAAAACCTATTTGAATAATATATTGCATTTTAATAATTATGTTTATTTAAGTTATTTTCCATAATCAATTAAAGTTTACCAAACACATTTTCATTGTTTTTTTAATAAGTTGATTATTCCTATAGTTAATTTACCAAACTCTTATCAACTTAAGTGGTAAGTTGATTATTTTTTAAGTTAAGATAAAATTAGATTATTTCAGCAGTAAAATAATCTCAAACATAGCTTAAAACAAAAACAAAAGCAAAGCAGATAAATATAATAAATAAATGAAAATAAAAGATATATGAGGACCACTTCAAGTTGCCTCCTCGATGGAGATTGGGAGAAGCAAGTAGCAGAGGCAACATGACAATAAGAATTCAATTGCAAGTGGGGTTTACAAGAAATTTGAATTTCACAAAGAATTTGAGATTTGAGATGCAAGCGAGAGGAAGGAGGAGGGGAGATGTTCCTCCACAGATGTCTTTGAAATCACATAAATCATTCCAGATGTCTTTTAATTAATGATATAGTGACAGTGGTGAAGGAGGTCGATGGAGGAGGCGACATCCAGTGAGCATGGCCTTCATGTTGGTGGACGTGTGATTTGTAATTGCCGAGAGAGACCGGGTGTTAAAGAGTTGAGATATGTTAGATTTTTTTTATTAGTTATAAATTAGTGTAACTTATTTTTTGTTTTAAATAAAAATTTAAAAGATGAAAATAACCCTCCACTGTTAGAGGTTAACAGTCCATTGTTATCTCCAAGGGGTGTCAGTGTAGATTAAGTAAACTTTTCCATTTAACTGACTTCATCCCAAACCTTAAGGGGTCCATTGTAATTTTCCATATATATATATATACACACATAAATATTCAAGTCAGTGTGTACTGATATAACTTCATTAATGCATTAGATGTGGACCATTATATTTACATACTTTGACTCAGAATGTAGGCAATTGTCAAAACTTCTCCATAATCAGTGGTCTACACGCAACACACCGATGTAAGTTATATCAGTACGCACTGATCAGAAAGAGACAATCAATATATATATATATATATATATATATATATTATCAAGTGAGGTATAACTTACTTTAATTTCGATAAAGAATGAAATCACATCAATTTTTATAAATTCTTATCTGACTTTTTTGGTGGATGATAAATTTGATAAAATCTACCTATGAATAAAATTTGAGAATTTTTTAGATCCAATTTTGTTAAATATAAAGGCATCGGAAAAATGAGATAAATATAGGAAAATTCAAAAAAAAAAAGTTTAATGAATTTATCATCCATAAAAAATATTCAAATCAAAATTCATAAAAATATATGTGATTTCATCAAGGTCCTAACCAAAATTAAAGTAAGGTATACCGCACTTGATAATTACTATATATATATATATATATATATATATATATATATATACTTATAGAGTGGTTCTCTCATAAGGGATCCCTTATTTTAATTTCGGTAAGGACCACCTTGAAATCACATCTATTTTTATGAATTTTGATCTGATTTTTTTTTATGAATGATATTTTCAATGAAATCTACCTATGAATAAATTTGAGAATTTTTCAATCACCACAACTATTTATCCCGATTTTGTTAAATATAAAGTTATCGGAAAAAGTGTGAAATATAGGGAAATTCAAGAAAATTAGTTGTAGTACTTGAAAAATTCTCAAATTTTATTCACACGTAGATTTCACTAAAAATATCATCCATAAAAAATTCAGATCAAAATTCATAAACATAGATGTGATTTCATGGTGGTCCTTACTGAAATTAAAATAAAGGATCCAATATTAAAATAAGGTATGCAACACTTGATAATTACTATATATATTGTTATATGGATTTTTTGATTGCACAACAAGTCAGCAAGATCACCTGAAGACACGGTGATTAGATATGTCACTTCATAAAAGTCAGGAAAGATTAATCCAAGGCAATTAATAGGATCTCAAGGTCCAATCGAGAATACCTAAGAGGCTCGGGAAAACTAACCGATTGGGTAGATACAACCTGATCGGGTAAAGACCATCCGATCGGGACATAAAATATCTGGTCGGGATTAGATGATTGCTCAGTTAAACAACGCGTGAGAGACATTAAAGACAACTGAAATTCCCTAGAAAGAGTGTATCTATAACCCGGGGGGGGGGGGGGGGGGGGGGGGGGGTTGAATAGGTTTTAATTTGATGAATTACCAATTTTACGAATTAATCAATATTAACAGTTCTACCTCATTCTACTTAAATGCTCAATTAAATGACAACAAGCATAAAACAATAACAACACGGTAAATATACGTGGAAACCCTCCAAATGGGAAAAACCACGGGCTATTTAGAGCACCACCCTCGATCCTCAAAATCCACTATTGAGTAAAAGTTTACAACCTAGGTTGACCTCCCGTCTAACCCTCCAATTACTAACCCTTTCACTCTACCCAACGGGCCTTAATAGCGATTTTGGATCACTAGCCTTGTGCACTAACCACTTACCCACAAGCTAAAACAACAATGAAGAGATAATGGCAACCTAAGTGAATATGCAAGAATATTCAATATGCAAAAATGTTAGGTCAATACATTCATGCTTATCTAGGATTAATAATGACAATTAGAGCAAATCCTAGATATCAATGTTCTAAATGCAAAGGCAAGAAGAATTAGCTAGAAGGGCAAAATCGTCCTAAATGCTAGCTATCACCAATTAATGCATCTTAACCAACAATCAAAACACAAGCATGTCATAAAAACAATTAAACACTCAAGCAAGCAATTAATGTGCAATAAAGACTAAATCCCTAGGCATACATGTCATTGTAATGAAAACATAAAGCTTAGAACATGTAGAGAATACCTAGTCATGCACACACAAGAAACCCATGCTTGGAAGATGCTTGATGATTTGGCTTTTAAGGATGGTTGAGTAAAAATGGCTTCTTGGAGCTTCTCTCTCTAAAGAACCTTGTCTTTCACTTAAAAATAGGTTTGGAAGCTCTAAAAAACGAGTTGGCAAGAAGATGATGTATATATATGAAGCCTAAAGAGAAACTGCGTCGTTTTGGGCGAAGGGCAACCAAAACGCGTCAGGAACGCTGGCTGTACCGCGGTCCAGGCAAGTGTCCAGACCGCGGCACAAAGAGCGGTGTATCGTCTAGACAACGCCGCTCTGTAGGCCGCTGTGCATGCAGCGTGCACAGACCGCGGTCTGGACAGCATGCATCCTCTGTGAAACTCCGCTTGGGAGGCCGCGACGTAGGCAACACTTACAGACCGCGGTACATACCGTGTGCATCTTCTGTCAAACACCGCTGTGCAGGCCACGGCTGGGGCACTGCACGTAGAGCGGTCTAGACCGCGGTAAAGAAGAAAAAATCATCTTTCTAAGGCACAAACATACATTCACACTCAAATAAAAAATTAGACACACAAGACACTCAAAATGGAAAATAAGCATGCAAGCAAGATAATTAAAATAAAATGCATTAGTATGAGTGTGTGCACTAAATTTCTTCAATGAAGTTAAGCAAGTTATTTTACCTTTGATGCTTGAGCTTGGTTACGAACAATGAAGCCTTAAACTACCCTTACAATATTGATCCCAAAATGTGGTTGTCAACGAAATAAGCCAATCAAAAACCGAGGAACTTACAATCTCCCCCTTTGGATATTTCGTGACAAAACCACTCACTCACAAAGTATCCTCACAACAAATAACAAGAAATAAACAAGAGGTCAACAAACAACCATTCTATGTTACAAGAAATACCTAAAGCTAAATCTTCAAATCTTTCATCTATTGTAGCATGATCATCCCTACAAAACAAAGAACTATACTTTCCACGACAAGTGTATGAGAGGGATCAAGAAAAATAAAAACAAGTGCAATTTGCATGAAATAGAAACAAGTAACATGCAATCAACAATGCATAAAGCAAATGCTCCCCCTAAGTAGGTCAACTCCCTCACAATAGGTCAATCTCCCCTTAAAACATGCCAATATCAACTCCCCCTAGATCCAACACTACTCCCCCTTTTTGTCACAAGATAGGCAAAGGAGTATTCCCCAACCGGGATACTGTAGCAAAGAGAGATATTTACAATGTAAATGCATAATCATATACAACAACTTTATGCAGGTTAGTTAAGAGAGAGAAAAAATCATGGAAGTTTTATTGATTTGAGTATGTGGGAAAGAAATGCCTTGAATGAAATACATGCAACATCAACTTCCAAAATCATGGTATTTGGCAAAGGAAAATAACACATGAGGTTCCAAGAGAAGTCAAACCAATTTTCACCAAATTGACAATGGAAAACAAGATGTAGTTTAACTAAGAACATAAGAACAACTATCAAACTTTACAAGTTGAACAAGGCATGAGCGACTATTGCGCCCTATTAGATTTTTCTGGGCAAGATGCCCATATGATAGTAGTCTTGTTCAATAAGTAAAGAGAGAGACTATTGGATTGTGAAATCCTTGAAATGGATACGATATCCTTATTGAATGAAGTCTCAAAAGTCACTTGCACACATGTTTGCAATCATTTTGTAAGCATTCAATAAATTCAGCATGCATATCACTTTAAGCATGGCAAGATCAAGTTTTCACAATCATGGAGATAAACCTTGGATCAATCAAATGTACTTCCCAAACAAATTTTCTAGTCCAAAAATTCATATTTGAACATAAATGAGACATGCATTTCAAATAAAGCAAAAACACACTTATAGACTAAAAAAACATATAATAATATATGCATCCAAGATACTCAAGCAATTAATTAAAGAGCATAAAATTGAACAATTATTTGCTTATTAAGATGAAGTTCGCTCTCTTTGCTTGAGCTCCCCAAATGGGGTCAACCACCAAAACCCATCAATGCATATGACAAATCCCAATAGACCTACTAAGAGACTTAAACCTAGTTGAATCTAATGGTTTTGTAAACAAATTCGCTAGTTGATCATTTGTTCCCACATGTTCAAGTGTAATGCATTTGTTCTCAACTAGCTCCCTTATGAAATGATATCGAATGTCAATATGCTTAGTTCTAGAATGTTGGATAGGATTTTTTGAAATATTGATGGCACTTATGTTATCACAATAAAGGGTTAGAGTACCTTGCTCAAAGCCATAATCCACAAGCATTTATTTCATCCAAAGGAGTTGTGTGCAAGCACTCCCAGCTGCTATATACTAGGCATCAGCTGTGGATAATAAGATGGAATTTTGCTTCTTACAAAACCAAGACACAAGATTGTTCCCTAGGAAGAAGCAACCACCCGATGTACTTTTCCTATCATCACAATTACCTGCCCAATCTGCATCACTAAAGCCAACTAAACTAGCATTAGTGTCAAAAGAGTACCATATCCCATAGTTGTATGTCCCATTCACATATCGAATGATTCTCTTCACAGAGGAGAGATGTGATTCCTTGGGATTGGCTTGGTACCCCCAACACTAAATGCTATATCGGGCCTACTAGCAGTCAAGTATAGCAAACTCCCTATCATGCCACGATATAGACTTTGATCCACACTTTTTCCACTAGCAGCCTTGCTAAGTTTCAGAGTGGTACTTATTGGTGTGTTACAATGTTTGACATTCTCAAGGCCAAACTTCTTCACTAGGTTCTTGGCATACTTAGCTTTGGATATGAAGATCCCATTATGCATTTGCTTGATTTGCAAGCCGAGGAAGTAATTAAGTTCACCAACCATGCTCATTTCAAACTCATGAGTCATGACATCAACAAATTGTTGAACTTTCAAGTTGTTGGTGGAACCAAAAACAATGTCATCAACATAAATTTGAGCTATGAATAGCTCATCTTTAGTGCACTTGATGAATAAAGTCTTGTCAACACTACCTTTAGAGTAGTCATTGTCAATAAGATAAAGAGTGAGGCGCTCATACCAAGTCCTCGATGCTTGTTTTAACCTATATAACGCCTTCTTGAGGCGATAAACATGATTGGGGTGGTGAGGATCCACAAACCCCTTAGGTTGCTCAACAAACACTTCCTCTTGCAAGAAGCCATTGAGGAAGGCACTCTTAACATCCATTTGATACAATTTAAATTTGTGAACACACGATATAGATAAGAGAAGCCTAATGGACTCTAAATGGGCAACGAGAGCAAAAGTCTCCTCATAGTCGATACCCTCAATTTGAGAGTATCTTTGTGCAACAAGTCTAGCTTTGTTCCGCACAATGTTGCCATCCTCATTTGATTTGTTCCTATAGACCCACTTGGTGCCTATAACATTATTGTTCTTAGGCCTAGGAACTAGAGTCCAAACCTCATTTCTTTTAAATTGATTTAAATCTTCTTGCATAGCAAGAACCCAAAACTCATCACTTAAAGCTTCATCTACCTTTTTTGGGTTCAATTTGAGAGGTGTAGCAAGTGTAACTAATTTGATTTGCTAATTGATGTCTAGTCCTCACACCCTCATTCATATTTCCAAGAATGTCACTCTTTTTGTGGAGATGCCTAACCCAAGGAGCGGGTTCCTTAGAGTCCAAAGTAGGATATCTATTAAGAGATTGAGTGATCAATCTCATCAATCCTCACAAAGGGAGTATTATTAATCACACTAATCTCCTCATCATGGTTACTAACTTTAGGCCTACAATCATTTATTACCACATTAGATGATTGCATAACACTTTTTGTCTTCAAATTAAAAACTCTATAGGCCTTACTATTTAGGGCATAGCCAATGAAAATCCTCTCATCACTCTTAGCATCAAACTTGCCAAATTGATCACGGTCATTTAGAATATAACACTTGCTTCCAAATGAATGGAAGTAGCTCACATTTGGCTTCCTACCCTTCCACAATTCATAGGAGGTTTGCCTAGTCCCGGGCCTAAGAAACACCATATTGCCTATATAACAAGCCGTATTGACAGCTTCAGCCCAAAGATTCCTAGGCACATTGTTGCTATGCAACATCACACATGCCATCTCTTAGAGGACTCTATTCTTCCTTTCTACTACTCCATTTTGTTGAGGAGTTCGAGGAGTTGATAACTCATGGGAAATACCAAGACTATCACAAAAGTTTTCAAAGCTAACATTTTCAAATTCTCTCCCATGATCACTCTTAATTCTCTTGATGAATTTAAAGTGGGAATCCTTCTCATTTTGAATTTTAGTGCAGAGCATTTTAAAAGTTTCAAATGTTTCAGATTTCACTCTAAGAAAGTAAGTCCAAGTAAATCTAAAAAAATCATCCACACACACAAAAATGTACCTCTTGCCACAAAGACTTTCGGTTTGCATGGGACCTATAAGGTCCATATGAAGAAGCTCTAATGGCTTCTTAGTGGTAAGATACTTACCCTTCTTATACACACTCTTAGTTTGCTTTCCTTGTTGACAAGGTCCACAAACTCCCTCAATTCTATTTCCAAACTTAGGAAGGCCTCTCATAACTTTCAACCTCTCAAGAACTTTCAAGTCTTTGAAATTCATATGACCTAACCTTTGATGCCATAATTCAACTTGATCACAACTAGACAAATTGCAAGAGATGCCATTAGAATCAAGACAATAACAATTGTCACTTGATCTCTTATCTTTCGCTAGGACTTGTCCATCCTCTCTCAAAATAGAACAATCAACTTTACCAAACATGACCGAAATCCCTTCATCATTTAAATGTGATATGCTAATGAGATTAGCTTGCAAGCCATCTACATAGAGAGCATTAGGCAAGGAGGGCAAACTGGGGATGAAGATGTTTCCTTTTCCAAGAACCTTCTTACGTGAACCATCGCCAAAGGTGACAAATCCACCATCCTCCATCACGAGAGTTTCAAAGAAACTCTTGTTTCCGGTCATATGCCTAGAACAACCACTATCAAGGTACCAAGTGTTAGAGGCTTTCGCCTTGAACGCCACTTGGGCCACATTGTCATTTTTAGAAGCCTTTGGTTCATTGGCTCTAAAATTCCTAGGTGCATGCATTTTGGCTCTTCTAAGCATATTTTTCTCAATCATGCTTTCAAAATGACACAACTTAATAAATTTAAAATAATTCGGCCTTATGTGACCTTTAACACCACAATAATGACACATGGGAGTAAAATAAGAATTCATACCATATCATTGTGCAAACATGGAAGACTTCCCTCTCCTTTGAGTTATCCTTTGATGTTGAGCCGAATCTCTTCTTTGAAACATCCTTTGCGGTTGAGCCACATTAGCTTCTCTTCTTGGTTGTGGGTGAAAACTTCTTTGTTGAAATTGAGAGTTCCTTAGAGGTTGTGGTCTTGTTTCATGAGCTCTTGCTTTTGGTGAATTTGTTTTAACTTGAGACTTTGTTTGTGCTTGCTTTGATGATTCACCAACCTCATTTGATCTCATTTGTTGGTGTGACTCTTGAACCTCATTGTCCTTTAGACTCTTGACAAAGATGGTCTTCTTTAAGGAAGTGGCATCCTTGCCTTGCACATATCCTAGACCTGTTTTATCACTAGGACTCTTCCCACATGATAACATCTTATCAAGTCTCTCGGTTTCGGATGTTATCTTGGCAACCAATTCTTTCGCTTCCTTAAGCTTAATCTTCAAGTTTTCTTCACTCTTCTTAGTGATCACAAGATCTAACTTTAAACTCTCTTCTAACTTCTTTCCACTCTTTACCTTCTCACTCAAGGTGGTAATTTTAAAGATCAACTCTAGATTCTTCTTTTTCAATTCTTGAACCTCCTTCTTCTTTTTCAATCTAGACTTTTCAAAAAACTTCATGAAGTCTACATAGTCCATTTCCTCATCAATCTCAAACCTAGAGTTAGAAGAGGTGCTCTCATCACTAGAGTCATCTACTTCTTCCTTATCACTCACAACTTCCTTGCCATTATGAGATGTTGTGAAGGCAATGAAGTTTGCAACTCGATCTTCATCATCTGAAGACTTTTCTTCCTCTTCTAAGTCTTCACTATCACTCTAAGTAGCCGCCATTGCCTTCCCCTTTTTCTTTTTCTTCAAATTTGCACATTCTGGAGCAATGTGACCAAAGCCACTGTATTCATAGCATTGGATGCTCTTCTTGGAGTCACTTTCTTGAAACTTTTCAGTCTTCTTGAAAGGAGTTTTCCTTTGCACTTCTTTCCCTTTGACCCAAAACCTTTCCTCTCAAACTTCATGAATTTTTTGAATCTTTTAACCATGAGGGCTATTTCTTCATCTGAGTCCTCCTCCTCTTCTTCAACCTTAGTGGTCTTCAAGGCAATGCTCTTTTGCTTCTTTGGAGAAGTGGGTGAGGTGTTCCATCTTGACTCATAATCTAGAATTCTTCCAATGACTTCACTTGGCTTCATATTCTTGTATTCGCTATTCTCTTCAAGTGACGTCACCTTTGATTAGAACCTTGACGGAAGTGACCTCATAATTTTTTGCTTGACTCTCATATCCGAATAGGGGTCACAAAGTTGATGTCTTTGGTTGACAATATCTATCAACTTCACATGGAAGTCATTGAAACATTCATGCTCCTCCATTCTAATCATCTCAAACTGCATTTGAAGGACTTGGAGCTTTAAGTCCTTGACTACCTCGGTTCCCTCATGTGCCATTTGAAAAATGTCCCAAGCCACCTTAGCAATCCTAGTATTTTGGACCAGCTTGTACTGATTATCGTCCACGGCACAAAGAATGGCATGCATAGCCTTGTTGTTCCACTTGGATGCTTCAAACTCTTGAGTACTCCAACTAGACTTAGGCATAGAAGCTTCTACACCATCATCAGTGGTCATTGTTGGAGGAGTATAACCGTCTTCAATAGCCATCCAAGCATGGTCATCTATTTGGCAAAGATAGGCTTCCATCTTGCCCTTCCAAGTAGCATAATTCACCCCATTGAGCAAATGGGGTCTTGTGCTTGAGGCTCCCTCATGACTGTTCCCGTTTCCACTCATAGTGATTGAGGGTAATAAATGATATGAAGATGCAAATGTAATGCAACACACAAAATGCAAACAACCAAAATGCACAAGGTAAGACACACACAATGCACTGATCACCTAAGTATATCTAGGCACCGGCTCTGATACCAATTGAAATTCTATAGAAAGAGTGTATCTATAACCTAGAGGGGGGTGGGTGAATAGGTTTTAATTCGATAAATTACCAATTTTACGAATTAATCAATATTAACAGTTCTACCCCATTCTACTTAAATGCTCAATTAAATGATAACAAGCATAAAACAATAACAACACGGAAAATATTCGTGGAAACTCTCCAAATGGAAAAAACCACGGGCTATTTAGAGCGCCACCCTCGATCCTTAAAATCCACTATTGAGTAAAAGTTTACAACCTAGGTTGACCTCCCGTCTAACCCTTTAGTTACTAACCCTTTCACTCTACCAACGGGACTTAATAGCGATTTTGAATCACTAGCCTTGTGCACTAATCACTTACCCACAAGCTAAAACAACAATGAAGAGATAATGGCAACATAAGTGAATATGCAAGAATATTCAATATGTAAAAATGCTATGTCAATACATTCATGCTTATCTAGGATTAATAATAACAATTAGAGCAAATCCTAGATATCAATGTTCTAAATGCAAAGGCAAGAAGAATTAGCTAGAAGGGTAAAATCGTCCTAAATGCTAGCTATCACAAATTAATGCAACTCAACCAACAATCAAAACACAAGCATGTCATAAAAACAATTAAACACTCAAGCAAGCAATTAATATGCAATAAAGACTAAAACCCTAGGCATACATGTCTTTGTAATGAAAACGTAAAGCTTAGAACATGTAGAGAATACCTAGTCATGCACACACAAGAAGCCGATGCTTGGAAGATGCCTGATGATTTGGCTTTTAAGGATGGTTAAGTAAAAATGGCTTCTTGGAGCTTCTCTCTCTAAAGAACCTTGTCTCTCACTTAAAAATAGGTTTGGAAGCTCTAAAAAATGAGTTGGGAAGAAGATGATGTATATATATGAAGCCTAAAGAGAAACTGCGTCGTTTTGAGCGAAGGGCAACCAAAACGCGTCAGGACCGCTGGCTGTACCACGGTCCAGACAAGTGTCCAAACCGCAGCATAAAGAGCGGTGTATCGTCTGGACAACACCGCCTTTGTAGGCCGCTGTGCATGCAGCGTGCACAGACCGCGGTCTGGACAGCTTGCATCCTCTGTGAAACTCCGCTTGGGAGGTCATGGCGTAGGCAACACGTACAAACCGCGGTAGACACAGCGTGCATCCTCTGTCAAACACCGTTGTGCAGGCCGCGGCGTGGGCACTGCATGTAGGGCGGTCTAGACCACGGTAAAGAGGAAAAAATCCTCTTTCTAAGGCACAAACATACATTCACACTCAAATAAAAAATTATACACACAAGACACTCAAAATGGAAAATAAGCATGCAAGCAAGATAATTAAAATAAAATGCATGAGTGTGAGTATGTGCACTAAACCTATTTAATGAAGTTAAGCAAGTGATTTTACCTTTGATGCTTGAGCTTGGTTACGAACAATGAAGCCCTAAACTACCCTTACAATATTGATCCCAAAATGTGGTTGTCAAGGAAATAAGCCAATCAAAAACCGAGGAACTTACAACAACTACGACTCAAATACGAAGAAAAATGATCTTACTTAAATAAGGAATCTAGAACCGCATTCCAATAAAGAAATATTATTATTTCCTCCTACATATCTTAGAGTCCATATCAAGCAATAACTAAGTTTTTCTAGAAGATTGTGCACCAATCAGGAAATAAGTCCTAAACAGACTGTTCAACTAGAATCATACGAATATTCTAATTCAATGAATAAGATCTCCGAAACATGAAAGAGGACAAAGACGACTTCAATAAGTAACAAGTCCTAATTAAACATCATCATCTTTCCTTATTTGTATAACAAGGATTAGGGTACTATGCACATATAAATAGACCCATAATCTCATTGTAAAAGAGAGAGAAGAAAAAAAAGATACACAAATAGATAGAGAAAAACATAGTTATGATAAAAAAGAGAGGGACAGTGGGTGTAATCATTATATTCATAGTGAATTTCTTCTCGCCGAACTGTGGATGTTTCCGCGCATTGGGGTTTTACCACGTAAACATGTGTTTGCATGCTCTACTTTTTTTTCATAACATCGCTGTTAATTTTGTAAAAACTTTTTAGACGTGTGATCAATCTTACGTGATCCAAAAATCACTGTCAACACACACATATATATATATATATATATATATATATATATATATATATATATATATAAGAACTTTCAATTGAGGGATCTCTTATTTTAATTTCGGTAAGGATTTTGGTGAAATCACATCGATTTTTATGAATTTTTTGTGTGAATAATTAGTTCATTGAGATCTACGTAAAAATAAAATTTGAGAATTTTCAATTACTAGAAGTCTATAACTATTTTTTTTTAATTTTCCTATACTTCTTCTATTTTTCTGAAGCCTTTGTATTTAATAAAACCAGGATAAATAGTTCTAGTACTTGAAAATTCTCAAATTTTCTTCTTAGATAGATTTCATTAAACATACCATCCACACAAAAGTTCAGATCCAAATTCATGGAAATCGATGTTATTTAATCAAGGTCCATACCGAAATTAAAATAAGAAATAACTCATTTGAAAGTTCATGTATATACAGAGGCGAATACCCATAATTGCAACCTAGTCCTCCATTTTATTAATAATATAAATTTTTCACTTATGTTTTGTCCAAAGCAAAATCAATCTCTTTTAGTATTTTCATTTCTTATGATTTCATATATTATTTCATAATCAAGTCTATATATGGGTTCAACTACTATATTAACGGGTTAATTTTCAATTACTGGATTTCAATCAATTGAAAATTTAAAAGAAATTAAAACTAAAAAGAAATAACATCCTCTTGTAATTATCCCGCAACTATACATGAACTATATATTAGCTAAAACCGTATATATATATATATATATATATATATATATATATATATATATATGTAAGTATATTTTTTATTAGGTATTCACTAGAACAAATTAAGATTTTATTTACTATTTTATTATGCAATATCCATCTTGTTTTTAATATTTTATATGAATTATATATTTATTAATTAGAAAATATTGAAAGAGATATCGCATCTATGCAAAAAGATGAAATATCATTTTCTCCCAAATTCTTTGATTATGTATTTTGAAACAGAAATCACAAAGAAATTTAAATAAATTTGATTATAGATAAGTTTTGAGATACAAAACAGAGTCAATTTTCATTTTGATTCTCAAAATTAGTGTCAATATATTATTATTCTTATTTTGTATCATTACCTTACCTTAAAAGACAAAACGGTATTACGTTTTGGTATATTAATATATTTTTCTTGTGTGACATTTAATATTAGTTTTTGTCTTGATCCCTCTAAAGCCAAAATCCAGGCTTCGTACTACACACACACACACACACACACACACACACATATAATATATAGAATTTCAAGTCAGTACACACTGATATAACTTCGTCAGTGCGTTGGATGTGGAACATTAGATTTACATACTTTGACTCAAAGTATATGCACTTGTTAAAGCTTCTCCTTAATCAATGATCCACATGAAACACATTGATATAAGTTATATCAGTGCGCACAAAGGAGAAAAGGACTATATATACATATACATATACATATACATATATATATATATATATATATATATGTATATATATATATATAATGACATCTTTAGAGTGAAAAAGTGTTGAAACAGGTTAAGATTAGGGTTAAAATCTCTACTGAGCTCTAAAGTCTACACGATAAAGGTTAGATTGTATTTCATTTTATTTATTCTTTTTATTTCAATTAAGTATTTAAAAAATCAGAAAAAAAATATTAGCACAATAAAGGATTTTGTTTCTAAAAATTAATGGTGTAGATTTAGATCATACTGTATCTTTGTAGATAGTCGATCTACAACTAGAATGGATCGGGGTTGGATTCGAGTTAGGCCCAAGCAAATTGGTCTAACTAGTCGAATCGTATAGGTCGATTACTCTAAGAACCTGTAAAAAAAAAATAAAAACAAGCAAAAGACAGCAAAAGAGTAAATAAGAAGATGGTAGGGGTGATCAATTTTGGCTTTCGGTGCGCTTGGGCAGAGTGTTTAAGTATAAGTTAGTCAAAGAATAAATAGCTGTAGAATTCCGGAGGCGGGAGTTCGTTTTGATAGAATTTGGGCACGTAAACAAGCTTTAAAGGGAGAAAAAAGTTTAGAGAGGTTTTCTTATGAGTGAGGGTTTCTATTTATAGAACTCTTAAACCTTTTGAATATAGGAAAGTTGTTACGAAGTATCCCAAAAATCCTGACCGAATTTCATGGGATTTCATAGTTGCTTTTCTAGATCAAACTAGTGTTTTTCTTAACCACAACTTCAGTGGTTCAGTTAAAATAAAGAAGTGATCGAGTCAAATCGGTTACTTGGGCAAGACTTTCACCCGAATCATTTGAGTTTAAACTGGGCCCAACACAAAGTTTGTAATGGGCTTAGGATTAGGCTTGGAGGCCATTTTTGGCTACCACAGTTTGTCCTTCTTTCTCTAAAGAGAAGATCCTTGAATCAGAGATTGAATTTCGTCTATTCAAGCGTATATTCGCCAATCATGTCGAAGTTGAACCAAGAATCAGGTTCAACAATCAATGCAACTCTCACACCAGGCTTTATTTTTCGAGACAACAAGGGGTTGAGTAAGAAGATAATTTTTACTGTAAGTTTTGTTTCTACAAAATGTCGACTATTTGAGCCCTGAGGATGGAAATTTTATTTGATAGGACTGGAGCAATTCAGTTCCCTAGGGCTGACTTGGCCAAGTTTTGTTTTTGGCATGATTTTAATAAAGTTGAATTTTGAATTGATCGTAGCGGTTCCCTAGGTTAGCCAATAACATGTGGCAACCATGGTTGAAACTGAGGTTAAAATCTTGGTTTATAAACCAAACTTTTCCACTAAGCTCCCTCCATCTCTTTATATTCGTTTGAAGCATAAATCATTCTAAACTTTTAAAGTATATGCAAATCATCTCAAGTGCCATTTTCCACTGGAATCAACGAAATCAACTTTGGGGTAAGTAAAATTTTCTCATCTTGGTTTTCTTCATTCGTATGACACTATTTTTTTTGCATATTGGGAACTAGCGAAGCCATATTTAGGGATTTACTCAGATTTATCGCTTGTGTTCTTCATCATTCTTCATGCTAGGTTACAAGAAACTGATTTTTATGGTGGATTAGATCCACTTGGATGATATTTTGTGTGATTCAAGTCGTTTATAGGTCATCACGTAGTTGTAGGGATCTAGATTTGTAGTCGATTGAACCGGATTAGTTGTGGTTTCAATAGATCAATACCACTCTCAGGTCTTGATTACATAGACAAACCCTAGGTTTCGATTTTGGACCCTAGGTTTTGATTTAAGATCTCAGTTTTTGCTTGACTTTAGCATTTTCGCACTTGTCAGCCTTTGGAGTTATCATGTCGAGCGAGGCTACGACTTCAAATCTGGTACTTGTTTGGACCCCCCAACAGTTCTGGAGGCAAAGTCGAGAGAGATGTCAAGGCAGAATCTATGGGTGTCGAATGAAAGATTTTTGTAGTTGATCCATCAGAAGTCGCTCACATAAATAGGTTAGCCTTAACAGAATCTAGGGTTGTACGGGTTGTCGCACGCCTTATTGGATTCCCTGAGTATGTAGACGTTAAAGAACCATCTTGTTTGAGTAAAGCACTAGGTATATTAGTCAGGAAAAACCCAACGAGCGTGCACGCTGGTGATGACATGGACCGTCTGCGGACACTGTACGGAATCCCTGCGTCTGTCAAACTTTGTGCTGTAAAAGAGCATGAGTAAGCAGTGGGCCATCTAGGTTTGGATGTGTTTTTATGAATACAACTTACGTCAAGGGTTCAGGTTCCTAGTCCCTTCTCCGTCTCGACGGTTACTAGTGTACTACGATATTGCCCCTGGCCAACTGATGCCAAACAGCTAGATGATTCTTATAAGCCTAACTGTCTTTCACAAGAATGAGGAGTTAAAATTTGGGTTAGGCTCACTTCTACAGAACTACTATTTGAAGCAGCATGTGCACGAGAAAGGTCGATTCACGTTGTGCTTAAGGTCCAATGCGACAAACCTTATCACGGATCTCAAGACAAATGACCAAAGGTGGAAAGATACGTTCTTTTTTTGCCAAGGGTCCTTTGATTTATGGGCCCTTTGGTAGAGAAAAGTACGTCTATCCAAGTGTTTAGAATTGACATGGTGAGTGTCAGTCTTTAATGTCGTTTAGATTAATTTTAGTTTTCCGTAGTTTTGACATGTCTGTCTGTCCTTGTAGAGTTAGCAAACGGAGATAGTAAGCCTCCGTGCCTTGATCCTAGAGTTATCAAAATGACTCGAGACACACAAACCCGAAACGAACCAAAGGTTGATAATCGGGTTCGTGTCGGCTTTAAACGAGTTCGGGGTCATAAACAGGTCAACCCGTTTGACCCGTGTACATATAAGGGTCATGTCGGGTTTCGCTAAACAAATTCGTTGATGACCCGTTTAATCCATTTGATAGGGTATATTTATAATTTTAAATTATATAAGGATATAACTGAAATTTTACATATATATAAAAGTTAATACTGAAACCTTAGCAGCCTCTCATACTCATTCAAGTTAAATTTTATTTAAGAAAAAAAAAAGAAATTCTCTACAAAAATAGTAACTTGTTATGAATGGTGTGTAAGTGGTTATGCAAATGAAGTGGAGAAAAGTGCATTGATTGCAGCAAAATTGAAAGAAAATGTGTGAAAGTTTCTTGATTTTTTTTTTTTTCTTTTCTAAAATTGATGATAATGGTGGAGGAGATCCCAGATCTCTAAAAAATAAATTCTTTATTTAAAAAAAAGTTAAGTAATTTCTCTTTCTTTTTAAAAAATTCTTGCATTGTTTTAATCTTTAACGGATGATGTCCAGATCTCCTACAAATTCTTTATTTTTTTTTCCTTTTTACAATGTTTTAAAGAATAATTAAAAACAATAACTTTTTTTTCCAGTTTTTCAAAAATCAAACGGATCAAACACTTCAAGAACTGCCCTAACCTGACCCATCAAATAAATGTGTCACATGTCAACCCAGATAACCCGTTTTACTAATTGAGTTTGTGTCATGTTATAAGAGTCTGACCCGTTTACATATACAGGTTGTGTCGGGTTAAGGCTAAACGGGCCGTGTCAACCCGTTGACCCATTTTGACAGCCCAACCTGATCTTGTCGGTCACACCAACAGCGTGTTGGCAATTCTTGCTGAAAAAAAGAGTTGGAAGATGTTGATGCATGAAGGTAATCTTAGGCCTAGTACCATTTGGCTTTATTTGACATGGAATGTGCCATGAACACCGTATCCCCTTGTAAAAGATATAGTGTCGTACGTTTGGATTAGGAGAGGGTTTGAGATGCTTTGTGGTATAAGATTTTTAACCCATGTTACTGATGTCAAACATTGTTGCACAACTAAATTGATGTCGAGCTTAAAGTTCAATATTTATGTCCCTGAAGAAGCTTTAAATCTCTAGAGGGAAGCATCGAATAAGAAGAAGGCAACGAAGGCTAAGAAGAAAGAGGAGGAAGGAGCGTCGAAGGAAAAAAAAGATTCTTTAATTTGATAATGCGGCTTTCGACTCTTCCCCAGACTCCAGCCCTTCTAAGTGGTTAAAAATTAAGAATAAGACTAGTGAAGCTAATCCTAAGGGGAAATCATCGATAACGATCCCACAGGAAAATCTGTCAAGGTATTACCAAAAGAGGGCAACCCGATTTTTGTAGTGTTTCCTTCTAGAGCGTCGACTTTCATGTCACCAGGCACTTTTCTGAAGAAGTTGAACGACCTACTTAATGCTTTCCAAGTGAGTTTTTTCTTAAAAGCTCCCAATTATACTCGTCGAACGTTCATAAAATCATCTTTTATCTTGTAGGCACCTCAAACGCAGATATATTTAAAGGAGATATATAAAGCTGTTCGAGAGAGGTGTTCGAAACATCAAAGCGCTAACGATTCTCTTAGAAGTGATCACAAAGAGCTTGAGAAGGCCAACAAGGAAGAAAAATAGAAAATTTTGGCCCTGGAGGAAGAGCTGAAAAACTAAAGGAGGAGAATGATCGATAAGGCAAAAAGTTGGAGAAAAGTAGGGGAGATCTTGTAGAGAATGAGCGTTAGTGTGCTAAATTTGTCGAGCGTCTCACAACCGTTTCAGTTGAGTGTCTCACAACCGCTCAGTCGATGCCATGTGTACTGCCAGAGTAGATCTCTTCAAAGAAATATTTGGATGGTAAGCATTAAAAGTGGGATCCCCAGGCAAAGTAGGTGGAGATTGACGAGTTTAAGGAGGAAGAGTGCCAAAGAATTGAAAACTCCTCGACTACGGGTGCTACAAATGTCGAAGATGCTGATGGAATGGATATGGACCCCGATATGATTGTCAAACCAAAATATAAGGTAGAGGCTTTTGCTAAGGTTTAGCTCCTCTTATAATCAGCTGTTGAAGTTTGTTTTTAAATATTTTTTTGTTCAAACAGGTGTACTTGTCGATTTTTTGTGTCGACATCATATGTAACTAAATTGATACTGCTTTTCTTTTTTTTTCCTAAAATAAAAATGAATAGAGATCTATCCGACCTTTTTCTTTGTTTTCAATTGTGTAATTTTATACATGTATTTTAGGAGTTCTATGTAAGTCATTCGACCTTATCGTAAATTTACTTGCTAAACTTAATTTTGTTGAGAGCATAGTGATTATAGATGCATCTTGTAAGTGTGGTTGATTTGACTATTTTATGTACAATACCAATCACGTACTCACATAAATTGATTACATCAATGGGTCATTCGACTGTATTATATTCAACAAAGCATAGTAGTGTAATCTGATTACATTGTGGGGTCGACACGACTGTTTAAGTAAAATAAAATTCGTGTATTTACATATTTTGATTATATCGGATGGTCGATTCAATCATTCTAAATTCCATAGAAATCATGTACTTGCATCATTATGGGGTTGTCCTCCATTTGACAAGGGGTTATCCTTAATGTACTCCCTCAACTTCCAGAGTTCAGAGTCGGTTGTAGTCGTAGAACCTTGAAAACAGGATGTCAGGTCGTAGATCCTTGAATGCAGGATGTTTGGTCATAGATCCTTACTTGCAGGATGTTTAGTTGTAATACTTTAGGTTCCTATAAGAACTTATTTCATGGCCTGTCAATGTCGACATATCATAATTGTAAGTACTTGAAATTTTGAAAAATAATTTTTGGTGAGCTCAGTTTTGCACTTAACCGCACTTAAGGTGTCATCATTGCTTTAAGTAGATTTGTTAGTATCAAGTTTATAAAAGTTGAATCACAAATAATTGAAGTAGTATTAAAAATGAAATAGAAGAGATAAGAAATGATACTGCTTTAGGTGTAGAGCATTTCAACTGTTATGTAGTTCTCGACCGTCAAGGCCTCGTAGTTTGTATGCTCCTTACCTTTTCACATTTGTTATTTGATAGGGCATTTCCCATGTCAGATCCAATTTTCCTAATCTTTGGTCTCTAGTGTTTTGGAAAACCCTTCGTAACACCCAATCGCCGATTTTAAAGGTTATGATCCTTACATTTTTGTTATAGTGTCAAGCCACATGCTGTTGGTATGCTTGAATTCATAAGGCTACCTGTTCTCTACGTTCGTCGATGTGGTATAATTCCAAAACGATATCTAGATTGTTCTTTTCTTCAGCTTGGTTCTCACCTCATGCTATCGTGAGTCTTGTCTCAATAGGAATCACCACTTCTGATCCGTAGACAAGTGAAAAAGAGGGTTTCCCTTGTCGATCGACGATGAGTTGTTCTGTACAACCATATGATTTTTGGGAGCTTGTCGACCCACTCACTTTTGACGACTGGGCTTGTCCATTAGCTTGAGGGTAACATGGAGCTGAGAAATATAACATTATACAATACTTGTCGTAGAAGTTTTGAAAGTCGAATGAAATGAATTAGGAGCCATTGTCGGTCACTGTCTCCTTAGGTATTCCGAAATTGCAAATTATGTACTTCCAAACAAATTTTCGTACCTATATGTTGCATACATGTTGGAATGCTTCTGCCCAGACCTATTTAGTGATGTAGTATATTAAAATAAGCATGTAAACTACTCCATCTAGTGCTTCTTAGAGTTTACCTACAATATCCAAGCCCAATTTCATAAAAAGATAAGGAACTGATATAAAGTTTAGCGTATCTGGGGGAATGTCAGATACTTGTGTAAATATTTGGCATTTGTCTTAGGTTTTCACATGTTTTATGGAGTCAGGCAGCATTGTCGACCAGTAATACCCAGTAGTGATCTCTCGATTCAACAAACTTCTCATACCTTAGTGGTTTCCACATTCTTCATAGAGTAGGCTTTTCAGAACTTCATATGCCTCTTGGGGGGTAACACATCTCTATAAATTTTACCGTACAAGATACAATACTTTGCTGACTTGGCTTTAATCTTTCTTGCTTCGGCTTTGTCGCCTAGTAAGATGTCGGCTTGCAAGTAATTTATTATTGGATCCATCCAGCTTGAACTATCGTCAACCGGTTTATCATTTTCTTCATCATGTATTGCATGCAATAAGAGGTGCATGATGGGTATGGACTTGGGGCCATTGGCTTGATTTGTCGATCCTAGATTTGCTAGTGCGTCTCCTTGAGCATTTTCCGTTTTTGGTACCTGTAATATAGAAAAATTGTCGAAGGTCGACTTTATTTGCTTGGTTTTGGCTAAGTACGTTGCCATTATTTTATCCTTTGCTTCGTACATCCCGTTCATCTGTCATACAACGAGCTGAGAATTGATTTGTACCCGTATGTTTTTTATACCCAAGCTTTTTCCTAGGTCGAGCCCGACGATTAAGGCCTCGTGTTTTGGTTCATTATTGGTTGCACAGAAACTATAATAGATCGACTGCTTAAAATTTTCTCATTATGGAGACATGAGCACGACTCCGAGCTCACTTTTTTTTATGTTGCTAGGACTGTCGACATGTAGGATCCATGTTTCATTTGTAGGACTTTCTGTGAGGGTTATTAGTTCCCGTTCAGCCTGCATATGTTCATTAGGCATACAATCTGTAATAAAGTCTACAAATACCTGGGATTTCATCGACTTTCACGGCTGAAAGATGATATCGTGGTCGCTGAGTTTGACCACCCACTTCGTCAATTGATTTGAAAGTTCAGGTTTAAGTAGTATATATTTTTATATGGGTAGGAGGCTAGTACCTTGATTGGGTGACACTAGAAGTATGATCTTAGCTTTCGTGCGGCTAAGACAAGTGTCAATGCTAGCTTTAATCGATCGAATCTGTTCTGGGTTAGCTTTGATCCCTCTGTAGGTAGAGATGCATACTTTTTCCCGGGCCCCAAATCCCGCACCCCCATCCCCATTTGGGGATTTTTTTTTTAGGCAAATGGAAAAATGGGGGGGGGGGAGGGGATGGGGATGGAGGGACCCATCCCCATCCCCATCCCCATTTCCCCATTTCCCCCAAACAATATAAATATAATTATAATTTATATTTTTATTTTTTATTTTTTAAAACCCTAGGTATATAAACACATTTACTCTTTTTACCTTCAAAATATTAACCTAGACATTTTTCAAAATACTTGGCAATGAATTGACTGTTAATCTCTTTAGATTATCTATTATGTGAAGTTTTTTTGTTAAAAAACAGTTTGTATTACTTCACATATGAAGTTGGTTTAGTTTTAAACTTTGAATTATTTGAAATACTTAATGTAATTTTTAGTAAAATGGGAAAATGGGGAAATGTGGAAATGGGAGACCGGGGGAATGGGGGAATGGGGAAACGGGAAAAATTGAGAACTGGGGATGGGGATGGATATACCTCCCCCTAAAAATCTCCATCCCCATTTTCCCCAAATGGGGAAATGGGAGGGGGAAGGGTCTAGGAAGTGGGGATGGGGATGGGAATTAAGGGACCTATATCCATCCCTATTCCTCAAACGTGCATCTCTATCTGTAGGTCACCGAATAACCTAAAACATTTCCAAACGAAACACCAAGGGAACATTTAGAGGGGTTCATTTTTATACCGTATTTGTTGAGTACGTCAAAAGACTACTTTAGATGTTCTATGTGCTATCTAGTGGTGAGGGATTTAACTAGCATATCGTCGATATAGACCTCCATGGTCGATTCGAACATAACAGCAAACATTTTATTGACCAATTGTTGGTATGTCGCACCTGCATTTTTCAAACCAAATGGTATAACCTAATAACATAAAATACCTCGTTCGGTGATGAAAACAATCTTTTCTTGGTCGTTGGGATGCATCAGGATCTGGTTGTATCCGAAGAACGCACCTATGAAGCTGAGTAGTTCACGCCGTGCAGTAGCGTCGACTTGTAAGTCGATATAAGGGAAGTGGATCATTTGGGCACGTCTTGTTGAGATTCATGAAGTCGATGCAAACACGTCATTTTCTATTATTTTTCTTCACAACCAAGACGTTCGCAAGCTAGTCAGGATATTTAACTTCTCTAACTGACCCAATGTTGATCAGTTTTTGTACTTCCTCGTTGATTATCTTGTTCCTTTCGGGTGCGAACTTCCATCTTTTTTTGCTTTACTGGTGGATAATCAAGATCTACCTGCAATTGGTAAACAATTACCTTTGGGCCAATCTCAACCATATTTAAGTGCAACCATGTGAAGCTATTGTGACACTCTTTCAGGATGTCGATCAGCTACTTTCAGATCTCCTCGAGTAGTCTATACCCGATTAAAATTTTGTGCTCTAGTTGTTCTAGGTCAATCGACACTTCATCGAGTTCTTCCATTTTTGGCTTGTTTATAGTTGATTCAACCTTAGATTCCTGGAGTTGCTATAATTGCTCATTTTTCTTTTTTATGGTGTTCTGGTAGCATTCTCGGTCTGCTCTTTGTTTGCCTTTGATCTCTCGTACTCCTCACTTGATAGGGAATTTGATCATCTGTTGATTGCTGGTAGGTCGAAGGGACCTTTCATCTCGCATATCCAAAGTCTGCTTAGGATCGTGTTGTATGGGGATTGACATTCGAGCGTTAAGAAGTTGATGTACAGATTTACCCCTTCGACATAGACTAGTACTAAAATTTCGCCTATCGTGCTTTTCTGCCCGCCACTGAATCCTGTTAATAATATCGTTCAATGATAAATTTTAGACTCCTCGACCTGCATCAGTTAAATAGGATATTACAAGAGCTACCATTTTTGATTAAAATTCTCAGTTAAGCAATTAGCAATGTATAAGGAAATGACTAAAGTTTCACGATCAAGAGAAAAAAATCTGATTCTTTTGGATTGCTTGAATACGACAGTTTCATCGATATTCGACTTGTGTTCTCTATTGGACTGGATTTTCGGGTTCGACACTTGTCGAGTGTGCTTTTTTACGGATGAGCAACTTATGTCGCTAACCTTTGATCCACCTTTGATCCACCTGCAATGTGGGTTGTCGTCTGGGTTAACTTGTTGTTTTTTATCGCATCGAGCGATAGTTTCATTTCCCTTGTTGGTCATATGATCTAGCAAGTGCCTCCGCTTCAAAAGTTCTACCAATTCTAGTTTAAGAATGATGCAATCTTCAGTTCGATGATAGTGATCCCGTGGAACTCGTACCAAAATTAAGCATCTCGATGCTCTAGTGAGGCAGTCATCTTTCTTGGCCACTTGACTATCATTCCCATGTCTTTCATCACTACCATAAGGTTGACTGGTTCAATGCTAAGGTTGTACTTTGGGATCGAGGCTTATGATTGACCAGTTATGGGTGATTTTTTGTCGAATGACCTCCTGTCGTTTGGTCCATTTTAACGGAAGTTATTTTCACATCGATTCCCTGTTAGATAGGGTTCGACCCTTCTATCAGCTGATTTTCAATCGACACGGTCGTTTCGCCTATTGTAGTTGTTAGACTTTTCAAAGTAATTCGCTTCGTCCTCATTCCATTTAATCTGAGCCCATGTTTTTGCCAATACATCCTCCTTTGTTTTGCATGGATATTTGGTAAGTTCTTTGTAAAGGTCAGATTCGAAGTGGAGTCCCTTTCTGAAGACTAAAATTGTGGTAGACTGGTTGCAATGCTTGATCTGCACTTTTTCCCTATTGAAGCGTCCAACTGCTCCTTTAGGTTAAGGTATAAAGGTCATCCGATTGCTTCTCAAGCTTTCGGCTGCTCATGAATTGCTCCATGAATGTATCTATAAGCTGTACAAAAGAAGTGGTTGAGTTATTAGGTAAATTTGTATACCATTATAGGGCGGGACATCTGAGGCTGGATCTGGATGCTTTGCACATGCACGTTTCTCTGAGGTCACGTGGGATTGTTACGACGAACATTTGTCACTTGAACTGCACTATATGGTCGTCTAGATCTATTATGCTTTTGAACTGCTTCATGTTCGGGAAGCTAAACTTTATAGATATCTCAAAGAGAGCTATGACATTGACAAAAGGTGAGTCTGCGAAGCTGTTCACCGTGCTTTTCTTAATTGGTGTTGAGACTCTTGGAATCCTTTGAATAAGGGCTTCCATTTCTGCAAACCTATGAGAAAGTTCAGGGTCATCAAAGACATGTAAACTCAAATTAGATTTTACCATATCTAGGGTCGATTGCAGTGACACGGGGGGTCCTAAAAGCATTCCATGGTTGTGGATCACTATTCTGGTTTGCTTCTCATGGGGTTCCTTCCGAGATCGATACGTTTGGCGGGTTCGCTTTGACACAGATTGCCGTAGGAGGACCCTTCGTTAAGGTTCGTTTCTAGCCTTTGAGGATACGTGTCTGGCTTGATCGGGCCTATCATGTCGATGTTCTGCATGACGTCGATCACCGGGATTGAGAACGCGGGTTGTACGTTGATAGGTACACCCTCGATGATGGATTGTAACTCAGCGTTGCGAGTTCATGTAACATCATTCTTCGCCTCGAGTTCCCATAGTTTTTCATCATTTGTAGCCATCTGGGTTGTCAGCACTGCGTTTTGCTCTTGGACGGTAGAGGTGTTTTCGACTTCTGACATCTTAGAAATGTTCAACTGGTTCATTTATAAAGCTGGAATGGGTCCCACGATGGGAGCCAAATTGTAGATGGTCGATCTACAATTAGAGTGGATCAGGTCAAATTTGAGTTAAGCCCAAACAACTTGGTCTAACTGGTCGAATTATACATGTCGACTACTCCAAGAACCTGTAAAAAAAGATAAAAACAAGCAAAAGAAAGTAAATAAGAAGTTGGTGGGGGTGATCGATTTTGGCTTTAGGTGCGCCCGGGATGAGTGTTTAAGTATAAGTTAGTCAAAGCATAAATAGCTATAGAATTCCGTTGCCTGGAGATTGTTTTGACAGAATTTGGGAACACAAACAAGCTTTAAAGGGAGAAAAAAGTTCAGAGAGGTTTTCCTATGAGTAAGGGATTTTATTTATAGCAGTGTTCTAATAAACGCTAGGCGCTAGTCGGGCGAAGACCCTGCGCCTAGCGCCTAGCGCCTAGGCCGATTAGTCGGGGATTAATCGGAAAACTCAATTACACACAAATTTCAAATAGAACTCAAAAGAAAATTATTTCCAACAAATTGTTTCCAAATCCAATCATAAACCAATCCAAATCCCTAATTATCAAATCCAAAGAAATTTTTTTCCAAATCCACAATTGCCAAATTACCATCAAAATCCAATCATAAACCAATCCAAATCCCTAAATGCCCATACAAATGCAATCACAAACCAATACAAATCCAAATTAAAGATACAATCAAATTAAAATGACAAATTCCAAGTTCTAAGTTCTATCAAACATCAACAAGTCAACAACAATCAAAATGAAAATCATAAAATAGGAAATGAAAAAACTATATAAGTTACTTAGTCTAAGTCTCCTTCTCTAAGGATATCGGCAAACTCTTCATCCGACTTAAACTGAACTTCAATTTCTTCATCCATATCATCATCTGTTTCTAGATCGAGCTCTACTTCTTCATCATCCTCATCAACAATCCATTCATATGCATTACTAACATCACTTGCTTCTAGCACCTCAAATTTCTTCTCCTTATCTCTTAACCTTTTGTGTATGTTCATCAATTCAACATTAAACTTGATGTACACTAGATTGTTCAATCGATCAACATCTAGTCTATTCATTTTCTTCGTATGTATCTACATAAATCAATAAATAATAAAACATAAAACATAACTATAGTATAAAATATAAAATATAAAATATAAATATGTTATTTATGAGTTATGAGTTACGACTTACCTCCTCAAAAGTGCTCCAATTCCTTTCTCATCCGAATGAACTACTAGTTAAAGAAAGGATCCTAATTGCTCCTTTTTGCAAGTTAGGCGTTTGAGATCCATACATTTTCAACCATTGGACTACATAAAAAGAATAAATGATAAATAAGTTATAAAATAAATACTAACATAAACATGAATAATAAAAAGAATTGAATAATTTTGTAGTTTTTTAACCTGGATCGTAATTGTCATCATTCTTTAAACATCATTTTGCCGCCAATGGCTTTCCAAATGAACCCTCTTTCCTGCTATACTTGGTGAACTCAATATTCACAATGATATCATGCATATCAAGGTTATTAGGAAAGTACATCTTCGTAAATGTAGTAAACCTGGTAGAAATTACATCATCACCAAAAATGGATAAATCCTTATAAAAGTAATAGGGATTTAATAGTTAAGCCATCAAATGTAGTGGAGTATCTAGCCGATCTTTGGATTTTTCATCAATAATTGCAAAGATAGGTAGATAATGTTGTTCAACATTATTCAACGCCTCTTTTATATCAAGCTTTGCTTGTAAAAGCTCTCCATATAAAAAGGTCATGGATGGCTTTCGATCCCCATCAACCAATCAAAGCACTTTCACCAATGGACCAAATACCTTTAAGCAAAAGTTCACACCATTCCAAAAACCAAGGCTCAACATAGTTGAGTAGGCCTCTCTCCCCTTAACGATGTTTGCCCATTTGCACTTTTCCCATTCGGTGCTAGTAAAAATTTGTCTCAACCCATCATTTTTTCCCACCAAACTTTCCAAGCTTAGGAAAGCAGAGGCAAACCTAGTGACTCCCAACCTCACTATATCCCTTCTTTTTGTAAAGCTCCTCATTAACGACAACGTCTTATGATGTGCATAAACGAAGATTTTGAAAGCTTTGGTCGAATCGATGAACTTCTTGTACTTTGGTAGTTTGCCAATACTTTTAAAAATCAAGTTAATGGTGTGAGTGGCACACGAGCTCCAAAAAACATGTGGCATCTTCTCCTTCAATAAATTTACAGCAGCTATATTGTTAGATGCATTGTCAGTGACCACCTGAAGAACATTATGTGCCCCAACTTGTTGAATCCCCTTCAACACATACTGAAAAATAATTCACATGTGTGTGCCTCGTCAGAGCATTCCTTAGACGAAAGGAAAGTGGTTCTTCCCTATAATTCACACACAATTTCATGATACTCCTCCTTTTTCTGTCCATCCAAGCATCCGTCATAATTGAGCACCTAGTAAGTGTCCACTCTTCTTCTTGGTTTTTGGTAGCAACTTTGGTTTTGTCAACCATTTTCTTCAATAGTGTTTCCCTCAACTGCCATTGACTTGGAAGTTGGAAACCCGATCTAAATAGACCAATTGCATGGGCCATTCATTTAAAGATGTCACCGTTAATGGCATTAAAAGGAATGCCTGCTTCATACACCTATTGTGCCATATATTCTTGCACTGATGATGTCCTCTCTTTAAAGAGTGATTCATTAATGTTTTGTTGTCTCAAAGACCTACTACTGTGAGAACTAGACTCGATGGACTTTGCAAATTTGTCCATAGGGCCAACAAAATTAGGCATTTTCATTGTCCCTAAGGACCCTAACCCTTCCATTTCCTCACATTCATCTCTGCACTGATATTCACTTCTGCTCTTATCTCATCTTCTTCCTTTCTCTTATTTCTCCTCTTGTGTTTGGCATCGTCAATTGCTTTTCTGCATAAATCTATATTCTCCTTCGTTGACTTCGAACACGAAGCCACGTTGCCCTTTATGTGACCAATATGTTCTTTCAATCTATATACCCCCCTGAAAATGTTTTTCCACACAGATTGCATTTCACTTTATCCAAATTCTTTGCATCAATCAATTGGCCAAACTCCCACCCAATATAATTTGATTTTCGTTTCAACATGGAATTTGCATCAGAGGAACCCGAAGCATTGGGCAATGAACTCATGTTAAAATTTGAAATCAAAATATCAAATAAAATAAAATACTAATTCCTAATTCACAATTCACAAAACAAAAGACACAACAAATTAGAGTGAATAAAATTGTACCAACTCACAAATCACAAATCACAAATGTTATTACAATTCACAATTCACAATTCACAAATGTTATTAACAAAAAAACATTTGGGCAAATCGACATTTTCCTCTTTTTTTTTGTCAAATTAACAAAAAAAAAACATTTGGGCAAATTGACATTTTCCTTTTTGTAGTTTTCAAGACTTCTCGAAGACTTTTTAGGCAAATTGACATTTTCCTTTTTTTGGTCATCTTTTTTCTAATAATTTAATTGGCAAATTGGTGTATTAATAATTTAATTAAGAGGGTTCACCAAAAAAATTTAAATGTTATGTATTTAACCAAGTTCTGTCTCTAACTGTTTTTCTATTATAAATTTATAATTCATTCAGCTGGATCTTCAAAGTTACATGAGCTAAATCAAGTCTCATATACACGTATCGATTGCATGTGATTATTGTAGTTTCCAACCTATTCAAAAATCAATATTCATTCAAAACAACACAACATAGTAAAATCAAAAAACCAAAGCAACACCAGAACAACACAAGGGCACACGACAACACCGAACAACTAAAACAGATCCACAACAATACACAAAACAGTGCAAAAACATTGCAACCAGCTAGCCAAGCTTGAAACACAATGAAATACAAATGTCACCAAACCCAGAAACACAACGAAATAGCAGAACAACCACCAAACCCTCACCAAATCATTCACATCTTTTCTCCATTTTCCTTCTTTGTAATAAAAATGTACACTTCATTTTCTTATTTAATCACTGAAACTAAAACCCAGAACATCCATTGCCATAACCCAAAATCATAAAATTAATCAATTTCTCATCAGAATTCAAAACATCCCCTTCCGTGAAATCAAAAGCATAGAGGAGATGGTACACATTAACAGAGGATTGAATGATTGACTAGATATAAGATTATAAGATAACTTGAACTAGAGAGTGGTGTTAAAATTGAAGTACGTTGGTGTTAAAACAGAAGGGGATCTTTAGACTTTTACCACTGGTGACAGACTGACGAACTAAAGAGTGGAGACTGTTGCAACCTGACGACGATGGGGGCGACGAAAAATGGCAACTGTCGACTATCTCAGCGGCTAGAGACAGGCTGCAAGAAGATTCTTTGGGCGATTTAGACGATTAGGTTTGTGCGTTGTTTGAATGTTTGGCGACTTTGCCACTTTGGTCGAAGAAAAAAGAAATATATGAAATGTAGACTGAAACGACTACGTTTCATTTAAAAACAAAACAAAAGAAACAAAAACTGCCTAGGCAGAGTCAACGTCGTTGACCCCTGCCTAGCCGCCTAGTCGGAGACTTCCCCGATTAGTCGGCAACCACATAATTTGGCTGATTTTCTCATTTTCGCTTTAGTAAGCAGCCGCCTAACCGATTTTTACAGATTAATCGGCCTAGGTGGCCGACTTCTAGAACACTTATTTGTAGAACTCCCAAACCATTTGAACGTTAGAAAGCTGCTGGGAAGTATCCCTAAAATCCTGATCGGATTTCATAGGATTTTATAATTGCTTTACCATATCAAACTAGTGTTTTTCTTATCCACAACTTCAGTGGTTCAGTTGAAATAGAGAAGTGATCGAGTCAAATCGGCTACTCGGGCAATAGAAAAATGCTAATGTAGCACTATTTAGAAACTTAAAAATACATATTTGTATTGGAGATACTCTAAGGTGACTCGATACTGCATTGACGTTGTGAATGCACTACAAGTCCTTTACTCATCCTCTATCAGTATTATTTGTATACCTGTTCTAGTTGCTATACGTATCTTGAGATGATATATAATTGATACAATAATTGCAAATCAAATTGTCACACCAACTGGTTAAAATATGCGAGCAACTTTTTAAACAATATAAAATTACATAATATATCCTAAAGATTGTGGTAGCCAAAAATGGTCTACAGAACCAACACTTAAGCCCATTGCTAACTATGTGCTCCCTCGATGAACCTGAAGAATTTAATATAAAATCGGTAATGCAATTTATTTCTTAAGATTTTTGTTTGATCTGAAAGTTTGATTCCTAATTTAGGGTAATTGAATTCAAGGCCGATTTCAAGCAAGTTTAGTTTTTTTTAATAACTATAGACTACCTTTTTAACTATTTATCTTATGTAACACTCAATTTTCTCCAAATACATATTTACATCGGAAAAGCTTTTAAGTTTTGACTTTATTTTTATGAATTAAGTTTTTATGTTTCATGACTCTGTACAAGTTTCTCTATAAATAATATACACATGAGCTAAGTAAAAACAAGGCAAGCGGCTCATTTTTCATTACTAGTTTTATTTCATGGCATCAAAGCCATAGGCCAACATCATGGATATGATGATAAGAATCCAAGCATCCCTTTAACCATAAACCCCTCTTCATCACAACCCTCAAACATTAATTCTTCAGCCAACTCTTCACTTGTAACATCTCCTTTCACCAAATCATTCAATCATCCTTTGTCGATTAAACTCGATAGCACCAATTTTCTTTTATGGAAAAATTGAGTTTTTCCAATTTTAGATGCCTACGATCTTGACAAGTTTGTTCTTGGAACACACCTTTGTCTACCAAAATATCTTGCACCAGCCAATGTTATTATTAATCCAGAATATCAAGTATGGATGAAGCAAGATAAATTACTTTTCATTTGGCTTTTGACAACTATTTCAGAAGGTGTTCAAACACAAATGGTGGGTCTTACCACTTCATATCAAGCAAATGTTCATGTCTATTATTGAAGCAAGAGTCGTGAATCTTCTCTCTGAATTACAAACAACAAAAAGGGGGAGTACTTTCAATGAATGGGTATTTGCATAGAATGAAGACTGTTTTTGACAACTTGGCAACAATCAGTGAACCAATCATAAAGAAACAACTTAATCAATATGTTTTTGGAGGATTGGGACTAGAATTTGATGCAATTGTAGCTACTGTGACCTCCCGGGCAATAACTTACGAGGAACTGCATGGTTTTATGCTAAGTCATGAAGGGATAATAGAACGATATAATAATCTGACTAGTAATTCACTTTTGATGCCATTTGCTAATGTCGCTATGCAGCAAAACAATAGAAGCAACGGTCAACGCTCCTAATATTATTCTCACGGTGCTTCTGGTACTCAAAATCAAAACCAAAATGGGTACAATGGTGGTGGAGCTAACCGTGCTAGAGGACGTGGCCGTGGTGGATGAAATTCTAATAATCGTGTGTATTGTCAGCTTTGTGAAAGACCAGGACATATTGCTCCCGCTTGCTATTATCGGTTAGATCGGTCATATCAACTTACTACCAACTCTAATAATCAAATGAAGGCATTTGTTGCATCACTAGAAATCGTAGAAGATTCTGTTTGGTACCTAGAATTAGTTGCTTCAAATCATCTGAAATCAGATCCTAGTAATTTGCAAGTGCGTACGGACAAGATACTACTTTAGGGATGTCTTGATCGTGGGTTGTACAAGCTTGAGTCTCCAAGACCAATTTCAACTGCAAAGTGTCTTTCATCAACTTTTAATTCTTTCAAGACAAGTTTAGATAGAAGTAGGAATCCATCAGCTAATGATTGTCAAAATATTCCAGGACTTGTTAAAGGTACTTGGTACCGTCGCCTTGGTCACCCAAAGGTCAAAATATTAGATCAGATTCTCAAGGATTGTCAAAATTTTAATAATAAAAATGATATTTTGCCATTTTGCTATGCATGTCAATATGGAAAATCCCATAAATTGCCGTTTACATTGTCTCAATCTTGTTTTAAGGCACCGTTTGAATTAATACATTCTGATGTGTTGCTCCAGTCCCTTCAATTGAAGGTTTTCGCTATTATGTTATATTTGTTGATGATTTCACTCGATTTACATGGTCTTTTCCTTTAAAAAATAAATCAAATGTTTTGCATACTCTCCAAGTTTTTCAAGCATTTGTTAAACGACAATTCAACACAAAGATTAAAACTCTTCAATCTGACTGGGGTGGAGAATACAGAACTGTCCACCAATTACTTCTTTCCCTAGGCATTCATCATCAAGCTTTTTGTTCTCACACTCCTGAACAAAACGGTCGTGCCGAACGTAAACATCGTCACATTGTAGAGATGGGTCTCACACTTCTAGCTACTGCTCGTATGTCTCTTAATTTTTGGAATTATGCATTTGGAAACATTAATATATCTCATAAATAGGCTGCCCACTTCAATTTTCCATTTCCAGACACCATTTTTTAAATTGTATAGTGTTCAGCCTGACTATAAAGTCCTTTGTGTTTTTAAAAGTTCATGTTTCCCATTTACGTTACAATTTCGTTCCATTAAATGTGTGTTTTTAGGATAGGGCTCGAAAAATTATTGGCACTATTTTGGGGGGTGGGGGTGTTGTGCAAATAGCACCACTTTACTAATGTATGTTTAAAAGACACCATTTAACGTGATCAGACAAAAATATCCCGAATTATTGAAACAGAGAGAAATTTATCATTTTCAAAGTCAGAGAAAAGCAAGACTGAGACTGACGGGAAGCTAATTGACGGCAACGAAATCAACAACGAAGTGACCGGAATAAGAATACACCAGATTTTTTACGATCGACAGAGGTAAGTTCAGTTTGTTTTTTTCTCATTTTTGTTGTTGATAACTTGCATTACATGTTAGACTTGTGTTTTGTTGATTGAAATTGTAGATTAGGGTTAAAATAGAGATCTGAGAATGATTGTGGTTTAGGTTAGGGTTTGAAATGTGGTTGAATATCTGTTGAGGAAGACGAAATTTTGGGTTACCCAGACTTTTTACAGGAGAACCGAGCTATTTTGTAGTTGAGTCGAGCTTTTTTTTGATGAAAATTAGGTTTTGGTAATTCGAGCTTATTTTATAAGGGATCGAGCTTTTTTTTAATAAAATCGAGCTTTTTTTACATTGGATCGAGTTTTTTTGTTATGGGATCGAGTTTTTTATCATGTGATCGAGCTTTTTTGTCATGGGATCAAGCTTTTTTTTTAAAGGGTCAAGTTTTTTTTACATTGGATCGAGCTTTTTTGTTATGGGATCAAGCTTTTTTACCATGGGATCGAGCTTTTTGTCATGGGATCTAGCTTTTTTTTAAAGGGTCGAGTTTTTTTGTCATGAGATCGAGCATTTTTTTTAATAACATCAAGCTTCTTTTACATTTGATTGAGTTTTTTTGTTATTGGATCGAGTTATTTTGTCATGGGATCGAGCTATTTTTTTTAATAGGATTGAGCTTTTTTTATATTAGATCAAGACTTTTAATTTTGGTTCCAAGCTTTTTTCAGTTTAATGATGTTTTATTTCTATGACATTGCAGATGAGAAATAGGTTGAGAGATTTGCTTAAAACTCCACAAGGAGATTGGTACGAGGGCAAATTGACTCGACACGACCATTTTGACGCCATTGCCTATATAGACGATGCACTGAACCGGGTCCCTACAGAATTTACAGATGAAGAACAATGTCGGTTCATGGCGTCGTGTTTCGGGCAGTTCCTGACGATGCATCGGGAGATGAAGTTTTCGGGTGGTGATCCATCGGTTACTTTTGAGGGAGCTACATCATCAGGGCCCAACAGATGAGATGCAGTTCATGTTAGGGAACTAGTCGGTGAGGTTTTCAAAAGTGGAATTTTACCTGATCACCAGATTATGGTTTGGAGTAGTACCGGACACGAGTGTGTATACAGAAGTGGAAAATGACATACATCATCGGTACTTTCCTGGAGCCGATGAGGTTTCGTTGAAGGAGATGGGGGTGTGGTCACCGTCGAAGAGTTTGGAGGGGCGTACGATGCTGTGAAAATTTGCCTCATATATATGCTGAACTGGATACTGATATGGGTGGAATAGAGATTCAACATTACAGTTTGGCAGTTTCGGCTGGTTAAGGACCTCATGCGTTCGACTCGTTCCCGTGGGGTGCCCAGGTGTACAAGCATTCCATTTACTCATTCAAGCATGCGTTTGACAGACGACGAGACGAGTTCGAGCAACGCCAGCAGGAAAATGGGCTTTTACGTACATACGGTGGAGACCTACAACATTTACGGTTTATCTCACGCCCTATTGGTAATAACTTCTAATTACAAGTTTTATTTTACTGTAGATGTCCTAAATGTTATGGATTCTTATCGTACTTATCTTTGATGTAGATATTTGCTTTCGAGGCGATCCCTGATCTGGGCCAACAGTTCAGCACCCAGAGGGTTACGGATCTATCTCCCCGTATTTTGAAGTGGGAGTTGACCAAACAACCGAGAAGGAAGAAGCTGGCCAATATTTTCAAAGCCAAGGTATGTATTTAATTTGTTAATGTTTATATTAGTTAGTAAGTGTACAATTACATTGTTCTAACCAATATTTCAGATGTTTGTGAGGAAGAAACTGGTTCCCACACCAGCTGAGAGAGAAGCAACGTACTATGTAGGGCTAAACGAGGGGGAAACCTGTATGTAGAGGAGGACGGGCTTCAGATTCCACCTTCAGTCCTTGATCAGACTACATTTGGCAGAAACAGTGGGACAAAGGGTGGGTTTAAGGACAGAACCAGTGACAGTGAAGGATCTGATCCTGAGGCTGGGGGTTAAATGGCCAGTGACAGTGAGAGATATCAGCCAAACCTTTAACGAGAAAGGTATATGCATAGGCAGGATCAGTTTACCACACCCAGACTTGTTACATCTACAAGGGATTCCCGTGGGGGCGTTGGATGTGATGGAGAGGTAAGTTGAAAAGAAAGTTTTATTTTTTATTAACGCAACATGTTGATAGTTTTGTACTAACAATGTAGATATGATTTCAAGCCCCATGGGAAGATATGTTGAACGCTATGCTTGAAACCCTCCGGAAGATTGAGGAGGATCGACAACATCAGCACCAAAGTAGGTGGATATGATCCGAAAGAGTGACGAGGATTGACAGCAGCAGCACCGAGTGCTACTGGATATTATCAGGGGGCTTTAGGGGTCGACCACGTGTACACACAGAGATGACCCACCACCTCCTGATTCAGACTTTAGTCCCGAAGACAGGACAGATGGGCATACGGAGGGGACAGACAGGATAGGTGGATGTAGCGAGGACCCGCCTACTTTGGGGGGGGCAGGTTCGGAGAGTCAAGCTTAGTCGTGTATCGGTGATAATAGGTCTGTTATACATACACGAGTCTGGTCGGACCTTCCAACTGTCTTATCTGGGTCGACCCAGCCCGAGCTTCACCCACCACCCAGCATAGTGACACAGCTACAGAGCTCCTCCTACCCCGTACATCGATCCTGTCGCATCGGTCCCCTTCACCACCCAACACATCAATCCAGCCTCAACAGTCCCCTCCCTTACACAGCACATCTTTCCACTCGTAGCAGTCCCATCCTCAACCCAGCACATCGATCCATGTGCAGTAGTCCCCTCCCTTACCCAACACATCGATCCAGCCGCAGCAGTCCCCCCCCCCCCACCCAGCACATCGATCGAGCTCTAGAGCTCTTCCCCACCTTTACAACCCAAGTCATCAATCCAATCGCAACGGTCCCCTCCAGCCCGTATATCAACCGATCTAACCTATATACGGGAACAAAGCTCCTCGAAGGCTGGAGTACCGTTCAGAAAGCGTATACTGAAAGCACGGGTGGCAGTTGCTGAGCCCTTACACATATCCATGCCGGTCAAAGAGGTTGAGGACACGACCCCAGTCCGCAGAACATATATTTGACCCCCACAGGCTTGTGAATGCCAACCAGCTAGCGATATATAAAGCCTTGAAGAAGAACATTAACAGGGAACTGTGAGTACAAATTCATCTTTGAATTTGGCAGTGTTTTTATGTTTAATTGATTTTTTATAAAGCTAATCCAATAACTAATCAGACGTTATGTGGACATGTTGTCACCAGTCGACGCCAAATGGTTCATGTGGATGTAGTTCAACTTTATGGACTTGGAGGACATGGTGCGTACTTACATGATTTTCAAATTAACGTTTGTTTAAATAATGTTGTATTGCTAACAATTTATTACTTTTATATATTGTCAGCATATGGATGCATACCTCCATATTCTTCGGAAGCGTTAATGAGAATTCTCCACTGTGTACAACTAGAGGATCAATGTATTAGATATGCAATTCTATGTAAGTAGTTATAAATTATTGGTATCGTATCTTGTTTTTTGGTTTTTCATTGCTGATAACTTCCTGTCAATGATTGTATGTACAACCACTTATGATGTTACAGTGGGAGAGAATGATTCCTCGTGATTCTCACGGGGCTGTGACCATGGCGAGGTGGAATGTGTTGCAGTCCTGATTGTTGGATGAGGACCTTCAGACGGTCCGTGGAGCTACCACTAGTGGAAACCGCCCATGGCACGAGGTTGACTTGGTAAGTGTTACACGATGTAAATGATTTAAATTAAATATTGTTCGTATATCCTAACACCTTCTGCATACTATTATAGGTCCTGATACCATGCAACGTTGGGTGCCAACATTGGCTCATAGTGATCGTCGACCTTATTCTCGGGATGCTGGAGATATTTGACCCCTGAAGACAAGATGTTCTCGTGTATATCAGGAAGCAGCATGTCTGCCCATTACGGTGGTTTTTGCCGTCAATGTTGGATGACTCAGGGTTCCACACAGTGCGACGAGGTGGTCCTCGGCCGTTCCCTAGGGAAAATAAGTCCTTCTCGGTCAATGTGGTCTCCACTTCTATGGGCCCCAAACAACAAAAATCGTAAGACGTTCTATTTCATTAATATGCTTAGAGATTGTTTAAAAAAATATGAATTGTAACACATTTTAATGTGTCCAATTGCAGGGGTAAATGTGGTCCCCATACACTGAGACTTATCAAGTACTTACTGGCGGGTCGATGCCCTTTTGATTGGTCGGAGGACGACATGGGGATCATTCAGGAGAAAATGGTTGTAGAGATTTTTTGTATATTTTTTTATCTTTTGTACACTTTTTTTTATGTACAAAGACATTCTAATTCAGTAATATTATTTCAATTTCTTTTAATGTTTGTGTTTCAAGTGTCTGCCATCAAATATAAGAAACACATTACAAACCTTGAACAATATTACAATTGACATTGTAAAAAAAAATTAGTACAAAATAAATTAACGAACAAGTCATACAATTCCAAATTATTACAATCTGATACAATTCCAATTTTTTACAATGTGATCAATGAAAACATTGCCATTCATTCCCTATTAGAGTCTCTGTTAAGGTATGTCTATTTGTTTTGTCCAATTGAATAACAGATGCTACACTTGCGGCGGTATTCATCGGGAACACCTCTGCTTGGACCTTCATTAATCAAAGGTGGGTTAGAACATCTCCTAGAATGATGCCCCGGTTGACCACATCTTCTACACGATTGTGTAGTTGTCCTCTCCAAAGAAGAGACATGTCGACCCGCCATCGTGCATCCTGCTTGTCTCCTAAAGATTGGATTCAAAATCACCCTCTCAGCAATGTTAGATGGCACAACCCAAGTGGAAGGATGTCCAACCAGAATAATAGGAACCGAGTACGTGTAAATAAGTGTCTATCTCTTATAGTAGTCCGCACACAACGATGTGAAATCCAAGTTTTGCTCCCTATAAAAAACAATAAACATGATAAGGTTCACGTCTCAGTAATACTAACCGTGCACTAAAACTTGTAATGTAACTTACGGCAGCGAGTGCGTGAGAACATGGAAAATGATCCATTTGGAATTTGTAGCAAGTGCAAGTCTTCCGGGCTAAGTCAACGGTCCACTGTTTTCCAGACCGCTTAATCGAGAATATGTTCCAGTCGACTAGATTTACAGTCATAAAACAACACTTCTCGACACGTTTTAAGATCACAAAATGTGATGCATTGGTCAACTGATGACACATGGACTTTGCAGCTCGATATCGATTGTGAAACTACCGCTATAGCATATTCCTAATGAACTCAGCCAGAGTCAACATAGGTAGTTGTCATGCAAATTTAAGGCATGAGTTTATGCATTATGGAGCATTTGTTGTCATCACCCTGTACCTTCGTTAGGAACAGTGTACACGGGACCACTTATGAGGATCGGCAGCATTTACATAATCATATTCATTCTTATACAAGTTGCATAACTCTTCCATGTGCCGGTTATATTTCAACTCAGTGTACAATCGGATAGCTTTATCCATTATTGCGGCAAAATCCTTTCTGTGATATCGCTTCTTAATATTTTCTGAAAAGTGCCAACAACATATGGTATGAGTGGCATAAAAGAACATTTTAGAAATCTCTGCTTCAATGTTTGCATGTTGATCGAAAATGAAAACCAGATCATCAATATGACCTAGGCTACCCTTTAAGCAATCTAAAAACCATTCCCATGAAATGTTGTTTTCTAAGTCGTTGTACCCAAAAACAATTGGATACACCTAATCATTCTCATCTTGTGTTGTTGCAACAAACATTGTACCCCCTAATCGTCCCTTCAAATGGGTACCATCAATGGTAATAACTGGACGCATACATGTTCGAAATCCTCTAAGTGAGGCACCAATCAACATGAAAAAGTAGAATAATTTATCATCTTCATCGCACTGTAAGTCAGTGATTGTGCTGAGATTTTTTTTATTCCAAAACATAACCGAATGATGGCAGCAGTTGGAAGGTTTCCTCATGTGTTCCATAGGTCAGTGACAACGTATAATCGAGGGCTTGGTATACCTTACTGTACATGATTTGGATTTCATACATTATTTTCATATCGGCGATTATGTCATTCAGTCGCATTAGTCAACCATTTTGTTGTTCAAGTCTAGGTGCAACAACTTCTCCAATTATGACTGCACTAGCTTGTCGATGGCGGCGGTGAATCTCCTCCAACGGACAAGTTTTTTCATTGACAAAACTTCTTACTTGGAAGTATGTCCCTTCATATCTCCTCACCACTCTTAACTTCCACGTACAATTTTCCATCAAACAAACAGATGTAATATTGTCTTGTTGGACCTTTTCACCTTTCACTCAAAGTTTTGCCGCATTGCAAAATGGCCTACTAGTCTCTTCAAATCCTTTTTTATAGGAAAAAATTACCCTATATATATCATGCTTATAGGTTCATCTTCAACCAAGTTCATGCTTCCACCCATACCAAACAAGTATGATTCTGCTCTTGGAATAACCCACGTTGTGGCATTATCAGAATCATCTGGAGTTACATTATCCCGGACCTCGGAGGTCCCAACTATATCTGGTACACTGAAACTAAATCTGGGTACACGTCTTTCCATTTGAACAGGTTCTTCATCATCCTCATTGTTCCTACATTATCTACCGGATTATAAATTGCCTCATTATCCACCTCATGAATCGGCCCAACATTCCGTGTTATATTCTGCTCATTATTGATGTCATTGTAGATCTCATTGTATTGGTGGTTGTACTGCCTACCATTCATCTCAATTTGACAACCAAAGACATCGTCGAATTGAGGACCCGCTATATCAGCATGGTCAGCTACTTTCGGTGGGACACCACACATGTTGTCCCGACCTTCGATCCCACTTCTTTTTGTCAATAACTGGTTGCTTCCGCTTAACGATCGAAATTGTTGGGTGTTTTCACGAGGAGTGATATATTCCCCTATTATATCTCTTGTTGCCCTTTCAATTAGACTAACACATACTTGAGGGATCACCCTATCTTCCCCTAGCATAAACTGAACATCATTGTCATTTCTTATAAATGTATGACATGTAGTCCTAGGAACGATTGATATAGACTGTAGATCAGCACTGTGTTTGTTCTCATCATACTTCACAATGGTTTGCACGATCTACACTGGTTCGTCGTAAGTTATATTCTTTGACACATATAAACCTTGGTTATCAGAACCTAAATACCTCTGACTTCCGTCGGGTAATTGCTCTCATCGGCCGTTGTAAGATATGATTATTCTCACCATATCCATTATCATATCAAAATCATTATTAGAAACCACTATTAAAAAAATAGTATTTAATAATAAATTTATAATTATAAAGGATTAAACAAAAATCTTAAGTGTAAGCGATCGAGCTTTTTTTGTAAGGGATAGAGCTTTTTTCGTACATGATCGAGCTTTTTTGTAACGGATCGAACTTTTTTATCATGATCGAGCTTTTTTGTATGGAATCGAGCTTTTTTTGTAAGGGATCGAGCTTTTGTTTACATGATCGAGCTTTTTTGTATGAGATCGAGCTTTTTTTATATATGATCGAGCTTTTTTGTGAGGGATCGAGCCGTTTTTGTACATGATTGAGCTTTTTTATACATTATCGAGGTTTTTTTTGTGAGGGATCGAGTTTTTTTTATACATGATCAAGCTTTTTTTTAATGGCTCAGACTTTTTTGTACATGATCGGGCTTTTTTTTTAGGGATTGAGTTTTTTTTTTTAATGGTTTGAGTTTTTTTTAAATGCTTTCGAGCCTTTTTATCCAAGATTTTAAATTTGTTTACACCACTTCGAATCAGCTCGAACAATAAATAAAAAAAATGCCTCAAAATATTACAAAAATGCTCGGACCAATTACAAAACAGATCGTAAATATTTCAAAAAATGCTGGGACCAATGTAACAAAATCTCGGACACATTTACAACTCGTAAACATATCAAAAAAACTGGATACAAAATGTTCATACATGTTCATATATTGTTAAACCACACAGAAATGCATAAAAAATGAAGATCATAAATATTTGTTACCTTCTTGTGCAATATCTGGAGAGAGATGAGTAGTAAGTCGATTTTTAGAAAACTTTTTTGGACAGAGAAAGAGGAGGTGCCTTTTAAAGAATAAAGAATCGATTATTTATGAGAAATTTCTGTAGTTCACCATAATAGGTGTCTTTTAAACTTAACTTATTAAACTTGTGACATCACTGCAACTCACTAAAAAAAAGGTGACATTTCTCACCATTTCCACTTTTAGGACATGAGTCTAGTCACAAAAGTTACAAATTTTTTGATCCAAAAACAAGAATTTTTTTTTTCTACAGACATGTTATTTTTAATGAAACTGAATTTCACTTTGTAGATGAAGGGAAGTCTACTGCTCCTACACCCATTGTCATGACATCTTCAACATTTTATCCTCCATTGGTAGTCATTTCTTTATCATCTTCCTCTACTTCTCAGTCCATACAAGTTCAAAAACAAATGCAGTCTCCACAACCACACTTATCTCCTCCTAATATCTCACCACAATCTATTACCAATGAGGAAACTCTTCCTTTAGAGCCACCACCAGCAGTGACCCAACCTTCTACCATTCCTACTCATCATATGATCACTCGTGCCAAAGATGGCATTTTCAAACCAAAAGCTTACTTAACCACTCGTCATCCATTACCTAACCTCCATCAACTTGATGAACCGACAAATCTTTCTCAAGCCTTAAGTGATACCAAATGGGTACAGGCCATAGAAGAAGAATATGATGCCCTTGTTTGAAATAATACATGGGAATTAGTCCCTTCTCCTCTAAATTGCAACTTAGTTGGGTGCAAGTGGGCTGTTAAAGTCAAGCAAAATCCAGATGGCTCAGTTGCTCATTATAAGGCGAGACTATAGGCTAAAGGTTTTCACGAACATGCTGGTTTTGATTATACTGAAACATTTAGTCCTGTGGTAAACCCAACTAATATACTGATTATTTTAATATACAGGTTATTTTAACTCTTACTGTTGCGTATTGACGGAATATTAAATAGTTGGATGTGAGTAATGCTTTTCTAAATGGCACACTCAATGAAGTTGTTTTTATGGAACAACCTCTCGGATCCAAATATTTTATACAGACCCAAGAAGGCTCTTTATGGACTCAAACAGGCTCGAAGGATTGGTTTACTTATTTTACGACACTCTCTTAGCATAGGGCTTTCAAAATTCAAAGTGTGATAGCTCTCTTTTTATTTGGATGACTGGTGATACTCTCACTATTTTTCTTGTCTATGTAGATGATATTCTTCTCATAGGGAGTGATACACAGCAAATTGAAGACCTTGTATATTATCTTCACAAGTCATTTGCTTTGAAAGATCTTGGCAGTATTCACTACTTTTTAGGTGTTAAGGCATTTTGTGACTCATCTGGTCTTCATCTTTCCCAAACATAATACATTGTTGATCTTCTAAAAAGAGCTCACATGGATGGTGCTAAGCCTATCAACACACTGATGGTTTAAGGTAAACGGTTGTATTCCTTAGATGGTGATCCGTTTGACAACTCTTCGCTTTACCAGAGCATTGTCGGCGGTCTGTAATATCTCACTTTAACACAACCAGAGATTGCATTCTCGGTGAATAAAGTGTGCCAACATATGCAGCAACAATGAGATACACATTGGAAAACCGTAAAATAGCTATTGAGATATTTAAAAGGGACTTTGACACATGGTCTTCAGATAACACCACATTCAAGCTCTGATCTTGTTGCATTCAGCGATGCTGATTGGGCTAGTACCATGACGATTGACGTTCATAGTCTGGATATTGTATTTATTTTTAAAAAATCTTGTTTCCTGGAGCACAAAGAGGCATGTCGTTGTATCTTGGTCAAGCACTGGGTCTGAATATCGTGCCCTTGCCATTTCTACTTCAAAGCTCACTTGGATAACAATGCCCTTCACTAAACTTCGAGTTATACAATGCCACAAGCCCATCATTGGGTGTGATAACCTTAGTGCTTTATATCTTGCTGCCAATCCAGTTCTACATGCTCAGACGAAACATATAGAAATCGATAAACATTATGTTCGAGAGAAAGTTATTAATAAGGCCCTTCTTGTGCAGTATGTTCCTACCAAAGAACAAACAGCTGATGTCTTGTCCAAGGCTCTATCCTCTTATCGATTCTCTAAGCTTCGAGACAAATGTGCCCGTACCCACTGCGTCTGAGGGAGAATGATAAGGATAACAATGTTCCAACTGATATTGGATGAGGATAGAGATTGATAGAGATTGTTTTTATGTAAATCATTATCATTAAGTTTTTGTTTTTTATCACGTTTATAATTTTTTTTTTTTTGCTTTTTGTTTCATGACTCTATACTGACTCTGTACAAGTTTTTCTATAAATAGAATACACATGAGTTGAGTAAAAACAAGGCAAGCAGCTCATTTTTCATTACTTTGTTTTATTTCATCGATGCATATCTAAAAAAATATACTCAATAGACAAATGAAATGAAAAGGCATAAGAAGAAAATATAAAAACAAAGCAAAAAATGTACACGTGTCACCACTCGAGCAGCAACCTTCACAACCCGAGCGGTTGCTAGCCTGCTATCACCAGAAGTGGTGGAGGTTTGGTCCTCACCGTTTGAATGGTGTCAGCGAGGCCTTAACCTGCAATTTCTTCTATCCCTTGTTCTAGTGTCCACTTTTAATGCTTTGAATCCCCATCTAACGACATCAAAACCTTTCATATAATATATCGTTAAAATGTGTGAAATTTTTCGAGGTGTGGGGAAAAAATTATGGACACTTAAGTGTAGATCTGTTTTTCAAAAAACAAAAAACTAAAGTTTAACAAATGTGAACTAAAACTATTAAATACTTTTCCATAAAAAAACAACACTTTCTAAATGCATTCCTAATTAAATGTAATACGAAAAAAACTTAAGGTATGCCACGCTAAAAGAAACACAATCATGCAAGGTGGAAATGGTGTGTGTCATCCTATGTCCTCCAAAGTGTTGAAAACTTATGAATTTGAAGTTATGTTCCTTTTCAAACATCTACATACTTCTTGGTTTGGTTTCATGACGGCTATCATGATTTTATAAAATATTATTCAACTCATGTTGGATACTTCTTGGTTTTTAAGTATGAAAAAGAGTTCAAATTTTCATGTTCTTATCTTTGATAAGACTACTTGCACCCTATAATTTTGAAGAGCCTAAAAAGAGGAAAATTTGATTCATTATGATCAAATTAAGAAACAAGAAAATTATAGGGAGACAATTGGTTTCACTAATAGGAATCAGAAAGCTATAATTAATCTTAATAGTTCAAGATCTAAGCATGAATATAAGATGATGTGAAACAATTGTAAAATGTATGAGCTGGTGTAGGTGAAGACGAACACTACTCACGATGGTGAAGAAGGAAACTCAACTCAAATCACAGATAATGAGTGTGAGCTTAGAAAATATGTGCATCAGGATCTTTGTACCCATAAATATTTTTGTGTATACCATAGACATATAAATTGGGTCGAACATGCCTAAACATGACCTGACACAACACTAAAATTCCTACAAGGTCATGATGAACTAAACAACCTAAATGGTGGCGTATAGGTTGATACTCTATTTTAAAAAAAAAAAATCAATGTTTTTGTCAAGCACTTGGTAAACATATAAATTAACCTTTAATATGATTGTTATTACAAAACAATTATCATATGTAGGCTCAATTCGCCACCCTTAGTCTACAAACATAAACTCACAAATGTGATAGAATGTGATACACTTAACACATATACAAAACAAGAAACAATGTATATTGAATATAAATATATTCAATGCAAAGCAAAAATCAACAAGTTGTAATTTGAATATCACAATGCAAATTCACTAAGTAAAACTTTATAACTTGAAATATGATTTTCACAAGATACAATGTTCAAACATTATATAAGATACAAGAGACAAATATGAATCAAGAAAGTGTTTGCAACTCAAACTTATCAAGAATCTTGTTTACAAAGATATTCAATATAGATTCAACAATATGCAATCAATCACATATACAAATATAAAAGAGTCTGAGTTGAAGACATTTGACAAGTTATTTTTATGTGGTAAAACCACTGAAGAGGAAATATCCACAAGTTGATTCCACAACCACCGGTAAACTGGCTTTCATTATGACGAATAAAAGTGCACCCTCAAAAGTGACCACTTCACATTAATTAACACTGAAAAGTGTATGTTTACTAAGGGATAATATCATCATTTTACACTTTCAATATGATTAATTCCTCAATTTAGATATAATTTCGTTCGCTCACTTAAATAAATGTGTTGTGTAGTAATTAGTGTATTTTTCTTTGTATTTCATAGGTGATTCGATCAATTCAGAATCATGAAGAAGTCAGATGGCAAAACAAACATCGTTTTCAAGTTTAAAACGTCAAAAACCTTAGAAAGACCACGAATGACATTTTTGTAATTTTAACTATTCACTGTTCACAATGACTTTCACTGTTCATAGTGAATTTCACTGTTTACAGTTGACTTTCACTGTTTACAGTTGACTTTCACTGTTTACAGTTGACTTTCACTGTTCACAGTTGACTTTCACTGTTTCTGATGATGTGGCACATTCCTATTGGCCCAAACTACGAGTGCAACATACACGCGGCTGCAGAGAATCATATTCTAGAAGTCGGTGCACTGTTCACTATTCACTTCACTGATGTGTTACTGTTCACTGTTCACTGTCCTATTTCCCATACCAACAGTATCACGTATAGCTAGGACCAAAGGTGATACTGTTGGTATGGGAAATATGATCCAATTATGGTAAGTTTATTATTTTTATGTTTTCTCCCCTCTGATATTTGGTGAGTTTTTGACTCACTGTAGATAGACAGATATTGTCTAGCACAGTGGGTACTTTTACCTATATCTATCAGAGAGTGGTTTCTCCCCTCTGATCTTTATGGAGTGTTTGACTCATTGTAGACAGACAGATATTGTCTAGCATAGTGAGTGCTTTTACCCATATATATCAAATAGTGGTTTATCCCCTCTAATCTTTGTGGAGTTTTGACTCACTGTAGATAGACAGATATTGTCTAGCACAGTGAGTACTTTTACCCACATCTATCAGAGAGTGGTCATTGGAGTGGAATACCATCCCATTAATTTGGATTAATTATTAATAATTGGATCATATTCGAATTACCAACAGTGGATCCCTTAGCCCCAGTTTTAATTTTAATTGATGTACAATTTATAACAAGCTTAGTAATTAATCTAAATAATTAATTCTACAAGGACAAGTGAACAACCTCCCTGTGGTTCGACCCTGTCTTACCGGTTAATTTATTACTTTGACACTCTTATATTTGAGAGTAGGAACACTTCTTTAGGACGTGTCAAGTTTTTGGCGCAGCTGCCGGGGAGGTAAGTCCGCCTTTTCTTTGTTGAAGTAATTTTTTTTAAAAAAAATTTAGTTCTGCTATTTTTTTTCTATCTTCTTTGTTCTTATTTTATATTCAGTTTTGCATCACTCATCTCAATCATAAACTTCATCCACTTAAAAAAAAAAACACTTGTAATCATTAATCATATTTTTGCATTTTAGTCCTTAAACTTTTTTTTATTTGTATTTTAGCTTAGATCTAGTTTGTATTTGTATATAGGTCATTTTAGTTTTCATTTTTACATATCAATCCCTGTAATTATCATGTTTTCACTTTAGTCCCTATATTTTTAACTATTTACACTTTTACCCTAATACTTGTACATATTTGCATTTACACCCCTAGAATTATGCATATTGTTATTTTTATCACTTTTTCTCTTATTTTCTTTATTTTTGTGTATTTCACCTCCATGAACCCTCATTAAATTTGCATGAGACGTTAGTGTCGAACATCTAGTGGTAGATTAATTAGAAGATCACAATCACCCACATTCACCAACAACATGACTGAAAACCCACATAAACATCCAACAGGAAACCAAGCCGAGAACCTTTTAGACAACCTTGACAACATATCTCAACATAACAACCATCCGTCTTATGTTGACCATGACCAACACATTAACCCAAATCCACCTAGAACTCTTAGAGACTACATGAATCCCACACGTCATGGAGCACCTTCATGCATAGCTTTCCCACCAAATGCAACACACTTTAATTTTAAACCGAGAATCATTCAAATTTTACCCAATTTTCACGGTCTTGAATCTGAAAATCCATATTTGCATCTTAGGGAGTTTGAGGAAGTCTGTAACACTTGCACTGACCAAAATGTTAGCATGGATATAATGAAGCTTAAGTTTTTCCCTTTTTCCTTAAAAGATAAAGCTAAAACTTGGTTACAAAACCTTAGGTCAGGATCAATCCAAACTTGGAATGATATGCAACAATAGTTCTTAAGAAATTTTTTCCCACCTCATAGAACAACCTCTATTAAGAGGCAAATCACTTAATTTGCCCAAAAACCTGGGGAAACACTTTACCAATGTTGGGATAGGTTCAAAGAGTTGTTAAATATCTGTCCACATCACGGTTTTGAAACATGGAGGATAGTGTCACATTTCTATGAGGGATTCACACCCCAAAGTAGACAAGTTATTGAAATGATGTGTAATGGGGAGTTCAGTGACAAAAATCCTGAAGAAGCACTTGAATACGTTGACCATATTGCCGAAAGTGCTCAAAATTGGGACACCATTGGTTCCTATGAGTCCATGAGCAAACCACAACTATCTCCATCTAGTGGAGGCATTTACAAACTTAGGGAAGATCATGACCTTCAAGTTAGATTCGCATCCCTAGCTAGGAAAGTTGAAGCTTTAGAAACTAAAAATAGTGAACATGTAAAATCTGTACAAGAAATCGCATGACATGTATGTGATTCTGATGATCATATCACTCATAGTTGTCCAACTTAGTCAGCCATAAAAGATTGCCTTCATGAACAAGCCAATGTTTTACACACTTTCAACAAGCCAAATTTCAACCCATACTCACAAACCTACAATCCTGGTTGGAGAAATCATCCCAACTTTAGTTAGAGGAACAACAATCAAGCCCAGTCTTCACAACCACCAGGTCCATCACATCCAGAAACCCACCAGAATTTCCAAAACCTACAAGGTTATGCACCTTATGTCCCACCATCTAGGAAAAACCTTGAAGACACTTTGCACTCATTCATTGAGAAGCAAGAATCCATTAACAGCCAAACTGCACAAACCTTGACAGATGTTAAAGATATTTTGGCAAAGATTGCTTCTACACTCACCACTCACAAAAAAGGTAAGTTTCCATCTCAACCACAACCAAATCCCAAGAGTTAGTCAAGTTCCGATAATAATAATCAATGCCCATATCAAGTCAAATCAATTATCACTCTTCGTAGTGGTAAGATCATCGAAAAACCTATTCTTGAATATGGTAAAACTGATGATGAGTAACTTTCCAAGGGTAAGGAAGGGGTTGACGAAGAAATAATTGAATCCCCACCAACACTTTCATATCCTCAGGCTTTTAAAAATTCACAGAAATAGAAGTATTCCCCGGAGATTTTTGAAATTTTCAAACAGGTAAAGATCAATATCCATTTGTTGAATGCAATCAAACAGGTACCTTCTTATGCCAAATTTTTGAAGGATTTGTGCATTGTGAAAAGGAAGCATCAAGTAAGAAAGAAAGCTTTTATGGCTGAACAGGTAAGTTCCATTCTTTCCAATAAAAATGTTTTGAAATATAAAGATCCTGGTTGTCCCACTATTTCCTGCATAATTGGTAACTGTAAAATTGAGCATGCTTTACTTGACCTAGGTGCTAGTGTAAATTTGCTCCCATACTCATTTTATCAGCAACTTAAACTTAGTGAGTTAAAGCCAACTTCAACCACACTTTGTCTTGCTGATAGGTCAATTAAAATACCAAAAGGAATAGTGGAAGATGTGTTAGTACAAGTCGATAAATTTATCTACCATGTAGATTTTATTGTCTTGGAAACACAACATGTTGTTAATAAGTACAAATCAATTCCTGTTATATTGGGCCGACCATTTTTAGCTACTGCTAATCCCCTAATTAATTGCAGGAATGGAATAATGAGCATGTCTTTTGGAAATATGGAAATTAAGCTTAATGTTTTCAACATGTCTAAAGAACCATTTGATGATGAAAATGAAGATGAATATGTAGACATTATTGAAACCATTGTTGAAGATCATGTTTAAAAGGATTCTCTTAACTCATCTGAAATTTGTTTGATCAATTCACCTGAGTCAAGCCTGCATTCACATCTTGATGATTGTTTGCAGATTGTCAAAGCAGAAGGAGACACTTCAGATTTTGAAGAATTGGAACAGAAAGATGACGAGCCAGAAGAAAAAACACCCATCAATGATTCTTTTCCTGATGATCTTTTATTCTCTATCACAACTTTGCCTTGGTATGCTGACATTGTTAATTATCTTGCAACATGAATAATGCAACTCGATTGGAATGCACAAGACAGAAAGAAATTTTTGACCGAGGTAAAACGTTTTTACTGGGATGATCCGTACTTATTCAAGTATTGTCCTGATCAAATTGTTCGACGGTGTATTCCAGGCAATGAGGTAAGTAGTGTCATTGAATTTTGTCATTCTGAAGCATGTGGTGGTCATTTTTCATCAAAGAAAACAGCTGCAAAAATCTTGCGGTATGGATTTTATTGGCCCACCTTGTTTAAAAACGCACATGCATTCTATAAAACCTGTGAAAAATGTCAAAAGTTAGGATCCATTTCCAAGCGAAACATGATGTCTTTAAACCCTATTCTTGTCATTAAAATATTTGATTGTTGGGGAATTGATTTTATGGGTCCATTTCCACCGTCATTTGGATTTTTGTACATTTTAGTTGCCGTTGATTATGTGTCAAAATGGGTTGAGGCAATTCCTTATCGAAATAATGATCACAAAACAGTGATTAAGTTTTTAAAAGAAAATCTTTTGAATCGATTTGAAATCCCTCGAGCCATTATCAGTGATGGAGGCAAACACTTTTGTAACAAACATTTTGAGTCTTTAATGAAGAAATATGTAGTCACACACAAAATTTCCACACCATACCACCCTTAAACAAGTGGTAAAGTTAGCAAATAGGGAGATAAAACATATCTTGCAAAAAACGGTTAACCCTGATCGAAAAGATTGGTCTCTTAGACTAAATGATACACTTTGGGCTTACCGCACTGCATTCAAAACATCTTTGGGTATGTCTCCTTATCGTTTAGTTTATGGAAAACCTTGCCACTTACCTATTGAACTTGAGAAAAAAGCATATTGGGTCATTAATTCTTTCAGTTCTAAACTAAATGATGCTGGTGAATTGTGCAAGTTGTAATTAAATGAACTTGAAGAATTAAGAAATGATGCATATGAAAATGCAAAAATTCTTAAAGAAAAGTCTAAAACCTTTCTTGACAGACGAATTTTAAGAAGATCATTTGAAGTTGGTCAAAAGGTTTTGCTTTATAATTCTCGACTTCATTTATTTCCTAGTAAATTGAAATCAAAATGGAGTGGTCCATTTGTTGTGAAACATGTCTATCCATATGGTGCCCTTGACATTGAGAATCCTAGGAATAGTAATGTGTTTAAAGTAAATGGACAACGTGTGAAACCATTCTTAGAAAATACAGATTTTTAAAAAGACTCTGCCGTCCTTTATGACCATTGTTACAAAGGTGAGTAAACAAATCTTTTGTTTTTGACTTTATTTGTGTTTGCAATTACTATTTTTGTTTTTGTTTGCTTTTATGTATTGAATTTTTGCAGGAGTAATTTTTAGGTTCAATTTTTGCTTCTTGTGTTTTGCTATATAAACCCGATTAAGTGGCGGATAACGGTACTCTGTGACAATTCAAGTCGGTTTAATTTAGTTTCCCAAATAACTGATCCCCAAAACAAGGCATGGACGAAATTTTCACAAACTTGCGAAAACATTTTACATCGTTGCCCCAAAATGCTTTGAAAACGATTTACAAAGCACGTTCCGAAAGATTACGCATACTGATGATAAACAACATTCCTGTTAAAATTCGCTGGTTGATCGAAGCTAAGGTACGTCTAGTAGGTGAGTCTGCTGATTTATTTATATCTTACATGCCTGGTTTTGGAAAAAGTAACCTTGCAAAAAAAACGAAGAGCTAAGAAGTTAGGGGTTACTTGTCACAAATGTGCACATACAACTTGCAACACACGTTATCATTCTTTAGGAATGGTGTCTAATAATCGAGAAGATAAAATTTTATTCATTAGGCATGGTTTGCGTAGGGAGTCACTGGATAATATCCTAACGACTCTTGATGCACATTCTAGTGGATATGTGCAAATGGCAATTGACCGATTATGACCACAATTTCAAAAAGAACATGCACAATATAGTCTTAAGAATCTGACTTTAACAGACCATGTTTACCAATTTATAAGAAAATTGGATAGGAAGCATATCCCCGACCTATAGAAGGCGATGAAACCGTTTCTGGACGTAAAACCAGAGGAAGATGTGAGCCATAATCACAACTACCAGTAAATATCATTTTATTTTTTATTATCTTTTTCCTTCCGCATTTAATGTCTTTTGTAATTATTGTTACTTACTTTTGATTTTTGAAGATAACAAGTAATGCAGAATTGATCTGAATCCTAGTTTGTGATTGTCCCACGGTTTTTATGCATTTTATTTTTCTATATTTTGTATTTCTTTTATTGTTTTACAGGATTTTGTTGTATTTCAAGTTGTTCAGGTGATATCTTCTAAACCTTACCTCTTTCTAATGACATTAGGGACAATGTCTCGTTCTGGTAGGGGGGAGAGGATAGTTGATTCAATAACTTTTGTTTTTCGAAAAAAAAAAAACTAACTTCTGACCATTTTTTTTTATAAATATGGTCGAGTAAGGAGATCTTTTAGATATTTCTGAGACGCATCTTTGTAGTTCTAATGCATTTTTCCTCTCTTCTGACTATTCAAATTTATAAACTCTCTATTGTGATATCATTGACTAATCTTTTTGTTCATTAAGTCATCTTGAGAAATTTTTCGAACTATTCTAGACACACACGCACATTGACACGTGATTATGTGCAATAAGTTGAGATTTTACCATATTGAGTTCTGAAACATCATTCAAGGGTAACAACCGAAGGCAGTGGTCTTGTTTAAAAAAATATATATAGCAATAATAATAATAATAATAATAATTTTGTGTGTTGTGACCAAAACTCTTACTTAGTAGCCGGGCCTCATGCCGCAGTAAGCATAGAGTGTTCGTGCAAAACGGTGGAGTTTGGATAAGAATAAAGTGCAGTTTCGTAGCCTCTTTAGCTCAAGCAATTAAGTCCGAGGGGTGCTTCAACACCTAATGCCCTAAGACCAATTGGTTTGGGAGTCATTGACCCAAAGCTCGTTACACGGGTTAAAGAGAAAGCTTAAGGGAATTGTACTAAAAAAAGCATCTGCAATCCGAGTAATTAAGCCCGTAGGAGTGTTTTAACACTTAATGCCCTAAAGCCAACTGATTTGGGAGTCATTGGCCTAAAGCTCGCTACATGGATTAAAGATGGAATGTTTGTTTCCAATTTTGTTATATTAAAAAAAACCAAAAAAAAAAAGAAATAAAACTACAGCCTAAGGAAGAAGCCCTGATGAGATTTCAGAATGAAAATATTGTTTGATTTCAATTGAATCTCATAGTTATTGTGTTGATCTTTATTGAGCTCAAGAAATTTTGATTGATAACTCAATTGATGACTGGCTGTCAAAGGGTGAGAAAAGAAGTATGGGAGAGTTTGTCTATTTGGTAGTTTAGAGATTTGAAATTGAGTTTTTATTATTTTCATTTTAATTGCTAGGGACTAGCAATAAGCTGGTTGGGGGGTGTGATTAACACTGAAAAGTGTATGTTTACTATGGGATAATATCATCATTTTACACTTCCAATATGATTAATTTCTCAATTTAGACATAATTTCGTTCGCTCGCTTAAATAAATGTGTTGTGTAGTAATCCGTGTATTTTTCTTTGTATTTCAGAGGTGATTCGATCAATTCAGAATCATGGAGAAGTCAGATGGCAAAACAAACATCATTTTCAAGTTTAGAACGTCAAAAACCTTAGAAAGACCACGAAGGGTATTTTTGTAATTTTAACTATTCACTGTTCACAGTTGACTTTCACTGTTCCTGATGACGTGGCACATTCCTATTGGCCCAAACTGCGAGTGCAACATACACACGGCTGTAGAGAATCATGATCTAGAAGCCGGTGCACTGTTCACTATTCACTTCACTGTTCACTGTTCACTATTCACTTCACTGTTCACTGTTCACTGTTTACTATTCACTTCACGGATGTGTTACTGTTCACTGATGACGTGGCAAAATCTGGATGCTCCATTCTAAATTCATCTGATGGTCAATTTTCATCCGTATTTTGTATAAATAAGGGGTCTCTCCCCCTAATTTTCATATTCTGAATCCAAATATGATATTAGATTTGTGAAATTCTCTCTCTTTTGTTTCAAATTCTCAGTTTAAATAAAATAGTTATTTTCTAGTTAAATTATGTCTGGCTAATTTTATATAGCTGGGACCAAAGGTGATACTGTTGGTATGGGAAATATGATCCAATTATGGTAAGTTTATTATTTTTATGTTTTCTCCCCTCTGATCTTTGTGGAGTTTTTGACTTACTGTAGATAGACAGATATTGTCTAGCACAGTGGGTACTTTTACCCATATCTATCAGAGAGTGGTTTCTCCCCTCTGATCTTTGTGGAGTGTTTGACTCACTGTAGATAGACAGATATTGTCTAGCACAGTGAGTACTTTTACCCACATCTATCAGAGAGTGGTCAGTGGAGTGGAATACCATCCCATTAATTTGGATTAAATATTAATAATTGGATCATATTCGAATTACCAACAGTAGATCCCTTAGCCCCAGTTTTAATTTTAATTGATTTACAATTTATAACAAGTTTAGTAATTAATCTAAATAATTAATTCTACAAGGACAAGTGAACAACCTCCCTATGGTTCGACCCGGTCTTACTGATTAATTTATTACTTTGACATTCTTATACTTGAGAGTATGAACACTTCTTTAGGACATGTCACACATGATACACCCTCTATTGGATATCCCTCCTATTCTACCCTCGCCTAGTGAAAACTTTGCTACTCTCTATCAAAGACACTTCACATGTCTCTAGAGATCAACTTTCTATCCGAGACACTTCACATGGCTCTAAAAAGATTTTCTTACTCGACTATCCAAATCTTCACAATCCAAGCTAAGACTTCTTGCTTAACTAACCGGATCTTCACAATCCTAGTTAAGACTTCCTTGCTCAAGTTGAAGTTTCACACCTCAATAAAAGGCTTTCAATTTTGCAAAGCAAACGATCTAAGTGTAATGCACATGATGCAAACACATGCAACATAGAATATGTGATCAACATATCCTATGGAAACTAGAAATAGTCAATGAGTACACAATGTATATTTTTCTAGTTTAAGATCATAATAACAATGCAATCATACAAATGATGAATGTTCATATGAAATGCATGGATCAATCACATTTCATGAAGAACTAGTCATAGGCATCAAAGTTCACAAATGAAAAGTGCCTAGTTCTTAAACATGAACAAAAACCTAGATCATGTCAAACACCAAAAACATGGCAAGTCGTAAATTTTATTCATGTTACTAAAGCTTGAAAACAAAGCATATTCATAAAGCACATATTCAAGACTTTAGAACTAAAACCAAAAATGCTAGAATCATAAGATATGATCAACAATATTATCTAGCAATAATTTAGAGCATATATTCAAGAGATAATCAATTAAATCCTAATAGATTCTAAATACACAACTAATTGTGTAATATTATACATGTTCAATTAAAAGACCTAGCATATGTAGAGACTATTTATCATCAAAATCAATCAATTGAAACACAAATAGTCCTAGATTGAAAGCTAGCTCAATACAAAACACAAGCATGTGAAAACATAGGTTTTAAGAAAACCTAAATCAACATGCATATCTCTAATTAAGATCAGATAGCGATAAAATGAAGTTCTATCTCTCAATAGCTTATGTTCAAGTGACATACATTTATAGAAGAAGAAAACCCAAGGTAACTGAAGACTTTGAAAATCAAAACACAAAGAATAAATCAATACTTTATGAAAATGTGCAGTTTCGGATTTTGGTGTAGAGCCATCACAAAACTTGAACAAAAGACCTAAAACTCTAGATGATAGAAAACTCTATTATGAAGATTCTCCAACTTGAATCACTCCAATCAGATTTCGAATAAGTGAGATATGGTGTTTGGAAGTTGAGAAAATTTGAGAGAAAAATTATGCACTCTTTTTACTTATTTTCTTCTTCTAATGGAAAATGGGTGGGAAAAAGATATTTAAAGAGAGGGACATCAAGGCAATTAAAAACACCAATAGAGGGATGCCACCTTTGCTTCCTGTGGAGGCGCGTGAGCCTCATGGGAGCAGAAGGCATCCCTTCTTGTGAGGATCACGTGCCTCTACGGAAAAGGGGTGCAATTGGCAATTTTCCACTCTTGCATCCTTTGACCCTTTCGCGCTTCTTTAGCATTCTTAGACCGTATTTCAGCCTCCGAACTCGGATTTTGAATCCGTTTTCATATTATGAATCATTACTCCCTCACGGACATGGACATGTATAAAACTTTCACAAAAGATATGGAAAATAACTCGATATATAAGTACGAAAACCATATACGATAAAGACATGAAAAGTTTCGTAAATTTCAAGTCAAAACTCAAAAACTAGTGAATGAGTAACCGAAATGACCGTAACTAAATGAGGAAAAATATGAGAATATATTCAAGTATGATATCATAAAAACATAAACAAACAAACACATGAACACATAAGTATGTCATTTCCTAGATATAATCCTTGGACATGCAATATATAAAATTTGTCAATTTTAAATCTAATGCATGTGCATACAACAATATATGTGTGTATACTTTATACCAATTTTGTACGATACAGAGACATATACGAATGTAATGTGTGTGTGTGCATTTAAGCCTTGCAAGATGAGAGAGGTCGATGTGCAATAAGACATGCTCCTCTTGAAAACTACACTTTAAACTACACTTTGTATGATGAGTTGCCAATTCTTCTTTAAAGTTTGAATCATAATGAATCTAGACAACTTATCAATACAAAGAAAATGTAATTTTGATACGGAATTATACCAACACAACTCATAAACCTAACAAACATGATTCCGTACTAACATGGTATGACACGACCTGATAACTAATTAGTTGTGTCAAAGTATTACCCACTTCATGTAGCATGTTGTGTGATCCATCGGGATGACACAATATGCAAAAAGCACAATCTGAATGTTGCTTGATTGTGCCATATTCAATTTATTAAATAAAATCTTAACAATTGTTTTTAATTTCAAATTATATATTTAATTCATTAATTGTCTAGTGATTGAAATGTGATAGATATTAGATATGTAATGACTAATGATGTATTATATGACAATCAAATATAAATATTAATATTTTTCGTCATTTTTTGTTACATGTTTTCGTGTTGAGGTATTATTTTAATTAAATTTTAATATTAAAGTTCACGAATTATATATATATATATATATATATATATATATATATATATATATAATATAGTAAAATGTAACCCTCACGACGTCACGTGTCGCCACGAGAGAACTTTGATATTAAATCCTTTATAATTCTCACCCTTAAATTTTATATAATTCTAATATCAATAATCTATATAATATTTTTAAATGCCATGCAATAATAATCTTCCATTGATCTGTAAAATAATTATAAACAACCTTCCATTTCCCAATTTTCATAATTTACAATAATTATGAAATATTAATGAGAATTATTGTTTCAATTATCGGATTAATTTTGATAGATATAATGACGGTTATTATTTGAGTTAGTTTAAGAAATTATTAGCTTTGTCAAATATTTTATTTGATTCACTATTTTTATTATTATTAAAGGGATTCAATGGTTTTAAATTCTCTATTTCCAACTAATATTAATTTGTTGATATCACTTAATGTGATCATTGTGCAGAATCAATTGAATATATCGATATAGATATTTATCACACATGATATTCTCAATTAAATTGTTTCATATTCCACTAATACCTCTTCATTTTTCTCTATTTTCTAAAATTTTAAATCCACTAATACCTCTTCAATTGCCACCATTTTCTATAAATAGCCCTCACACGTGTCAATGCTAGAATAGATTAATACATTCTTTTGTATAAATGTACATATTCTTTTGGTTTTGTTTTGTTTACATTCTTTAATATGTTCAAAATTGTCTAATTGTTTTTCAATTTTGTGTAGATTGATATCGTTCCTACAACCTTTCATTGAAAGATACATTCTTTTTCTTTTCTTTTGTAATTTTTTTTTTACCTAAATAATTGTTGGAGATCAGTTTTAAGTTTTTTTAAAAAAGAATAATATAAATAGAAAAAAAAAACAAGTTAGAGATTACTTTTACGTTTTTTTTTAAATACTTACTGATATTTTATAATATTTTGTTAATATTAATTGGAATCAATAAAACATAGAAATTACAAAGGAAACAAATCAAAAAAAAAAAGAGATGAAAGGAATTATAGATAAAGATAAAAAAATGACCTGTATATCAAAGTTATATGCATGCAAAGTCAAAACTATTTTGGGTGCTCCAAGCGATACGAGTTTGTAACCCAGACAGTCTCATGGAATAATTTTGGAGAGACAACCAAAAATAGCTATTGAAAACATTAAATATTCGTTAGTAATCACTTTTGAAACTTTAATTGTTAATAGCCATATTTTTTAAAAAAATTCAGTTTATGTCCATAAATTACAAAAACACCTCTGAATTTAGTTATTTTATAAAAACCTATAAGCAAACTTGAAATCACGACTGAAAACTGAAAACTTAAACTTAAAATCTTGCCTAAAAACATGAAATGTTGAAATTTAAAATATTGACTAAATTGAAATGTTGAAACTTGAAATATTGACTAATTGAAATGTTTCCTTTCTTTTTCTTCTTCCTCAAATTAGGTTTATTTTTTTTATTTTTATTTTTGCATATCATATCACTAGCGGAAGGGGAGCTCGACGGCGCTACTGCCTACTGGAAGATCGTGAAGCCCAGGTGAAGCACGACGACACGATGCACAGTAGCGATATCGCACGATGCACGGTGCGAAGCCAAGCAGTGCTGGGGGGAGAGAGAGGTTCGGGGAGAGAGAAGAGAGGTTCAAAGACAGGATGTTGGCGACAATTTGAGACGATTCGTCGATCTTTGCGACAACGATTCGTCGGTTTAGCTTTAACGGAGAGAGAGAGGAGAGGAGAGAGAAAGAAATAGAGAAAGAGAAAGAGAGAAAGAAAGAGAGGAAAAAGAGAGAGAGTTTGTTTGGGGATGATTTTTATACGAGGGCAGTCAAATAATTTTTTTTTAAAAGTGGTTATTAATAATTAAAATTTCGTTTATGGTTACAAATAAAAGTTCCATTTTTTATGTGGTTATTTCTAGCAATTTCCACATATTTTTGTTACTAGATTCATTCAAGTTCAAGGTATCAGAAAATTAAAATGAGATTATTACAAATTTGGTATGCATTCAATTGAGTGAACTCTAATTGTTTGTGCTTATTTCAGTTCTATTACTGTTGTATTGTAAAATGTGTCAAGATCACGTTTCGTGTTTCTTTTTCAGCTATTGGATTATTGTTATACTATAAAATAATTTAATGTATTTAATTTTAATTAAGGAAATAATATGAAACTATAATTTTATTTAAAAATATTGTTGGATATTAATATATTATTAATTTAATAATATACAAATTAAAATAAACATGAACAAAGTATAATAAGTTTAGTTTAATTTAAGCTATGTTTGGAATTGTTATATTTATGAAGTAATCTGCTTTTAACTTAACTTAAGGAGTAATCAACTTACAATATAAGTCTATAGGTATTTGGTAAATTGACTCTATGAATAATCAACTTAATAAAAAAAAACAATGAAAAAGTATTTAGTAAACTTTAATTTATTATGGAAAATAATTAAAATAGATATAATTGTTAAAATGTAATATATTATTCAAATAGTGTTTTACTACTTTTTTTTTAAATTGAAAATACAAATGTAAAGTATAGTGTTAACGGGAAATTTACTCAGGATGTAAAACTCCAATTAACACCTTCAAGACCACAACCACGGAGGTGGTGGCCGGGGTCGGTACCTTTGATACCTGACCTGCTTAGATAAAAATGAATGCTTGAATGACAATGTGGTAAATGAGAGCTTTATTATTGGATACTTGTGTTATACAGAAGTCTCTCGCATACACTCACAATCTCTCTAGGACATAGGAATGTGGCAATTTCGTGCTTGTCGAATAGTAGATACAATGATGGTCGTGTTCTGATCACAGAATTTAGGCCTGACGTAATCTTCTTTCTTTTTCACTATATTTCTCCCTCTATCTTTCGCCTCTGATTGGCTTTATTTATATCTGGTCCAAGCAGGTTTTAACTCATAAGTATCCCGCCACGATCCCATGAATCCGTTCCCTCCTTATCGGGCAGGATTCGTTATTTGAAAGTTATTGACTTCAAATTGATAACGGATTCGATGATATCTTTGACGAAGATAAGTTTGTTTCCTTTTTGGAATCAAACTCTTGGCTTACACGTACGCAGAATTAATGTTGGTTATGATGTAGATGCGATCTGGTGTGTACTCACTGTATGATTCTTCATGGAGGTCGTCGAGTTAGCTGCTTGTTGTCTCGTAGAGCGAGGTAGACCCATATTTTGGTTCTGTTCTTAGAAGCTTGGGATGGACTTTTCTCGACCCGTTGGAGCTTGAGAGGTCCCTGTAGACATTCCTGGAAGGTGGCATGGATCTGATCCATTTAGAGGCCCTCTTCCTCCTTGTATCATGGAGGGGACAATGGGCTCCTAGAGAGGTTGGTGGGCTTCAAGTTTAGGCTACGAGCTAAGTTTAACCTTTGGAAACCTTAACCTGGAGGGAGTTTGCTTTGCTTGTCGAGCTTTACTTTGAGTGCTTCTTGAGCTCGGCGATCCTTCCTTGCTTTCATGGGGTGGTTTTGGAGCCCGACCCCAGGAACCGAGGTTCCTAGGTAGGTGGCCTCGAGAAGCCCAGATTCTAGTGTTCGCGTGGGGGCTCGACCTGGTCATGCCCAACTTTATCCTTGGTAATTCCGAAGCCCGACGATCATTCCTTGCTTATGCGGGGTAGTTTTGTGGTCCACCCGCGGTCTCATGAATGTTGAATTTGGGCTTTGATTCGGGCTAGGAGAATGAAAAATTTCTCTTTGACCCCTAACCAAATTTTAATATTAACACATAGAAATATAGAATATATATATATATATATATATATATATATATATATATATATATATAATTCTACTAAGTCAACTCATTTATCTAATACTAAGTTACCGAGTCAACTCTTTCTTCTCAACTCTAAGTTGTTGAGTCAACTCGACTGAGTCAACTAAATAACTCAAGCTTCAAATTTACCACCATCTCCCGCTCGACGTCGACATCAAGAGATTGTCATCCTTAATCCCTCATCACTGAGAGTGTTGCCATCCTTCATCTCTCACCGTCAACACCGTCTCCATCACCGAACCGAAAGTATCAAGAGATTTCGTCTCGGATTCATTGTGAAAATGGAGGAGGCTTCATCCTCCTCCATCGCCGAATCAATATCTTTGGTGCTACGGAATCACACTAGAACTACAACGGAATCATGATGGAATCGCGACGAAAATGCGACAAAACCAGCATCGCCGACAGGATTCGCTATTTCTATCGTGAAACGGTTTGGCTCCATTACTGCCAGAAGACGACCGGCTTCCTTCGAAGACTTCGAAGGAAGCGGGCTGTCCTCTGGCCTCTGTCGTTGGTGGTGGCCACCACCATCGAAATGTGGCCATTGATTCTTAAGAAAAACCTTATTTTTTTTTTATTTTTTTAAAATATATTAATTTTTTAAAAAATATCATTATTAAATAGAAAGATATGATTGTCTTTATATTAAAATAGTAGGGATATTATAAACATTTTAATGATAAGAAACCAACTTCCCCAATAATCAGCTTTGAAAAGCAATCCCTAACCAACTTCTCAAAAACTGTTTATCAAAGAAGCAAATTGTAAAATAAACTGTTTTTAGGAAGTACCAAACACCTATTGGTTCAAAATTTGAGAAATAAGTGATTATTTCTCAAGTGAAGCAATCTCAAACGTAGCTTTAAAGTGTGTTTGATATGACTTTTTAAGTAGAGTTTCTAGAGTAGATCTTTTTGTAGTAGAGCTTCTAATGAGTCGAGCCTATAACAAAAAAGGCTTTTGGTTGTGTAAATTACAAAAAAAGTGTTGACAATGTATTTTAAAAAATAACTTTTGGTTGTGTGAATTACAAAAAAAAGTATTGACAATTTATAATGAAAGAGTTGTATGGTGGAATATCTAAAATTTATAAAGGGTAGTGGAGACAATTCAAATGTTTTAAAAAAGCTCAAAAAAGCTTTTGGGCTTCTCCTCGTAGACATAAAATAACTTTTATAAAGGGCAGTTAAGACAATTCCATATATTAAAAAAGATGTTTTCAGTTTTACCAAAAAAAAAAAAAAACTCTAAAACAACTTCTAACATTAAATAAGTGTTTTTGGCACTTTCAAAAGCTATACCACACATTCACTTAATCAAATCATATCTAATTTCAATGAATGGGAACCTCTCTAAAACCATAACTACACCCTAAATTTAAGGAATTTCAAAAATTTCAACATTAACCTTAAATTAAATCATTAATATTTGAAGGGAGACTCTATTGTCGTTCAAAAAACTTCTCACCACACCTATAAAATGTTAATAATTTAATTTGAGGACAATATTAGAATTTTGAATAAAATATAAATTTTATTTGTACATACGGTAAATATCGTTACTCTCCCGTACAGTAGTGTAATGCAATCTTGTGTACCGAACACAACGGAATGATGTGGCCCGAAGGATTGGTAGGGTATATTAAGCAACTGTAAAGTAAAAATACAATGGGCTTGGCCTATTACAAGGTAAGAGGTGAGCCCTGAATATATCTTTTTTCAAATCTTGAAGCATTCCTTTTATCACAGGCAACTATGGCTGTGTCCATTACTCTACCCATTGCCAGCACCGGTACCGGAATCCCGTCTTCCGGTGAGTTCCAACTTCTGGGACGTCTTGAACCGAAGCTCTCACACAAACCCAGAAAGCATTTTGGGTGGCCTTGCATTAATGACAGACAATTGCTAAATTGCAAGTGCTTTTGGCACATATACAGAAGCAGAAGCTTGAAGGGGCTCAAGCCAAGGCATTTTTCGTATTGCAAGAACGCTGCTGATGACAGCTCTCTCTCGGTATGCTGAATTTAAGATTTAGTAGTTGTCAAGCTCAGGAAACAAACAAATACTCTTTGTTATCAATCATTTGGACCATATTTTGTGTACATCTAACTATAAACAGTTGTCATTCAATTTGCTATATTTGTGCTTAAAGGTCTTTAGAAATTTGTCATTGTCCCTGTGTTTACTGTAAAAACTTATCTCAATTTGACGTCTAGGATATAACATTTTTTGGTTTGCACAAATTTTCAACTATTGCGAATGAGAAGAAAGTTATATAGAATGAATGTAATAATGAGAGCACTTAGCATTGGTTTACAATTCCACTAGTGTGAATTTGGTAATTTTCCAAATTTTCTCAGGAAACAAACAGCATAGAGCCAGATAAGAGACAAGATAGAATCGGGATTGAAACCTTAAAGTCTCAGTTTGCAAAGCCGGATGGTCTTCCTCCCTTGGTTAGTGCACTGAAAGCTTCAGCCAAGCAAAATGCTGCCAGCTTTCACTTCCCTGGGCATAACAGAGGACGTGCTGCGCCATCTTCTTTAACTCAGCTCATTGGTTTAAGACCGTTTACTTATGATTTGCCTGAGCTTCCAGAGCTTGGCAATCTCTATTCCCCAGAAGGGCCTATTTTTGAGGCACAAAAGCAAGCAGCCGAGCTGTTTGGAGCATTAGAGACGTGGTTTTTGGTTGGTGGTACCACTTGCGGCATCCAAGCAGCTATAATGGCAACTTGTTACCCTGGAGATTATCTGATTCTCCCCCGAAATTCTCATATATCGGCCATTTCTGCCATGGTATTATCTGGTGTGATACCAAAGTACATCATCCCTGAGTATAATTGTGATTGGGACATTGCTGGTGGTGTCATTCCATCACAGGTGAGTCTCAAGTACTGATTTTAACAGTTATAGACAGTATAGATTCAACTATTATGTTTTTACCTTCTCAAACAATCTCACTTGAATTTTTTTGAGAGCTTTGATCAATCAAAATGTTATATATTTATTGGATTAGGATTCTTTATTGTGCTAATCTTTGTCCTGGCCTCGAGAGATCTAGTGACATTTGTAATCTATGGTTGAGATTTATTTCTTTTATTATATTTACTTTCATTATTATTAAATGCAGTGTATTATCTTTTGCTATTTGAGGTCAGCATAAAGATTGAAGATTAGCATAGCGGAGGATTTGAATCCATATTTCTCATGTTTATCTTTATATTTTATCAATATTCAATTAGATAAAAAAGAAATATCACTATGACTAAAAGTGGATGTTTTTACAGGTAGAAAAGGCAATCAATGAATTAGATAAAGATGGCAGAAAGGCTGCAGCAGTTTTCATCACTTCTCCTACATACCATGGTATATGCAGTAACTTGAGTGAGATTTCTAAGCTGTGTCATTATCATGAAATTCCTTTGATTGTTGATGAGGCTCATGGGGCACATTTAGGATTTCATCCCCAGTTGCCTTTTTCTGCTCTCCAGCAGGGGGCAGATTTGGCCGTTCAATCCACTCATAAAGTTCTATGCTCTCTTACACAGTCATCTATGTTACACTTATCGGGCAATATTGTGGATAGAGAAAGAATATGTAGGTCCCTTCAAACCCTTCAAAGCACAAGCCCTAGTAATCTGCTTTTGGCCTCGTTGGATGCGGCTAGAGCTCAACTTAATGAAAATCCTGAAGCTATATTCAATGAAGCAATGGACTTGGCTGCTGAATCGAAAAATCTTATAAAAAATATTCCAGGTATCTCAGTGCTTGATTTGTCAAGCTTCCCCAACTTTCCTGTAATTGAGCCCTTACGGCTCACTCTTGGTTTTTGGCAGCTTGGTTTATCTGGTTATGAAGCAGATGAAATGTTATACGGGGAACAGATGATCATTTGTGAACTTGTTGGGATCCGATCAATCACTTATGCAGTTAACCTTGGAACTTGTAGGGAGCATATTCAGAGGCTCGTCTCAGGCATAAAGCATGTATCATCAACTTCCTTGTCCGTTGGATATTTTGTTAAGAGAGTGGAGCATAGTGCTTTGGCGCCCTTTACAGACATTAATTTCAGTTTGAATCCGAGAGAGGCCTTCTTTTCCGGTAAAAGGAAAGTTGGTATCAGCGAGAGCCTTGGGAAGATATGTGGGGAGCTAATATGTCCATACCCACCTGGGATTCCGGTGATGATCCCTGGTGAGATTATTACAGAGAGAGCTTTGGATTACCTGCTTCGTATTAGAAGCAGTAGCAGAAGAGAAGCCACTGATCCTTCACTATCTTCCACAGTCATCGTTGGTGCCTCTGATCCTTCACTATCTTCCATCATCATCTGTGACTTGTAGCTCATGGAAGGGAAATGGTCTGTACGGAACTGCAATTTTCTTTACTCAGATTGAAGTAGCATCAATTGGGTATGTATGTATGTGTATATAATTATCTATATGTTAAAGCAAGAGAATATTGAGAACCGAACATGGTCCATTCAAAATGACAATGTTTGAGTTTTTTTTTTTTTTTTTTAATTTTTTTATATACTACTTGTAATGGCGGTGTCTCGTGAGGCTAAATTAGAGGGTGGTAAAACCATGTTTGAGTTGGATTTAGTTTCTTTTGTGTTTAATTTGGTTTAGGTGTGGCTGTCCATAAATAGGCCATTAGGTCTGTATTCTTATTTGTTTTAGATTGATTGATGGATAATTATTGATATCTACGTCATTAGGTCTGTATTCTCCTTTTTGTGATGGTTTTCATCACTTTGTATTCTAATTTCTATCCATACCAAGTCTATGTATCTTCATTTTTGTGTTCTACGCTATAGTTGATGTTAGAGAACCAACTTGGCTGCAACATTTTTTAAGACCTCCATAGCCATCAAAACCAGCGGCAATTGATCACCACAGCAAACACCAGCTTTTTGACATTGTTGCTGGTTCAAGTGAGTTCAATGACCTCTATCATCTAGATTTGGGCTTTGCCTCAATTGTGTTCTGCCTCTGCTTGTTTTGGGGGGCAAGTGTCAATCCTCCTTCAAAATTTAGAAACGACTATGGTAATTGCACGAGTCATGACTAAACAAAAAAAATGACTTGTCACCTTGTCGGGACTTGATTTTTATGGTTGATTTTCTTTTTTCTTTTTTCAATTAATTTTGTTTCATTTGCTTTGCTTCTGGAGGAAGAAGAAGGAAAAAAAAAAAAAGATAAGACAAGACACATGTATTGGGTTTTAAGCAAGGAAATTGTTGTCAAAAAGTCTATTTAAATGATAAAGTTTTGAGAGAATTCTCAATTTACGGTGCCCTTGTGATAGTCTTACAAACCGGAAAGCGACGGCGGTCATTGATCTGGTGTCAGTGCTTTATAAAGTTGATAATCGATCAATTTTAGTAATTATTAAAGTTCTATAAATAGCAAAATAAGATTTATTTACAAAAATGTTTTGTAATGTAATTTAATAACCTTACTTATATACGCTCCCTAAGATTTTTCCAAGTTTTAGCTTTCCACTATGCTTTAAGTGGTCTGTAAGATGCCAATCAAAGCAGTTCCAAACTTCCAACTCGGTTCCCTAACTTTACCATGTACAAAACATACTAAAAGATGATAACTTAGAATTTGACTAAGCTCAAGTTACTATCAAATTTAATAAAGAATTCTACTTGAATAAGTTTTGTTATAGTGGTGATATACTGACTCTATAATGTTAAGATACGCAATCATTCATTGTATTTAAACATATTAATCACATGAAGTGATTGAATACTAATTGATTTCGATCGGAACTTTATCGGTACTCGTAGAATTTGAAATCTTTGGTTGTAGGGATTTATATGGAAAAATGGTAAATATTAATCTTGTTTTCTTTTAACAGTATTGAATTTTTATTCGATAAAAGATAAAAGCTTAAAATGGATTTTTTATTTTTTTTTTCATTGTTTTCTAGATGAAAATGTTTTCTAGTGTTTCCGAAAAACATTAAAAATGATAAAAAAAAAATGTACTTCAATTTTCTCAATTAAAAAAAGAAAAATGATATTATTAGATCAGCATTGCGTTATCTCTCTTGGGTCTCGTTTTAGGTGTTTTCTCTCTCTAATACCAGGAGAGAAGACGGAAGGAAGAAGCAGAGGGAATCTAAATATCAACTTTTTTGACAATCCATCGTACCACGCAACGCATTCCGTCTTCATCATCAGCTCAGATCTCTGTATTTTTCAATCTCTCTTCGTTTTGAAGAAATTTGTATTTATTTTTTTGATTGATTAGATTGGATCCTTGCCCTGCTTGATTATATTATTAATTTATTGTTGAAAGAGCCTAATGTCTGCATTTATGTTTTTGTCTTTTTATCATTTTTGTTCTAATATATATTTGGGTTTGTTTTTCTTTTTTCTTTTTATTTACATTTAGAATAAATTTTAGATCCAGATACACTTAGTTGTTTTCGTTCTGGTTTGTTAGTATACTAATTACTAATATTTACTGGGGTTAACTAATAATTTGTCATCATTTCAGTATAATAATTTTGCTTCTTCGTTTTTCCCTTTTATTGCTTGATTTGAATTTCTGAATCCCGTTGAAATAAATTCTGATTGAATCAGTTTTTAAGGTGGATGGACGGAGTAGCTGATTAGCTTTGTTATGGCTGTTAGAAACACATCACTTGATCAAGTGAAGAAATAAATTCCCTTTATTCTATTATCTCCTGTAGGCTGTTAGCTCTTACAGGTTAGTCGTTGATTCAGTTGTATCCCCTAGAGAACATTTTATGGATATGGCATTGTTTTCTATTATATGATATTATGATCTGTTTAATCCATTCAAACATTGTGAAAACTCTTGCTTTCTATTGTGGTAACGCAGTGGGTAATATCTTTGCTATGTGTGTTATTTGTGAGAGAAATTATTCATTGCCCAGCTACATTATTTTTCTGCCTTAAAATGATTTACTGCAAACAAACTACTGAATTGGATTATGATGCTGGCAATTCCTGTGGGCTGTTTGTGCAACTTCTCTAGTGTAACAACAATTAAATGTGCTCAACTCTGCTGTCTTTGGCTTCTGCCTTTTTTGAATTACAAAATATCATTACTGTATCCTTCTATTGTTTGCTGGCTTCATGAATTAAGATGCTTCTTGCCACTTACGTCCAATATTTGAAAAGTCGGCCAAGGCAGCTGCCTTGAGGCACGCCTCATGCCGATTCCGCCCTCCACGAGGTCTTCTTTTGAATGACCCCGCCATAGTTATTAAAAGCGCGCCTACACACTAGGCGCCTACAGGCATAGCTTTTGCGCCTGAAGGATGGTCAGGCGTGCCCTTTAAGGAGAAGCGTTTCTGGACGTTGTAGGCATTGCGTAGGTGCACCCGGTGAAAAACACATGTTTTTAGTACGAAATTTCAATTTTCTCTAGTTTCAATCGACCCCCGAGTGCCTTAACGTAGCGCAACAAAACTAATTCAAGCTTCACAAACTAACATGAAGATGCATTGATGATGTTGTGAAGTTAGTTTTGCTTCAGTTGAGGATATCTAGAGCCTAGAAACTAATTTGAACATCTTTGTTGTTAGTATGATGATTGCATGTTAAATTTTTCATGAATTATGTAGTGTTATTGATTGTTTGTAAAGTTCTAAGCCTTACATTTATCTTAGTAACTTGAAATTTATAGGATATATTAGGTTATTACAATTTTTATGAATTTTTCCCATTTCTGAAATTCATAAAAAGCTAAGGTGCGCCTCGCCTCGCAGCTCGGGCTCTAGGGGACCCTTGCGCCTAGCGCCTTTAATAACTATGACCCCGCCTTGGGGTGATGAGGCGACCGCCTCAAGACCGAACCGACTTGAGGCGTTGCCATTTCATTTTGGTTTTTGCCTTTTGGGTGGGGAAACAGTGTAGTTTTGGTGCCATTTCATTTTGGTTTTAGGCAGTGAAATGGTGAGTTTTGGATTAGGGTTTTTTTTTTTTTTTTAAAAAAAAGATAAATCAAAACTCACCGTTTTGAGTTTTGTCAATAAGTTACAATTAACTTTAAAAAACCCTACATCTCATCAAATGACAACACCTCTGCTTCAAAAAAATAGAACAACACCTTTACCCAAAAAAATGAACAACACCACACCTCACACAAATCTCACATTCAGCCCCACTTAATAAAACTATTTTAGAATCTATCATTGATTCATTGATGTTGATTGTGTACCGTTTATTTAATGTTATGGATGATAAATTATTTTAGTTTTGTGTTTTTAATTTTTTGGATTATTTAATATTTCTAAATTGGGGCGGCCACCTTGCCTCACTAGTACAAAACTCCTCGAACCGCACCACCTCACACATTTTAAAACATTGCTTACATCCTTTATAGTTGCAAGTTTTTGGGATATTAGGAGTTGTCATGAAGTGACACAGCTGAAAGATGGCATCAAAAACAGCTATGCACCATCTCCAACTCTTACTTTTACTGAGAATCCATAGAATTTTAATTTTTGATGGCAATGAAAAAACATGTAATTTGTCTCATAAATAATGGGCATCAGTCCTTTTGTGGGACTGGGTAAGGCAGATCACTAACACAAGTTAACTGATTAAGGCTCTTTTTATTAATGCAATTCTGTTGCTTGATTAGATTTATGTGGTTGTTTGTTTATTGCTTATGCAGGTTTCATTTCCTGGGGTTTATTTTTATTTTTTATTTTTTATTTGGGAGGGGTGCGGGTGCTAATTGTGCATGCTGGTGACATTTTTGTTGTGTTAATGGTGATAAATTTGTTGATAAAATTTTCTGGCATTTGTATTTTGCTGTTGAAAATATTTGGAAAATGATATTGGACTTTTAATTTGTTCTTTCAACCATCGGTGCACCGCATATAATTTTGTAGCCTATCAATTTTTTGTTATGAGATTTTGGGGAGTTGATACAATAGAAATAGGCTCATTTATTTATTTATTTTAAAACGAAATAGGCTTTTATTGCATGTAGTTTTTGGTTTAAAAGAAAAGTCTTTTGGACTTCTGATGTTGATTTGATTGAATCAAGATGTACTTCTTTGTATGCTTCATTGTTGATATTTTGATCTCTCGAGAATTTCTATTTTGAAGTTTTGTTGTGTTTCGCTCAGAATTGTTTTCTGTACCAGGTGGTTAAGATTACTCAGATGAAGTCACATTCTGAAAACACATCTGCTAGGGTGAAAAATGAGGCTAATCACTTTATTGGCTCAAGTTTGGGCAATAACCTGGATAATATTCTTCAGGATCCTATAGATGTTTCTTCGTCAACCACATCATCATCATCGTCGTCATCATCATCATCATCTGAAGATGAATCTCATGAAACACAGGATGAAGATGATCAGAGTAATGGAAATGCTAATAATCAATTGGTGCTTTATGACCCTGCAGCTAAAGGTACTGGCCAAACTGAACCTACCCCTGAACCTATTCAGTACCAGCGTCCAGCATTTGGAAGATACTTAGGTCCAAATGTACAACCTAGAGTTTTGCCATCTGTTGGGGCATTCACTGTTCAGTGTGCCAACTGTTTTAAATGGAGACTAATCCCAACAAAGGAGAAATATGAAGAAATACGTGAACATATTCTAGAAAATCCTTTTATCTGTGAAAATGCTCGTGAATGGCGACCTGATATATCATGTGACGATCCAGCAGACATCTCTCAAGATGGAAGCCGGCTTTGGGCTATTGATAAGCCTAATATTGCGCAGCCTCCACCTGGGTGGCAACGGCTACTACGGATCAGAGGTGAAGGAAGTACCAAATTTGCAGATGTGTATGTCTCCTTTGCTATTTATTTATTTATTGTTTTCAATGTTAAGAGTTTGTAGATTAACTGGCTATTTTCCACCTGAAGTTGATTTATGCACAATTTGGTCAGAAAACTGAAACAGGACTTTGAAGAGACAATGCTTGTAAGCAAGCACATTTCAGCCTAGCCATCGACTCTTTCGTAATGTCCTCTTTATTTATTATTTTCAGGTATTACGTAGCACCGTCTGGCAAGAGACTTCGTTCAATGGTTGAGATCCAGAAGTATGCTTTTGCCACTTAATGAACTATTTCCTGTTGTGAGATTTCATGCTTTTGATGTCTTTTTTATTGGTGTTCATTTGTAGTTGTTAGAAGTATACTCTCCTTCACTTATTTAATGTTTTTCTAAACTCCTTTTTTTGTGCTTTTGATTTTGTAGGTACTTGATAGAACATCCAGAGTACACCAGAGATGGTGTAACTATGTCGCAATTTTCATTTCAAATCCCCAAGCCTTTACAGGAAAACTATGTCAGAAAGCGTCCTGCCCGTGTGACTGATAATGATAAACCTCTTGAACCTGGTGAAGGTATGAAGAAATTGATGTATTTGAAGATTTTCATTTAACTTCTTTTGTTAGTGAGTAAGAAAGAATTTGTTTTTTTCCTGTTTTCCCTAGATTTTTTTTTCTTCTGTTTTTCCTCTTTCTGATGAATTTGATTTTTTTTTTTTTTATAAATGCTATGTAATATGAATTTATTTATTTCATGATGTCTAAAATGTTTAGAAACCAATTCTCAAAAAATGGAACTCAATTCCTGAAAAGCATCTTCTCAACAATAATACAGAAAGCTTTTTTTTATATATTTCAGGAAAGTGCACTCCTCTTTCTCATTTGTTAAAATGTGAAGCAAGGCAGTTTGCTTGGAGCTTTTCTCCAAGGTCTTGCGAGGGATTTTCTAATTCTTCTAACTCATCTGATTAAATATCTCCTCTTAACCCTTCTTTATGTTTTACACTTGCTTGGTATGATTTCCAAGCAGAGTTTGGTTCTCCCGAAGCCTATGTTTTCCCACGTCAGTTTCTTGTACTCATTGGAATTTTGCCCTCTTCTGCAATTAATATTGTTTCGCTTCTAAATTTTTTACTGAGAACTTGTTGATCTGTATTAGAAACCCTGGTGAGATGATGACTACTTTTGGTAACTTTCATTTCGTATCATGTAAAATTTGGATCTGGTGTTCTAACTTAACTTTCAGTTGAAGTACTTAAATTTTGTGTTATCTTGCTTCTAGCTGTATCAATTCCTTGTTTATGATGATTGGATCTCTTTGATTCTCAATTGACCTCAGCATGATATATGTAGAATCCATACAGTACCTAACTAATGAAAGCAACCTTGTTTTGCTGCAGTGAATCCCCTAGCATGGGCAGGCCCAGATAACAATACAGACTTGCAGCTTGGGAGGCCAGCTCTCCTGTCGCCACAACCTGACACTCCTGTTTGTGATCTGACTGATTTCGTTCCTCGGCCTGCCAAACAAGCAAGGAGAACATCACCAAAACGGATGTATAGTGGTAATCCAATCTTTAATCAGCACAAAGTCTGGATAGAAGAGCCTGGTCAATCCAGAAATAGTGGTTATGATCTGTAAGGCTTACTTTAGATCCTCATTTTGTTTTTTGGTGACAAGGTAGTTAATGCTTGTATTTGTCATATAAAATTCACTCTATAGTTACTAGGGTATGCTGCCTTAAGAGGAACGGGAGATGGTGTGGTATAAGCTTCGTTTTGGATGAATGTGTGAAAAACCATACGAAAATGAAAAGTTAGATTAAAATAGTTTTATTCGAATCAACTTGAACTTATGAATTACGGTTACTTTGTACCTATAATTGCATCCATATCTGTATGTATGTTGGCGCATTTAGAAAATTATAATCTACTGATATTGAATTATTTATATTGTTTTAATTTTCTGTACTGCAATCCCCTGTTTTGCTTAATTAAATGTTAATTAGGTATGTTTAATTTATTGGTAGTATGTAAATTTTGGATCTGGCCTGGTGAACATGTTTACTGGGATTCTATTTTATGAATCGCTTAACTGTTGTTATTTTTCTTCTCATGTAACTACCACAATTTGGAATTGTAGAATCTTGAATGGGAATCTAGGCATTATTGTACCGCTGTTATTGTACTTTTAGGGCAGTGGTGTGGCACTGTTAATTTTCACAGTTTCTGGGATCATAATCCTTTCATCATGTTTCCTCATTTGACACTCGATGCATGAATTTCTTCTCTAGGCATGGAAAAGAATCCATGTAAAGAAATCCTTGTAGGAAAGGAATCCATTTCCGTAATGGATTACTTTGTTTGGTTGTCTTGTGGAATTCATCATGGAATCCTCATTGGTTTGACCAAAATATCTCTTATATATGTTTCCAAAAATATTTTTATTTATAATTTAAAAGAAATCATAATTATTTTTAAATTAAAATTAATTATTTTACAATATATAAATTAATATTAGAAAAATGAAAAATACTTCATAAAAGAAAAAGAATAATAATAATAATAAATTAAAAAATTCATGGTGGCTATCGAAGATGGTGTCAGCAGAGGCAACAATGGTCACCTTCAATTGGCTCTTCCTACGAGGAGACCTCCTCCATTGACGGAGGATGGAGTCCTCCATCGATGGAGGTGAGTAGATTAATGGTGTCAAAATGGATTGGCTCGGTCCATTAGGCACCGTCTGGCCAGGTCCGTTATCAAAAACGGGTCGGGCCTGGTCTGGCACACACCATCGATGGAGGTGAGCAGATTAATGGTGTCAAAATGGATTGGCCCGGTCCATTAGGCACGGCCTGGCCAGGTCCGTTTTTGAAAACGGGTCGGGTTTGGTCCAGCATGCACCGCTGTGCGTGTCGGACCAGGCCCGACCCGACCCGTTTCCAAAAATTGAGGCCCGGTCCGGTACGCCGGTCTGTCTTAGGTCTGCCGCGCCAGGGCGGTCCGCGTGCCTGGTCTAGCGGGCGGGTCCATGGGATGTGAATTAAAAAAAAAAAAAAAATCACCGGTTGATGTCACGGACTGACGGCTGGTCCAGGGGCCTAGCACACTGGCTAGGCATGCCTGGCGGGCCTGCCCGTCGGACCTTGTACCCCCAGCACGGCATACGGCCTGCCATGGACCAGGCCTCAGCATGGTCCGCTTCCTTCACGGGCCATGCTTGGCACGGCCTGTGAGATTCGTGGACTGGCCGAACCGGCTGTCTTGGGCCGGTCCATTATTACACAACTAGAGCAGATCCACCATCGTAAATCGTGATGGAGGATTCAACCTCCATCGTGATTGTGATAGAGGCCATGAATGGGGAGGTTGTTGCCTCCTTCGATGATGCAGGAGTACCGGTCACTGGTCATGTAGTCTTGGACAAATTTGACGCACTTAGATGTTCATCATCGTCGACATATATTTTACGGTCGTGGATATGGTGATGAAGGATCACAGCCTCTTTCAATATGAAAACAGAGGAGCCTCCTCTAACGATGAAGCTAGGGCCTCCAACGATGTCAATGCCACCTTTGGTGGCTTGAGATCGTGACGACGAGGCTCCATCGGGGGCCTCGCCATCTCCAGTTTCAAAAGAGGCCACTGTCTGTTTTTTATTTTCAAATTTAGTTTTGATTTTTTTTTTATTTGAGGACAAAATGTTAACTTCAACATTTTCAGGTAGGGTGGAATCTGAATTTTGACCTCTTGAGGTCGGAATCCATTCCAGCCAATTTGATGTGATCATGATTCCATGACTAATTAAGGCAAAACAAACAATGGAAAAGGATTCCATTTCCCTTTCCTACCCAAATTCCATCAACCGAACACCACCTTAGGCAGCAGTTATTGAATTGTACCCAAGGAGAACACTTAACTTTCAGTCATCTGTTAACAAAAATATTGGGACATTATTATTTTCTCACACTTGATAAGTACAGGTATCATGAATCTTACAAAGGATGGTTTTATATACAAGTTGATAATCTAATTGATATTTCTAACAAAATTTTAAAAATAATTTTAATGAATTTTGAAACCAGATAAAACCGCAACCAATCACATATGTTCGGAGTTAATTCCTATCCAAGCAAATTTCAAAACAATTTTGGATTAATGTCTCTAGAACCCCTGTGTAACATTCAGGCTTTGACCAAAATGGACTCTGATAAGTGAAATGAAAATGGAAGTGAATGAAAATTAAGTTGCTAGATTCCATGCTGTATTTATTACTACTTGAGAATGAAAATGAAAGTGAATTAAGGCCCAGTTTGGGAGTACTTCCCAGACTGCTTTTGGAGCTAAAAGTGCTTCTGAAGTTGGCCTGAGGTGTTTGGTAAAATTTTTGAAAAGTGCTTTTGACATCTTTTAGCTTCCCCCACAACAGAAATCTAGAAGGTACAAATTGATACTTTTAGAAATAAACACACTTAGACTCAGTTTAGTATTGATGTGTTGTAGGGAGAAGTGCTTTTGGAATTGCTGTTGGGGGAATTGCTATGGGAAGAATCAGCTGATTGTTAGGTAAACTGAGTTTCAAAAATGCTGTGAGAACTAAAAACAATTTCAATGTGTTTGGTAAACTGATATAAAAAGTGTTGTGAGTGTGTAAAATTATTAAAATGATAAAGACATCTAAATTGTACTAATTTGATATACTTTACATTTTTCTTGTTTATTTGTATTTAGTGTTAAGTATTATATAATTATGGTACTTTATTGAATTAATTAGCCCCATTTTTTATTCTACTTTATTTAATTAATTAGTCCTATTTATTTATTTATTTATTTATTTATTTTATTCTACTTTATTTTTTATTTTATTTTTATTTTACTTTATTGAATTAATTATGGCAACATTTTTTTTTGTATAAAAATATAAACCCAATTTTTTTTGTTAAATTTCGTTAAAGGTAAGGACAAAGTTGGAAAGTTAATAAAATTTCATTTAATATCACTGTAGCGCGTTTTCTAAAAGTAGAAGCCAAAATCCAAAAACATGTATTTGTAGCTTCTCAAGAACTCAGTTAGGAGAAACTGAAAGTGACCAAAAGCACTTCCCCACGATCTGTCTGAGGTCCAAAATCACTTTTGACCCCAAAAGCAGTTGGGGAAGCAATGCCAAAATGAGCCTTAGGCCCAGTTTGGCATTGTTGTGTTGTGGGGAGAAGTGCTTTTGAAATTGTTGAGGGAAAAATTGCTTTTGGAATTGCTGTGGGAAAAATCAGACGAGTGTTTGGTAAACTGATTTTCAAAAGTGTTGTGAGAACTAAAAGTAATTTCAATGTGTTTAGTAAACTGAAATAAAAAGTGTTATGCGTGTTTAAAATTACTAAAAGGACATAGACATCTAAATGGTTTTAATGTGTTATACTTTACATTTTTCTTGTTTATTTGTATTTAGTGTTAAGTGTTATATAATTATGGTACTTTATTGAATTAATTAGCCACATTTTTTATTCTACTTTATTTAATTAATTAGTCCAATTTCTTTATTTTTTTATTTCTTTATTTTATTCTACTTTATTTTTTAATTTCATTTTATTCTACTTTATTGAATTAATTATCCCAATTTTTTTATACAGTTATGACAATATATTTTTTTTGTACAAAAATATAAGTCCAATTTTTTTTGTTAAATTTCATTAAAGGTAAGGACAAAGTTGGAAAGTTAGTAAAATTTCATTTAATATCACTGTAGCGCGTTTTCTAAAAGTAGAAGCCAAAATCCAAAAGCATGTATTTGTAGCTTCTCAAAAACTCAGTTGGGAGAAGCTAAAAGTGACCAAAAGCACTTCCTAGCAATTTTACCGAACACCCTGTCTTAGGTTCAAAATCACTTTTGGCCCCAAAAGCAGCTGGGGAAACAATGCCAAACTGGACCTTAATACTCTTAGTAATGCTTTTTTTTTTCTAAACTTGCTATTTTATCCCTTGCCTTTTATGAAATTTACCACATAACAAAACACGTACTTAGCATTTATTATTTTATTTATAATTTACTATAACATATACTTTACTATTTAGATGTTATCTATTTCAATTGTGTAATCTTATGAATCCTTAAATCAAATTATGCTAGTTTTCTTGATATATTCACAATATACGTGGCAATAGATAAAAAAAAAATATTAAAGCAAAATTATATATTTTTTAACAAAATTTATTTATTTATTTTATAACAAGTTTATGATCACACAAAAATAAAATAAATTATTTATTTTATAACATGTTTATGGTTATACAAAAATAAAATAAATTATTTATTTTCAAATCATCTTAAATATTCATTTTTGTTCATTCTAGTAATTTTGTTCAGTCAAAACACTTTTCTACCAAACACATTGAAATTGCTTTTTGTTCTCACAGCACTTTTAAAAATCAGTTTACCAAACACCCAACTGATTATTCTCACAGCAAATCCAAAAGCAATTCCCCCATAGCAGAATCAAAAGTAATTTTCTTCACAGCATATCAATGCCAAACTGGGCCTTAAATTCAATTGACAAGCAAACAGAGGAGAATCAAATTCAGTTACCTCTGATTCTATTGATTACTGATGTTTTAGGATTTAGAAATGAAATTAAATTGATTCCCTTTCTAGTGTTTATTAAACAAAGAAATAAGAAAAATATCAAATTGATTACAAAAATATGCTTGTTACTAAATTCCATTCTATTGATTACTAACATTTTAGGATTTAGAAATGAAATCAAATTAATTCCCTCTCTGGTGTTTACTAAACTAAGAAATAAAAATAATGCCAAATTGATTATAAAAATACAGTGTCTATATTATGTTAGAAATATTTTTTTGTCAATCATCAATTCATAACAAACCTATATAGGGTGAATGAGTTTTTCTTAATCACAAAAATCAGTAGATAAAAGGGAGTGTTGATATAATGATTTTTGCATGGAAAACCAAACCAATTTCTTTGGACCATTAGTTGATAAAACAAATACAGATTGATTCACTCAATCACACAACTTTTGAACTATTTTTTTCTACCATCGATCGGCGACAACATTTGCTTGCCAACTACAAATAGAATGCATGACTAAAAGACTCTATAGACTAGAACAATAAAAGCTCGGTGAACAAAAGATTCCTAGAATAAGTTGATATACGACAAAGAAGAAGGAACCGCCACTCATGTCGAGCAATTTCTTTATTTTCTTATTTTGTTAATTTGAGTCTTTTTTTTATTTAGGAAGTTTATTTATTTTAGTTTGATTAGGAATTAAATTTAGGTTTTGGAAATAAATCAAATTTACCTTTTGGACAAGATTTGATCTTTGTTTTCCAACCAAGTTAAGAGTCGTAAATCTTAGAAGGTTTTGATTAGTTTTGATCTTTTCCTGTTTTAGTATTTTTTAAGTAATGTCTTATTCGAATCGTATTAGGATTAGTTTATTATAAATAGTCTTATTATTTATAATTATTGTAACTTTTAAACTTTTGATTGATTTTAATAAAATCGTTCATTTGGAACATTTATCTGTCGTGGATTCGATATGCTCTTTGAGGATTCAAGAGCACCATTTTCTAACAAAGATTAGGGAATGATGGCCCCTGTATGGCGTTCTATAATTGGGTAACTACCGGTCGTTGCGTCAAGGTTCGTCTGAATGTGCCTCAGGGTTCGATAAAATGATCATTCTTATTTTCACTATATCCCGCTGCATCATAAATCTAAAAAAAAATGTATTTTGTTAGACAAAAATCCTAGAATTTGTTTCAAGAGTGGGATCCTGGAATTTAAAAGAAATTAGGATAAAGACAATTCTTTCTATAAAAGTTTCTACTCCTTTGAAATTTTTTTATAGGCATTCTGTTTTTGGTGATCCATCTGTTTAGCATTAGGACAAGCTAAGTAATTGAAAACCTGAAACTACTAGACTGTGATTAATTGTAGGTCAATCTTCTCAGCAACCAAAGAGGTTTGACATTGTGCCATAAACATTGCATATACATGTTACGCAGTTCCAAACCTAAGTTTTAGGGTTACAAATTGCAACTGCCTGATAACCAACAAGATCTCAAAATTAATTCTCCTATCTTTTTGTGCAGATATTTGTTAAGCAAAATGATTTTTGGGTCATTTGGGGCACAGCCCACTCCTATACAGCAGCATTATGATATGATTCCAAAAATTAGACGAGGAATATCACATATAGACAAAACCACAAACCAATATAAGTGTCCGTTTAGAAATGCTCTTTTATCGTTTGGACCAATATAAGTGTCCGTTTAGAAATGCTCTTTTATCGTTTGGTTACCACTCAGTAGAGCTTTTAGATGATTAAAAAAAAATTCAAATTTTAAACTTTTCTAAGTGGGGATGTATTGGTTCAAGATTTTTTTAGACAATTTAAGAAAGTAAAAGTCTTGTAGTATTGGATTGAAATATTTTAACAAATTAGATAAGTCTGATAGTATTCGATCAAAACTTTTAAGATTTTTTTTAAAATTTCATATTGTCTTATGGTATTGGATCTAGACTTTTAAGATTTTTTTTAAATCCATATTGTCTTGTGGTATTGAATCTAGACTTTCAAGAGACAACAAATTGTCTGGTGGTATTAGATTGAGATTAAGATTTTTTGGATTTTCAGACAAAATAGATTTTCTAGACTTTTTAGTAATATTTATTAATAACTTAAACCCAAAATTGTCTTGCAATCTCCCTCAATACTTTCTAAACTTTTTTTTTTCAGTCAAAATCATATGCAGCTTCCTCAACCTCCACACCGCCATCAAATTTTCAGTTTCCTCAACTTCCATACCTCATCAGATCTTCCATACCCCATAAATCTTCAATTTGGACGAGTTGTAGTTCACATATGGATAATTGGTGATCGGAGATTGGAGACTAGGTGGAGTAGTACAACAATTTTACTTCGTTTTCTTTTGAACTTAAATTTCATAGAATAAATATTAACTAATAATTTCTAATCGTGACATCTTTATTATTGTTCATGCTCTTTTGATAGGTGTAAATAATGGTTTATTTATACATAAATTGTAATGACTAGTGTGGATAAATATATAATTGTTTTACTAATATATAAGTTAAAGGTGTTCAATCACAGCCACACATTCATATTGGGTATGAGTATTCGTTAATGTGTGGAGAAAATTGAATACTACAATCGACTCTTAAAAATCCATATTTATAAAAGTTTAAAAAGTCTTAAAATAAAATCAAGATAATCCTAATAGTCTATAAATAAAGTCCAAAGACTCTTTCAGAATTCTAAAAGTCTAATCCATATAATCATAATAATCCTAAAAGTATAATCCTAATTATCCTAATAGTCTTACAAATCTATAAAATCCTAACTACCTAAAATTGTCCATTAAAATCCCAATCCACACCCCCCTAAGTAGATCTTTTAAAGCTTTTCTTAAAAAAAATTAAAAAGTCTAATATAACTCTATCATTTAAAATAGTTTTTAAATATTTTGGTAATCTTACCATTTAAAAAAGTTTTTTTTCTAAATAACAACCAAACGACCGACATCTTCCTATTAAAGGCTCTACTTGTAAAATGTCTACTTTAAAAAATCTATTCCTAAAAGATCTACTAGAAGAAGCTCGCTCAAACGAAACCTAAGGATTATTGATTATACCAGCACTAACACTTGAATACAAACAGATAACTAAAACCACTACCACCATTAATATCAAGCCTCAGTGAGTTCTAGTGAAAAACCTGGCAGTGATGCAAATATATTAAAATTGGAGATCATGTTAATCTGATAATTAATGATCTAAACTCTGGAAGAAAATATAACCGCGATTTATTATTCTTCACTTTATATTTATTCAATAATATTAAATCTCTATGTTAGCAGAGTTGTCACTTTCAAATAAATACACAAATCAGTAACATCCGTACTTTGAGCATGAAACTATACTCGAGGACTACCGTATTTTTAACACCCAAATGATTAAAAATTTCTTTCCTTCCTCAACCTCAAAGCAACCTGTAAAAAACTAGTGAGTAGTGACACCTACAATGAAAAACTGCTAATACAAAACTACAATGAAAGTTTCTTACCTGGCTAATAAAAAGCTACACTCAGCTGCTCATATCCAACATTGTCAACTACAATGAAAAACTGCCATATACCCATATTCATATCCATTACATCTTTTAGCAGTATTACAAGAAGTCAAGAAGCGCATAATTCAAAACTTTCACTCTCTTTTATATGGGCTCTTCTGGAAACTAAATTTCAAACATAAGTAAAAGCATAGAATTCAAGTATTATTAACAATTTCATAAAAAAATTGATTTATCTAAGAACATTCATCCAAGTTGCATATCCAGGCAAAGATATATAAATGTTTTTTTTTTTAAGAAAATCAAGAAAAAAAAAACATTTAAGAAAAGATAAAACTATCTAACATACTATGCTTAATCTGGGAATGTAGGAAATAATATACTGTCCCAGTCCCATTTGCCTGAGCCTAAATCGTGTAACTACTACCCTCAATTTTCATTCAATAAAAGGCAAACCCAACAGAAAAAGAAGCCGGACCAAAAATTATATATCTTTTCCTTGTGCCTAATGTTGTCGGCAGACATTTAAAATCAAAAACTTAAGTCTCTAGTAGTCTCAGTTGAGATGACTTAATTTCTTCTAGTTTTCAGCAGTGATGCTGGCGATAAGAAAATACACATCATATTATATATTGTTTTCAACACAACAAATGAGGTCTAAGAAATCAAATTTACAATACTGCTTAAAAGAAAATTGTTGAGTCCAGGGTGCCTTCCATACTCTAGAACTAAAACAGATACAATTAAACCCGATTTCTCATTTCTATTGTATTGCTTTTCTAAACTCAGTAGGCAATCGAAACAGACCAGTTGATAAGGGAACAGTCACTTGCACTCCTGACAAGAGAATGAACCTCAGAGTCTGCAGGTGAACTAGACTAAATTCACATTCGATCGTACAGTTACAGCACAAGCCACAGAAGACGAAAATGCTACATAAAATCCTAAAAAAAATACAATATTTAATTAATTCATTAAGAAAAAAGGCACAACAACTCCCCAAGTAAACAGTTGAGTTGGTTGGGTCTCCTGAACAGTTAAATCCTCTAAAGCCTCAAGTTAATTTAATTTAATTTAACAAATATGAATATAATATCAACAAATCACTTGTAGATAAAACAAAGAGAACCCATAGAACAGAAACCGGGAATAAAGAATTCAAATTTAAGATATTATACTGGCAAGGAGCAATTCCAAAAGTTACACAAAACCCAGAAAGTATGATAAAATAGAAAAAGTAAAATCCCTAATTGCCGATATCAGATGATGTAGAAAAGAAGAGTAAACATATCAGACAGGACTGAGAAGCTGATAAAGCTGAGGCTTGGGATCGGAGTTCATGCCGATGATGATGACAAGAGGAATGAAACCGTAGTGAGTGATGACTTTAGCCTTCTTCATGGTCCATGTGCTCCACTCCTTCACACAATCCGTCATTGATTTCTCCTCTGCACCTTTGGCTCCCTTCACGCTCTTACCTTTGCTCTTCAATGTAACCCTAGAACCCATTCTCTTCTCTCTCTCTCTTCGGTTGGCTTAGAAGTAAAAACCCTAACAAGTTATTATTTATTCTAATCAAATTTCTCTGTTACGGACCTTACGCTACACGGCTTTTGTCTATTGGCCGTCCGATTTGGTCTGCCTGATCAATGGTTTTTAACGGCCTTTCACTTGGGCACCTTTTGACCCCCCGTTAGGTGCCAAACACGCTACGTTGGGCTTATTGCGAGTTGTGACTTCAAAAAATAATGAAAATACATTCTCTTTAACACTTGATCGTGAAGACTTGCGCCCTTTGATAACTAATTATAAATAAACCGTAAATGAGAGATGAAAGAATTTAAAATATATAAAATATTTAGGATATCTAGATATTTATCCTTGAAATTTAAGAGAAAAAATAAAATATAACCACAACTATTATGAAAATTTTATTTTTAACCACATACGAACATTTATTTGTTAATAGCCATTTAAAAAAAAAAATCAGTGTATGTCCATAAATTATAAAAATATCCCTGGATTTGATTTTTTCTTTAAAATTGAAAGAAAACTTGAAATCATGATTAAAATCTAAAGTCAAACTTGAAATCACGGTTAAGAACTTAAAACTTGAAATCTTGTTTTAAAAAATGAAAATTTGAAATTGAAATCTTGCTTAAATTGAAATGTTGAAACTTGAAATCTTGACTAAATTGAAAGTTGAAACTTGAAATGTTCTGAGTTTTTAAGTTTTTCGTTTTCAAATTTTGAAACTTGAAATGTTGCATAAATTGAAATGTTGAAACTTGAAATGTTGACTAAATTGAAATGTTCTGAGTTTCTAATAATTCATTTTCTTTCCTTTTTTTCAGCAGATCTAATCGCCGGTGGAGGGGGAGCTCGACGGCGTTGCTGGACGGTCGTGAAGCCCAGGTGACGGCACTCCGGCAAGCCGTCGACGACATGTGAGAGAGAGAAAGGAAAGGAGAGAGAAAGAGATGTGAGTGAAAGAGAGAGAGAAAGAAGAGAGAGAGGGCTACGGGAGAGAGGGGAGAGGAGAGAGGTTGGGTGAGAGAGAGAGGAGGCCGGTGACGGTTCGTCGGCCTTCGCAAGGATGCCAGCGAAGGTTCGCCGGCCGGAGAGAGAGAGAGATCGGGGAGAGAGAGAAAGGAAAGGAGAGAGAGAGATCGGGGAGAGAGAGGAAAGAAGAGAGAAAAAAAAGAGAGAAAATGTTTGGGGATGATTTTTATATGGGGGCATTCAAGTAATTTCTCAAAAAAATGGCTATTAACAAATAAATTTTCGTATGTGGTTAAAGACAAAATTTCCATAATAGTTGTGGTTATTTTTAGCAATTTCCACGAAATTTAATCGTGTTAACTAAACGGGTTTAATGTGTTGACCCGTTAGTGATCCAAACCCAATAAGATCTAACCCAAATCCGTAAATATTGTGTTGTGACCCATATCTATCCCTATATAGGGTTGATTTGTTAAAAAAACATTTAAAATATTTAAAACTAATTTGGATCCTCTACTGATCTGATCTTTTACCTGACCTTAACTAATCACATGACACATAAGCAATGCAATGAATGAGTGGTTAAAATGTGATTGGTTTTCACAACCACTTTATCGATAACAAATCATATACTTTAAAAATGTCAGGAAAAATATCAAATCAGTAGATGATCCAAATCCATTTAAGACATCTATATATTTGTAAATTATATATTTATCCTTGATATTTAATCTTGTTAAAGGATTAGGAGGTATTTAACTCAAACACGACACGTTTACATTAACGGGTTTAATGTGTTGACCCGTCCCCTTAATTATTTTGGTTAAAAGTCCCTGCCCGCTTTAGATGGCTGTTTGAAGTAATTATTTTAATGTTAGGTTAGTTAATAAATTGGGTGTACTAATAATGATTTTAGAGATGGCAATTTCAATACCTTTAGGCTCGTTTTATACATTGTACTGGATTATTTTTATATAATCATGTGTTAAAATATTAGGTCGTATTACACTGTATTAAGTAATACGACATCCTCTATATTAGAGCAATAAAAATGTATTAACTAATATAATACAGTGAACGATACAAAACAAAACAAATATTATATTGTATTATTCTAATACATTTTAAACTCCCAACATAATACAATGTGTCGCACCAAATGCGCCCTTAGTGTGTAAACTATGTGTTGACATCGATTTCTGGTTGTATGAGAAAAGCCAACAAGATTTAGATTCTAGCTGTGATTTCAAAGAGAAAGAGAAGGAGAAAGTAATCGGGCGCAAGTTTTTACGTGGTAAAACTCCGATGACCGGAGAAACATCCACGGGTGGTTGAATGATCAACCAAACCAAAATTCACTATGAATAAAATAATTACAATTCTCGATCTCTCTGTATTTTTCTATGATTATTGTATTATATTGTGTGACGAGATTATGTGTCTATTTATATGTCCATAGAACTCTAATCTTCTTTGTACAAGTAATAAAAGATCTTTGTATTTAATTATAATTGTTTACTTGTTCGAAGTGGTTTGTCTTCTTTCCTGTTTCGGAGACTTGTATTGAGATCGAATGAGACTCTAGTAATGTAGTCCAATTAGGACTTATTTTCTTATAAAAGCGTAGTCTTTTTGAAGAAATAAAATTGTTGCCTGATTAGGAACCCTTTATGCTTGATAATTCTGTTTTTCTTGGAATTCCGTTTTGATATGGATATCTTCGTATATTTTAATGACTCGATTCGTGTGAGCTACGTGTTGGTCTTTTATTCATTCTTCTTCATGCTTGTCCCTAGTAGAACACGATATCAGCTGGTCCCGAGTGATGCCATCTGATCCCGAGTAGAAAATGTCACAAATTAGCTCCGAGTATGTTTACTGACCTCGAGTAGTATATGAAGTCAGTTGACCTCTAGCAGGTCTTGTTCAATACTTGTTTATTCGGGCTTATCTTCTTTGGTGATACCTTGTAGGATGCCTATTCGGACGTCCACCTGGCAATTTTATCCTCTTTGCCGATGACGTGTAAGCTTGGTAAAATTCACATACGACAATACCCCCTTAAAACATTTTTACCGAACAGGGTTTCATTTCGGGCAAAAGTATTTTAATCAATTCTTATATATCTTTTCAGTGCCAGAGTAAATGTCTTGTCATAATGGTGACCCTGTAAATTCGATTTGCCCCCTTAAGCGAGATGTTCAATTATGGCGACGTTTTGAAGTTCTGACGGCGAAAGCCAGTTCTTCACTTAACACGTGTCCTGTGCCGCTTCATTTTTTGATACCATTTATGAGAAACGACCTACCCGTCTCCCCATGCACCACCTATATCATCAAATCTCATCACAGATTTTTCACGCCTTGAAACTCAAGGGTTTCGTGCTATCACCCCTTTAAATTCTTCACTGGGACTGCGCTGGTTCATTCTCAAAAACTAGAAAACCAGAAATTTTTACCAGCCCAGATTTCTTTGCGCAGAAAATCGCCATTCTCTGTTGAAGGTTTTGCATCAGATTTCTTCAATGTTAGTTTTAATGGAACCAACATCCCGTCTTCGTCTCCGTACTATAGCTCTTGAAGCGTTAGATCATGGGGATTTCCAGTTGGTTTCCTGTGTTCGAAGATTACTGGGGGAAATCTCCCCTAGTGAACCTCTTTTTTTAGAAGTCGGCGTTTCTGGGCTTCACTCTGACGTCCATTTTTCTGTATCCAGTTATGATTCTTCATCTAGTTCTAAATTTGTCGTTTCTAATCACAGGGTACCGCTTCGATCAAGGATGGAAAAGCATCAAAATAGAAGTGAAGTTCGCAAGCACAACTCGGGCAGTGTCCGAATCAGGGAGCAGACTGTTGACGAGAATGATGTTGAAGAGGCGTTCAGAGTAACTCGTCTCTCTTTCTCTGTTGATCGCCCAAGTGGGTTTGACACCGAGCCGAATGTGGTCTGGAAATATCGTGCCCTATTCGATCTGGACAATTCGGTTACTCTGATTCCTGCGGGTGATAGAGCTGCGTAGAATCCTCCCCTAAGCATGGTGGCAATCTATGGATCTATGCTCTGCTGCATCGTCACACTTCCTCTTCAGCTGTTTATTGCCTAGTTTTTGGCTGAAGCAGGGATCGCCCAGGCTCAACTGGCCCCGAATAGTTACAAGATCCTGATGTGCATGTGGCACATGTACAGCTGGATGAACTTGTCGCCGCCCTTCCCGAGTGAAATCAGACACTTCTTCACACTGAGGCAGTCTGGTAAGACAGGGACCTATTTCTTTATGTCTAATCCGCCAGACTGCTGGGTCCCCGATGGGATAAAGGTGAATCGGGGAGTTGATACCTCTGATGACCCTAAAAAGAGGGTTTTGTATGAGGATTCCCTTCATCCAACAAGTTCTGGAAGAACAGTTGGTTTTTCACCGGAGGAAATCTAGGTTTTGAAGTCACCCTCTCGGCTGGGGAAACTCAGAGGGTGCTGAAGTTCCCCTCCTTTTCTGTTCTCCTGAAGTATGGAATAAGAAAAAGCTTGAATTCAGCGATGCTGAGCTGACCAGACTTGCTCGGGCAGCAGTTCGCACCCTAGAGAAGAGGAGCAGGTCTTATCTTTTCAATGAAACTAAAATGATAGAGCTTGGCTTCTTCAGCCAGATTTCAGGCTACCGCATGTGATGTAAGTGATCTTTGTAACGCTCATTTCTTATTGTTATTTTTTGCTTTTTGTATTCTGAAGCGATTCCTTTTTTTTCTTCCAAGTGTATGATACGGACATCATCTGCGACCTTCAAGCTCGCCAATTGAAGTCGATTCTTCAGGCGAGCCCAAAAGAAGCTTCTCGTCAAAGCAATGGTGGTATTGCCCCGTATGAGTCTGACGAGGAAACTGATGTAGCCGAGGGGCAAATCCTCGAATATATCCCCGAGGAAGTCGTCCGGCCGACCGTTGGGGAACCTAGTGGTTCGAGTGGCCCTATTGATCATACTGAGGAGATGCCTGATGACGGGGAGAGGAAGAGTGAGGGTCTTGGTGAAGGACCTGCTGAGAGGTCAGACGCCGGTGATAGAGGTGAAAACTTCGAGGGTCAAGTACATACTGATCCCGAATTTTTTGAATCCTTCTGGATGACATTCAGGAAGATCCTACGGCTGATCTCAGCTTCCACCGTTCTCGGGCTGAGAAACAGAAAGCGGTCGACTCTTCCGCTCATCCTCAGAAGGTCCCTCAGGTGGTCTCATTCATTGACTACAGTGCTGAAGATACTAAGGTTGAGATTCCCCCGAGCGTTGTTCAAGCATTGGTGGATACGGATACTTCTGAGCTGAACAGGGTTTCCCCTCCCCCCGAGATTGAAGATCAAAGGGTTGAACCCTCGGGAGATCCTTCATATCCTTCTCCTCAGGATATGCTTCGGGCGATGTCATCTGGCCGAGCTTTTATCAGAGATGATCATTGGAGTCATCTCAGGGGCGCGCATCTGACGAGTCATCTTTAGAATATCTTCAACGGCGCATCTTACGTAAGTTATTCCTAACTCTTCAATTGTCTTGCCCGTTTGCTTGCTAGATTTTTAATTAAACTTCTTTGTAGATGGTGGCCGAGTTCCTTGAGCTGGTTCAGACGCAGCAACATCAAGCTGATCGAATAAGGCGTCTGGAAGCTCAGCTGAAAGAGAATGAGGATAGCCGTGCTTGGGTCGAATGGGCTTATCAGAAAGAAGTCTGCAGTGCCCAAGTGTTTACCGACCACTATTTGGCGAAGCAGGTTGAGGCCGAGGAGAAAGCTTCTTTGGCAGAGGAGAAGGCAACTTCACTTCAAAATTTGTTGTCCTCTAGCCAAGAATCAATGCTTAAAGCTGAACAGGAAGCAGAGCAGTCTAAGTCGGCATATAAAAAGAAAATTGAAGACTTAGAGCGCCAAGCTTTAACGGTCGAATCCTTATCCAAAGAGGCCATGATGGAACTCGAAGTCCAAGGGGTAGACCGTATCAAGAGATCACATGTCTACGATGCCCTTCTCCTTGTGGAGTTTCAACGAGGGCTGATTTCAGCTGGTGAGTTGTTCAAGGTTAAGAATCGGACAACTGAAAAACCCAAACCAACTGGGAGCTGTCGATCAAGAATCATATGGATCGGTCCTTGGAATCTCTTCAGACTCAGATGAAGGAGTGGAGAGCTTACTACCGTAGCCGAGGCAAAGAGCCCCATCCCATGCATTTGGAGGTTCCATCCGAGAACTCCCTCTCGACTTTTTACGCCAGTCAGGAGTAGGTCGTGGAGGGTGTGGTGCCTGTTGTTGGACCGATCCCAGGAGAAGATTACAGCCAGTGGATGGACGATTCGGTCGACACGATTGCTTGGCCTTCCAATGAAAGTCTGCTCTCCGAGTACGAGATGGTGCCTGACCCGAGTATTGGCAAGAGATCAAAATCCTCCTGACTTTGATTTTTTGTAGAATTTTCACAAGTTTTTTGTAAAGATTCTCTTTATTCTTTGTAACATTCTTTGAAACAATTCTTTGTAACGATTCTTTAGAGAGATTAATAAAATCCCGAGTTTAGCTTTTCTGAACCGAGCGGTTTTGATCTGATTTATTGCTCAAGGAATTTCACCTTCTTTAACTTGACTCTATTGTCGAGTATCTTATTAAACCAACTATTTATGATGTTCGGGTAACTTAACCGAGTATCTTATTAAACCAGTTTCGTTCCCCGAATAAGTTTTAACGCCAAGTATCTTATTAAACTGGCTGTTGCAATCTTCATGCCAAGTATCTTATTAAACTGGCTAATTCTGATGTTCGGGTAACTTCACCGAGTATCTTATTAAACCAGTTGTCACCCAAATAATTTTTAATGTCAAGTATCTTATTGAACTGGCTCTTGCAATCTTTATGCCAAGTAACTTATTGAACTGGCTAATTCTGATGTTCGGGTAACCTTATCGAGTATCTTATTAAACTGGTTTCGTTACCCGAATAGTTTTTAACGCCAAGTATCTTATTAAACTGGCTAGTATTATTAAATGAGTCATCTTAAAACAGGCAAGTAGGCTTATACTTGTGTTTCATATACGGTTGTTACCCGAACATTACATCAAAGCACACCATGATCATATGTTCGAGTCCTTACGCATTACCGAGGATGTCTCCCCAGTTTTTATACGCAAGGGTTTGTTGAATCGTGAAGCTTTTTGAATCGCTTAACACAGCTACGCATTTCACCAAAAAAAATTCCGATAGTGTCCCGAGCCTTTCTCTAGAATCTGGTGCATCGGGTTTGCCTTTTTGCTAAGGTCAATTGACCTTGCTCGGCTGGCATGCTCCTTCGAGCTTCTCCACCCATTCGGGAATCAATGGTCCCGAGTATTCTATTTGCATGTTCTTATTATCATGCTTGTCTTCCATATGTTCTTATTATCATGCTTGTCTTCCATATGTTCTTATTATTATATGCTTTATCTTTCGGAAATCCCCGAGTTTGATTTTTATTTATAACTGCAAAATCAATAAAGATTTAAATTCCACAGCTAATATCTGACCTAACTAAAATTGTCTTGACTAGAATAAAGAACAAAAAATAATTTAAGGATAAAAAATCTTCAGATATTGGGCATTGTATGGTAGGGGTAAAACCCCTCTATTGGGTCGTGCAATCCAATATGCTCCATGGCCAGCTATTCATTTGACTTTGTACGGGGCCTTCCCACTTATCAGCAAGGGAACCTGCAACTTTATTTTTTGTGTTCAATTACACCTTCTCGAGTACCAAGTCTCCTAGTTAGAATTTCCTGACCTGAACATGAGAGTTGTAGTGGTGGGCTACTATTTGCTTATATGCCATATTTCGTATTCAGGACTTCTCCCTTTTCTCTTCTAGCTCATCTAGACTTTGTAATAACTTATCAACATTATGTTCTTCATCATATAGCCTGACCAGGGGTGATGCATATGTAATTCTATGGGGATAACAGCTTCTGTTCCAAACGATAAAGTGAATGGAGTCTCTCTTGTTGACGTTCTTGCTTTTGTCCGATATTCCCATAATACTTCGGGAAGCTTTTCAACTCAGCTTCCTTTCTTGGCATCTAGCTTTGCTTTGATTGTGTGCTTGATGATTTTGTTCACTGCTTCAACCTGCCCATTTGTTTGAAGGTGGGCAAGTGTGGCATAGTAATTGGCAATCTTGTACTCTTTGTACAACTGTCTGAATTTCAGGTTATCGAACTGAGTGCCGTTGTCAGTGATTATAGTGTTTGGGACTCCAAACCTATAAAGTATATTCTTTTTCATGAAATTTGTGGTGTTTGCTTCTGTGATATGCACCAATGCTTCAGCTTTTGCCCACTTCGTGAAACAGTCAACGGCTACTATGGCATGTTTTGCTCCACCCCTTGTCCCAACTGGCATCGGGCCGATTAAATCCAAACCCCACATGGAAAATGGCCATGGGGATGTGAGGTTTCTGAGTTGTTCCGGGGGTTGCTGGATATCATTAGCAATCCTTTAGCAAGTATTGTAACTTTTCGAACATCACTGTGCATCTGAGAATAAAGTAGGCCAATAATAACCTTGCCTGAGTACCTTGTGCGCTAAACTTTTACCCCCAGTGTGGTTTCCGCAAACTCCTCCGTGGATTTCCTGTAATACCCGATATGCATCCTCCTATGATACACATTTTTGGAGTGTTTGGGAAAACCCCCTTCTGTATAGTTCTCCTCCGACCAATGTGTACCTTGTTGATCAATATCTGATACGTTTTGCTTGTAGGGGATCTTCCGAGAGAATACCTTCTTCCAGGAATCTTTTCAGCTGAGTTATCCAACCTTCTGACGATGTTCGGATTTTTGAAATTTCTAAGTTTTTCAGTTCAGCTGTGCTCTGTTTGAGGAGATGTGCAACTGGGATAGTCTTTGGCCTGATTATGGTTGTTGCTGACACTAGTTTGGACAAAGCGTCTGTCTTTTTATTCTCCTCCCTGGGAATCTGGGTAATCATATATTCTTTGAATTTCTGGTGAAGCTGTTTTGCAATGTCACTGTAGGCTATCATGCCTTCATCTTTGGCTTGGTACTCGTTCAAGACTTGGTTGACAACTACCTGTGAATCACTGAATATCTCAACTTCATCTGCCCCGAGAGCTATGCAGACTCTGATTCCAGCTAGTAGCTTCTCGTACTCAGCTTGATTGTTGGTTGCTTTGAAGTCAAACCTCATGGCACATTCGACATCATCTCCTTCTGGAGTGCATACTACGATCCTTGCCCCGCTGCCAAGAGTGTTTGAAGAGCCATTAACATACAATTTCCATGGGAATTTTTTTCCTAATATCTTTTTTGCTTCCAGGTTTGGCTCTATGAACTCTGCCACTGCTTGCCCTTTGAGGGATGTCCTGGGGACGCACTGGATATCGAATTCACTTAGCTCGATTGCCCATTTGGTTAGTCTTCCTGAAATCTCTGGCTTTTATAAAATTTGTTTCAATGGGCAATCGGTGAGAACCTGGATTGTATGAGCCTGAAAGTATGGCCTTAGCTTCCTTACCGCTGAAACCAATACGAGGGCCATCTTTTCTGCCTGTGAATACCTAGTCTCGACGGGTAAAAGCGCATTGGTGGTATAATATACTGGCTTTTGTACTCTATCTTCTGTTCTGACTAGGACTGAGCTTGCTGCTAGTTCTGTAATTGATAAATATAAATGGAGTATTTCTCTCATTTGTGGTTTTGAAAGGATGGGAGTCTGCCCCAGGTATTCTTTGATTTTTAAGAAAGCCTGATCACACTCTTCATTCCAATCGAGTCCTTTTCCTTTTTTGATTACTCTGAAAAAGGGTGTGCATCTGTCCGTGGCCTTTGAGATGAATCTTCCCAAGGAAACTAAACATTCTGTTAAGCACTATACTTCTTTTAGTGTCCTTGGTGAAGTCATTCTATGTAGGGCTTATATCTTTTCAGGATTGACTTCGATTCCGCTTTGGTGAACTTGAAAACCTATGAACCTTTTTGAAGGAACTCCGAATAAACACTTTTTCGGATTCAGCTTCATTTGGTATCTCCTCAAAACTTCGAATGTCTCTCGCAGGTCTGAGATATGCTTGTCTATCGAGATGCTCTTGGTCAGCATGTCATCAATGTACACTTCCATGTTCCTTCCTATTTCCCGTGCGAAGATTCTATTGACCAGCTTTTGATATGTTGCCCCTGTATTTTTTAACCTAAAGGGCATTACTATGTAACAGTACAAACCCTGATTAGTTGTGAATGCTATTTTTTCTTTGTCAGCCTTGTTCATCCGGATTTGGTTATATCCCGAGTAGGCATCCATGAAACTGAGCAACTCATGGCCTGATGTAGCGTCCACCAACTGATCTATCCTCAGAAGTGGAAAACTGTCTTTTGGGCATGCCTTGTTCAAATCTGTGAAATCTACGCACATTCTCCATTGTCCATTTTTCTTTTGGACGAGGACTACATTAGCTACCCATTGAGGGTATTTGACCTCTCTAATCGACCCTACAACGAGTAGCTTCTCCACTTCCTATTTAATTGACTGACTTTTCTCGAGATTGGATGATCTTCTCTTTTGTATCACTGGTTTTGCATTCGGGTATACTGTGAGATGATAAGATATTATTCGGGCATCTATCCCGACCATGTCTTCATGACTCCAAGCGAACACATCCCTGTATTCTTTGAGCAGATCAGTGAGTCTTTGTTTGACTTTTCCTTCCAGGTTGGCCCCGATCTTGATCCTCTTATCTGGTTCATCTTCTTTCAAGATAATTTCTTCGACCGGTTCAGTTTTGGATCATTCAACTCTTCCCTTTTATCGAATTTGAATGATCGTGACTCTTTTTTCTGACTCGGCTGCGTTATAGTGCAAACCTGTTCAACATTTTTGTCTTTGTATACTGATAGGTTAGCTCTTCGGGCCATCTCTTGGGATCCCTTGACTACACCGACCCCCTGTTCGGTCGAGAACTTGATCATTAAGGCATAAGTGGCTGTTACGATCTTAGTTTTATTTAAGAATGGTTGACCCAACAACGCATTGTGCGACCAATTGTCTAAGTCTACTACTACGAAGTCGAACAATACAGTTCTCTGACAAGGTGTCACTCCGATCTTTACGGGTAGCTTTACCGTCCCGAGTGACCTGACCTCAATTCCCTCGAATCTTCTGAGTGGAGTATGGAAATGTTGTAGATCCTTTCGGTCCAACCTGAGTTGATCATAGACGGCTACATTGAGAATGTCTGTCGAACTTCCATTATCTATTAAGATTCTCCTAACTTCCCGGTGACCAATTCGGGCACTTATAACTAAAGAGTCCTTTGGCCGAACGTCGACCCCATGTGAGTCTGCTTCTGTGAATATTATTGGGTCTCATCCTTCCTTTACCTTTTTCGGGTCTGGCTCCACCGAGTTCACGTTAAAGTTATATCTTGCTTCTACTGCTTCTCTGATTTTCTGTGTTCGCTCTCGGTTACTTCTCCTAGTGGATGGTCATCCAAAGATCGTATATATTACTTCATTGGCCTCTAGACTGGCCCTTCGATTTTGACCAGAGCTGTGATCGGCCCTGATCTCTTTCTTTGTTTCTGATTTCTCATCCCTTTTCAAGATTACATCATGTAGATGTCCTTCCCGAATGTGGGTTTCTATGTAATCTCTAAGCTAGTAACACTTGGAAGTCTCATGATCGGTTTTCTTGTGGAATCTGTAGTATTTTGTTGTATCCCACCGGAATTGAGACTGTCGTCGTGGCTCTTGTACCAGATTATTGGCTTCCAGTATGGCCAGGATTTCCTCCTGCTTTTTTCGAAGAGGGGTGTAGTTGGTGTATCTACCTCTGTATTTCTCCGTGGTCTGTTCGGCATTACGCCCGTTTCCCTCGTCCTTGCTCTTTTCTTTACTATTTCCTTTATATTTTCCCTTTTAGTTCTGCACATTGGACTCAGCGTCCTTTTCGGGTTTTCCTCCATGCATGTAGCATCCCCAGTGGCTAACTCTTCTTCTTCATTTAGTGCATATCCTCCTACCATATCCATCATATCTGCGTATCTGGTCAGACGGGCTCTTCTCATGTTAAAAGATAACCGTCCATTCTGTAGGTTGTTGATGAATGCAACAATTATCGATTCATCGTTTGCACTGCCAATTTCTGATACCGCTTGGTCGAATCTCCCCATGTATTTCTTCAGCGACTCATCTTTCCCCTGTTTTATTTGAGAAAGGTAAGCCACTGATTTTTTCCTGTGAACATTGCTCAAAAATTACCTTGAGAAACTCCTGCTCAGTTCACTGAAACTTCCGATGCTTGCTGGGGGGCAATCTTTCGAACCATCTTGAGCCCGTGTCTTCTAGAGTTTGTGGAAAGTTGAGGCATAGTAAGGGATCGCTATGGGCATACTGGACCATAGCACTTTTATAGTGTCTGACATGTTCTTTTGGGTTTGTATCCTTCTTGAACTGCTCCACGTGTGGCATCCTAAATCTTTCTGGGAATGAAGTCCGTAGGATGTCCATAGTGAATGGACTGTCAGAATCTTTGTCAGATAAATCGTTGTACTCATAACGTCTAACCTGTGCATCTATTTATCGCCTATTGTTCTCGACTTTTCGAGTTAGGCTCTGGATTACGACATCTCTATCTCTCGTCGGACTTTCATGACGGTTGAACCGCTGGGTGATTGTCATTCCTCTCTCTGGCTCTTCACTTTGATGCTGAGTTTCACGGGTTGATTCTTACAGGCGTATGGTTCGTTGATGACGTTTACGATGGTGATGATCGCTATCTTCTGATGACGATCGATCCCGGTGCTGGTCATGGTTTTGCTTCTGGTGTGGTCGTTCCTCTTCGGATGTTCCCCGTCTTCCAGTGCATTTAGTTATAGCCCCACTACAACCGAACGAAGCCTTACAGGTGGGAGGTTAGAAGGTTGCGCTTCTTCTACAGCCAGTAGATTAACTCCTTCCTTTAATGCGTCTGCTACCAACTGTTGTAGTGCCTCTCGGAAGCATTGTGTTAGGTCTTTGCTGGTCGGAGGAACTTACTGAATCCCCGCCAGGGATATTGGTTGGTTCTTATGCTTGCAGCAAGATCTCGTGAGCTACTGCCAACATGGAAGTTATCTGGAGATTTTTGAACATCCCCAGAACTGCTTCTGCTTCCTGCCATTACCTTTAATTAAATCGAAGGTTCAACCGCCCCCTCCTTCTAGCGCCAATTGTTGACGTCGATTTCTGGTTGTATGAGAAAAGCCAACAAGATTTGGATTCTAGCAGTGATTTCAAAGAGAAAGAGAAGGAGAAAGTAATCGGATGCAAGTTTTTTCATGGTAAAACTTCGATGACCGGAGAAACGTCCACAGGTGGTTAAATAAAATAATTACAATTCTCGATCTATCTTTCTTCTCTCTGTATTTTTCTATGATTGCTGTATTATATTGTGTGACGAGATTATGGGTCTATTTATATGTCCATAAAACCGTAATCTTCTTTGTACAAGTAATAAAAGATATTTGTATTTAATTATGATTGTTTACTTGTTCGAAGTAGTTTGTCTTCTTTCCTGTTTCGGAGACTTGTATTGAGATCGAATGGGACTCTAGTAATGTAATCCAATTAGGACTTATTTTCCTATAAAAGCGTAGTCTTTTTAAAGAAATAAAATTGTTGCCTGATTAGGAACCCTTTATGCTTGATAATTCTGTTCTTCTTAGAATTCCTCTTTGATATGGATATCTTTGGTATTTTAATGACTCGATTCGTGTGAGCTACGCTCTGGTCTTTTATTCATTTTTCTTCATGCTTGTCCTGAGTAGAACACGATATCAGCTGGTCGCGAGTAACGTCATCTGATCCCGAATAGAAAATGTCACCAACTAGCCCCGAGTATGTTTAACTGACCCCGAGTAGTATATGACGTCAGTTGACCCCGAGCAGGTCTTGTTCAATACTTATTTATTCGGGCTTCTCTTCTTTGGTGATGCCTTGCAGGATGCCTATTCGGACGTCTACCTAGTAATTTTATCCTCTTTGTCGATGACGTGTACGCCTGGTATAATTCACATACGACACTATATATAACCTAGTTTTTTGTGTGGCATATATAGGGAACCTATCTTTTTTATCAATAAGGCCACAAAGAATCAAAGAAATTTAGTTCTCATACACTACATATAATCAAACTCTAAAAATTCAAAATTGGAGATATATATATTATATCGATACCTCCAAAATACAAAAAAAAAATATTAAGTATAAATTGAGAATAGTATCAATATTTAAATCCTAACATATAGTGCATTGATGAATTTCAAACTGATCTTTATTGGTACAGTTACAACATCGAATAGAGTTGAGGTAGTTGGTGTTGGAGATTTTGGATCGATGATCGCGGAATCGTCGTGCCTAATATATGCCCATAACTCATAGCAATTAATAACGTCAATAGCAGAAAAAATAGATGAGAGAAAATAAATCAATCACAACACAAGATATACGTGGAAAACCCAAATCGGGTAAAAAACCACGGGCCTTTAGGACGACAGAAAAAGTTCCACTATATGATAAATTGTTACAACCATATATTTCAGGATGCTCTCTCACACCCAAACCCCAAACCACGCTCACAAAAACCTCACCAAGAACCTCACAATATCCCCAAGGTCTCCCATGAATATTACCCACGGATCTCTTACTTGATCCACTAATATTCTCTTTGGTCCCTCAACGGATATTCCCACGGGACTCTCACCCGGATCTCTCCACTCTCTCGACTCTCTGATGTTACATGGTGTTCTTAACTCCATACAAATAGCCTAGCTATTATGGTCTATTTATATGAATTACAGGGAGTTAAAGATTAAAGAAAATCCTTCTCCTAAACGTACAAGAATTGCTTGTTCCAGATAAATATTATTTTCTAGTTATGACAAATCTTCTTATTTAAAAGAAATCATTTTCTTTTATGTGAAGGACTTTCCTAATCTGATTAGTACAAGAACTTCCAGAAGAAAACACATTTCCTATTTTCATATGTTCTTTCAGTCTTCAAGCCTCCCTCAAACACCATTTTCAACTTCCAAATGTTATCCCGTGTCTCCAGGACGCTCCACATCAGTTGAGTCTTGTTTGGTTAACATTGGGTTCACTTAAGAATACGAACCAAAACCTAACAGTTGGAATAATAATCAAAGAGGATAGTGAGAAATCCACATGTGAATAATGGCATAATACTCCATAATTCTGTGCTCAGCAGTGAAGTGACCAGCACCCTATATACAAATACAACAATATTAACATTACAACGTACAGTATTCTTGCTTAGTCTAATCTAAGGAAAACACTCAAAACAAGGTTTAATTTTCTAGCCTTGACAGTCGCTTATGTTAAACCAAAGTTGTATATCTTCTTGAAAGATGAAACTAGCTATTATAAGGATACTAAATATAAGACGTTAATGAAAGATAGTCCTGATGAGGCTTGAAACAAACCCAGCTATTTGAGCATCAACAGACTAAGCTCTCCAACTCTCATTCAATGTCATATTAAGAGACATATTCCATTGGTGGCATGTCACGCCCCAACCCGAAAGCCAAAACATGATCTTACTTATTATTAAATATCTAAGTAAACCTTCAAAAATCGAAATAATAAAAAAAATCTCTCAAAGTTCATATTTTTTTTTCTTATTATGGAACTATATAAACTCCTATCTCCTAGGGAACCAAGAATTGAACTCCTCTGAAATGCCAATCCATGCTACGTGCAAAATTCAACCTCAGGAATCTTGAATCACAATGAACTAAGTGAGTTTGTAAACTCAGTAAGTATACTAAACATGTTTTATACTTATACGAAAAGAACACAAAAATAAGAAGTGTCATAAATTTCAAACTCAGGTCATAAACATTCAAATCATATATTTATCGAATTTTGCTATATTCTTTTTATCCATTATTGCATAGTAGGACTTTTCACATATCACAGAAAGAAGCCAAAGTCATCCGTCGGCAACTTATGTATACAAGGAAAGTGCAAGTGAGGATTTTTTTTTAAAAAAAACACTCACGCCCTAAGGTAAGAGACAGACCCTCGCCGTGATCATCGAAGAGTCCTCCCATATGCACTAATACGCCTACACACAAATGTGAAGACTCTTTAGTCCTATAGTACTGTAGAGACACTTCCCATATACCACACATATAACAAATTACATATCGCATATGGCTCTACACAAAATCACATAGGTGCCTACTAGTGATAATACATAAAGTAGCCTAGCGAAAACACATTATATGGTACCATATATTCACATTTCAAAATGCATACTTATTACATTCCAGAGCATTTTGAACACATTTCAAATCATTCACAACACATTTCAAAAACATTCATATACATTTCAAGAGCATTCATATACATATAATATTGTGATTCCGTTTTGACTCTTAGCAAATCAAACTAGAACAATAACCCACGAAGCTAATAATCCAATCATTAACCTAAAACCATATAATCATACAAATATCAGAGTCTAATTCATATCTAGGACTGAAAAAAGATCTGATTTATCACTTCACAAACCGAAATCCTAGTACTAGAACTAACCAGTGCTGATTTGAAAACCGTATAGTGTTCAATGTACGATTTGTGATTTATTGTGAACACACTGAAAAATTCTAAAATTTTGTAAAAGAACTTTAAACAAACATATATAGTGATATAAAATATTTCAGAATTTAATAAAATCTGTAAGTACCTTAAAATATTCTAAGTTTTCGTTGTCTGATGATAGGTAGTCCCGAACACAACTCTCCATTTGAATTTTAAAAAATTATAAAAAAACTTAATTTGACATAAAATCTTAACAAAAACATAAATTACACATATACTATTTGAAAATAAAAATTTCAAAGCAAAATAATTTGAATCCATATTTCTAAAATATTTATATTTTTGGTTACAAGAATCTGTCTAATACTAGGCAGTTTGTAGTACCCATTTTTGAAAATTCATAACTAATTTCAATAAAACCATAAAAATATTGAAATAAATTTTAAACCCTTTTATCATTTTTGTTTAAACATTTGTGCTAAATTCCGTAATTTCTAAACAAGTTTTACACAGTAAAATGTATTTTCGAAGTTAGACCAAGTTATAAAAACTAATATTTTCAGCAATATTGTTTCAAACTCAAAAATTCATGAAAGTTACATTACTTGATATTTTGAAACGAAACGAATTTATTTGGAACGCTTAGGTACTCTAGTTCAAAATATCAAAACAAAAATTACAAAAATAAAATAGATAAATTAACAATAAAATTCGTAAAAATCACGGGTCAATCCTAAATACATTGATATCAGAAGATAAGAACTCAGAAATCACTATAATAGGTCTCCATGATTACAACACAATAAAAACCCAAATGTTTTCTCTAAGCGTGTAAGTAATAACTAAAACACATAAAACAAAAACGAAAAACACACCTTAAAGATGTCTTTCTTCTTCTTTCTTGAAAACAAGTTCTTGTTAAAAGTATGAGAATTTTTTTTCCTTCTTTCCTCATTTTACGTTCAAAGAAATTTTTAGGTTTCTGTATATATAAAGAGTACTAGTATTTTAAATCAAAGTGTTTAACAATAAATAGGATTCTTAAATTAAAATCAGAATCCCAATCTTTTATTGTTATTGTTATCAATAATATTTTTTTTTAAATAAGGAGTTATTTAAAAAAAAACACATTTTAAATTCTTATCTATATTTTAAAAATTTAACCCCCAATAACTGTATAATTTATAAAATATAAGTGTTTTTTTTTTAAACTTAAACGTATATGAAAACATTTAGACTAGAATTAAATTATGGGTCTTACATGGCATGTATTCCAATTTGTGGAATTGCCATGTCAACATCTTCATTAGCGACATCACACTATTATTATTAGCTATCAACTCAACTACATTGGAAATTAAGCTCTTCTTTTGCAAAGTTTCATTTACAATTAACAATGATTATACCTGTATATAAGGACTCGAAGCTTGGCTTTTGAAAGCTTTCGATAATTAGTCAATCACACTTGTGATATCATGAGTATAAATTCTATTTAAAGTGTCGTTACAGTATTGCTAATGACTTTTTGTTTCCTGATACAATGTTATCCCACAATGTTTACACGGTAAGAAACTGAGAAACATTCCAAAAACATTTTGAAAAACTTTTGAACCATTTTAACTTTCGTTATATGATGTGAATACAATACAATTGCACATACCTTGTGCACATGAAGCGCTTCTTGGACAGCCTGAACTTTTATGTTCAACTTTTTATGTTCTCCTCATTGTTCTTATTGTGCTCCAAAACATGAGATGAAATAAATTTTATAACTACTTCCTGCGATGAGAAAGATTGTACTTCTGAGTGTGCTAAAGATTATCCTGAAAAAAAGGGGGTCTATGGAAAGTGCTATAGTGATGATCCTGATTTTTTTTCTTGTCATTGCATTTATAATTGTTGAACGATGGACTCATGTCATCTCTTATTTAATCTCAATAAAATTTCATATTATTATTGTTTTTGAAGTGTTACAATATATTTTAAAATCAAACAAGACATTTCATGGGTATAATGATATATGCGTGATCCTGATATTTATCTCATAAGATGAGATATCTACTCTCATATACCACATCATTCGTTGAAATACTTAAAAAAAACGGACCAGAATCCTCTCCTTGTCTTGTTTTTCCTCGATGTTTAATAATATAATGACACCTAAACAAAATAAAAAATACATTGTCATGATTTGATCACTTTTCTTTCTCTCATGTAACCCAGTGTCTTAATTACACTTCAAAAATGTTAAGGAAAAACAAGGACCAAGAAGAGGATCCTGATAAAAAAAAAAACTACTATATTGATGTAGAAAAGTAAAGGAAGAATTTGTTGGATCTTGGATTGAAAAATGTTTAATAAAGTGCAAGAAAATTAATGAAAAGTGCATCAAGATTTTCGAAATCAATGAATTGAAACTAGGACTTCGATTCCACCCTAAACAAATTAAATGCTAAAAGTAATAAAATATTAGGTTAATAGCACCGATGCCCCATAAACTTATAGCGCAGTAGCAATGTGCCTTCTGAATTTTTTTTCTTGGCACTTAATCCTCTGAACTTCCATAAATTTGTAAAATCAAATGGAATACTAACTTCCTTCCATTTTTTGGTCAGTTACTCTGCACGTGCAACCACACGTGAGGGCAAATTTGAAATTAAAATAAATACAATTTGGGGGGTAAAAATGCAATTACATAATAAACTCCCCAATTCATCATCAATTTCAATCGAAATTACGATTAGAGTTTTGAAAATCAACCTGAGTTCATGTAATCAGTGCCATTGAAGTCGAAAAAGCTTGGCATCGTGTAAAATTCACATATTTTCTGCATTGTCGTCGTCCGTGAGGTGTTCTTCAGTTTGATTAAAGATTACTTCAACAGTTGAGTGATGGTGGGAGTAAGGAAAGATAATGACGGGCATCCCCAATATGGTAAGTTTATTTATGCATTTAGTTAATGTCTTTTGTCTTGCATTTTATAGAAAGTTAGAAACAAGTTCTATTGGAGTTGTGGGGTTCACTGCATTTTGTGAAACAAGATCATAATGTTTGACGACAGCTGTGTAGTAAAATAAATTTCAAATCAGACCAGCTTGTTGTTGCTTTGTCTGATTTTTCTTATTCTGATAATTGAAATCAGAACCACATTATTTTTTTGTTATACTGAACCACATTTATTTGAGTTTTGATGTCCACTATATTGATTCTGTTTCAAATTTGTGCATTCTTTAATTGTTGACTGAATTTTGTGTTATGCTTTGTCTTCATTTGTTATGTAGATCCATATGACCCAGATTAATTTTTTAGCTTTAGGATGCATCATGGTGGGGAGTTCAATAGAGACATGGATGAGTACAATGGGGGTAATGAGTTTTTTTTACTACATTAGTTTAGATGAGTTGTCCATGCTTGATCTAAATGATATTGCCATGGAACTGGGTTATAAATTGCCAGTTGGCTATTGGGTTCAAGTGGATGATTATGGAAAGCCATATAACGTATCCAGTGATCAACAACTGATGTGGTTTGTAGGAAAAATACCTACTAGTAGAGTTGTAGTTCCTTAACTTGAGCCAATAGTACCATTGTAATACATCCCATTGGAAGAAGTTTCATTGGAAGTGATTAAGGGGAATGAATTCGTGTCATACCAGAAATATGGCCCATCTGATGTTGATCAACAAGGGCCTGATACTGCTGGTGGGGGAAATTAGGTTAAAAAGCATGAGCCTGCTACAGTTGATGGGTCACCTGATGTTAAATTACATGGGTTACCAACCTCTTTTCATAATGTGGTTGGTAAGGTGCATACTAGGGTTAGTAAAGAGGTTGGCAAAAAGGATAAGGGAAAACAGGTACTAGAAGAGGCTGGTGACCAAGAAACAGGAGGTGAAGTCAAGGAGAATGTGAAGCTAAAGGTGGAGATAAGGATGATGTAGATTTTTTAGTTGAATCTGATTATGAGCAAAAGGCAGATGATATTGCAGCTAAGACTTGTATGGATCCAACTAAGATTTGGGATAGTTTAAATGTCCCAAATAGACCACATAAAGAATAAGGGGCATTTGGATCTTAGTTTGAAGATGCATCTGATGAATTGTGTAGCTTATAAGAGTTAGATGGTGAGGAAGGTGAGGAAGGATGAGTTCAAAAGTTCATGCACAGAACATACCATGAATTTAATCCATAAATGGACATGTAGGACCCAAAATTTCAGGTCGATATGTTGTTTGGAACTGCTGATATAGTTAGGAAAGTCATTAGGGCACATGTTGTGAGGTATAGGCGTGGTGTTAAGTTTCAGAAGAATTATCAGCATAGGGTTAGGACAGTATGCAAATCACAAGCTTGCAATTGGTTTGTGTATGCGTCCTGGTTGAGTGATCATAAGACCTTCTAGATTAAACCTTAATGTAATAAACACACGTGTGCTATGAGTTTTAAGAACAAATTTATGAATTCAAACTAATAGCAGAGAAGTACGTACACCAGTGGAGGGCAAACCCTGATTGGAATTTCGCTGAAATGTCAGCATAGTTGAGGATTGACACTAACATGGATACTTCGAAGTGGAAGTTCTACCGTGCTAGGAATGTTGCAAGAGAGATGATTAATGGTGCTATAAAGGAGCAGTACTCTAAACTTTGGGAGTATTCTTTAAAAGTGATAAGGATGAACGCTGATATGACAATTCTTTAGAAGTGTGATGACAATGGAAGATTTCATAGGATGTACATATGTCTAGGGGGTTTAAAGCAGGGGTGGAAACAGGGATGTAAGCCCCTTTTAGGTTTGGATGGGTGTTTTACAAAAGATATAATATTGGGCAGCTCCTAACAGCTATTTGGGTTGATTCAAATAACCAGATGTACCCAGTAGCTTATGCTCCGGTAGAGGTAGAGACCAAGGACACATGATGATGGTTTTTAGACCTGTTAGCTGTTGATTTGGAACTGAACAATTCTTTTGGTATTGTTTGGATTAGTGACATGCAAAAAGGATTAATATATGCTATTGTGGAAAGGTTTCCAAATTCAGAACAGAGGTTCTATGTGAAGCATCTATACAATAATTTTAAAGCTCAGCATAGGGGGTTGCCACAGAAACAAATTTTGTGTGGTGCTGCTAAAGCTACTACTGAACAAGAGTAAGTACTGTGTATTATGTTTTGTTTCAATTGGTTAATATTTATGGTTTCTAACTTGATTTTTTTTTTGTTGCCACTCGGCTTCATAGGTTTAATCAATGGATGAAGAAGATGAAGAGTGAGAGTTTACCAGTATATAACTGGTTAGCAGCAAAGGATGCAAAACACTGGTCAAGAGCCTTCTTCAAGGAAACAACTTTGTGTGGCATGGTTTATCAAAGGCCCGGACTTTTTTTTCAAATGCCCGAGTTTTTTTTACAAATGCACGAGCTTTTTTTTCGTAGGATCGAGCCTTTTTACAGTGTCATTATGTATTGTTTCTATGAAATTTCAGATGAGGAATCGGTTGAAGGAATTGCTTAAAACTCCGGAGGCAGAGTGGTACGAGGGCAAACTCACTCGACATGACCATTTTGATGCCCTTGGCAATATAGACGACGCATTTAACCGAGTCCCTAAAGAATTTGTTGTTGAAGACCGGCGTCAGTTTATGGAGTCCTGTTTTGGGTATTTCATGAGGATGCATCGGCAGATGAAATTTTCGGATGGTATTATCCATCGGTTGCTTTTGCGGGAGCTGTATCATAATGTCCTGACAGATGAGATACGGTTTATGGTAGGGAATTATGAGGTGAAGTTCTCGAATGTATAATTCTACTGGATCACCGGATTGCAGTTCGGAGTTGTACCGGACACAATTCTCTATGCTAGCGTGGACAATGGAATACATCAACGGTACTTCGCTGGTATTGATGAGGTTTCGTTCGAGGAGCTAGGAGTTGTTCTGAACCTTGACGAGTTTCAACAGTCGTATGATGGTGTGAAGCTCTGCGTCCTCTATATGCTGATCTGGATAATGATAGGGTTGGACGAGAGAGTGAAGATTCCAGTTTGGCTGTTTCGGTTAGTGGAGGATCTTGATACCTTCGATGTGTTCTCGTGGGGTACCCACGTGTACAAGCATTCCAAATTTTTATTCAAGCATTCACTTGACGGGCGACGGGAACAATTTGAGAGACACTAGCAAGCAAAGGGCGATGACGTACACATGCTGGAGACCTACAACATTTACGGTCTATCTCACGCCCTGTTGGTAAGAATTTTGAATAACAACATTCAATTTATTTTTTGTATCCTACATTTTAAGGATTCTTATCGTACTTATCTTTTATGCAGATATTTGCTTTCGTAGTGATCCCAAAGCTTGGCATCCAGTTCGGGACCCGGAGGACTACCGACAAGTCTTTCTGTATACTGAAGTGAGAGTTAAACAAATACCCGAGAGGGGATAAGTTGTTCAAGATATTCACAGTGCAGGTAAGTATCTTATTTGTTAATGTTTATAGTTGTTACAATTACAACGGTTTCAGATGTTTGCGAAGACGAAACAGGTGCCCACAGCAGCTGAGAGGGGTGCACGATATTATGGGGGCATAAATAAAGGGGAGTTTGTAAACGACATATGAGATTGTTAAAGTTTCGATACCGGATAGTGATTCCAAAGGGCGTACGAGTGCTGAACCCAATGATACTGGGGGTTCGGAGCCGGAGTATGCTGATGAGAGTCCACAGATGCAATCGGGGGGTTCGAAACCAGGTTAGGTGGTGGCAGACAGCGGAGGCAGAGGCGAATTCTATTTAGGATGCCCAGATATATTGCTGGAGGAAACATTGGAGGGGATCGCGAGGTACATCAAATTTCTTGTTATGTTTGATTTTATTTGAAATGCTTGTACAAGTTTAGGTACTGACAATTTCAATTTTCTTTCAAGACCGTTTAGACCGTAGAATCCAAGCAATGGAGGATTCTGTTGCTGCTTTACGGGAGGAACTCAAGAAGAGTAATGAGGAACGGGATAAGCAACATAAGAAGGTGATGGACTTCCTCCATGAGTGGTGGGGTTCAACATCACGGTCGGATTGGGATGATCCACCATCCCAAGACCAAGAATCTTGACCCAGAGATAGAGACGGGTGTCGTAGTCAGGACGACGGGATAAACCCTATCACCGGACCTCATATCCCCGGGTACCAGACCTGAGATGTAGGGAACCTAGACTGAAGTTATAGAACTAGATCAGATGACACCAACCGAGGGTTTATGAGAGTTTCCTCTACTTATGGAGATCTAGGAGACACATCTCTCGACGGTTGGATCGCATCGCCCCCTCCCCGCAAGGACATCGGTCCATCCTGTCGCACCCCTCCTGAGAGGGATAGTGTACATGATATATACATCGTACACTTGTACCCCTCCCCCTAGGGACACCTCCGGGACATCCAGTCGCACGCCTCCCCCGAGGGACAGCTCCCTGACATCCCATCGTTTCTCTCCCTCTAGGGACACCTACAAACATAGGTGGCTAGATCGCAAGCGAGGGTGGCAGTTGTTGAGCCCATACAATGACCCCTATCAGCCGAAGAGGTCAAGGACAGCGATGGCAGCATCAGATCTTGCATTCACCCCAAACGCTTTAGTAAACGAATACCAACTGACGGCTTACAAAGCATTCAAGAGGAACGACACGGGAGAATTGTAAGTATAACACTTTCTACCTTATTAAAGCACCTTAGTAAATTGACTTACATGGTTTTTTAACTTTTTCAAATAAATACAGACATAATATGGACTTACTGGAGCCTGTAGATGTCACTTGGTTCCACCGATTGCAACAAAACTACATGAAGTTGTTTGACACGGTATGTTCCTTACTTGAAATGTCTTTGATGTTCTTTATAGACGAATTTTGACATTTGTTACTATTTTTTTTATCTGCATATGGGCACGTACTTGCTTATTTTATGGAAGCGTCAGCGAGCATGCCTCAAAGAGTACAATCAGAGGATGAACGTATTGGGATCTCAATTCTTTGCAAGTGTTTATAATGTACTGGTTTTGTAAAAACATTTAATATTTTTCGTGTTCCTAACTTCTCTGTGTATTTTTTGTACAGCCAATGTTGGAGTACCAGTGAGGTAAAATCATGCCTTGTGATGCTGAGGGGCAAGTGACGATGCAGGGGTGGAAAGTGTTGTAGTATAGGTTATCCGCTAAGGAGCTTATGACCGTACATGGATTAAGCCCGGTAGGAAAACGGCCATGGCACGAGGTTGACAAGGTATGTGTTATACAATTATGGTCTACATCTGTTTAATTGAATAATTTTATTTAAATATATATGTTTTATACATGTTCTTATTTCGTGTAACGTTGGCCGAAAGCAATGGCTTGTGCCCAGCGTCAACCTCACTATCGGGACGATACACCTCCTAAATCCCTACAGACAATTAGTAACCTTGCATATCAGGAAATAGTTGGTCGCACTATTGAGATGATTACTGCCCTCCATTTAGACATGCCCAAGGTTTCGGTCTGGTCTGGTTCGGTTCCGGTTCGAAACCGTCGGTTCCTATTCTGAACCGAGCTAGAACCGGAACCGTAGACCGGTGGTTCAGGTTTCGGTTCGGTTTCATCAGTTCCGTTTCGATTCCGACGGTTTGGTTCCTTTTTTATATTTTTGCTTAAGAAAATTATAAAATATATATTTTTTGGAACCGGTGGTTCTAAAACCGGAACCTAACCGCCGATTTCAGGTCAGATTTTTTTTAGGAGAACCGGAACCGAACCTTCAGCCCCACGGTTATGGTTCATTTCACACGGTTACGGTTCGGTTCCATGGTTCGAACCGAATCGTGGTCATGTCTACCTCCATGTTACATCAGTCCAGGTTTTACGATGCTAAAAAATCGAACGAGCCGAAGTTTGACATGCGGAATAGGCCATCTCGGGTTAGCATGGTGTCTACTTCAGTTGCAACGCAACAGGATCAAGGGTATAACTGAATGAACATCAGATTTACTTACTGTTGCCTTTATGAACATTCTAACAATTGTTACTTACCAGTGCATTTCTGTTGGAACCCCGTTCACCGGTTACGCAACGGAACTAGGTTTTAAAAATTTTAATACATATCTTAATCTGTATCTGGGACCAGTAAACTTGGGATCGTAATTATTTTTTAGAACTAAAACATACAATAAGTAAACACAGGAAATTGAAATCGATATAAAGAGAAAAAAAACATACCAACGTTTGGAGGCTTCTTCACTTTACGTTATGCTCTTGTCTGAACCAATCTTACCAATATTTGGAAGCTCCTTTACCTTACGATGTGCTCCTATCTGAACCACTCGATCTTCCTCGCTATCTCCCGAGATTGGTAACTACGTGTGGGCGCGTAACGATCTCAGAAACTTGAGTGGAGGATGTAGAGAAATACTTGAAGAAACTCTTTCTTCACATTTTGGTGTATTGATTTCATGCACACATGATTAGCATCTCATGCAAAAAATATATATTGATTTTTATTTTTATTTTCGTGTGTATCAGATAAACCACAAAAAACCAAAACAACTTTTTCTTCAAAAAAAAAAATAAAAACAAAAACACGCCTGCTCTTGCTTTTTCATATATATATATACGAATATCACGCCTTACTTTTTCTTTCACCTGATGCATGTTTTTTTTTTCACAAAACTATACATGCGTTTTTTTTCTATATTTCTTAATATATAAAACATATATATCATATATATATATATATATATATATATATACATCCTTGTTTGTATCATATACAAACACTTTTATATATATATATATATGCACACACCAATTTGCATCCAATGCAATCTTTTGTGTTATAATTTATATATATTTTTTAATTATCCTTTTCAAATATATCTAATATATTAAAAGTGATAATAAGTATTTTAAATTTAAACTTAAATTTAAATACTTAGATAAATGATTTAGTAAAATAAAATAATCTTATTATTTTATCTTCACTTAAATCCATATATCAACTAACACCCTCCAATTAATAGTTAATTAATAATTCATTATTATCAATATAATTAAATAATCTAATTATTTAATTAATTTAACTATTAACATTCATTAATTAAATAATCACATTATTCAATTAATTCTCAAATATATACGTGTCACTTTTGTAACACAATTAATTGGACAATCCAATTAATTAACCGTGACCCTTGTTACCTAAATCAATCGGGCTAGCAAAGGGACCTAATGGACCCACAGTATTTTGAGCTCCAATAATCATCGAAATCATTAATTAAACTCTTTAATTAATATTCCTTGATTATTAACTCCGGTGTTATTCCACTAAAAATCCGAAGTTGCACTATCTCAACTGCAGACGCTTTTACACAGACCGATACAACTCGGTGTCCATCGATATAGCTATTATATATGGTGTGATCCTCCACAATAGTTCATAATTAGAGATGGGTCATAATGTCCGTTATACCCTTCTAATTACATATATTCTTTAAGTACTGTTGATTCTCTAATGGAACATAAATCATTTCCTTACGGAACTAAGAGAGCGCTCATATTGTCCAAGCCCTGAATCAACCCTTAAGGGAACTACCGTCTACTTCTCACAAGAATGAGTGGATTCCACTATTGTGTACAAACCTTCCCAACCACAAGTCAAACTGCAATCCCAACATACAAAGCATATTGATCAGGAATTGCATCCGACCTCACCCATGGTATATCAAAAACCACGATCTAACCTGAAGGAGTTGATAAGACACTCAGGATTAAGATCACTCACATATAGCCATCATTAGTTGATATATATGAATCTCATCGGTAAACGGATCTTGGTGAGAGATTTATATAGATCATGACCCAAGCCTATATGATTACATCATACAAGATGTCTCCATTCTCATATCTACATATGAATGATTCAGGATAGAATCATCGTACATTATGGAATTGACTGTAACTATAGATTAACCACAAATAAACAAATAAAGTACCCAGCTTTATTTGCTATCTATGAACTCTTTAGATTGCACATATCTTACTGTATCCATCCGTATATGACACTCATATACACAGTTCGAGATTACATCCGGCAATCTTGGATGTTAAATATATGCACAAGTTATAAAATAAACAACACAACAATAATGAATTGAACTTTTCCTTTTATTTAGTTCATAAATCCATTTACAAATTACATCTTTAGGGTATAAACCCCAACAATCTCTCACTTGCACTAAATCATGTGAGGCATGTCTCGTAACCCTAGACCATCTAGGTGACCCGAAAACACTTTAGCCGGTAAGGTCTTTGTAAATGGATCAATATGATTGTCTTGTGAGGCTATCTTTGTGACGATCACATCTCCTCTCTACATTATCTCTCTAATGAGATGATACTTTATCACTATATGCTTCCCTCTCGTGTGGCTTCTTGGTTCTTTGGAATTAGCCACAACACCACTTTTATCACAATAAAGTGTGATAGGCCTATCCAGATCTGGAACAATTTCCAGATCACTCAAGAATTTATGGAGCCAAACAACCTCTTTAGCAGCTTCACAAGCGGCTACATATTCGACTTCCATGGTGAAGTCAACAATGCAAGGTTGCTTGATACTTCTCCACACAATGGCTCCACCACCCAGGGTGAATACTAATCCAGACGTGGATTCCTAGAATCTCTGTCTGACTAAAAATCAGAATCCTTGTATCCTAACGAGATCAAATCCTGCCCGGAATAAACTAGCATATGGTCTCTCATTCTCTGAAGATACTTGAGAATTGTCTTGAAAGTAACCCAATGATCCAATACTGGGTTGGACTGGTATCCACTGACTACTCCTACTGCATAGCAGATGTCTGATCTCGTGCATAACATAGCATACATGAGACTACCCACTGCTGATGCATAGGGTACACGTCTCATATCCTCAACTTCTTGAGGTGTCTTAGGACACTGTTCCTTAGACAAGTGAACTTCATGCCTAAAAGGTAAATTACCTTTCTTGGAGTTTTGCATCGAAAATCGCATAAGAATCTTATAGATATATGATGCCTGAGACAGTGCTATAAGTTTGTTCTTACGATCCCTTATAAGTTGGATACCTATAACATAATTCGCCTCTCCCAAATCTTTCATTTGGAATTGGCTAGCCAGCCAACCCTTTACATCAGACAAAACTCCCACATCATTCCCAATGAGTAGGATATCATCTACGTATAAGACCAAGAAAACTACTTTTTTATCAATGATACGCTTGTAGACACAAGGCTCATCGATGTTCTGCTCGAAGCCATAGGTTTTGATCACATCATCAAAACTAATATTTCAAGATCTAGATGTTTGCTTAAGTCCATAGATGGACCTTTGCAGCTTGCAAACCTTTTGCTCTTGATCTGGAGACACAAATCCCTCTGGTTGCATCATATAGATGCTCTCATCAAGATTGTCATTCAAGAATGCAGTCTTGACGTCCATTTACCAAATTTCATAATCGAAATAGACAGCAATGGATAAGAGAATCCTAATAGACTTAAACAAGGCTACTAGTGAGAAGGTCTCTTCATAATCGTGTAGGGAAAAACGGGTTAAAAACGCAATGGAAGTGTAATAAAAAAACTAATTAGGGTTTGCGTATATTTAAAAAATCTTCCCTTTTATGCAACGAGAACCTTAACCCTAGATTAATTGATGTATATAAAAGTATCGTACCTTTTTCTCGCGCCGAATTGATTCCGCAAGATCTTTCAATCCAATCACGAACGTGAATCACCTAGGAGTGTGGGCTCCCTTTCTTTAAATTGTATACCTGAGGATGGAAACAAACAAAATCTATTTCTTTGTTAGTTACAAATATCCTCCAAGAGAAAAATCAAGAACGACCGGTCACTTGTGAATTATCAATCAAATTGATTGAAACTCGTGTGAACCTTGATTCGATGTTGTACACAAAACCCTTTTGATGTAAAGGATACTAGTGTACTATCGAAAACAAAAACGTTCTCTTTTTCTCTCTTCTTCTTGGCCGAATTCCACACCCTATATCTATGAGTTGATCGAATTTTGTCTAGAGCAAAAAACTAAATTTTTCTCCCTCAAAATTCTCTCATGCTAAGCCAAATTCTCTCTTGAAATTTACCTAACATGGCCGAAATTTACTCATAGAAAATCTTAGGGCTGGCCGAATTTCCTAACATATATATATATATGATCATAAATCATCTCCTAAGAAGGATTTACTTGGTTGGCAAGAATCCTTTCCTTATGTGGATTTATTTGGTAGTTAAGAATCCTTATCTCAAAGGAATTATATCCTCATGTATATATATATGGGCTGGCCGAAATTTCATTGCATATAGATTAGGATCACAAATCCTTTCCTAAGAAGGATTTACTTGGTTGTTAAGAATCCTTTCCTTAGGTAGATTTACTTGGTGGTTAAGAATCCTTTTTCTAAATGAATTATATCATTCACCAAGACTCCTAATCCAACTCAATAGTGTATTTGTAACCATATTAAAGACTTCCTAATTTGATTAGATAAATAATTCTTTTTATTTATCTACTTATCAAATATAGTCTTTAACATTAACTATACTACCAACAATAGTATAGTTTTAGGAGACCATCTCCTACTAGGAAAAAGATTTTGACTTTTAATTAAATAATTAATTAATCATCAAATTAATTAATTTTTATTTAATTAAATAATAAAATAAAATAATATATTTAAGCTATTCTTAATAGCCTTGCCGCCCATACCATATATAAGGGTCATATATTATTTTTTTTATTTTATTAAATCTATTGGACCTTAATAAAAAGTCCACATGTGAACTAGACCTATTCTTACAAAAAGAAACAAGTTCTCATGCCTTAATACAATTCTAGATGGACCCCTAAATTGGTCCGATAGAATATATCAAGTGATCCATATAAGTTCGTGTGGATTGGGGATCTTGGCGGGCTATCTAAATTTAAGCTCCAATACAACCCAATCACAATCAACAAATGATTCACTTAGGTCCGATCTTTTTAATTTTAGTTCATTCCACTAAAGAACTAAAATTGAACTCTTAAATAAATATAGAATAAGTTGATGTTACTCATTCATACCCTAGACAACCTTATTGGAGAAAGTGTATCCTCGTGAAGAATACCAGTAATCGTCAAGAGCTTATAGACCGCCTATAGCTCTCCAAGTTACCATATTTACTCATATGACCACATTTTGAACTTGGATATTTTGACTTGTCCAGAAGCCATGTTTCAATAGACACTACTGAAAACTTAACGTTAAGATTTAATATCCAATACCTCAAAACATCCATATGATGGTATTCTACTCTCATTCAATAAATGGAGCCACGATGTCCATATCTATAAATGAAGTCCTCTATCGATTAACAAATGAATACCACCAAACTATCGAGGATAGACTATGATATATAATCGTACTCATTGATAGCTCAAATGATAACACTTGCAACCATAAGTCCAGCATTTATCTCAGGATTGAGATAGATTCTCCGGTTGTCTTCAAATGAAAACTTTTATCCATTGACGGTTTTAGATAAAGTATTTCATTTTGATCCTATTCAATGCACCCAGTGCACTAGATTCTTTTGCCCAAAGACACCACACTTTGATGAATTTAGACTCATCATAACACATTTGATCTCACTCAAATGCTTGTAAAAGAATCTACAACTTTGACAAGATAAAGGCGCCCAACCTTCTATCTTAAGTTGTGAATATTATTCAAGACTAACTAAAGAATTGTGTCTACCTCAAACATATCTAGATGTATGAACAATTCTTCTTTTCTCATAGTTTTTTGACCTTATGATTATTTACTTTTGACAATTATAATAATTTAACTATAAATGCTATAAGATTTGTTAAACTATAAATCACTTTATTCATATGAAATGATTGTTAATTACAATATCACACTCTTGCTATCGAGCATAATCCTAAAAAATCGACCCCCTCTTTCTGGGTATAACCCTTAGCCACTAGTCTTGCCTTGAAGGTCTCTACCCTCCCGTCTACTCCTCTCTTTCTCTTGTAGATCCACTGACACCCTATGGGTTTTACCCCTTCCGGTAAGTCTACAAGATCCTAGACTGAGTTAGAGTACATGGACTTCATCTCGAGATTCATGGCTTTAAGTCATTCCTCTTTATCAGGATCTTCCATTGCATTCTCAAATGTCAATGGATCATCCACACCATCAGCAGAGACAACACCTTGTCCCTCACCTATACCTAAATAGCATTCAGGTTGTTTCACAACCCTCTCACTACATCTAGATGGCAGTGTATCCTGATCAGGAACCATCTTACTCTCAGATGTTTATGGATCAACAACTCTTGTTGATAAAACACTAGTCTCACCAGGCTCCAACTCATTCAATACAATCTTAGAATGAAATTTATGGTCACTAATATAATTATCATCAAGAAACGTTGCATTTGTCGATACAAATACTTTGTTATCTTCGAAACTATAGAAGTGTCCACCTTTGGTCTCCTTGGAGTATCCTACAAACAGGCAGACCACAGACTTGGAGTCTAGCTTTCCACTTTTGTTCTTTAGCACGTGTGTTGGACACCTCCATATACGGAAATATCGTAAACTAGCTTTACGACCATTCCACAACTCTAGGGGAGTATTAGAAACAGATTTGGATGGCACTACGTTCAAAATGTATGCCGCTGTTTGTAACACATATCCCTAAAAATAATTTGGTAATGATGAGAAACTAATCATAGATCTCACGATTTCCATCAGAGTTCTATTTCTCTTTTTTGCTACACCATTTTACTGAGGTGTACCGGGAGCTGTGAGTTGGGAAACTATCCCATGCTCGACCAAGAAGTCTTCAAACTCTTGGTCAAGGTACTCACCACCACGATTCGATCGTAGTGACTTGATAGTCCTACCTAATTGATTCTCAACTTCAACTCGAAATTCTTTGAACATTTCAAATGTTTCCGATTTTCATTGCATTAGGTAGACGTATCCGTATCTTGAGTGGTCATCTATAAAGGTGACATAATACTCATAACTATCCCTAGCTTTAACATTCATCGGTCCGCAGACGTCTGTATGTATAAGCTCTAGCGGTTTTTTATCTCTAAGCCCTTTTCCAGTAAAAGGTCTCTTAGTCATCTTACCTTCCAGACAAGATTCATAGGTAGGTAAGGTTCCAACTTTTAACTCACTTAAAGGTTCACTTTTTACTAGTATGTCTATCCGGTCAAGGTTGATATGACCAAGCCTTAGATGCCAGAGATACGTGTCATTATTTGGAGAAATCTTATGTCGTTTAGTTTTTGGTTTTTCAACATTAAACATTTCGGTGTTGAACAGTGTAGTATGTATTAACGATCTTAACATATACAATTTGTTTTTATTAATTCCTGAACAAATATTCAGACCATTCTTTCCAATAATAACAAACTTATTATTAAAAGAAACATAATACGATTGTTCTAACAATTTAAAAATGGAAATCAAATTTCGTGTGAATCCAAGAATATAAAATACATTGTCCAACAATATATAATTATTACAAAAAAAAAAGTAATCTAATTACACTCACTGTTCGTGCCGACATGACATCCCCTGACCCCACACGCATTGAGAAGGCTTGCTCCTTTAGCTGTGTCCAAGAATCAGTCCATTGTAACGAAGAACTAACATGGTTAGTGGCCTCCGAATCAACTATCCAGTATGAAGAATCATCTTCCACTAAACACGACTCAAGAACAAGTAAATCATATTTACTTTTCTTGAACTTCTTCTTGCTTTGGGGTTTCTTGGGTTTAGGCTTATCCTTCGCTTGTATGCCTCTCGAACAGTTCGTGTGGCATTTGCAGCAGGCACTGGAGGACATTCCTCCGTAAGCACAAACTTGAGGTCTTTGGTGACCAATATTGCATTAATGTTAAGTTTCCACTTAGTGTAGTTATCACCAGTTAATTTTTCGTTTACGAGAATTTGAAGTAATGCAGAAGACATTATTACTGAAATAAATAAAACATTCATTCAGTCATTTATTTAAAACAAGTGCGAGTACTTTGGCATAAATTTAAACATGATGCATGCACATGTTTAACGAACTAGAACTACCCTAAAACTAGTTACTATACCACGACAATCCAACATACCACAAAGAAGTGCCGCCTTAGGGTCGGTCAAGTCTTTGCATGTTGGACCAAGACATTCTCAATCAAATGATATTCTAGAATAACTCTTATTCCATATCATTGAACCATCGTTCATTCAATTAGGTTTTTAATTAACAAACTTAATCAAAACCTTTGTGAGTGTAACCCATCATTTCAGATCTCACAAGTTTAACTCAAGAATTGCCGCCTTAGGGTCGGTCAATCCCGAAATACCTTAGAAAATCCTATCTGTTAGGAAGTCAACCTTGGTATTGACTTTTGTGGAAACACTCCTTAGGGAGGACGAAAGCAAAGTCATCACGAGGCCCCACTCGGATCTCACGGTGTTGAACTAATGATAAAGACCGCGGGATATATATGTCATATATCCCTCTCCCACTCACTATTTTAAAATTATGGTTTTCTATTAACCGTTAATGCACCTAGACTCTACAGGATTAAACGACTAACTTTAATCAAGTTATCTAGCGCATTAACTAATTAGAACCAAATTCTAATTAACTAATAAATTATTAATGATTTTTAACAATTAACAATCTAATCTATTAGTGAACAATCTAAGATTCAGTAAACTATTTACTAAGGTCAGATTATTATGATAGTGTTTACCAAGTTTTAACAATTAAAACTCTAACACTTTATTCTGTTCATTTATTATTAGGTTATTAATAATATTAATCCTAATTACAATAAATGACCATATTAATCTAACTTATTAAACTCTTTAATAACTAGATTAATATTAATAAGAATTACCAAGTTTTCTAACCATTAAAAAAAACTAATCTCATTATTCATAGCCAATTTATGTATTTACCCATTTTAATCATATTAAAAAAAATACATAAAATATCAGGCTATAATGCATGTATGACATATCAAATATATTTGTGTAGACACATCTAATCTAAATGACATACGTATGCATGGTAATGCTTTTATCATCACATAATATAAAGCATACATGAATTGACCGAGTATTGTGGATTATTTAACCTAAAAATTGGAATCTAAAATTATAAAAAAAATTCCAAAGCATTCCTTGGTCTTCTTGTAATTTTCGAGTCTTCCAGTCTCTTCAGATCACTCTGATTCATCTCATGAATCCTTAACGAAAAATCTGTACATAACGGACTAGGCAACAATTGCCTTTGGAAATGTACATGTGTTGTTGTACAGGTCATGTGTGTGTTGCTTGTACTACCACCACGCATGTCTCACATGCACATGGTGTTGCTTGCGGTCCCACCACATACATGCAATTTTAAAATTGCACAACTTCTCATTACATGTACACTGTGCAACAATTGCACATCCAATTTATCACACGGACACTGCAACAATTGCACAACTTCTGTGACGTTGACTTCATATGTTTTCACCAGGTTCACGTATTACATATATATATATATATATATATATATATATATTTTAATACAATTTAATAAAAAAAACAACTGAAAAAAAATAGCAATAGCAATAATAAAACCCATAAACCCTAAATCCACAGTATCATAAAAATTTACGATCAATCATGTTTAAATTAAACAATATAATTATAAACATTTATACAATCATAAAGATGATGCATACACATTTATATATACAGAAGCATCGAAAACAATTTCATGTTCCGAAAAATAAAATTGGCTCTGATACCAATTGTTGGAACCCCGTTCACCGGTTACGCAGCGGAACTAGGTTTTAAAATTTTTATACATATCATAATCTGTATCTAGGACCAATGAACTTTGGATCGTAATTATTTTTCGGAACTAATACATATAATATATATATATATATAGGAAATTGTAATCAATAAAAATCAGAAGAACGTACCAACATTTGGAGGCTCATTCACTTTACGTTTTGCTCTTGTCTGAACCAATCTTACCAACGTTTGGAAGCTCTTTCACTTTACGATGTACTCATGTCTGAACCACTCGATCTTCCTCGCTATCTCCCAGAATTGGTACTTACGTGTGGGCGAGTCACGATCTCAGGAACTTGAATGGAGAATGTATAAAAATATTTGAAGAAACTCTTTCTTCTCAATTTGGTGTATTGATTTCATACACACATGAATAGCATCTCATGCAAAATATATATATTGATTTTTTTTATTTTTTTTCGTGTATATCTGGTATAACACAAAAAACCAAAACAACTTTTTTTTCAAAACAAAAAACAAAAACACGCTTGCTCTTGCTTTTTCATATATATATATATATATACGCTTGCTCTTGCTTTTTCATATATATATATATATATGAATATCACGCCCTACTTTTTCTTTCACCTGATGCATGTTTTTTTTTTCACAAAACTATACATGCGTTTTTTTCTATATTTATTAATATATAAAACATATATATCATATATACACTTTTATATATATACATATGTGTACACACCAATTTGCATCCAATGTAATCTGTTGTATTATAATTGATATATATCTTTTAATTATCCTTTTCAAATATATCTAATTTATTAAAAGTGATAATAAGTATTTTAAATTTAAACTTAAAATCAAATACTTAGATAAATGATTTAGTAAGATAAAATAATCTTCACTTAAATCCATATATCAAATAACACCCTCCAATTAATAGTTAATTAATAAATCATAATTATCAATATAATTAAATAATCTAATTATTTAATTAATTTAACTATTAATATTCATTAATTAAATAATCTCATTATTCAATTAATTCCTGAATATATACGTGTCACTTTTGTAACACAATTAATTGGACAGTCCAATTAATTAACTGTGACCCTTGTTACCTAAATCAGTCGGGCTAGCAAGGGGACCTAATGGACCCACAGTATTTTGAGCTCCAATAATCCTCAGAATCATTAATTAAACTCTTTAATTAATATTCCTTGATTATTAACTCCGGTGTTATTCCACTAAAACTCGAAGCTACACTATCTCAATTGCAGACGCTTTTACACAGACCGATACAACTCGGTATCAATCGATGTAGCTATTACATATGGTGTGATCCTCCACAATAGTTTATAATTAGAGCTGGGTCATAATGTCCGTTATACCCCTTTAATTACATATATCCTTTAAGTACTGTTGATTCTCTAATGGACAATAAATCATATTTCCTTACGGAACTAGGAGAGCGCTCATATTGTCCAAGCCTCGAATCAACCCTTAAAAGAACTATCATCTACTTCTCACAAGAATGAGTGGATTCCACTATTGTGTACAAACCTTCCCAGCCACAACCCAAACCGCAATCCCAACATACAGAGCATATTGATCAGGAACTGCATCCGACCTCACCCATGGTATATCAAAGACCACGATCGAACCTGAAGGAGTCGATAAGACACTCAGGATTAAGATCACCCACATATAGCCATCACTAGTTGATATATATGAATCTCATCGGTAAACGAATCATGGTGACAGATTCATATAGATCATAGCCCAGTCCTATATGATCACATCATACAAGGTGCTTACATTCTCATATCTACATATGAATGATTCAGGATAGAATCACCGTACATTACGGAATGGACCGTAACTATAGATTAACCACAAATAAAGTACCCAGCTTTATTTGCTATCTATGGACTCTTTATATTGCACATCTCTTACTGTATCCATCTGTTTATGGCACTCATATACACAATTCGAGATTACATCAGGCAATCTTGGATGTTAAATATATGCACAAGTTATAAAATAAACAACATAACAAGAATGAATTGAACTTTTCCTTTTATTTATTTCATAAATCCATTTACAAATTACATCTTTAGGGCATAAAACCCAACCATTTCAGGGGTAACTATGGTGCCCATACGTTAAGGTTGATTGAGTACACACTAGCAGATAAGGTGGATTATGATTGGACTGAAGACGATATACCCACCATCCATCCGAGGATGGTTGTGGAGGTTTTTTGTAACTCCCAACCACAACTTAGATTATAGTTATTGTATAGCTCATTTATAGTAATAAATGTAATAAAAAAAATCATTCAAATTATTTTAATCAGTGAACGTAGAACAACACATATTGCATACCTCTCATAATAACAAAACTGAAAAATAACAACCCCATTGAATTATACGTTAAGTGATTGTACAACTGAAATAATTCCAAATAATTAAAATGGTGTCAATATTAGAGATGGCAGCGGGTCGGGTTCGGGTGGGTTTTGTAAAATCCAAACCCTCACCCGTGAAATCTTTTCTCACCCGCGCATGCCATCAAACCCGCGTACCTCAAACTCGCGTAGGTAAACGGGTTCACAGGCGGATTTTAACCCGCGGATTATGGCTGCACCCATACCCTCACTCGCGGACCCGCGAAATAATGTAGGTTCACAGGTGGATGCTTCACCCACTAGATACCCACAAATACGCAATCCACAAACCAGCGAACCCATGATTTGTTATTTGTAAATTTCCACATGTAATCACATATTTGATACTCAATTGAATTAAGTTTCCATTTCTAATTTTCTACTTGACACATTACAAAACAATAATAACCATAAAAATAAAACGACCAAAAATAATTGAAATGTCTATATACGTTTATATACAAGTATTTTATTTATGCGGGTTCGCGGGTCCAACCCTTAGGTTCATTTTTTCAACCCGTACCCACCATCGAACCCATCGGGTTTTTCATTAAACAGATTCGCGGGTCCGTGGGTCGTAAATTCACCATCCATACCCGACCCTACAGGGTCGGGTTCGGGCGGGCGCTCGCGGGTGCGGGTCAAATTGCCATCCCTAATCACTATCAATGCCTCGATTCATTCCACGGTAGAGTCCTTATCAAAGCACGTCTATTTGTTGTATCCAACTAAATGACAGATGTTACACTTACGCTGGTATTGCTCAGGAACAACTCTGTTCGGACCATCATTAATCAAAGGTGGGTTAGAACACCTCCTTAAATTATTACATGATTGTCCACATATTCTACACAGTTGTGTTGGTGTCCTCTTCGAAGACGAGACATGTCGACTCGCCCTCAGGCGTCCTACTTGTCTCCTAGAGATTTGATTCAAAATCACCCGCTCAACGATGTCGAATGACACTACCCATGAAGAAGGATGACCAACATGCATAATAGGAACCGAGTACGCATCAACAAGTGTCTGCCTCTTATAGTAGTCTGCACACAGGGATATGAAATCCAAGTTTCAATCTCTACAGCAACAATGAAAACAATGAGATTCAGGTTTCTGTAATATAAAGCGTAAATTGTTGCTAGTAAGGTACCTTGCCACTGCGAGTGCGTGCGAACATGAAAACATGTCCATTTGAAATTTATTGCATGTGCGGGTCTTTCGGGATAAGTCAACAGTCCACTGCTTTCCAGACCGTTTGACGGAGAATATGTTCCAGTCGACGGATTAACGATCATATAACCACACTTGTCAACATATTTCAAGATCATAAGATGGGCAGCGTCGGTCAACTGATGACGCATGGACTATGCAGCTCGATGGCGATCGTGAAACCACCGATGTAGCATATTCCTAATGAACTCTATCAGTGTCAACATAGGCAGTTGTCGTGCGAATTTTAGACAAGAGTTTATGCATTCCGTAACATTTGTTATCATCACCCTGTACCTTCGTTCGGGACAGTGTACGCGGGACCACTTGTGTGGACCGACATCATTGACATAATCGAATGCATTTCGATACAGGTTATTCAACTCTTCCATGTGCCGGTTATATTTCAATTCAGTGTACGATCTAGCTGTTTTGTCTATTATGGCAATAACATCCTTTTTGTGAAATCGCTTCTTAATATTTTTAGAAAAATACCAACATATGGTATGGATGGCATGAGAGAATACTTTAGAAATCCTTGCTTCAATGCTTGCATGTCGATCGAAAATGAATACCATATCATTTATATGACTAAGGGCGCCCTTCAAGCAATCCAAAAACCACGACCATGAAAGGTTGTTTTCTTAGTCGTTGTACCAAAAAGCAATTGGATACACCTGTTCGTTCCTATCTTGTGCAGTTGTAACAAACATTGTACCCCCGAATCTTTCCTTCATATGGGTACCATCAACTGTAATAACTGGACGCATATACCTTAAGAATCCTCTAAGTGAGGCACCCAACGACATGAAAAAATAGAGAAATTTACCATCTTTGTCGCACTGTAAGTCAGTGATTGTGTCAGGATTTTGTTTTTCCAACACGTAACCGAAAGATGACAGTAGTTGGAAGCTTTCTTCATGTGTTCCATAGGTCAATGTCAACGCATATTGCAGGGCTTGATGTGTCTTACTGTACATGATTTGGATGTCATACATTGGTTTCATATCGGCAATTATGTCCCTGGGACGCATGAGACAAACATGTTGTTGTTGCATTCTAGAAGCAACGACTTCTCCAATTATTACTGCACTGGCTTGTCGATGGCGACAGTGAATCTCCTCTAACGGACAAGTGTGTTCATTGACAAAACTTCTTATTTGGAAGTACATCCATTCATCTCTTCTCACCAATCTTAATTTCCACATACAGCTGTCCGTCAAACAAACCAGATATAATGTTGTCTTATTGGACCTTTTCACATTTCACTCGAAGTTCTTTCGACTGCAAAATGGCTAACTAGTCTCTTCAAATCCTTTTTAGTGGAAAAAAATTGACCTTTATAAATCATGCTTATAGGTTCTTCCTCTATCAACTTTTTACCTTCACCCATACCAAACGAGTATGAATCTCCGAAAATAACTCACATTGTGGCATTATCAGAATTATATGGAGTTACATTAGGCCAGACCTCGGAAGTCCCAGCCATATCTGGTGCACTGCTACTAATTTGTGTACACGTCTTCCATATCTCTCCATTTGGAAGGGTTATTCCACTTTCTCAGTGTTCTGTACATGATCTACGGGATCAATATTTACCTCATTATCCACCTCATGAATCGGCCCAAAATTCGGTTAAGTGTTCTGCTGGTTGTTCATGCCATTGTAAAATCATTTTATTGCTCGTTGTATTGCTCATCATTCATCTCAATTTGACAACCAAACGCATCATCGAATTGTGGTCCGACTATATCAACATGGTCGTCTACTTTCGGTGGGACACCACACATGTTTTCCCGACCTTCGATCTCACTCCTTTCTGTGCACACTTGGTTGCTTCCGCTAAACGATTGAAATTGTTAGGAATTTTCACGATAAGGGATATCATTACCTATCACATCTCTTGTTGCCCTCTCAATTAGACTAACATATACTTGAGGGATCACCCTATCTTCCCTTAATATAAACTGAATATCATCTTCATTTCTTATAAATGTGTGACATGTAGTCCTAGGAACGATTGATATAGACTGTAGATCAACATTGCATTTGTTTACATCATACTTCACAATGGTTTGCACGATTGACACCAATTCTTCGTAAGTCATACTCTTTGACACTTACAATCCTTGGTTATCGGAACCTAAACTCTCTGACTTCCGTCGAGTAACTGCTCCCATCGACCGTTGTAAGTTATGATTATTCTCACCCGATTCATTCTCCTATCAAAATCATTATCACAAACCATTATTAAGAAAATTAAAATTACAATTAAAAATCATTACAAACAAAAAAAATTGCTCGGAAACATTACCAAAAAGACTCGAACACTTCCCAAAAAAGCTCGAACCCATGTCAAAATAGCTCGAGCTTTTTTGGTAAGGGTTCGAGCTTTTTTTGTTAGAGTTCGAGTTTTTTTTGTAAGGGTTCAAGCTTTTTTTGTTAGGGTTCGATTTTTTTTGTTTATATTCGATATTTTTTACCAAGTGTCCGAGCTTTTTAGGGAAAGGTTGGAGCTTTTTTGGCAAGGGTTATAAAAATGTTCTAACCAGTTTAAAAAAGCTCGGACTCTTTTAAAAAATGCTCGGCGACTATTAAAAAAGCTCAGAGATTAACTTCAAAAAAAAAAGATGAAAGACTTTTTAAATAAGCTCGGACACTTTAACAAAAAGCTCGGATACTATTTAAAAATGATCTGAGTCTTTGAAGAAAGTCTCGGATATAAACTGGAGATTACATGTTCATACAAAAACTGAGACAACAAATCATAAGGAATGGATACAATGTTACACCACTCAGAAATATATGATAAAAAAAACGAAGATCAAAAATATATTTTACCTTCTTGTGTAAAATCTGGAGGGAGAAAAGTTTTTTGGAGAGAGATGAGTTGTAGATCGATTTTCATACAAATTTTTTGGAGAGAGAGATAGAGAAGTTACTGTTTTTTCGCTCTCAAAGTTTAAATGGAAACACAAACAGAATTAAAAATTAATTATTTAAAGACAATTTAGGTAGTTCAACATAATAGATACCTTTTAAGCTTAAGTTATTAAACCAGTGGACATAATCGCAACACAACAAAAAATATATGACATTTCTCATAATTTTCATGGTTTAACACCTTTAAAAGTGCTAATTTTGTAATTTTAATATTCATTGATTAAAACAAAATTCTTTTTTTTTTTACATATAAACTTGTTTAATAAATAGATCATTGGTTGTGACATAAGCAATACCAAGTGTTTGCATCCTACATGATAAGGTGTATACTCGTTGGATAGTATTTATAATCATGAGCACTTGTATTCACAATTGTTCACAACTATGATAAAGCTTTTAGGATTTTCCATCTAAATAGTTATAACAGACCAACCTTTATTATAGAACAATACTTGGGTACTGACTGACTAGTCAGTAACCCCATCAATGGGATAGTGTCACGTGACCTATTTTATTATATAATTGTAAAAAAGTTTAAAAAAGATTGACACATGATAACACCCCATTGAAGTGGTCAGTACCTTAGGTACTAACCGATTAGTTCTCAAATATTTTTCTTTATTATATACATGGAGGGTAGATAAGATCTTATAGTAGGGTCACTAGGTGCACTATTTATAATTTTTTTTTAAACAAAATATTTATTGAAATTTATAAAACACCTAAATAGTAGGGGACATAATGAACCTTACATCTCAAAATTCATATTCTAAACAAAATACTTAAAAAAAATTAAAGTTTAAAAGATGACAACAAAATAAGAAACATGTTTTGGTTGCCAATAGTATAGATAAATTTTGAATTATATGGTGGTTGAGTGTATATATGCCATACCTCCGAGTGTTTCAATTATCATATCCTAAATTTATCATCCTAAATAATGTAGCTAATATTATTGTTTTTAAAAAATTATTGTCTTATTGTTAAAAAAGATACGGCTTTTCTTTATAAAAAAAATGATGGCAATATTATATATAAAATAAAATGACAAATATACTCCTAAGCAGTTAAAAGTTTTAATGCTAATGGGTAACGGCAATGGAAGTTTTTGTAATAAAATACAAACTTATATCTGATTGTAAATTGATCAAACCTCAGAGAAGGTCGGTGTTATTTGTCATTTAAGTTGTTCTCATGTGACAAGTGATTGGATCCCACCAAGATCTCGGATAAAAAAAATGCACGTGACATCCAATACATTTTTCTGTGTTTTGGGTGCCAAAAGTAATGAAAACCAGACAACCATGAATCTTGTCAAGATCACATCATTATAATACAAAGCTTTGTTTTCTGTACAATTTACTATAAGTACACCATCTGCGCTGGTAAGTGGTAGACCTGTACTAGGGCCAAGTGACATGATTTTGAAAATATAATCATCTAATTTTGAGGCAATGTATCTTCATAGTAGTAGATATGCTCCCTTCATCAATAGTGTTACTATAACTAAGCATTTTCATCTGGTGATAATAATAAAATGATGGAAGAATAACTAAGAATAGGGTAAAGATTCGCATCAAGGAACTGAGCATACTGTTTAATTGCTGTTGCCCTGTCAGGAAGGTCACTGGAGAGGAAGTCATATGGTGCGGGCTTGCTGGTGTCTACCAAGGGCTCCCATCTATACCCTGGCCGCTCTGGCAGTGAAACAGTTACAGGCAAGTGATTGGCATTGAAGGCTATGTAGATTTCTCGTTTCACACAGTCAATCTGCTACGAAATTCATATGAGCATCAATTAAATAATTGAACCGGGAAAAGACATGTTTAGTCACTTTAGGCAATGAAGCAAGAAATCGATGCAATTACTTGAACTATTCATAATTTAACAACCAGACAGTAAATGGAGCCAATAAACAAAAAATAATTCAAGTATTCAAAATGAAGTTGAAGGTACAATTAACAGTTACCAGAGTGAAAGCCACAAAACGGCTTGAGTCAGACCAATCTGGCTTATCAGGAGTATGACCATGCCATTGCAGCCTCTCTGCTGTTGGGAAGTCCTTTAAGCCAAGTGACTCACATTCACTGCAACAAGATGGTTAAGGAAAATGAGAGCAATGTAAAAAGATAAACCGGAAAGCAAACTACAGAATCAAAATCACTAAAATCAGTAGAAACTTACTGGCGGAACTTGGTCACAAGGCAACAAAATCTGAAAAATTCGGATGAAGACTCGTCCTTTTTATCCCACCTGAAGTAGTTCATCTGCATCATGACTGACAATTAGTCATCAAAATCAACAACTGGGTTTAATAGAACTGCCAGACATCAACAAGGTGTAGAAGATCACATAATTATCATGGCAATACGTATTGTTGTTCCCCCCTTTTGTGTGACCGTATTCATCCCCCATGGAAATCATTGGGACACCCTGGCAGACAAAGATCACTCAGAAATCAGATGAAAGAAGAACAAATTATTACATTTGCACATTTCTCCTACTTATGTAAATCACATTTGCTATGGTCAGATTCTTGTTATTCTATTACTTGGACATGTATAGGAATCATTTGAAACCACTATTTCATCTTACAGAATATCTCACTGCAACTCTTTTTTTAAAGCAACACAGACCATTGTGCTTGATAACCTTTTTTCTTTTGCATACTGCAAAACGAACATGAGCATGTTTCTGTTCCCCTAATACTGATCCAGGGGTTTCTACTTCTTATCCTCTGTATTCTAGTTTTCATCGACTTCTTGTCCACCTCTCCCTTTTACCTTCTTTCTTAGTAGAATAAATTTGTTTCTGATAAAAGGAAAAAAAAAATGACAACTTGCCACTTTCCATTCACTTAAAGAGCAACATGTGGGTAGTACGGCTTTTTATTATTATTTTTAAAAAAAAAAGTTTTTATTATATAACTATTCAACTCAGATATAAACCCACCCCCAACCACAATCCCACCTTACCAAGCTAACTAGTACCCACTAGATAGAACCAAATAAATAATGAGGATTTGTATTACTTGTCCTGCCATGGTAAGGTCCTGGGAGCAGTGTGGAGATAAAGACATGGATACAAGTAATATTAAAATCCTGGAGCTTTTGATTTTTTTTTCGAGTTTAATTTTCTCAAACTTTCATTAATGGGTATAAATTCTCTAGAAAATTGAATTATTTTGCTACAACTGTGGTATGTGAGTTGTGTAAATCATATTTTAATAGCAACAACCAATTAAATATAGATGTTCAACATATTTTAATGACTTTAATATTTATAGTACAGATTATTAACATACTAACGAAAACTCATGTTACGACAGCTTATTTTTAGTTTGTATCTGTGTTACAAATTTTAACTGGAACATATATCACAGAGAGTAAGACTTTAATAAACCATAGTCAAGCATCTAGAGTACTAATGGCATATATTTACTACCATATGCTCTACACATGTATCGATTATCATTCAGTGACAGGTTGATCGGAAATCATTAATGGTCCAAAATACAGATTATGTACAGAAGATGAGTAATTCATATTAAATCTTACTTGGGAGACCATGAGGCAGATGAAGAAATTTCGCATTTGTCGTTTTCTCAGTTTCTTCACCAAAATGCTTGCAAACTCTCCTTCCTAAATGTAATTTGTAAACAGAATGAAGACTGGAATCTTAAGATAATAGAACAGCCAAAACGAGTTCCAATTCAAACACAGAATATTATGACTTACAGAATATTGTGTCCAGCAGTTTTAAAAAGCTTCAGCAGATTACCGCAATTTCAGACAAATGCATATCTATGAAAATTTCAAATTTCAAAGGTACTATATTGACGTGTGTGAATAATGCTTAGTGATCTATCACCTCTATAATTAAGTAAAGCCCATACAGATTTGAGAAAGTTAAACTCCAGACTAATTTTATTTTGAATAAGTCCATTTGGGTTCAAAGTAAATTATTGTATGGAATAGAAAAGGGGGATTGCATTTTATTTAGTTCAATAATTTATTGACCTTTCTGATCATAAAACGAATCAAATTACTTACTCCTAAATAAGAAGGCATTCATGCAACATATCACATTGCAAAATCAAACAGCCAAAGGAAAAACAAAATATAGAGTACAATCATCAGGATACATAATCTAGTTAATATCTACCTGTCCACAGTTCCAGCTATGATTATGTATCTCTCCATCGCTGTTGTCTTCCCCATTTGCCAAATTATGTTTGTTATTATAAGTCACTAAATCAGCCAAAGAAAAACCATCATGTGCACATATGAAATTGATACTGTTCCATGGTCTTCTTCCTCCCTCCTGATTTGGAAAAAAAAAATCCAAAATATAAAATTTAGGTGGACATAACAGGGGATCCAAAGAATGGCTTATAATGCAGGATTCTCAAAATATCAAGAACAAACAGTAAGGAAGCACAAGGTTTTAGTTGTTAACAAAATATATACCTACCAAAAAAAAAACTGTGACAAAGAGACCATTAAAATGAAGGCTTAAAGTCATAAGCACTGAAAGGAAATACAAAAAACATGAAATACCTGGTATAAATTGGGGCTTCCACATAGGCACTCAGCAAAAGCACCAGAAAAGCCATTTGTACCCTTAATAAATTGCCGCACTACATCACGATACTGAAATCAAAATGAAAATACAAATCAAATCATAAATGTTATCTAGCAGATATATAAGATGTAGATAATATTATTAGCATGTTTTGCCAACAAGGTCAAATATGAATAACCAAACAAGAATTTCAACAGATAGGAATGGATAGCCTGAAAGGACAAAATCAACTGAAAGATTAATGAAAAGATGCAAAGAAGTGAATACCATACTATTAACATCCGTTGGCCAAAAAAAGGAACAAAATACGTAAATATTGACAACTAGAAGCTATAAGTAAATCATAATTTGTTGCTTTTCCGAGCTTACAGTTTACTGAGTCCTGAACTTTTGATATTAGTCATGTAAGTCTCCCTAAAAAAGATGAAAAGTCCATAAATGAAAAATTGATAAATCGGACAAGGTTTATAAAGAGTAAATACTAAATGAATGTAAAATTTCTAATGACTTACTGAGGAGAATCAATATTAAGTTGATAAATGACTATAGTCATGGCATTATATGATCCTCCATATGCACCTACCTTATGAGAAAGAATTATAAGAGATTCTAAATTCTTACACTCTTCGGATAATTTCAATATAAGCAGGAACTAGTTACCAGGTTCTGATATATATACTCAATCTACACAAACTTTGTACTGGAATACTAAAGCAACTGAGAGTCTGATACATTATTTACTTTCAACTAAACAGGAAGTTGTTATCAAATGTTTCCATATATTACAAATGTTAATGAACAGAACATAAGTGTAAGACCTTTCCATCTCCATGTCAACAAATTTAGGATGATGGACGGGGATTTTCTGCAATAGGAACGAAAATGAACATAAAAAGTAGTTTGACATGATCACCCATCACCGTAACTTTTGAATATACCCTTTTGCAGTCAAGTGTTTTACATCTGTCATCTTCCGGTCACAAAATAAATAGGGACATAGGAAAAATATTAAAAAAAAATTAAAAGAAAAAAACAACAACAAGCAGACCTTTCCATTCCATTCTGACCAAATACCCCAGTGCGGAAACATGCCAACTTGATACAGGCCACCAGTATCCCATGCTTCTGCTATAAGCTATATGAAAGAGATAGATGAGAGCTCGGGTCAGTTAATACTTTTTTATAATAACAACACATCAAAACAAAAGAGCATTGGATGCATTTAGAGAAGCTGCTCAGGAAGGACTAATTTACATAGACACAAGTATAACTGTTATAGGCCATTAGCATGGTGCGCAAGCATTGTGCAGCTAGAGAACTCAGGAGGTAGTGACACATTTTTTCATGCAAGAAAGCTTTAATCTGGCAAATTTTATTGCATCAATCAAGAGACACTCATATTTTAAAAGACTATTAATCAGAATCCCACTAATACATTTGCTCTAAAACGTCAATATAGATAGGTTCTTCTCCAATTTTAGGAGATGGAGCCACTCTGATAACAAGAAATAGAAATGAAGTGAAAAAACTATGTCCACGTTTTGTGTGTGCATGAATACACAAGCAAATGCTCCAGGAAATCACCAGAATCTATAATCTAGAACTATTTCACAAAGTATCACAGTTCGGATCAAAAGTGCATTCCGATTATCTGAACTTTATGCAGAACACCTACACTACAATACTAATTAGGTTTTATTGAAAAGTAGAGGGATTCACAGAAGATAAAATCTTATTGAGATGATGCACTTTAACAATGGTATGGCAGATACTAAAACCAGAAGATCTTTGGGGTTTTTTGAAGTGCATAAAGAAAAAGGGCAATATAAAGGGGTTGTCATCCTTGAAAACATAAAAATTGAGAATGCATAATCAGTTTGCCACTCAGTTGACAACATTAACCGTCTCTTACTCCGATGTAACCCAGGCGCAGGGCTTTATGAAAAATATGTAACTTATCCAATCATTATGAAGTCAATGCTAGGCTCCATTTATAGTGTTACCCATAAGCGGCATAACAAATCATTTATAGTGAAAGGATGTATTGAGCTTAAGCACCATTGTAATCCCCTCACCTATTAGCATAAACTTTCGGGTTTAATGATTCCTTTAACATAATTGAGAATTTCTCAAATCTCGACTACCCTTCTGTTTCTCTCCATTTCTTCTATTTCTCATCTCTTATTTGTTCTCCTTTCACCACTCTATCTCTTTTATCCTCTTTGGTATCTCTTCTTCACTTCTCTTATCTGTTTCTCTCTATTTTCAGTTATTCTCTCTTTTTTCCCCTCATTCGCTCATTTCTGTCTTATATCAACAAATATATGGTAAATAGCCTTGGTGCAAAAGATCATGATCTTTAAAGGAGACAAGAGAAATATAATTACAGAATATACCTTTACTCCACAAAGTATAGAATCGTTACTTATCATGTCAATTAATGGTGGGCCGCTCAGAGGAGTGCCAGTAGTTATCAAGTCGCCTTCTATTGGAATCCCATATACATTGATTGCATCCCAGAGACTTTGATGAGTAAGAAAACATAAAAATAAATTTAAAAAAAAAGTACCAATCAGTCTTCTGTGTAAATTGACAGGGCATAGGATATGTGGCAGACAGCTAAGCAAATAACCTGCTACCCCTGGTCATGATAGAAGCAAGATCAAAGCGAAAGCCATCCACATGCATTTCTGTAACCCAATATCTGTTGCAAAAGAAAGAAATACGAAGACTTTCCAGCCCATGTAATAAACTAATAATAAAGAAAAAGGGTTGCAACAAATATATAAACTCCGGAGTAACTGTAGCATGACAGAAAAAATGAATCAATACTTAATGGGACTGGTTTGGACACCCCTCTCCCCTTTGCTAAGAGAGTGATATGAGTGAATTCAACAGGAAACAGCAAGAAAAAGACACTGTAAAAGAAATACTAGGTTCAGCAAATAAAATAAAGCTGTTTAGCACAACAAACGTATGATATCAAAGTATAAAGTGGAAGATCACAGAGCTTAGCTCATATTCTAAAACACAGAACAATTTAACTTATTCATGTTGGCATGACAACCAATATGCAAGACAATGATATGTACGAACTGGGGGATCAAGGTCAATGTTTTTTAATTAAGCACATATACCAAGAGATGAATATTCAAAGAAATTTTCTAAACAGTAATTATTGTTTGGCTCATATATTAGCTTCAAAACATTCCACTAACATGCTTTCACATGCAATTAATTTCTAAATCCATTACATATGCATACATCTGAATAACTAGACCAGTCAAAAGTCTAATAATGACGGCCATTTAAAGGAATTCCTTGCAAGATTGACAGACATTCTCCGTTCATCATTGGTAAAACAAAATCTAAATGAAACCAATAACAACCGTGAAGTAATCTGGTTACACTAATAAATCTACCTTAAACAATCCACAATAAACTGGCGCACAACAGGATGGTTGCAATTGAACGTATTCCCACATCCTGAATAATTATAAAATTCTCCCTGTAAAATCATAAAATAAGATTTCAAGTTAACAATAGTTATTGAAATTGTCAATAACCACTATAATCAAAAGTTTAAGCTGCTAGGAAAACATCCAACAATAGTATTTAAGCACTCTTACTAGCACACACCCTCATGTGTAAGACCTACGGGCTTGCCACGTGAGCAACTCCAAACACAGATTCAAACTCTAAACAAATACAATTTCAATTACCTGGGGGACTCAAGCCCCAGCTCCCCCGGTAGATCAAGATTCAAATACCATGTCAATTACAACTATACCCAAAAGCTTAAGTTGTTAGGAAAGAGTCCAACAATAGTATTGAAGAACTCTAGCTAACAGAAATAAAAAGACAAGATTCTAAACCAGTATTTTGGATTTGTAACTAATTAAACTCAAACAGGACAGGTGGCTTAAAATGTCAACTCTGGGACATATACTCGAGGCATTAATCCCCAAATGAACACTGTGTGTCAACTTTTGCAAAGTAATAAAAAGGCAATGTTCAATTCAATTTAAGCAGTCCTCCTAGAGGATTAATCTAGGAAGGTTGTGAATTATCAACACGACTGCATAATTATGATCACAGATTTTTTAGATGCCAGAATCACGTGTTTTATCATGTGTCTTTTAAGGTATATAACATATAGAAGTAATAAGTCAAAAGCTTTACCTTAGGGGCAAGCATGTAATAGACACTATTATCAGCACCTCTAAAGGACAAAATAGGACCTTTCTCGTTCCCTTCAGCTGTGTGATTGAAAACGACATCCATGATCACCTACTCAAGTAAAATTAGATGTGAAATTTTTTAATACATCGAAAATGAAATACAAAATATATTGAGATCGGCGATCACCTCAATCCCGCGTTTATGTGCTTCCTTAACAAGGAACTTGAATTCATTAATTGCATCTTGGCCACAATTAGATATGCCAGCAGATGAATATCTCATCATAGGAGAAAAGTAATTGACTGTCGAATATCCCCAAAAATTCACCCTACAAAGAAATTAATTCAGAAAAGATATGACAATGATGCTTTAACATTGAAAAATTTAGAGAAAATTTGTGTATATTTTATTTTATCCGTTGACATCTATATATATATACAAGAAAGGAAACTGATTTCCTTCTAAAAAGAGGAGAATCACAATCCCTAAGAAATAGGAAAAATAACAATCAAATCTCTAAAAAATAGGAAACAGAGCAATAACAACTAAGCTACTAAATTACATCCTATTTACTTGGAATTCCACACCCCCCCTCAAGCTGGGCAGTACATGTTGATCATGCCCAGCTTGGAACACAGCCCTTCAAATGATGCTCTTGGTAGAGCCTTAGTAAACACATCAGCTGTCTGTGAATTGGCAGGTGTGTAACTTAACTTGACAGACCCTGCTTCTAGTTTTTCCTTGATAAAATGCCGGTTTATCACCACATGTTTTGTTCTGTCGTGGTGAACTGGATTCTTAGCTATACTAATAGTTGCTTGATTATCACACAACAGTTCCATAGGCATGACCATAGGAACTTTGAGTTCATTCAGTAACCTTTGCAACCAAATTCCCTCACAAATTCCATGAGCCATTGCTCGGAATTCTGCTTTGGCGCTTCTACGAGAGACCACATATTGTTTCTTACTCTGCCAAGTGACCAAATTACCCCAAACATAGGAACAGTACCCAGAAGTAGACCTCCTATCTACAGCCGAACCAGCCCAATCTGCATCTGTGAAGACTCACCTCTATCCTCACTTTTCTTGAAACAAATACCTTGTCCTGGTGTCTTCTTCAAGTACCTTAGGATTCTTAAAACTGCTCCCATATGTTCTTCATTCGGATTGTTCATGAATTGACTAACCGTGCTCACTGGAAAAGCAATACCGGTCTGGTATGGGACAAATAAATCAATTTCCCCACCAACCGTTGATACCTTCCTTTGTCCACCGATGGACTTTCTTCTACAAGACCCAACTTTGTTGTATAGTCCATTGGTGTATCAACTGGCTTGCATTCTGTCATCCCAGTTTCTTTGAGCAAATCCAAGATATACTTCCTCTGATTTAAGCAAATTCCAGCCTTTGATCTTGCAACTTCCATTCCTAAGAAGTATTTCATACTTCCTAGATCCTTAATTTCAAACTCCTTGGCTAAGAAGGGACTTTAACCTCTGAATTTCCTCCTCACTGTTACCAGCAACAATCATATCATCCACATACACAATGAGTATAGTAATAACACCTGTGGCATGATGAACAAACAAGGTATGGTCAGCTTGACATTGAATATAACCAAACCTTCTTACGGCTTTCGTGAATTTTTCAAACCATGCTCTGGAAGACTGTTTTAACCCATACAATGACCTTTTTAACTTACAGACTTTGTCTCCATGCACATTTTCCAAACCTGGAGGACTTTCCATATAAACTTCCTCTGCTAAATCTCCATTTAGGAAAGCATTCTTTACATCCATTTGATGAAGCTTCCAGTTGTGTTTAGTTTGATAGAAGAACTCTGATTGTGTTTAGTTTAGCAACTGGAGCAAATGTCTCCTCATAATCAATCCCATAAGTTTGTGTAAACCCTTTAGCCACCAGTATGGCCTTGTAACGTTCTACACTGCCATCTGCTTTATGTTTCACCGTGAAAACCCATTTGCACCCCACAGCCTTCTTATCCTTTGGCAATTCTGTGATTTCCCAAGTTTTATTTCTCTGAATTGCTTCTAATTCCTCCATAACTGCATTTTTCCACTCTAGAATTAACATAGCCTCTTGGATGTTTGCTGGAATAGACACTTGAAAAATATTGTGAGCAAAAATTTTGTAACTAGTTGAATGACCCTCATAGGATATGTACTTACTCAAAGGGTAAACGGGTTTTGCTCTGCACTCTCTCACTGGTCTCTTTAGAGCGATTGGTACTTCAGAATCTGAAGGAACTTCCTCACTGATCTGGTTAGTATTTCGGCTGGTGATAGGATCACTTAAGGGTTCAGTTTTGGGTTCAGATATGTGGACCAATTCCGGTTGAGGCTCTTGGTCTTGCTGAGATACAATCTTGTCTGGTCCATCTTTATTTTCCTTCGGCCTCCTCGAGTATACAATAGGTTCTGCTTGGAACTTACATGTCATGTCTGGATGATTTAAAGGTTGAGGAGGTTGTATTTGCTGTTTTATAGGAGACACATTGGACTCACATTGTATAGGAGATATACTGGACTCAAAATGAGGAATTTCAGGCACATTAGGAAGTTGAGACTCACTTGTAGGACTAGAGGACCCTATAGTTGATGAACTTGCACCAGGAATTTCATGGAAAACACGACTAAGAGGACAACCAATATCCAAAAACTGAAATTCATTCTCACCCCCCCCCCCCCCTGAATTTTAGTTTGTGGGAAGAAAGGTTGATCTTCAACAAAGGTAACATCAAGAGAAATATGAATCTTTCTAGGTTCTGGGTTGTAGCATCGGTATCCTTTTTGAGTAGGAGAATAACCCAAAAACAAACACCTAACAGCTCTAGGATCAAGCTTACCCCTGTAGTATGGCTGAATATGAACAAACACCGTGCAACCGAAAACACGAAGAGGAAAGGTTGATATAAGTTTTGTGTGAGGATGTGTCAAGTAGGGTTTGACATGGAGTTTTGAAGTGTAATACTCTAGAGGGTTGCCTATTAATCAGATGTACAGCTGTGAGAACAGCCTCACCCCAAAAAACGACTCGGCCCTCATACAAAACAACATGGACCTGGTCACCTCTAACAAATGACGGTTTTTTCTCTCAGAGATCTCATTTTGTTGAGGTGTGTCAACACATGAGGTTTGGTGAACGATCCCCTCACTAGAAAAATAATCTCTCAACTCCTGGTTTACAAACTCTCTCCCATTATCTGATCTGAATACTTGAATTCTGGTTTGAAACTGATTGTTAATCAATGAATTAAAATTTTTGAAAATATTGGTGACCTCAGACTTTTCTTTCATTAAAAAAACCCATGTGACTCTGGTATGATCGTCAACAAATGAGACAAACCATTTTGCCCCAGTGATATTAAGGACTCTGGAGGGCCCCCAAACGTCACTGTGAATTAATGCAAATGGTTTGGCGGCTTTGTAGCTATTAGGATGGAACACAGAACGAGTATGCTTTGATAACTCACAAAAATCACAATGAAAATCTTTTGAACTTTTATTAAGGAACAAGCAAGGAAACAACTTCTCTAGATACAAGAAATTGGGATGTCTTAACCTATAGTGCCATAACATAATAGCACTCTCTTTATTGGACTTAGACATAGACTCTGATATTGACTCAAAGGAAAAAATCTTGGACTCATCAGAATGAACTTGTATACCCTTAGAAGCTTCGGCCTTGATGATATAGAGACCAGATTGTGTCTCAGCAGTTCCAATCGTCTTCCCCGAAATCATGTCCTGAAACAGACAATAAATGGGAAAAAATTTAGATACACTTTTCATCATAAGTGAGTTTTGATATAGATAGAAGGTTACAATCTAAATTGGGAACATATAACACAGACTGAAGGGAGTTTTTGAGATAACCACAGTACCACACCCTGTGACTTTGGACAGAGAACCATCTGCAATTTTTACATTATAGTTACCTTGACATGGCTCAAAGGTACTAAACACCCTAGCATCACCTGTCATGTGGTCAGTTGCACTTGAATCTACAATCCAAGGCCTTGGGACCTCCTTTTTCACATTCAAAGCAGTGGAGAAGGTACCTTTAGTAGCAGCAGACCCGACACCAACTACTGAGGCATTTAAACCTGAAACAATTTCCTGCAGCCGATCCAATTTCTCCTAAATGTGTACAACTGAATTTGTTCCAACACTTTCATTCCCACTGGCCATGTAACCCTTTGTATCTCTGTCACCATTATTCTTAGGTTTCCAGTCAACTGGTTTTCCATGAAGCTTCCAACAACTGTCCTTCAGATGACCTGGCCGTTTGCAATACTCACACCATGGTCGACCCTTCCTAGGCTGGTTGATTTTTCCTCCATGGACTGCCAAGGCACTACCCTCTGGTTGTGTAATGTTGCTGTCAGATCCAAGCATTACCTTCCTTCTGCTCTCTTCACGCACCACCTCAGAAACTATCTCTCGGAGAGTAGGTAATGGCTTGATTGCCATGATTCTGCCTCTCACATCATCAAGATTACAATTCAGCCGTAACAGGAACTTGAAAATTCTCTTTTTCTCAATACTTTTTCTGTGCGGCCTCATTTCCTGGATCTTTAAAAATATCAGTCTCAAATAAGTCTACCTGCTGCCATAATCTAGCGAGTTTAGTGTAGTATTGAGTGACCGAATCCTCTCCTTGACGTAGATCATGTAGAATCCCTTCAACCGCAAACAACTCGGCTGTGTTATCAAGAGTAGAGAAAGTCTCTTTTGCTGCATCCCATATCTCCTTTGCTGTCTCATGCAGCAGAAAATTCTCACTAATATCAGCATTCATTGAATTCAGCAGCCATGACATCACCAAGTTATTCTCAGTCTTCCACTGGCGATATCCTTTGTCCTCCTTGGCTGGTTTTTGTACCTCTCCAGTCAGGTACTCATCCTTTCCTTTCCCGCTAATGAAGATGAGGATCGATTTGGACCATTGAAGATAGTTCTTACCGTTCAACTTGTGACCAGATATGAGCAACTGAGAGGATGTCTGGTCAAAGCCTCCCCCTCCATTGTTGTTAGAGTTAGAAGAATCTGAACCAGAGAGGACTTCTGAATAGGATTCGTGAGACATGCTGAATTATTTGAAGACCAATCTGTCAGAACACTAAGAAAAAAAAAATATAGAGTTCATGCCGGAAAGAGCAGTAGGGAAATATAGGTTTTCTGCCAGAACGAGCAGTAGGGAATTAGGGTTTATTCCGGGTTCAGAGGTGGGTCTGATACCATGAAGAATTTAGAGAAAATTTGTGTATATTTTATTTCATCAGTTGACATCTATATATATACAAGAAAGGAAGCTGATTTCCTTCTAAAAAGAGGAGAATCACAATCCCTAAGAAATAGGAAAAATAACAATCAAATCTCTAAAAAATAGGAAACAGAGCAATAACGGTTAAGCTACTAAATTACATCCTATTTACTTGGAATTCCACAAACATGTTTCTGAAATTTGGAAAAATCATAATAGTTGAAAAACAACAGTTTATTATATTTCGTACTTTCTACTAGATTTTACATCGTCAGAACATCCCAAAAATTAGTCTCTCAATAAACTCATATTGGGATAAAGTTTGTCAAAAATATCACTGTACAAAATTGTTGGTATTTCCAAAATAACTTCAAGAGAATGGGTAAAAATATTGTACTTATAATCGCCTAGGACAGAATTATAGCTGAAGTACTCAAGCTCATTGAACTCATGACATGGCATCAACTCTATACAATTTATCCCAAGTTCCTACAAAACAAAGAAATACAAGTAAGTAGTATAACAATCGATAATGACAAATGATAACAGTAAATGAGTCCAAAAACAGTTTTCAAAAATTAGGATACAAAACGGAGCAGTTTTCAAAGAACTTGAATATGCAGCAGTCTCTGCTGTCATCTCCCGATGGCCTTTTTCCATTTCACAAATTTGAAAACATCCCAAACATGTTTGGTACCATTTCTTGGAAAATGGAATTTGGAAAACATAAAACAGTGGAAATTTTGATTTGGTTGTTTTCAATATTTTTCATCTCATATATTTTCTCTTGAGCTGAATTATCATTACTTGACAAGATAATCCTTAAGGAGGAAACTTTTTCATCTCTTGTCAACAAGCCACATCTGACAGTATCATTTTTTTAATCTTATGCTTTGTTGAATACATATACCAAATGCACCCTTGCTTTATTGATTAAGACAAGTATCCAAAAACAGTTATCAAAATTAAAAAACGTGACCTTTATTTATTTTTATTTTCAATTATATACTGAATTTTTTAATACGTTTTGAATAGCAAAATTAATACTCTAACCAAACACCTTTTTATTAAATATTTTGTATCTCTTGTTTTCAAACCAATAGCATTATTTGGTTTGTTCAATGCTTGATTCACTCAGATAATGATAAATTATTCCTAAGGTGATGGGAGGAAACAGCAATTCTTCTGAACAGAAAAAATTAAACAGCTAACAGGATTCAAATGTTGAAATTAAACTCGCAAACAAATTATTTAAATTTAACCATTATGCCCGGAAGTTCAAAATTCCGTAATACAAATGACAATATGTTCATTCAAATTTGACCCTTAATCATAGCCATAATCCCCCGCTACTAGGCTAATCATGTACAATCCCTTAATCCTAGCTAATCATGTATAATCCCTCATTTCAAAGCTAATTATGTATAATCCCTTAATCCTAGGCCATTTATGTGTAATCAAAAGTTACCACAAGTGGTGAGTCACCAACTATATAAACCCAATCTCTTGTACATTTCTAATATAGTGAAATACACTTTGGCATATTAATTGTTTATTTGTTCTCTCTTGATTTTCTCTTTTATTCTTTTGATCAAGTCACAGTTCTAGGGTGTGACCAATGGCTTTAGGATTCACAGGATGTCATTGCATGAAAAAGGTTCTCTCTACTAAGTATACAGTGAGATTTGCAGCACCTATATATTTTGATTGTAAGCTGTTGAATAACAGAAATGAAGTGTTTGAAGACTTTAATTTCATTCATCTCTGTTGAATAAGCTTTATACAACTTATACATAGATAAGACTTAGGGGGGTGTATTGAATTAGGATTCTATATGACATTTAAAGACTTTATAAATCCGTGTATTCAATTTGGACATTCAATGACTTTAAAAGAGTCTATATTAATCCATTAGTATTCAGTTCAGATTTCTATGGACTTTTAAAAAGTCCTTCCAAATCCGGCTGTATTGAATGGGACTTTAAAAAATTCTACAAAAATCAAGGTGTATTCAATTGGGACTAGATTTTAAAGGATTTTCTTAGGTCATGGATTTTGGTGGACTTGACGGTGAGAAATATAAATATCAATGGCCATAACAAGTCCAACCTTCTCCTAGAGGATTTTGAGTTTTTTTTTGTTGCTCGGGTTCGTTGCTTCTATTTTCCTTTGTTTTTCTCTTTCATGATTGAACTTCTAGAATATGCTAGGTTATGATTCTTAATATGCTTAACTTGATGAAAGTAGAGACCATGATGATGATTTATAGCTTATTCAATTGATTGTGGCGGTTTTTAGTTTTTATGTATTTTCGAAATATACAAAGGCCTGTTGTAAACAAATGGCCAGAATTTATAAATTTATTTTGATGGGTTCTTCTATCTAGAAAATTATGAAAAATTATATGCAGATAGAATGTTATGTCTAATGTTATTCTGCAAAATTTCGTGATTTATAAATGAGTATAAACACTGTTATAATTTAACAAAGGTCAATGATTCAAGCTGGACAGATTCGGGAAATAAGAAAAGAATAAATGTTTTCTTATACAAATGACTATGGATTAAATTGATAATCTTTTTGTAGCATATGCTATATGTCTAGATTATCCATGTCAACTTTTATAGAGAATAAATTAAAAATTGTGTATCAAAGGGTGGTCAGTTGTGACAGGGTTTGGGTTAGGGTTATGCTTTTTTTCAATATTTTATGCATAGCTTTGCTTGGTTGTTCAATTAGTTGATTATTGTTTGTTTATATGATTAGTTGAATAACAATAAAAATCTGTGACGATGAGTTATGAATGTTGAGTATTTTTCTTTTAATTTTGCTCTCAAAATTGTTATAGACTGACACTTTTTTTCATTTGTAATTGACTTTAGTAATTGAGTGGAAATTATTGTCGTTAGATTTTTTTTTTTTGTGCACCGTTATTTATATGTGAAGATTTATGTATTCATAAGTTATTTTTTGGGTTTATCATGAAAGTTGAGATCTTTGTGAAAATTGAGCTTTGAAATGGAGCTTCTCTTCGGTTGACTGATTGAGCCAGTTATAATTCATCCATCTATAATAGATGTCCGAAATAACAAATCCATGAAAGTCTGAGATAGATGTCTAAACAAATCCATAAAAGTCTGAGATGGATGTCTATACAAATCAATGTAAGTCCATGTGGATTTATAAAAGTCTGTAGAAATCTATAAAAATCTGTCAAAAAATATCTTTAAATGTCCTCAAGAATCCTAATTGAATACACCCCCCTTAGTAGAAGATAAGATAATACGAATTTTTAAAAATAGAAAAGTAACTCTAACTTCCTAGACTCGATCCTCATAGATGAGGAATCGGTTAGCTTGCTTTCTCACTCCTAGAAATATAGCTACATTACATATTGACATCATTCAGTACTAAATAATACACTATAAACTTTCCACATAAGCCGGTCATACTAGTCATTTTGTTCAAGATAAAACTTGACAAGTAATCCTTGTAGATTAATCTAAAAGTGCAGTAAAGTCTACCTTCAAGTGATCAAGCTTCTCCACTATACCACGGTATGTTCCAGGAAATTCAGTCATGCTTGATTCATGCTTTGTAAATCCTCTCACATGCATTTCATAAATTATAAGATCTCTCTGCAGATACTTCAGAGGTAAATCGCCTTCCCAGTCAAACTGAAGATCAAATGGCTGAATTACATAAATGTTGCAACAATAATCACATACAATATTGATAACAGCACAACAAAATTTTAAATTGTGGTGAAATTGTTACTGCAATGCTAAACTTACTTCAAAGAAACGAGAAATCAACACTGCACCTTTTAAGTGAAGGAATCAACAGCAATAAGAGAGCACATAAATCAGTTTTCAATCTTATCCTCTTACTGACTAATATGTTATATTAATTTAAACTACAAAACAATTATTATCTTTTATTTAAGCAGAAACAAAAATTGCATTTAAAAATTAATTTACAGGGGAAAAACGGAACTAAACAAAGACCTAACTATGAACGGTGAACTCAAAATATACAATTCTCACAGCTATAAAGCTGAATAGGTTCACATAAACCATCAAAAAAAGAATAAAAATATTTAAGCCACGACTGCCTCCAAGTTTTGATGGATGACCAAAAAAAGAAACATCCTTAAAAGTTGGCGAAGCCAGTACCAAAAAATGATGATTTTTCTCATATGCTACAACCATATACAGGGACATTTTAATTCTTTTTTCTTTTTCCGGTCAAAACACGTATCTCACTGCAGTCAAATATATCTCACCTTTAAAAGATAGCTCAACCTATATCTTGATCAAGATTGCATAGACCATGAGTTAAAAAAAATGAAAAGGAAAAAGAAGGATCAAATTGATAATGTAAAAACCTCAGAAGAACACAGATTTCAACTTCAAAGATTACCAAAAGATTCAGTTACAAGAGCAATTGCAGCTAATATGCATTGATACCTACCTCATCTTCACAAGATGGTATCCTGCAGGCCATTTGAGGCCAGCAGTTTTCATCGGGTTCCAAAACACCAAACTGCCCTCTGCTTATGACTGCCTAGATGTAAAAACAAAATCAGTGTTCATCACAAATGCACACCTGAAATTGAGAAAAGCGTTAACCAAGTTTATGTATAAATTGTATCATCTGGATGCTTGAGTTGCCTGTCTACCTTTATTAAGTGAAGTGAAAAAGGCCCTAGAAAATTAATATCCAAATAATTAAAGAAACAGAATTAGTGACAACCAACTTTTGCATAGGGATCCAATATTATCCGTGAAGAATCATAGTATTGTCCTTCTTTGGGAGAAAACTTTCCATCAAACTTGTAGCCATATAGCACGTCTTTAAAGTCGCCCTTCAGAAATACATGCCAGACATCTCCAGTTTTATTAGTCAATGGATCAAGAGAAATCTCTTCAGTGACTGTATTCTGCATGAAAAAATTGGCAAAGGTTAGGCATACTAATTAATACGAAATTCTGGTTTTGAATTACTGTGAAAAAAAAAAATCCCAGTTATTGAACAATGCTATCCCAGTAATATGACAAGTCACAATCTCTAAAATGGTTTCAGCAATTGCGAAAAGCAACACCATAACATATAACAAGTCAAAACAAAAAGGGACACTACATTATACTATACTAAAATAAGGTTGATTAATCACAAAATACCTCTAAATGCACCATTCCCTCTTGTCAAACACAAAAACGAGAAGAAAAACTAAAACAAAATTTAAATACTTGACTTTTCTATGTGGTCATACAATATCAGCCATTTCCATAGTGTGAGCATGTTTCGAACCCAAAACTCAAGATTAGAGATTGACCTAACAGGTATTCACAATTATAGGTATTAAATTTACCCATAAAAAAATCGAACGACGAAAAAAGAAAACCTGATGCAAATCCGAGAGAGTGATCAAGCAGAGAGTAGCAGAAACCGCATTGCTGGAGTAAATGGAAAAATTGACCCCACCATCACGAGCAGTGGCGCCAAATGGAGTCGGGTAGCCATATGAAACCTGAAACCGACGCGAATCGGGCTTCTCAACAACCGCAGTCTCCACCATTGCCCCACCAGCACCCTCATTTTGTCTTGCTTTGACAAGCAATGGTGAGTCCAGTGTGGCGAATTTGGTGAATAAATCGCCAAATGATTCTGAATTACAAGTATTTTTTCTCTTCTGATGGTTGTTATAGAAAGATGTGGGCTTGAGATTCAACTTGTTAAACGCTTGAGGGTTGATGAGATTAGAACCATAGAGCAACCCCGAAGTAGACTGTATTAAGTCCATTGATGTGATTTTCAGCGAAAGCAATTTGTATACATCAGTACTTGAGAATTGAGAGAGAACTGGGAGCGGGGAGTGAAGTTGATTTGGTTGTACAAATATCTGTTCCCCACAGACCTTTGGTGGGTCCCATATCACCTCAAGTTTGGAGTCCTTTTTTCTTACCAACCTTGGGAGTTGGGACTTTGGGTGGGTCCCATATCACCTCAAGAGTCTATTCTTAGAGGGTGGGTGAAGATTATAAATTTAGTCCTTTCTAAACACATAATGTTTACCCAACAGTAAAAGTGAACTCTCACGTTTGCAATAAAAACAAGTTTCTATCTTTTAAAATCCAACTAATAAAAAATAAAATTATCCTTATTTATTAAAATTTAATGATAAAGATAATATTTGTAAGAAAGAAAAAAAATCAACAAAAAAATAATAATAATAAATTTATATTTATATCATTCAAAATAAACTCATATATAATAATAATATATAAAAATATTTATGAAAATGAAAATAACAAAACAAAAGAAAATAAAAGAAACAAACGTAAAAAAATTCATTATTGTTCTATTTTTTTGTTGATTTTTTCCATTTGCAATTTATGGATTTTGATTTTCTGATTTTTTTTAATCAAATTGAAATAATATATTTTGTGAAACGGAAAAAAATTCCAAAAAAGAATAGAAAAATTACAGGATTTGATTTTTGGATTTTTTGAGTTTCCTTTTGTTTTCTTATTTTTCTTTTTATTTTCATAAATATGTTTTTATATATTATTATTAAATATGAGTTTATTTTCAATTATATATATGAATTTATTTTAAATTATTTAAATTGATTTAATAAGTTTAAACAAATTATATAACTATATATATACATTTAAATCAACAAATCTTTGACAATAAGCTAATATAGCTCAGCTGGCTAAAGCTTGTGTTTTGTTGACCTTTGATCATTGTTCAAACGAGAGGGATTAAAATATAAAATATAAAAAATAACAATAAGGGTAAAATAGTATTTTTACTAAATTTTTATAGTTGACCATTAGTTTTTGGTCAAATGGACTGATGATGTATTTTAAAAAAATAAAGAACTAAAGTGACTAATATGATAAAGACGTTGAAAAATGTAACAATTCTTCAAAAAGTATAGACTTTAATGATAATACCCAAAATAAAATTATCCTTATTTTTTAAAATTTAATAATAAAGATAATAGTTGTATAAAAAAATTATTAAATTATATTAATTGAAAATAACCATTTCAATAGAATATAAATTTAAAATAAATTTAAAATGGAAAAATAAAAAAATATTTTAAAATTTTCAAATTAACTTCATTTTTAAATGTAATTTTGTTAATATTTTTATAGTTTATTTATTGGGAATTAAATAATTTAAAAACTCATTAAATACTATTTTCTAAATTTAATGTTTTAAAACCACCAAACAAAAATTTTAATTTAAAATGAAGATAATTTTTAAAAATTAAAAGCAATTTTTTAATCTAATTTAGGGATATTATCAATTTAACCCATAAATTTTGGAAAAACATCAATTTTTAAAACGTGTTTATTTTTTTACCACTCGTGATCCTTTACTTCTTAAAAATGCATCAAATAGTTCTTTCTGTTTGTTGACCGTTAGTTCAATTTAACGATTTCAACGGTATTTTAGTCTTTAAACTTTGAAATAAAAAAAAAATTGTCACATGTCAACCAAAAAATATATTAACAAATAATTAAATATTTATATATATATAACTAGAAATAGAAAAAAATTAATAAAATATAGAAATTTGAGAAAAACAAATGACAGATCATCGCTTCAGATTAGCTCCACCGCCGTCCAAAATTACAGCTCTCTCCGTCGTCCATCTTCGTCGCTGCCACCCTCGTCGACAATCTCCGTCGTTGCATCTCTTAGCCACCTCCACCCGCTGCCTAACTATCATCAAAAATCGAACAACGCCAAAAATCAAACAACGCCAAAATCAAACATCACCACAAATATCGAAACTCCCAAACCTCCTGCTGTTTGCCACCGTCGTCGTCAAACACATCCCCCAATTTTCAAATCTCAAACTAAAAAAAAAATCAAACACACCATCGTCAAGCATATCCGAACCCAGCCATTCTAGCAAATCTCACTGATCCGCCGCGATTCAAGCCTCGTCGCTACCACCGTTATGTTCTCCATCACTTTATCTACCTCATCGGTTTGTCCTTGTTGCCGATCTACCTAATCTATTCAGCTTGGTTTGAAAGCTTCGATTCGGTTAATTGTGGGTGGTAGTTGAAGCTTAGGTTTGATTTGGATCCAGATCCATATCAATACATTTTCATCAAATTCCACACATAAAAAAATCAGCTTTTTCATGGATCCAGATCCAAAAATACATTTTCGTCAAACACCACTTCATGGATCCATACGGAAAAAAATAGCAAAATTGCTCCAATGGACCAACTCTGTCATAATGGGATAGATCCCGTTATGTCTTGGAGCAGCAATGAAATCGAAATGTCTATACTTTCTCCACTCAATAGGAAGATTTGGAAGCGTGAATGCAACCTTCGAGCCGACACCTCAAAGAAAACCCTTTGGAACAAGCTTTAGGCCTGAGTTGGAGCCCTATGGAGCCTCAATCCGATGGTTCTTGAACCAAGAGATCAAGATCTATGCTAAAGTTCCAAATTTATATTTTCAAGTTGTTAAATAAATTAATAATATAAAAGTTAATATTTTCAAGTTATTAAATAAAGTCAACCTCAATTTCACCATAAACACAAGGTGAAGGTTTTTTTTTTTTTCTTTTTCTTTTCATATTGATGAAGAAATGTGGGATTTTTTTGGGTTGAAGGTGAACACTTTAAATGGAGAAATCTGGGTTTTTTATTAATTATAAATGGTAAAATGGTAAATTTATATTTTCTGTTAGGTTGACCGTTAAAATTAGGGTTAGAGGGATCAAATTAATGTATTTATGAAAAGTGAAGGACCAAGGGTCCTAAAAGAACAAACACGATTAAAAAGTTGAGCTTTTACTAATACTTACAGACTAAAATAATAATACCCCTTTAATTTAAAAATAGTAAAAAAAAAATATTAAGAATGAAATGATTAAAAATAAAAAGAATTATTTTTCCACATGAAAAATAATTTGTAATTTATATTTCTACAATTAATTTAATTAATTGTTTTTTTTATATACAAAAGATTATCTTCATTTTTAAATTATAATAAATAAGGGAAATTTGGTCCTTTTTATTTTAATTCAATTTTAAGATTACGAGGGGTTTGAATAGATAAATATATGTTTAGTGCTTGTCTGATTGGGCTTTCTATAGCCTCAAACGCTCTACGTACCTAAATCTAGTAGAGTTTAAACCTCTATTACGCTAAAGCTCATAGTGAGGAGCTAGAGATGCACGTTTAGGGAATGTGGATGGATATAAGTCCCATCATCCCCATCCTCACTTCCCAGACCCTTCGCCCATCCCCCCATTGTCCCATTTGGAAAAAATGGGGATGGAGATTTTTGGGGGGAGGTATATCCATCCCCATCCCCGGTTTCCCATATTCCCCGTTTTTTCGTTTTTCCTCGTCTCCCCATTCTCCCGATCCTCCATTTCTCCGTTTCCCCATTTAACTAAAAATTACATAAAGTGTTTCAAATAATTCAAAGTTTAAAACTAAATCAACTTCATATATGAAGTAATACAAGTTGTTTTTTAACAAAAAAACTTCACATAATAGATAATTTAAAGAGATTAACAGGCAATTCATTGTCAAGTACTTTGAAAAATATATAGGGTTATGTTTTGAAGATAAAAAGGGTAAATGTGTTTAAATACCTAGGGTTTTAAAGAATAAAAAATAAAAATAAAATATATATTATAATTATATTTATATATGTTTGGGGAAAATAGGGAAATAGGGAAATAGGGAAATGGGGATGGGGAGGGGTCCCCTCATCCCCATCCACATTTCAATTTGGGGATGATTTTCATCCCCTTCCCCATCCCCTATTTCCGCATTTTTTTTCCCAAAAAAATCCCCAAATGGGGATGGGGTACGGGGATTTGGGGCCTCGGGGAAAAGTGTGCATCTCTAGAAGGAGCTTCTCTAAATAGACTTTTTTTTTTAATAAAATTAAATCTACCAACCAAACAATTATATATATATATATATATATATATATATATATTCAAAAACTTTATTCCTAATATAAGTAGATCTTTTACAAATCGATGCTTTTCTAAAGCCCAACAAAACAAGACTTTCTAGTTGCCTTTAGATTAGTATATTTACCCTTTTCAACTATAAGAGTAACAACTCAATCCCACTTAAGTAGATATTGTCCGATTTGAGTTTCACGTAAACTCAATCTCATTTAAGTAGATACTGTCCGTTTTGGGTTTTATACATATCTTTCACATTCACAGATTTGTTTTGGATCATGAGCTTGTTGTCCATTTTAGGCTTTACACACGTGTTATTCACCCTCACAGATTTATTTTGTATCATGGGTTTCACGCAAGCATCCTCAATCCATGGTCTAAAATGGGTCTACTTAATTAAAAGAGATCAAGTTTATATACAAGTCATGGACATGAGTTGCTAGCTATATGATGTATGACAGTATAGGTTTAAAAAGGAAGTTTTGAAAATGCAACTTTTTTAATCATTTCTTTCGTTTAAAAAGGAAAGGAAAATTGTTAAAATGTCTCTAGCTTAGATGGTCTGGTTTTTTCCAATATCTGTTGCTAATGTTCGATGAAAGAGATTTTTTTTTTTTTTTTGAAACAGTGGAAGAGATGGTTTTGGGTGGTATAAAGTTTTCATTGTTATATTTCCGTTACACTTGGCTATAGAGTAATTTTCATATGTAGTAATTACATAAATTTAGGGTTTTTGGGTACGATCTCATATTGCAAGTGAGATTGTAATGAAAAACAAAAAAGTTAAACAAATTTCAATACTTTATATATTAGAACAATACCACACATTATTTTTCTCTACAAAGAAAAAGAAATTCAATTGTATATTCTACTATCAGGTTTTACGTACAAGAACTCTGCAAATTTCCACCCGGAAATAACCTCGTTGTTCCTCCTCCCGTGAGAGTTTCAAAACAGTGTGCACTTGTAGTTGTTAACAAAAATCAATTAGCTTGACCAAGTAAAAGAAGCATCTAGAAACAAATATACACTGCACATGCATGCTGCACAACCATGTTTAGAAACAAACTCGAAACTTAAGAGTACTAAACCTACACAAAGAAAATAATTAGTACTAGAACAGAAGCAATATGAAGACGTGCGTAAAAATTAATGTAACTAACTGATAAATATACCCGAAATGCGTAAGGTAATCCTATAAAGCTGTGCCTGCGAACATTTTGTTTCACTTAACAAAAATCTCTTCAGTTCCATCAGTTTCTACATGATCTTCAACTACTACTTCAAAACATTGTTCTGTACTCAAAATATATAAATATTTTAAGCTGTATCACAATTCACAGACTACAAATGAAAAACACCACATAATATAGATGTATATAGTTATAATTACACTTCATATGGCTTAGTTTTCTGTGTACATTACCGAGACATTGTTGACTCAATTTGTTCCCATAAATGCTTCAAATCTTTTCGACATCTTTCACAACAGAGTTGAATTTGTTCAGATCTTTTACGACAGATTGTAATTCCTTCTTTTTTTTTCGCATGTATTGCTTTCTATACTTGCAATCTTGTGGATATTTTATGACCGACTCTAGTTCCTTCGTTCCATCAACATTGCATGCATCCTTGGCTTCGATACCTGCACTCAAGTCGCCACCATGAGAAAGCAAGCTCTTCGGTCACATTTTACTATATGTTAATATATATGTCTTGTACAAGTAAATGAAAAAGCTACTATCACATTCACATGTTTTGATTAAACGGCAATTATTCCATATAAAGATTGAGATGATTTGATTAAATACATTAAGAAGGTTTAAATTTACAAGTTGAAAGGTGGTGCATTCAATGGAGATGTTAAGTCACTAGTATTAAAAGTGAAAAAACATGTAAAGTGTGTAAAGAGAAGAAAATAAGAAAACACAAAGTTTCTTGAAAACAAGTAACTTAGAAATCACGCTACTGCGTGTATATGTAATCATCTTCACTTCCATTTTCGAAAAAAAACTACAAAAGTTCCAAGAGACTGAGCAAACCTGCAGCATTGGTTGCACCATTTTGGCAGCAAGAAGTTCCATTGCATTTGAGATCACAGCATGGAGTTTCAGTGGTTCTTCCAAGGGCTGACTCCAAGGAGCCATCGTTTTGTTCTTGTTCATACTTTATCATTGAATTCTCAAGAACAGGTTCAGGATCTACATCATCTGCAATTACTTCCGGAACCTCGCGTAATAACAATAATTGTTCTTCTGGCTTCTGAAGGAGTTGCAGGCTATCCAGGTATTCACAAAACGTATACAAAAAGACAGTTAAGGTTCAATTATCTTTTGCAAATGCAATATCCATGTGAGTACTTTGGATTGGCCACATAAGAAATTATGTTAGGAAACAAACTACTTAACCCGAAAAAAAAATGTTAGTCTTTAGATTAAATATTCAGATTTTATATCTAGTTCTTTCCAAAAAGTGTTGATTCTAGACAAATTCAATGGAGTAGATGCCAGATTGTACTAATAGTCAGAGAATAATTTGTATAACAGAACTATTTCATTAAAGGATATTCTTTTCTCCATCCTTTCTCATTTGCACGATCAATGCGTCTTTGTAACAAAACCAGCTCCCTCGAAATCCACTATTGTTTTCTCATGAAAATGCAAAAATGAGAATATTAGATGAAAGTTAATAAAAACCCATATTAATCATAAAAACACAAAATGTAAATTATTACTAGAAGTATAGCAAAAATGTAAATCAGAAACGCATACATGATTTGTTATCTCCTCATGCAGACTTCTAGCCTTCTGTTCGAGCTCCACCTAAAAATCAACACAACATTTTTATATAACAAATGCTAATTCTAACAGAAACTTGTGATTCTGTTTACAACTATTACAAACCACATCCATATTTAATCCCCAATACTCTGTCCTTAACTAATGCAAAATTAATTACCGTGAAAAAATGCTAATTTCGGTAAACCACATAAAATACAAAATAATTGAAGCAATTTCTACACCATCCTCTATTTTTTTTCAGTACACCTTCTGTGGGAAAGACTCCTATCAAACAATTACAAATTTTCTAAAGATTATATTGGAAAATAAGTAAACTTAAAACAAAACAGCACGAATGGAAGTACTAGTCTAAAGTTTTTTTTTTTCCACAATCTCTAAAAAAGTGAAGTCCATTGCTTAAGTATGAAAAAACTTACAACAGTTGGCCTTTTAAGCTTGCCATTTTTTACTCTTTGGTGCAAATCCTCGCATTCTTCCTGCAAAATAACACCAGTTAAGTCAGTATTTGCATGCACAAGATATAAAAATTTAAAACTAACATAACTGTCAATAGCTTCTAGCAAGTTTAAGGACTTTTCTTTCTTTATTTATGTTTTTTGATAACTAACAAACAATTCCTCAATCAATTGAAAAAGATAGTAACTGGGGAAGCATTCACATTCTATCATACTAGAAAAGGAAAACAAAACATATTCAATTTTATCAGAAACAAAACTACATATCAAGGAAAAAAAATGGACCAAGGAGGATAAGAAACGCTAAGGAGAAAAATATCTTTCATCAGAAAATGAATATTCAATCATAAATCAACTTTGAACAACCAAAGACAATCCGATCATCATAAAACTTTTCTGATTGTCTAAATTTTCAGTCACTATATTCAAAACTTAAACCAATAAAATTTGATACAGAAAATGAATAATCCCAGTATGTCTTAAATATGTTTTTACCTCAGTGAAGTCATCATCCGACAGCTTGCGAATTGGTACCTCTTTTACCATGTTGGAAACCTGAAGCATGATTTCTGAGTTCATGGTGGAAGTTTTCTGTACACCTGCAGTGGCATATGAAGATGGAGTGGAGCAGAATATCAACTATGTAACCGGACAGAAACTAGTAATATAAACAGTACAGGACTTATATATATTTAAAGGACAACGTAGCCTCATCTAATCTGATGTTCAGGGCAGTACGCAATTTAGTAAACATATTACAAAGAAATAAAAACTAATCAAGCCATACGAATTGAGAATTTGGCACTCAGACCATTTAGAACTTTTCAATTTCTACTCTTATGTGGAATGTGGCTATGATTGGCAGCAAGTTCATGAGAAAATAGTTTATAAATTCACCAAAAAGGTTTCTAATGCGTAAGTGTGATATACAAGGGTTAATTTGATAACATAAGCGTGTCACCTGATTAAGGAATCTCTAACAAGCATGTCACCACAGCATGATCATATAAGTTATGAAGCTAATTGAGTGATGCACTAATAAAACGACTATAGTTTTTGGTGCCACAATTACCTATAACTTGTACGAGCATGTGAGAATTTTTCTGCAGATGGTCTTTTGGGTCACATTTCACTCTCAAAAAAGTTCCAGTTACTTTAGCCTCAAAAGTTTCAAGTTGCTTTGATAGCTCCTCTACCAAACTCTTCCTCAAGTAGAGAAGCTTGATGTTTTTAGGGACCATAGAGGCAAAACAGCTTTTTTGAAAATTCACAACTTCTGCCTTTGTATTGGACTTTTCATTAGATCTTGATTGCTGCTGCCTTTTCCGAGGCGCCAAGTCATCCTCTTCGATATTTTCTGCAAAGAATTCCAATTCATCCTCTGAGAGTTCCAAATTGTCAGCAAGATGGGGTGTCAGAAGATTATATATACTATTTCTATTCACTGATTTCCTTCCTAAAAGTGTCTGCAGCCTTGCATCAAAATTGATTTTCTTCTGTATTTCAGGGTCAAAAAGCTTGTTTTTTTTGCAGTATTCAATAATGATATCCATAACAGCATATTGTGACATTTCTGTGCTTGTATCTTTGCTAATGGATGCAAGGAACTCCAAGAGTGGTTCCGATCCCCATCCAATGAATTTCTTTTTCTTTGACTTAGCCTTTCTTTTTATCACAGAAAGCTGCCTTTTCATGCTCTTCCTTCTCCCTATTTGCTTGCATCCGTCTGTATCATCATCGAATATGTCAAGTTGAAATTCATCATCAGACTCAGACTCGCTGGTTCCATCTTTCACTTCGGACCCCCGTCTGATGAATTTCTTTTTCTTTGACTTAGCCTTTCTTTTCATCGCGGAAAGCTGCCCTTTCATTCTCTTCCGTCTCCTTATTTGCTTGCATCTGTCTGTATAATCATCGAATATGTGAAGTTGAAATTCATCATCAGACTCACTGGTTACTTCTTTCACTTCGTCATGTTCATGTGAATCTGAACCCTTCTTCAACTGGTTATATGCTAAAATGACTTGTTCAGAAGTTAAACTTTCTTTTTTCTTTATTTCCTCCCAGTACCCGTAAAAAAAGAACTCAACTGTGCCTTGATCGTAGAAGTCTACCTTGCTCTGCAGAATCCAAAAAGAAGAGATATTAGTAAACAATAATTCTAACATGCTATCTAGATTGATCGGTTGATATGTTGAGACAGTGGCGAATTATGGATGCAAACACCGTTAGGGGTGGCACAAATGGTGTATCTCTAGAGGTTGTGTTTATGAGAACGATCTTGGATATGATACCATATAAAATAATAGAAGAGACGAGGATTTCATTATATTAAGCTGCTTATTACAAGATATGAAAAGGCATGTGCAATTGGATGAATGTGGCAGCCTAAGATCCAAAACACATTAAGTGAAAATAGATCAAAATAATAATATAGAAACAAAAACATAAAATATTTCTTAATGATATCAAAATTCACTAACAATAGGTAAAGTCTATCTCTAAGTAACCTCAAGCTAAGGTAATCACTTAATTATCAAATAAACCACCATGTTCATAACTATAGTTCTTACTTGCATTCCTTCTCTCAAACACTACCGAAATATATGTAAAATGAAGATGCCAATGCATTATCACCTCACTCTACAAAAGAAAATCTTTTAGCAGAAGCAAAAGCTATTGATAACCAAATACAAACAGTCTGAATTGCATAATAATTAAGTATCATCTATTCATCTCAAGCACTTAATACGGCATCATCAATTTCAAGGCAAACGAATTGCAACAAATTCCAAGAAAACTAGTATGCTTGAACAAACACTAAAATTTAAAGAATCTTCCGGAAATTTTAGTACCCCAGTAGAATCGGCATCCTTCTTTTCTTCTATAAGCCATGCAAGCTCCAAACAGCAATCACACAACCCTTTGTTCTTTCTAATTACTGCAAACTCAGCATCATTGAAGCAGTAGCTGCATACGGCTAATGGGCAGCAAAAGCAATAAAATGTTGGGGGTTTATTGCAAACGCTGCAACGATGCCAATCTGAAATGTAGAACTTAGTACGTTACAAGCTAGCACTGAAAGATAGTCGCATACATGTATGCATCCTACATATCATAAACTATATTTCAAAGCACTAGACAAGTAAAGAAAGAGTTCAATGATAATAATAGACTAATACATGGAGAAGGTGTCGTCACAGCTAATAATAACTTACCGCAGGTCCATCTTTCATCATTTTCCAACAAAGAATCATCTTTGTCTACACATTGAGGATGACAAGCTTTTAGACAGTCCCTATAAATAATGGCCATTGCAATTTGCAATTAAAAAAAAAAAACAACGGAATGTTTATGTCAGCAATTTGGCTTAAGCTGGTAAAAAATACACAAGCGTCCCCAACTTCTCAATGCAAAAGGACGGAAAACAAAACAAAAAAAGAAATTACCGGAAAGAGACAGCTGAATATCATCATATGTGTTCATTTATTTTCAAAACCGTCACTCATTTATCTCCTTTTTTGTTATAGTACTACAGTACTGTTATAAGTAAGGAATCCAGCTACTATATAAAGCATTACTTAAAAGGAAATCAACACAAACAAGCTTAATGACCATGGACGTTGTGTAATGACAAAGACAGAATTGCCCTCCGTTCCCCCCGTAAGAAAAGGAAGAACCAGAGGGCCAATCTTGAGTTTTACACTTTCTCCTCTCTGTCTTTCACTCTTGCTCTTAAGCCGCTAAACCAACAAACAACAGGAAAACGACCGAAATACTTTCAACCATCAAAGTAATCTCAAGATCTTTTAAACTTACCCATAATCACAGATTCTGAGTAATCCTCCGTCCTTACAAACAAAGCACCAATCCTCTGCTACTGATTCCTTGTTCAACTTCTTCTTCCTTTTCATGGTCTTCAATTCAGTAACAACCCACTTGGTTGATTCACCGTTTGTTTCTTCTTCCAGCTCCTGCAAAAATCGTTAAGAGACCCTGTTTCTATCAGTGAAGAGAAATATTAAAAACAAAAACAAAATCATAACTTGGAACATACACTACTTCAAGGTCCTCTCTGCCAAGGCAAGATTATTTGGAAGCATGCTCAATGTTGATGGTAGGTCTGACAAGAAGAATTGGTTGATCGGGTAGTGTCATTGAAGTTGGGTTCAGAAAGGTAATGGTGGAGTCACCTCACACCTCCATTTTACCCTCTTTTCAATGTCATCCATGCTTGCAAATCTCTAATGGAGAATGAGTGGAGCTGTACTATACAGGGAAAGCAACAAAGCTGCTGACTAGGCCCCTCCGACAGCGAAGGTGTTGCTGTTTCTAGCTCTGATTTTCCTTTGGTTTTGAGCTGAGTTATGTTTTAACTTGTCACTCAGGTCATCAGGTGCATTGAAGGACGAGAGAAGAAAGCTTCTAGAACTACTCTCCAAAAGACTATGCCTCCAAAATCTCTGTATTTTCTCAAGAGAGAAACAACAGTTTCATAATCATTACCTACTTTTTTTCTTGACAGACAAGAGTTTGGCCAAGTAGTTTACACACAATAAATCTTTGTATTTTCACCACAAGGATTTAATGAATTGTTGGAAAAAAGTTCTGTTTAGAAGTTACCTACCTTATTAGTGAAGTTACAATTAAATGTTGTAGTTACAATTAAATGTTGTTTGACTATTTTTGATGTGTTTTTTTTTTCTTTTTTCCATTTTTGGGTTCTTTTGACAGGACAGCTTATGATCGGCAAGAGAAACAAACAAACGTCAAAGTGACTAACACCACAACCAGTTGACTATTGTCGTTGTTCATGTAAGATTTTGATATGGTCAAGTAGACGTAGTAGTTTGTTATATATATATATATATATTAAATCTCTTATAAGTAATTCTTTATTTTAATTTTGGTAAATATCACTGTTAAATCATATTGATATGAATGAATTTTGATATGAATGAATTTTCTGAATGATAAGTTCATTGAAATCTAACTATGAATAAAATTTGAATTTTTTTCAGATACTAGAACTATTTATCCCAATTTTTTAAAATATGAATGTATCGGAAAAATAAGTGTAATATGAGAAATTTCAAGAAAAATAGTTTTAGTGGTTGACAAATTTACAAATTTTATTCATAGGTATATTTCAATGAACTTATCATTCAAATCAAAATTCATTTAAATCAATGTGATTTCATAATGGTCCTTACCAAAACTAAAATAAAAGATTTCTTATGAGAGACTCATTATATATATATATATCTTTCCGATACACATACGGAATCCTCGATTGTTATCGGTACTTAAGGATTCTGTACGGAAAATCTTACACTTGAAAATTTTCTCTTTATTTTTTTTTTAAATAATAATAATCGGTGGAGATCCAAATTTTTAAAACTTATTTTAATAAATCTCTACAGTAAGATGGACGTTGGTGATCAAAATTTTTAAAACAGACCGGAAAAGACATAAATATATTTATGTTTGTTAAGTTTAACTAACAGCAGGAGAGATCATTGCCGGTTATTGGTAAAGTTATTTTCGGTTGTAAAAGGGTAAACCTCAAGGAGATTGACTGTAATGGACACGTTGGGGATTTATGTCCCCATCTACTAAAACATTGAATTAAAGGAGGATGTGATTGTAATTAAAAACAAAAAAAGTTAACCAAATTTCACTACTGTATGTATTAGAACAATTCCATGCATTCTACTTTATTTATATTTTTCCTCTACAAAGAAAAAGAAATTCATTTGTATATTCTACTATCAGATTTTATAAAAACTAAAATTTTCTTCTTGAGCTCATCCCATTGTGATTCAATGTGAGCCATATGTTCCTTAAGCATTCTTTCACAAGACACAGAATTGATGAATTGCCGGAAATAACCTCGTTCACCTTCCCAGTGAGAATTTCAAAACAGTGTGCACTTGTAGCTGTTAACAAAAATCTAATAGCTTGACCAAGTAGAAGACGTATAGATACAAATGTATACCGCACATTGTTGTAAGAAATCTCACACGCATGTAAATCTAAATCTCAAATAATTAGAAAGCAAGAAGAAAGGAAAAAAAGAGCACGTGATTTTACGTGGTTCAGCAAAAACCTACGTCCACGAAGCACACCTCTCTCTCTCTCTCTCTCTCTCTCTCTCTCTCTCTCTCTCTCTCTCTCTCTCTCTAGCAATCTCACACCTCTCTATGTCTTACAATAATGTGGAGAAATATTAGTATTATATCAAAGCATTAGGTAGACAAGGAAAAACTTTCTTTCTGCCAAAGTTTTCCTGATCCGTGCCAAAAACAATGTCACCGCGGCATGGGCCACGGTCTACAGCCCGTGCCCTGTACCTCGGTAAGCCTCTATGATTCACTGCTTAATATTGTGGTACATATCTTCTTTCTCCTGCCACAGTTTGTACCACATAACACCTCTGATGTTTGCCATTCCTTGTGCCGCGGTACATGTACCGTGCTTTGTGCGGGCTGTCTTCTTCGAGAGAAACCCCTGTGAACTTCTGCGGTTGGTGTACTGTGCTCCATGCCACGTTCGTCTCCAGATTTAGTTTCCCAAGCCAATTTCAAGCTTCACAAACCCAACATACATACATGCTTCTTCCCAAAAATTCCATGCAGTTCTTGTGATCTGGTGTTCCAGTACTCCACTAGTTAGTTATTATTGGAGTAACTAACTGATTCACAGACTAGAAATGAAAAACACCACATAATATAGATGTATATAGTTCTAATTACACTTCACATGGCTTAGTTTTCTATGTACATTACGGAGACATTGTTGACTCAATTTGTTCCCACAATTGCTTCAAATCTTTTGAACATCTTTCACAACAGAGTTGAATTTGTTCAGATCTTTTGCAACCGATTGTAATTCCTTCTTCTTTTTTGCATGTATTGCTTTCTACACTTGCAACCTTGTTGATATTTTATGACCGACTCTAGTTCCTTTGTTCCATATAACATCGCATGCATCCTTGGCTTCGATACCTGCACTCAACACGCCACCATGAGAAAGCAAGCTCATTGGTCACATTTTACTATATGTTAATGTGTCTTGTACAAGTAAATCACAAAGTCGTTGTCATATTCACATGTCTTGATTACATGATAATTATTCAATATAAAGAGATTATTTGATTAAATACAATAAGAAGGTTTAAATTTACGAGTTGAAAGGAAGTTGTAAATTCACTAGTATTAAAAGTGAAAAAACATATCAAGAGTGTAAAGAGAAGAAAATAAGAAAACACGAAATTTCTTTAAAAAAAAAGTAACTTCGAAATATTCATGCTGTCATTTCCAATTTTTTTTTTTTAAAAAACTAGAAAAATTCCGAGAGACTGAGCAAACCTGCAGCATTGGTTGCACCATTCTGGCAGCAAGAAGTTCCATTGCATTTGAGATCACAGAATGAAGTTTCAGTGGTTCTTCCAAAGGCTGACTCCAAGGAACCATCTTTGTTCTTGTTCATCCTTTATCATAGCATCCTCAAGAACAGGCTCGGGATCTACATCGTCTACAATTACTTTCGGAACCTCACATAATAACCATGTATCTGTGATTGTTTTTCTAGCTTCTGAAGCAGCCATAGGCTATCCAGGTATTCACAAAGTGGTGTAACGGAAACTCTGTCGAGAAAAACCTACAATAAACAATTAGAAACAACCTACTAATATTATGTTGATCCGCGCACGGATACCAGAATACTAGGCTTTAAATACAACAATCGACTTCGCGTACAAAGGATGTGTAATTGGATAATTGAAAAACAATTCTCTATTTATTAATCAAAAATTGCCCAACAAAGTGGCTTACAGATCTATTTAGAGTAAACAAACCCTGACCCTAATTCTGAAACCTTGTTGAGCGAGAAACGTCCTAAAAACCTGAAATAACAAAAATTACAAAAAATGACAAATTTGAGTTACATATGGAAACAAATAAAACTAAAGATTTTAAGCAAACCGGAATTGACGGAAGTGGATTCAAATTTGAAAAACTAAAGTTATTGTAAAATTAAAACTTTCCTAAAATGATAAAAACGACAATTCCGAAACCTAAACGAAATAATTCGATTAAAAATGAGTATGCCTCACAACCAAATGTCGTGACTTTCGAAGATCTCGTCGATCCACATTAACTGTGAAAGTTTCACATCATTTCGACTCCGTTGACCGGACTATTAGGATTGATTTACCCATTTTCCTTAGTCTTTTTCCGATCCTCTATGTAATCCAATGACAATGACAAGGCTGCTGCATCACAAAGGCTACACGAAAAGACAGGCAAGACAGGCTAAGGTTATCTTTTGCAAATGCAAATGACCAGGTGAGTACTTTGGATTGGCCACATCATTGGACACAAAAGAAATTTTGCCGTTAAATAAACTGCTCAACCCAAAAAAAATGTCGCTCTTTAGATTAAATATTTTGATTTTATATCTAGTTCTTTCGTTTTGAAGTTTCAAAAGTAGTTTTCTTGCAAAAAGTGTTGATTCTAGACAAATTCGATGGAGTAGATGCTAGATTGTACCAACAGTTAGAGAATAATATGTATAACCATTCTTTTCTCCATGACTCCATCCTTTCTCATTTGCTCGATCAATGCATCATTGTAAAAAACGAGCTCTCACAAAATCCACTATTGTTTTCTCATGAAAATGCAAAGATGGAAATATTAGAAGAAAAAAAAAACCCCACATTAATCATAAAAACACAAAATATAAAGGATTATTAGAATTATTACAAAAACGTAAATCAAAAACGCATAAATGGTTTGTTATATCCTCATGCAGACTTATGGCCTCCGGTTCGAGCTCCACCTGCCAATCAACACAACATTTTTGTAAGGACTTTGTATAACAAATGCCACTTCTAACAGAAACTTGTGATTTTGTTTACAATTATTACAGAACACATTCATATTTAATCCTCTGTATTCTGTCCTTAACAAATGGAAAATTAATTACTGAGAAAAAATGCTAATTCTCAGCATGAAACCACATAATCGAAGAAATTTCTACACCATTCTCTATTTGTTTTCAGTGCACTGTCTGCAGGAAAGACTCCTATCGAACAATTACAAATTTTCGAAAGATTATATTGGGAAAATAAGCAAACTTTAAACAATACAGCGCAAATGGAGTCTCAAGTTGTCCACTAGTACTATCTCTAAAAAAGTGAAGTCCATTGCTCAAGTATGAAAAAACTTACAACAGTTGGCATTGTAAGCAGGCCATTTTTTACTCTTTTTGACACAAATCCCCATATTCTTCCTGCAAAATAACACTAGTTAAGTCGGTATTTTCAAGAACAAGATATAAAAATTTAAAACTGTCAATAGCTTCTTGCAAGTTTAAAGACTTTTTCGTTCTTTATTTATGTATTTTGATAATTAGCAAACAATTCCTCGATCAATTGAAAAAGACAGTAAATGGGGAAACTTTCACATTCTATCATACTGGAAAAGGAAAACAAACATTTTTCAACTTTTTTGTTTTGTCAGAAACAAAACTACATATCAAGAAAAAAAATTGAACACGGGAGGAGAAGAAAAGCTATAGAGAAAAATATCTTTCATTAGGGAGAGGGTTATGCTTTCATTAGGGAGAGGATCGTACATAAATAAACTTTGAACAACCCAAGACAATCCGATCATCAGAAACCTTTTCTTATTGTCTAAATTTTCAGTCCCTGGAGTCACAACTTAAACCAATAATCATTTATACAGAAAATGAATAATATCAGTATGTCTTGAATATGTTTTAACCTCAGAGAAGTCATTATCTGACAGCTTGTGAATTGGCACCTCTTTTACCATATTGGAAACCTGAAGCATGATTTCTGAGTTCATGGTAGAAGTTTTCTGTACACCTGCACTGGCATATGAAGATGGTGTGAAGCAGAATATCAAATATATAACCAGACAGAAACTAGTAATATAAACAGTACTGGACTTGCATATATTTAAAATCTAGTTGTATGTTCACGGCAGTATGCAATTTCGTAAATATATTACAAAGAAATCAAAACAGATCACTTGAGAATTTAGCTCTCAGACCACTTGGAACTTTTCAACTTCTCTTATGTGGAATGTGGCTATGATTGGAGGCAAGTTCTTAGGAAAATAGTTTGTAAATTCCACCAGCAAGGTTAAGTGTGATATACAGTGGTTAATTTGATAACATAAGCATGTTACCTGATTAAGGAATCTCTAACAAGCATGTCACCATAGAATGATCATGATATAAGTTATGCAGCTAATTGGGGTTTTTTTAAAGCATTAATCAAACAACTATAGTTTTTGATGACAATGCGAACATGTGAGATTTTTCTGAAGATATTCATTTGGATTGGATTTCACTCTCAAAAAAGTTCCAGTTACTTTAGTCTCAAAAGTTTCGAGTTGCTTTGATAGCCCCTCTACCAAACTCTTCCTCAAGTAGAGAAGCCTGATGTTCGTAGGGACTACAGAGGCAAAACAGCTTTTTTGAAAATTCACAATTTCTGCCTTTGTATTGGACTTTTCATTAGAGCTCGATTGCTGCTGCCTTTTCCGAGGCACCAAGTCATCTTCATCGATATTTTCTCACTCTAATTCAAATTCATTCTCTAAGAGTTCCAAATTCTCAGAAAGATGGGGTGTCAGAAGATTATATATACCATTTCTATTCACTGACTTCCTTCCTAAAAGTGTCTGCAGCCTTACATCAAAATTGATTTTCTTCCGTATTTTTGGGTTGCAGTATTCAATAATGATATCCATAACAGCATGTTGTGACATTTCTGTACTTGTATCTTTGCCAATGGATGAAAGGAACTCCAAAGTGGTTCCAATCCCCATCCTATGAATTTCTTTTCATTTGCCTTAGCCTTTATTTTCATCGCGGAAAGTTGCCCTTTCATTCTCTTCATTTTCCCCATTTGCTTGCATCCGTCTCAAATTTGTCAAGTTGAAATTCATCATCTGATTCACACTCGCTGGTTCCATCTTTCACTTAGTCCTGTTCATGTGATTATGAACCCTTCTTCAACTTGTTATATACTAAAATGACTTGTTTAGAAGTTAAACTTTCTTTTTTCTTTATTACCTCCCAGTACTCAACTATGTTTTGATCATAGAAGTCTACCTTGCTCTGTCAAATCCAAAATGAAAAGATATTAGTAAAAAGCCAGTGGGAAAATTAAGAATAAGAATGCTTACAATTCTATATGGCCAAACCAAGAAGAGCACCTGACACTACTCCCCTACCAGAAAATAACGTCATTATATAGATGAAACAGAAGTAAACAAGACTTCTAACATGCTATCTAGATTGATTGATATGTTGCGACAGTGGAGAATTATGGGTGCCAACGCCATTTGGTGTGGCCAGGGTGGCACATATGGTATATCTGTAGAGGTTGTGTTTACGAGAACAATCTTAGCTATGATAACATATAAAATAATAGAAGAGAGGAGGGTTTTATTATATTAAGCTGCTTATTACAAGATATGTAAAGGCATGTGCAATTAGATGAATATGGCAGCCTAAGATCTAAAACACATTACATGAAAACATATCAAAATCATAATATAGAAACGAAAACATATAATATTTCTTAATAATATCAAAATTCTCTAACAATAGGTACATTCTATTTCTAAGTAACCTCACGTTAAGGTAATCACTTAATTATCAAATAAACCACCATGTTCATAACTATAGTTCATACTTGCATTCCTTCTCTCAACCACTACCGAAATATATGTAAAATGAAGATGCCAATGCATTATCACCTCACTCTACAAAAGAAAATCTTTTAGCAGAAGCAAAAGCTATTGATAACCAAATACACACAGTCTGAATTGCATAATAATTAAGTACTATCTCAAGCACATAATATGGCATCATCAGTTTCAAGCCAAACGTATAAACAAATTCTGTGGAAACCAGTATGCTTGAACAGACATTAGAAACTAAAAGAATCTTAAGGAAATTTTAGTACCCCATTAGAGTCAACATCCCACTTTTCTTCTACAAGCCATGCAAGGTCCTAACAGCAATCACACAACCCTTTGTTCTGTCTAATTACTGCAAACTCAGCACAATTGAAGCAGTATCTGCATAAGGCTGATGGGCAGCAAAAGCAATAAAATTTTTGGGGATTATTGCAAACGCTGCAATGATGCCAATCTGAAATGTAAGAACTTAGAATGTTAAGCTAGCACTGAGATATTCTACAAGATGCAAAAATGTACTAAAATGCAAGAAACAGAAAGAACTGAAAAAATTTGACATAACTAAATAAGATAGTGAGCAAAAATTTTGTATAACTTGAACAAAATCATTAGCTTACTTTTGTTATCAACAGTCTATTGCAATTGGAGCGTAGCTTTCAACCTGGTTAGTACTTTGAAGGTATAATAAGGAATTACATTATCCATCGAACTTCACATAGATGGAAAAGCAGAAGACTCCTAAAATTATTCTTTCGGACCTATTTAGAATCGCCTATAGAAGCACACTAATTTAAAAGACACACACACTCACGTGCTCAAAGACATATTCACAGACAGATACATACATACATAAACATATATACAAATGCATTAAACATACACAGCTACATGTGTACAATGATGCACATATAAGTACATACATAAATGTATGCATACATACATACTTCTACATATACACACAAAGATACTTGCATACATGTACACATGCTACATATCACAAACTATGTTTCAAAGCACTTAACAATTAAAAAAAAAAGTTCAATGATAAAAATAGACTAACACATGGAGAAGGTATCATCACAGCTAATAATAACTTACCGTAGGTCCATCTGTCATCATTCTCCAACAAAGAATCATCTTTGTCTACACATTGAGGATGACAAGCTTTTAGACAGTCCATGTAAATAATGGTTATTGCAATTTGCAATTAATAAAATAAACAATGGAATATTTATGTCAGTAATTTGGCTTCAGCTGGTGATGAATTTTTTTAAAAGAAAATACACAAGCATCCCAAGACCCCAACTTCTCAAAACAAAACGATACAAAACAAAAGAGGAAATTACAAGAAAGAGAACAGCTAAATATCATCACATGTGTTCATTTATTTTCACAATTGTTACTCATTTATCCTATCATATCTTTACTTTTTTTTAGTACTAAAGTACTATTATAAGCAACGAATCCGGCTACTATATAAATCATTACTTAAAAAGAAATCAACATAAACAACTTTAACTAAAGGCTAAGGCGTCACTCATGTGATCATGGACACTGTGTAATGACAAAGACAGAATTGCCCTCCATTCCCCCCGTAAGAAAAGGAAGAACCAGAGCGTCAATCTTGAATTTTACACTTTCTCCTCTGTGTTTTTCACTCTTATATATATAAGTTCGTTGTATAGGTCAAAAGGACAGCATTTCTTAAGGCGTTAAACCAACAAACAACACTAAAAAGACAAAATACTTTCAACAATATTCAGGGGATACGAGGAACAAAATCACAGATTCTGAATACAAACAAAGCACCAATCCTCTGCAACTAATTCCTTGTTCAACTTCTTCTTCTTCCTTTACATGGCCTCAAAGCTCTGATTTTTCAGTCAAAATCAGCCTCAGAAATTCAATTCAAGAACATCCTACTTCTTTGATCCAAGGTTTCTTCTTCTAGCTCCTGCAAAAATCATCTTTAAAAACAAAAACAAAATCATAACTTGGAACATAGAGAAAAAAAGAGTCTACAATGATATACAACTTCGGGTGCGTTATTATTGGATGTGAAACAAAGTCTCCGATGATCTTGGATATATAAATATTGAAACAATCGTCATTGATATGAAACCTTTTGGAGTAAATTACAATATTATATCAATATATAGGGATGACAATGGGTAATTGATATGAAACCTTTGAGAAGTATCATAAGAGTAGATTCATACGCTTAAGACACAATATTATATCAATGCATAAGGATGACAATGGGTTGGGTTGGGTTGGTTGGGTTAGGGTTAGGGTTAGGGTTGGGGTGGTCTTTCCCGTACCGCATCCTATTTATTTGTAAAAAATGTATCCCTTTATAAAACCGACCATAGATAGAGTGGGTTGGGATGGGGAGAGGTACAACGGGAGTGTTTTCTTCATTCTCATATATTTATCCAATTTATAATTTTTTTATTATTAAAATAGCTAATATCTAATCATTAAAATAATAAACTTGAAGACAAAAAACTGTTGTTTAAACTTTAAATTTTAAAGTTTATTTGAGAAAGAACTTACTGTATGTCAAGCTATTTGAAAAAGAAACTTACTGTATGTCCTCTTGTATTTGAGGTCTAAGTTTGAATGATGAATGTTGAGTTGTTTAAGAATTAAAAACTTAGAGTTGTAGTTAACGGCTAGAGAATTTTTAATTGTATTTTGTATTGTCAATTTATGTTAAATAACATTGAAGAGATGTAAAGTTAGAGTAAATGTATATATATATCTTTTTCAGATATAGTTATTTTCTTGAAATTACATAGTTTAACTAATATTATTTTAGGCGGGGTGAGGTGGAGAGTATAAAACTTATCCTCACCCCATACCCATTGCGGGTTAGACTATCTATCTCCATCCCGTCCCATTCCCATTAAATTGAAACCTATCCCCACCCAAAAAGTGCGGATTCCCACGGGTAATTTTATCATCCCTATCAATATAGAGAATATGAATTCCGTACTTATAACAATTATTTGATGAATAGTCAAGAACCCAATTAGTAAAAATAAAAGATAATTAATAAAAAAAAAAAATTGATCTTAAAAAGTCAAATGAGTCTCAGTGGATGAACTCCAAATGTCTAAACGTTATCATGTTGAAGATTTTGGATCGATGATCGTGTAATCGTCGTACCTAATATATGTCAATAACTCATATCAATTAATAATGTGAATAGTAGAAAAATAGTTGAGAGAAAATAAACCAATCACAACACAAGATATACATAGAAAACTCAAATCGGGTAAAAAACCACGGACTGTCAGGACGACAGAGAAAATTCAACTATATGATAAATTGTTACAACCATGATGAGATAAGTCACCTTTTTTTATGTGTGTTACATTGATGTCACCACTTTAATAACTTAAATTCAAAATGCACCTATTATGGTGAACTACTCAAATTGCCATTAAATAGTCTATTTTTTAATCTCATTGTGTTTCCATCTACACTTTGAAAACAATAACTCTTCTCTCTCTCCAAAAAACTTGTCTTTCTCCAGATTCTGCACAAGAAGATAACATATATTTATGATCTTCGTTTAAATATTTTTATATGTTTCTGTGTGGTTTAACAATGTATTCATTCATTATGATTTGTTATCCAGCATTTGTATGTACATGTATGAACATTTTAGTTTTCAAAGGATCAAGTATTTTATTTTTGATAATAATATTTAGTTAAATCGAGCATATCTGTAGCCAAATCGAGTTTTTTTTTTAATATGATCGAGCTTATTTTTGAAAGAATCGAGCATTTGTCAAAGGATCAAGAAATTTTCAAAGGACCGAGAATATTTTTAAAAGGATCGAGATTTTTTTCAAAGGATCGAATCGATAATATTTTTCAGAGGATCGAGATTTCTTTTCAAAGGATCGAGAATATTTTTTAAAGAATCGAGAATTTTTGTCAAATGGTCGAGAAAATTTTTCAAATGATCGAGAAGATTTTTCAAATGATCGAGAAGATTTTTCAAAGAATCGGGATTTTTTTCAAAGGATCGAGAATTTTTTTCAAAGGATTGAGAATTTTTTCAAAGGATCGAGCATTTTTTTCAAAGGATCGAGCATTTTTTTCAAAGGATCGAATCGAGAATATTTTTCAAAGGATCTAGATTTTTTTTCAAATGATCGAGAATATTTTTTAAAGGATCGAGATTTTTCGTCAAATGAGGATCGAGATTTTTTTCAAAGGATCGAGATTTTTTTTCAAAAGATCTAGAATATTATTAAAAGGATCGATCATTTTTTTCAAAGGATCGAGAAATTTTTTCAAAGGATAAAGATTTTTTTCTAAGGATCGAGATATTTTTCAAAGGATCGAGATTTTTTTCAAAGAATTGAATCGAGAATATTTTTCAAAGGATCGAGATTTTTTTCAAATGATCGAGAATATTTTTTAAAGGATCGAGAATTTTCGTCAAATGAGGATCGGGATTTTTTTCAAAGGATCGAGAATATTTTTAAAATGATCGAGAATATTTTTCAAATGATCGAGATTTTTTTCAAAGGATCGAGATTTTTTTCAACGGATCTAGATTTTTTTCAAAGGATCGAGATTTTTTACAAATGATCAAGATTTTTTTCCAAAGTATCGAGAATATTTTTTAAAGGATCGAAATTTTTTGTCAAATGATCGAGATTTTTTTCAAAGGATCGAGAATAATTTTCAAAGGATCGATATTTTTTGTCAAATGATTGAGATTTTTTTTAAAGGATCGAGAATATATTTTTTAAGTACTGACCAGAAAAAAAAGCTCCGGGGGCGCCGCACCGAGAGTTCAGTGGGGAGCTCGACCCCTGAATGCGTCTGCGTAGCGTCTGCGTTTCAACGAACTTTATCTTTCTATTGCATAACTTTCACTGTAAAAAATGAATGAAGACTCTGATGGAACAACTATTGGGGGCATTTTTGTCCGTTCACCATAATAAGTGTCTTTAAAACATAAGTTATTAAAACAGTGACAGCGTTGAAACATCACCTCTAAAAAGTGCTATTTATTTTTTGAGCCCTTAACAAGGTCAATAGCAGAAAAATAAATGAGAGAAAATAAACTAATCACAACACAATATATACGTGGAAAACCCAATCGGGTAAAAACCACGGGCTGTCATGACAACAGAGAAAATTCCACTATATAATAAATTGTTACAACCATATGTTCTAGGATTCTCTCTCACACCCAAACCCTAAACCACGCTCACAATATCATCATCAAGAACCCCACAATATCCCCTAGGTCTCCCCTGAATATCACTCACGGATCTCTAACTCGATCCATTGATAATCCCTTTGATCCCTCCCCGGATATTCCCACGGGTCTCTCACTCGGATCTCTCAACTCTCTGATGTTACGTGGTGTTCTTTTTGCTCCACACAAATAACCTAGATACAAGGTCTATTTATTCTAGTTATAGGGAGTTTAACATAAAAGAAAATCCTATTCCTAAACGTACAAGAATTGCTTGTTCCACATAAATACTATTTCATATTTAGTTATAAATGGTTGGCAAACTCACTCCTTGTCTTGTCAAAAAGAAGCACCACTGTCAAACATGACCAAACATGCATACCACCAACAACTAACAATGAAGATATGATGCTTTAAAGTTCTTTAAAACAACCCAACGCAGTGAACAAGCACAAAATCACAGCTTTTAGGAGAGAAGTGAAAATGGTTGAGTTGTGTTGCGACTAGGGATGGGTATAAAAACCGAAACCGAATTGAACCGAACCGAACCGAACCGAATCGAAAAAGGGTGTTTTGTTTGGTTCATAGTTTCTATTTGGTTCAAACCGATTTGAAATTTAAAAACCGAATTGAATTCGGTTCGGTTTCGGTTTCGATTTTGGACATATAAAACCGAACCGAACCGAATAAACCGAATTGTCTTAATTAATTATTTTGTAAGGTTCAATTTTATTATGGATTGTTTGTTGATGATGTTTTATTTTTGGACTACATATATATACTATATTTTTTTTACTTCTATTTATAGAAGTTATGATGATTTTATATTTTGATTGAGTATGTAGACCGAATATGATTGAAATTTTAGATTCGGATTCAAAATTGGATTGTATTTTGTTTAAATTAATTTTTACATATTATGCTTTCTTAAAAAAATTTAAGGCTAAATGTCAAAAATGCAACTTAAAAACCTAAAAAAATTTCAAAACATATTAAAAAACCTTTAAAGTCCATTAAGTCCAAAACCGAACCGAACCGAACCGAACCGAACCGAATCTAGATAAAGGTGTTCGGTTCAATTTGGTTTTCAAATTCAAACGGTTCAAACCGATTTACATTTTAAAAAACCGAATATATATCGGTTCAATATGGTTTTGATCAAAACCGAACCGAACCGAACCATGTCCATCCCTAATTGCGACTCAGGTGCATTAAAGGACGAGAGAAGAAATCTTCTGGAATTATTCTCTAAAAAGACAATGCATTGAAAGTCATTGAATTTTCTGAAGAGAGAAACAACAGTTTCATAATCATTGCCTATTTTGCTCTCCTGCTCGGACTTTTTTTTCTTGACAGACAAGAGTTTAATCTTGTATTTATTCGAGGGAGTTTAATGAATTTTTGGAAGAAAAACCAAAAGTTTTATTTAGGAGTTAGCTTATTTTAGTGAAGTTACAATTAAATGTTATTCGATTAATTTTTATGTTGTTTTTTCCATTTTTGGGATCTTTTGGCAGGACAGCTTTTGATAGAGAAGCATACGTCAAAGTGACCGACACCACAACCAGTTGACTATTGTTGTACTTGGACATATTTGTGAAACTCATAAATGAAAACACAACCCACAGACCCTGCATCCGCAGTGTTGCATGCAGAGTGACACTTATCATTCAAAATAATAATACATGTCAAATTCAATCGGTGGAGATAGGACACTTTATTCAGACCCAATATAAACCCTATTCCACCCATATCAAAGGTGACCTTTTCTCACGTTTACAGATCTAACCGAAGGAGATATTGGTGTCGAACAGGACACCTTCGGTAGCAGCCAAAGTTGGTTGGTAAATGACTATATGCAGAGATCTGAAATTCGATGGATATTTCGAAATATACATCGCTATATCGATATCGAAATAGATAAATATTCAATGTGTAGTAACCAGTTGAAAAACCGGATGTTTCATTGCTGCATAAATATTACTTAAATCATTTATTTTTTGTTTTGAAAAAATACTAAATATTTGTTTTTCATATATTATTAATATAGTAATATTAAGATTATTATTATATATTTAGTAAATTACAAAATTACATTGAAATATAGAAATTTCATAGTACTATTATAATAAAGTTAATAATAAAAGAACGTTTAGTTAACAAGTAATATAGTTAAATAACCATACCAATGTGGCTTGGCCCAGTTTCGTATTGTTTTCAAAAAATTAAAATATGATAATTTAATAATTTTAACGTTTGATAAATTTTTTAAAAATGATTATTTAAAAATTTATGTTGATTTAACAATTTTAAGAAGTAGATGGTGGTTGCTTGTACAAAATGATTATAAATGAATCTACTGTCAGATTTCCCTAATAATTTAACATAAAGTCAATTTATATCTTGTGCTTAATTTCATATAAATCAATTTTATTTCAAGCACATTCATCATTGATTGTCTCCATTAACAACATAAACTGTCAATTATTATTGTCGTAATCATTTTGGTCATTGAAACTGATTGATTTTCCGATCATTGTTATCGGTAAAGTTATATAAATAATTTATTTGTCTTTGTTATATATGTTTTTCAAAATATTTTTTTTTGAAATTTTAACCGACTCAAAGAAAAAAACTAAGAATATTTTATGTATGTGTGTGTGTGTATATATATATATATATATATATACGGTCTCGTTATGATCAGTGCACACTGATATAACTTACATCAGTGTGTTGCATGTGGACCACTGATTATGGAGAATCTTTGACAAGTACATACACTTTGAGTCAAAGTATGTAAAACTTATGGTTTACATCCAACGCATTGATAAAAGTATATCAGTGCGCACTGACTTTAATATTTTTATGTACATATATTTTTATATTACATTTTAAATACTTGAAGGATATGTTGGTTTGGTTTGAAAACAAAGTAAAATGTAACAAATTTTCATATCATAAATGTTTTGTCATTACTTAAAATCAAAGCAATTAACAGTAAAATTTACAATACTGCTGTTGAGTCGACAACAATTTCTACAACATTAACTAAACAGTTCTATGATTAACTCTATATCAAATTATTTATTCAGCACATTTAAGTTAACAGTAATTATTTTAAAATTTATAGCAATACAAAACTAGCATTGGTGATAAAAGAGCGTTCATAACGAGATAACGTTGGTTCAGTGGTAAAACTCATCACATCTACACCACGAAGTTACAGGTTCGAGTCCTCCCCCTAACCACCCCCCACCCCCCACCCCCCTTAAAAATTCCCGAATTTATGTATAGTGTAATACTTTAGAAAAAAAGAGTTAAGGAGTTGATGCGGTATAGATTTCACGTTCATATTTGGGTTGCTTGGAGCACCCAAAATAGGTTGTAGGGGCACAACTTTTGCATACGGGCTCAGAATCACTATTATAATATGTTTTCGGAAAGTCCAGGATGAGCTCTACAATTTTTCACTGAAACTATGCTTCACGTGTTCAGGCCTGGAAGCGGCCTAAAAATGGTCGTTTAGTTTGTTGTGTTAGCACTTTAAGTTTCTTGCGCAACAATTAGATGTTTTTTTTTCCTTTTCGGATAGGATTAGATTTAGGGTTTGTTTTTAGTTTTATCCGAGATTCTTCTCTCGACTTAATTGAGTTTGTTGATGGTGATTTTTTGATCGATGAAAAGTCAACCGCCAAACATTAACACTTAGGTAGATCAAAGCTTTAACCAGTCTAGGGTTGAATAATCAAAGCCCCTTTGTCCACGTAGATGTGATACGATTTGTTCAAATTTGTGAATGATAATGTAGAAAAGTAGAAAATAAAGATAAATCAAGCATAACACATATTTTACAAGGTAAAACCCCAAGGTGGGGAAACATCCACGATTGCCGGCGACGGTGAGAAGAAATCCAGTATGAATAGAATGATTACACTCTCAATCTCTCTTACTGTTGTTATGCTTTTTTTGTATACATAAATAGATAGATAGATCAATCTACTGATCCTAACCTCCCTTGATATCTAGATCCCTTCATAGGTGGAGGAGATTGAACCACCTTTACACAAAGAGATTATGGGTCTTTATCACTCCTAAATGAGCACATGCACTAGTACGGAGCCATGGGAGTAGCACAATGATAAATAAGATCTTCCACGAGGATTGATGAATTGATTACCATAATTGATTGATTAAACTACTATTTAGACAAGCAAATATTTGAGGGTTAAATTAGACTACTAACACTAATTAAATATAAACTACTCCTAGAATGCAACTAATGAAACGTAAACAAATAAGCAAACAAGGCAAAGTCACACTCAAGTAAGTGATTGTATTACTATTAGGAACTTAGGCTAAAACCTTAAATCCACCTAACCAATCTTCACCAATTTATAGACACACCATTATGAATGAATTATGTAAGTGCATATGTAGACTCATGATACCCTCTATTGGTCTCTACTCTCTCTCAAGTAATATAAACAACAATTATATGCACTAATAACCTATCTCTCGATGTTCATCCGAAATACACACAAGTTCATTAAGCTTAGTGGTTCAATAAGTGAGTCCTAGAGACTAGCCTTGAGTATTTCTACCTTACTAGACCTCTATCATGCATTTCATCGAGCACGTTGTGTGCTTCTCCTCTCGGTACATCACACAACAACCAAATACACATCAAATGCTAGCTAGACACTCAATGTTAATTAAAGCATGAAGTACATATACATAAACACAAGCAGTATGAATAAAGTGGTAGTCTTTATTAGTAAATCATGGTAAAGGTTTCATCTTGGCCTTAGCTAAGATGGGTTTAGTTCATAATATAAGAAATGGCTAAAAAAGATGTGTTTTTCATACAAGCCATAATCAAATACAAATGCTAAATGAAAGAGAGAAAGGTTAAGATAAACTAAGTGTAGATGTCCGCTCTCTTGGTTGGTTGAATGTGCTTAACTTGCTCATTCACTTGATGCTCCCCTCTATGCTCCAAGGTTGGTTTTTTTTATGGTGGGAAATGGTAGGAAGGTTGGGTATTTGGTGTTTGGTGTTTGGTGTTTGGTAGAGTGGATTTTAAGTTTGGATGATGGATTGGAGGTTTGATGAAGTGATTTGGTGAAAGTTGTGGGTGAAAGGTGAAGGATTAGGGTGAAAGGTGGTGTCTTGGAGGTTTTGGATTATAATGGAAGAAGTTACAGCTTAACGGTCGTGCAAGAGGTGCCAAAGAAGAGCTGAAGTGAGGTATATATAGGGTGTGGGAGTTAGGGCACAAAAACCTAAAAATTCGACTAATGTGGCTACTTTACACGGTGCGTGCACAATACACTTTAACGCACGAACTGCACAACACTTCTGAACCAAATGTGTTGTTAGTGCGCACTCCAGTTTAACGCACGAACTGTGCAACATTTTTGGAACAAATGCGCTATACGTGCGCACTCCAGTTTAACTCACGAACTGCACAACATTTCTGTAACAAATGCTCTATACGTGCGCACTCCACTTTAACGCATGAACTGCGTAAAGTTATCTTCTTTCTTCACCAGCTTCCATTCAACCCCAATTTCTTCCAATTTTGTACAAACACCCTTAGAATCTATTATGGCCTGCATAAACTCATTTAACCATTAAATATATCGATTTTACCCAGAAAACGAAGGAAAATGATAGGTAAAAGGGGCTACACAAAGTAAGGAAATGAGAGTTATCAGGTCTCTTTATATGTTCACAGAACCCTAATCCTTGTTGAACAAATAAGGAAAGGTGATGGCGTTTAATTAGGACTTGTTACTTAGTGAAGTCGTATTTTACTTCTTTCTTGTTTCGGAGATCTTGTGGATTGAATTAGATTCTTCGTAGGATTTTAGTTGAGTAGTCCATTTATGACTTTTTTCCTAATTGGTGCGCTATCTTCTTGAAGAACTAAGTTATTGCTTGATCTGGACTCTCTAATATGTAGGAGGAAATAGTAATATTTCCTTGTTGGAATGTGGTTCTAGACTCCTTGCTCGTGTAAGATTATTCTTCTTCGTATTTGAGTCGTAGTTGAACTTGTGTTACTATCTTGACTGGGCATCTCTTGACCGACCATTTCCTAACCTGACCGGGTCAACTTTCCATGATCGGTTTTGCTACCCGATCGGGTTTAGACCTATCTTGGCCGATCGGTTTAGTTTGACCACCCTGTCCAGTGACATCAACTTTGACTTGGGGAAATGTTGACCGATTGACTTTCCCGATCGTGCTTATTTTACCCGATCGGTTTACTATACCCGATCAAGTCTATTTGCCCGCTTGTTTCAACCCATCGCTTGCTAATTACTAGAGACTGTTTTTCTTCTTTGATGACGTGGTTTATCATATATTCCATATCATACGCTATCTTTGCTGACATGTTATGCTACCGAAAAATCCCTATAACAATACCCTCTCAAATTCGCGAGATGAGTTCTAGGCAGGGTGTTTTAGCCTAATATTGTCTTCTTTGCACTGCTTCTACCCAAAGCATCTTTTCTTTCACCGTAATATACGGTGATTCTATCCTGAATCATTCATATGAGATATGGGAATAAAGACACCTTGTATGATGTGATCATATAGGACTGAACCATGATCTATATGAATTTATCACCAAGATCCGTTTACTAATGAAATTCATATATATCAATTAATGATGACTATATATGGGTGATCTTAAACCTGAGTGTCTTATCGACTCCTTTAGGTTAGATCGTGGTCTTTGATATACCATGGGTGAGGTCAGATGCAGTTCTCGATCAATATGCTATGTATGTTGGGATTGCGGTTTGTCTTGTGGCTAGAAAGGTTTGTACACAATAGTGGAATCCACTTCTTCTTGTGAGAAGTAGATGGTAGTTCCCTTAAGGGTTAATTTGGGGCTTTGACAATATGAGAGCTCTCCTAATTCCGTGAGGAAATAGATTTATTATCCGTTAGAGAATCAACGGTACTTAAAGGATATATGTAATTAGAGGGGTATAACATACATTATGACCTAGCTTAAATTATGAACTACTGTGGAGGATCACACCATATGTAATAGCTATATCGATGGACACCGAGTTATATTGGTCTGTGTAAGAGCGTCTGCAGTTGAGAGAGTTCAACTTCGGGTTTTTAGTGGAATAACACCGGGGTTAATAATCAAGAAATATTAATTAAAGAGTTTAATTAATGATTCCGATGATTATTGGAGCTCAAAATACTGTTGGTTCATTAGGTCCACTTGCTAGCTCGATTGATTTATGTAACAAGGGTCACGGTTAATTAATTGGATTGTCCAATTAATTATGTTACGAAAGTGACACGTATTTATTCGGAAATTAATTGAATAATGAGATTATTTAATTAATAAATGATAATGATTATGTCAATTAAATAATTAGATTATTTAATTGTGTAATTAATCATTAGTTGGAGGGTGTTGATTGATATTTAATTTTTAAAGATAAGATAATATGATTATTTTATTTTTATTAAATTAGATATTTAATTTTGAATTTAAAGAGTTTGAATTAAAAAAAATGATTAATATCTTTAAAGATATGAGATATATTAAAAGATTGAAATCGATTAGTTTTATCATTATATATATGTTTTATTTATAATAAGATAAAAAAAATCAACAGTACTTACAACTAACAATTTGCATTAAAAGCAAATTGGGTGTGTGTGAAAGAAGAGAAGACATGAAACACATCAATGCACAAAAGGATAAAAAAATGGTTTTTATCTCTGTTAAGTTAAATTGCATTGGATGCAATTGATATGTGCGTGAGAGATATAGATTGATCAACGCACATATATCAGTGCATGTGCGTGAGACGCTCATGTGCAAGTGTATTCTTGGTATCAAAGAGAGAAAAGCTTAATGTGTGTGCTTGGATGCTATTCGTGCATTGTTGACACAAAAAAAAAAAAAATATATATATATATATTAATATTAATTACTAGAAGTGTTCTACATAGTTTTCTCTCTCAAGAAGAAAGAGTTTTTTCAAGGTTTCTCTCTATATCCTCCATTCAAGTTCCTGAGACCGTGACGCGCCCACACGCAGTTACCAGTCATAGGATATAGCGAGGAAGATCGAGTGGTTCAGACATGAATAAGTCTCCAAATGTTGATATGATTTTCTTCTCTTTATATTGATTATAATTTCCTATGTTTACATATTGTATGTATTAGTTCCGAAAATAATTATGATCTCAAGTTCATTGATCCCAGATACAGATTATGATCTGTATAAAATTTTAAAACCTTACTTCCGCTGCGTTACTAGTGAACAGGGTTCCAACATGAGAACCATACTTTAGGCACATTAGCTCACTTTTTTCTTGTTCGTTGGCCCTAGTAAGTTTTTTTTTTTTTTTTTTTTTTTACAAATCAGATTTTGTCTTTAGTTAACCAGAATCTCTAACTGACCGGATTCTATCTTTGGCTAACCATAATTTTGGCTAACCAGAATCTTTGGCCGGACAAGCTCTAACTTTTGGTCAAACAAATTCTATCATTCATAGACAAAATTCTTCCTTTTGGCAGATCTTTCGTATTAAAATTTCCACCCACTTACCGGGGTCATTACTCGATTTTTAGCAAGTCAAGTCATCCTTAAGGCGTTTAGCTGTAGTGGCCCAGATCTTACGTTTGGAAACCTCCTGAGCTTTTTTTAATATCTTTTTGTGTGTTTGTCCATTGGAGCCTTGTGCCTGCATATTTAAACTTAACAGAAATATAACTTAAGTAGAAAAGTCCTCACCCCCTTTTCTTTTCAGATGGCCAGATCGCTGACAGTGCTTTATCTGCACCCAGTCAGTTCTAAGGCTGACAGTGCTTTATCTGCATCGAGTTAGTTTCCTTTCCGGTCATTCTTTCTGACTAGTTTTGCATACCTCATTTATCTTAATTTAGCCATGTATCTCATCAGCTGACATTAAGTTTAAGTAATCCATTGGCTTAATTGGGACAATTTTTTTTAGTTGAGCGGTTTTTCACTGAGTATCTGATTACCACATTCTGATCAAGTATCTCATTAGATTCAATCATCTGACCAGATATCTTATTAAACCCCGATCATATGAGACTGATAAGTTGTCTTACTAAAATGATCAGTTTTGCTTCGATGGATGATTGGTCTTTGAGTTTGTCCACTCGGGCTTGCTCACAATGAAGACTTGGTCAGGTGTTGACCGGTTGTTTGGTTGATTTTTGGCAACATGAGCACACTTAGTTACTGATACTTCAGTAACAATACTGGCTTGCCAGCTGACCAATCTTTACCAATAACAATACATTCTTAACTACTTGAGCTGAGCATTTTGATCTACTTTCTCAAAGGATCTGGTCTATAAGCTGTTAAGAATATATCGACTTAAGCTGAGCAGCTCACTTAACTTAATTGGATCAAGTACTTAACTGTTCTTAAGTCTGAGTAGCCTATTGGCTTAGTCAATTTATACAATTTACTATACGTGATCGATTTGTCCAAGTATCTCGTTACCTTGTGATAAACTGAATTTTCAGGCCGGTATTTCTTCAATTAGTCCCCCACTGAGCATTTCATTACCTCAGTCTGATCAAGTGTCTTATCGAATTTAACCAGTCTTTATATTTAAGTTTTCTTTTATTTCTTTTTTTTATTCCATCATGCAACGAGATGAACATGGCATTTTTTTTTCTAACGCTCGGATCTTCTCGCCTATTAGGGCAAATCCGATACCCTTTTAGCGTCGTTTAGCTTCGCTTGGAACCATCATTGAACGGTTCTTACTAATGTTTGGATCCTTCCTTAGCGGTGTATTGACATTTAGTTACCTTGTAACAACTAAATTCTGAGCCAAGAATCTCTCCAATTGATTTTATACTGAGTATCTCATTACCCCAGTCTAACAAAGTATCTTTATTAAACTGGTCACTTCTAGATCTAATCAGTTACCTTGTTGAGCTGATCACTTTGGATCTGATCATTTATCTTTATCGAACCGATCACCTTCAGACCGATCAGTTATCTCATTATAGTGAGCACTTTGCGACTGATCAGTTATCTTATTAAACTGATCAGTTATCTTTGTTCTGGTTGGTGGTTCCAATTGAATTTTACGTTGATTCGCTCGGGTCACTCTCGATCATTCTTGTCATTGCCAAGTATTCTTTTTTTTTTTGTTACCTAAGTCAGGTATCTCATTTGACTTAATTGAACCAAGTGTCACTTTGACTGGTTTTAAGTCTGAGTAACCCATTGGCTTAGTTAACTGGTTTGCTCGAATACTTGGTTACCAGTTAGCAAACAATATTCTTAACCAATTTTTTTTTATTTGTTGGTTTTATACTGAGTATCTAATTACCTCAATCTAATAAGATATTTTATTACACTGATCAGTTTTGTGGTCGATCAGTTATCTTGTTAAACTAATCACTTTGATCTGATCAGTTATCTTATTGGCTGATCATTTTTATCTGATCAACTATCTTATTGGCTGATCGTTTTTGATCTTAATCAACTATCTTATTAGTTGACCTTATTTGATCAGATCAATTATCTTATTAATTGATCATTTTTGACCCGATTAGTTACCTCAATAACTAACTACACTTAGTTTGACTTGATCGGTTTTCTTATTAACCAATCATCTCTGATTGGATGTGTGAACAATATTTGACCACACTTGCTTGGTCTGTTCATGATCAATTTTGATATTTACCAAGTAGTGTTTTTCGGACCATTTTCATGGCATCTAATTGATAGACCCTTGTCTTTTATCTGTCAACTAAGTCACTGAGACGTCTCCCAGTAGTTTGTTGTTCAAGATTCATTGCAACGAGGGTAGCTTATATTTTACTGACTTTACAGAAAAAGCTAAAGTTGACATTGGTAATTGTTTCAAGTATAAATATTTTATCCTTCATTCAACTCTTAGCGCATTCCATCAAGTACATGCGACCTAAAAGCACTCTAACAGTGCTTTTAATGCACCCAGTTAGTTTCAGTGAGTATGCGTTATCTTTGCAACTTTCGTTTTCAGCCTCCTCACTGGGCCCTTCGAGCACCCTTTGCCCAAGCAAACTCGGGTGTTCGGGGCATGTCTTTATATGGCGGAGACAATTTCGAACACTTTTACTTAGATTTTATTTGGAGAATTTCTCCTTTAATGGTCTTTTGAGTTTTTTGACACTTAGCCGAACTTTGTCTGATCTTTAACGCTTCTTTGAGCGAGATGCTTGTTTGAGCTAACTTTATCTCTTTATGCTTTAACATAATTGATGGGTGATCCGAAATTGCTAACATTTTGTTGTTGTTGCTCTGAGTTGGTTAATCACGGATGTTCCCTCCTTATATTTTCGTATTATATTTCGTCTCATGCCTTCTTAGATCACTGCAAGGAAGCAAACAAGACAATTTATTAATTGATACTAACTTGTGTAGTGGGCGTTTCTATCTCCAGTGTAGAGTTGTGATGTCCCGGATATAGTCAAATATTTCTTAGGGGTGAACGATCTTTAGGACCTTCCACGTATTATAACGATCCATCTAATTCCTTTTTTCCTCTGCTTTTTTTTAATGCTTTGTTGAGTAGTCAGTTGAGGTATCTGAAAGAACGGTGAGCTAAAATACAATGGTTGAATACCTCTGGTGAACCGAGCAGTTCTGATAAGTTGTGTAGCTCCACCAAACTGAATAGCTATGGCAAACCAAATAGGCTAACACTCAGGTTTTGCTACTTCATTCGCCGATTTTATATGGCCGAGTTATTTCTACATAAACTTGGTGAGGTTGTGGAAGTGATACATTATCAACTTTTAATTGCCGCACGTGGTCCTAATCGACTGATTATATTACCGTCCATTTGAGCGACCTGGAGCCAGTGTGAGGTTTCTGTGAAGCCATTTTATGCTTTCGACAATCAATTGCTCATCGTTTAGTTGATGTTTGTTTTGATGTGATCACAGTTTGGATTCTTCATTGATATTTTAAACTCTAAAAGCCATTGGGAAGCTATTCTTTCTAAGTTGGATCTAATGAACCACTCATGACTCTGAATTCTAGTTGCTAATCTTAGAAATTCTTCGATTGTTATTGGTTTAGCTGATAACAAATAGCTTATTTGACTCAGTTGATGATTGACTTGTGATGCTTTCTACCATCATCGGTCTGATTTTCAACGCTCATCGAGGTGAACTTTTCTCTAAGTGCATCTTGAATTTTTTTACCAAACTTTATTTGTGAATTTGCTTGCTTGCGTATCTCCTGACGCTGATACAACATATGATCCACCCCCTAGCACCCATTTTTTTATCAGGCTTGCTAGTATCTTGGTGTTTCGTCTATTTATGATGTAGTCGTCAGGATACTCTTGATTTTTATAGATGTGACCCACTGTAATAACTCCATTAAGATCTGACCTCTCGTCTTTGTTGATCTTTTTTCATAGACCATGTCGCCTTTTATTTTTTTTTGACTGAAATCTTTGACGGATTATATTTCATCTTTGGACGATAAAAAAATTTAGTCAATCAGATGTTCTTTCACCGACTGGATTTTATCTTTAGCTGATCATGAACTCTGATCAACTAGATTCTATCGTTGGTAGACCATAATTACGGTCGACCAGAATCTTTGGCAAAGCAGGTTCTATCTTCGATAACCGATAATGTGGCATCATCCGGTAATTTCTGATCAAGATGCTTTTGGAAAGCAACCTTATATGAGTCAAACTTTATAAACCTTTCACAATAAAAATTCTCAGCAAATTGTTAGTCAAAGAAAGACATTTAATGATTGTCTTATGGAGTGATCCTTACTCGAGTACTTTTTTTTTAACATCTATTGGGCTCCATTTACAGTTCTGGAGAATAAATAATAAGATATGATTGCTCAGGCAATAAAAGAAACTGGTTAGTTGATTGCAGTATTTTTAATCTTACTTTTGTTCAATTTAAAAGAAAATTTTGTTCACTGGGATCGATGATTATACTAGTTGAACACTAATTAATCTAAATCCTAATCTAAGTGCATGAAAACTAAATGGCATAATGTTTGTCTAGAGTTGGTATTCTAATTCACTAACATGCAAAAATGCAATAAACTAAATGAGACAAAAACTCACACGAAAATATGAATATTAGGGTTTGTAGGGAATCAATGCAATCTAATTAAACTACTCAATGTAATCCACAAGTCTCATTAAAGCACTTAAATCCAATTGATAGGGTTTGTTTTATGAAGCACTTAATCCTTCCCATTACTCACTCATGGTCATGTAATGAGGAATGGTTAGAATTAATTTTTAATTAAAACTATAAACCAAATCACACATAATATGGTCATGCATATGGAAATTTTCTCAATTATTAAGCTTGTAGTTAAAGATTAAATGGGATGGTCACCCACATCTAACCCTCGACATCATAAATAAACTAATCCTAACACAAACATTCATTAAGGTCTCATTTGAATATAAGTAGAGGAATTATAGCAAGTATTTCAATAAAAGAGACTACTAAGGCATTTAATTACAAACCATTAGACTATATGATTACAAGAGTTGTTCAACCGGTTACATTAATCCCCTAACTTAGAGATTAGTTACACATCAAAGAAAGGAAATAAAACAAAGAAGAGTTAAAGAAGAAACCCAAGTTGGTCATTTGAGGTTCCTTGATTCGTAAGCTTCCTCTTCTTGCCTTCCAAGGTTCCAAGATGGATGAAGGAATGAAGGTGTCTAAGGATGGTGATGGAAGGGAAAAAGGTCAAAAAGTTCGTATGGTTAATGTTACATCACCAAAATCTAAGATGGGTATTTATATAGATCCAAAAATAGATCAGAAATCAACCTAGAAATGTGTGTTAGCCGACTGTCGCCTCCTTGAATGTTGCGGTCGTCCATTACGACTTTCTGACCGCGACACCTCACTTTTTCTTTCTGCGTCTTCATTTCAGGTGACACCTCGAGCGACACAAGCTAGAAAAGTTATTGTCATCTGTAGTGTCACGGTCTCCCATGAAGACACATAGACAGCGACATGTCGCTTTCTTCAATTTTACGCATGCTCTCCAAGCGACACTTTAGGCGACTCCTAAAACAAGTTGATGTCGCCTATAGTGTCGTGGTCTCCCATGACGAAGTACCATGATCGCGACAGCTCGTGCAATTTTGTTCAAGTTGCCAATTTCCAGCTCTTTTGGCTCCCAACTTCGCTCATATCTCCCATAGGATACTCCTAATACGGAATCCTGTAAAAATACTTAATTAGGCCATTAAATATTTGATTTTTACCAGAGAATTGAGCAATAAGCATAGGAAGTGGGACTCGAAATCTAGTGTTATCATGACTCGATCATAAGTTATGAACAATGTTTATTCGCATAACATATTAGATAAAGTGGAAAGCCGTTGTACTAATAGGAGAGATCAAACCCAGATTGATGAAGGTACTTGTTAGCAGTGTGAGGCCAATGCTACTCTTCCATCTCTGATTGGGTCACCAAGGTTATATGGTCTCTTGTTTTTTGAAACCTGTAAGCGCATCGAAATGAAATTCGATTCCCGCACGCCATGGCAAGACTGGATACCTGAGCTAGTGTTTTCAACTTGTTTTCCATGCCAAGCATATGAGTAATGTTCGTACAAGTAATAATAATCATGTACTTAGTGAGACCAAACATTTGGAAGCGATTAACTCATACATGGTCCTAATAATGATTAGTGTCAAAATTCGACACCTATAAGTCTATGATAGATAACATGCGTGTAAGATCCATAAAGGTTGTCAGACATACCGATTAAGCATGCATTACATGTTTAGAGACTTGTGCACGCATATGTTGGATTGCGTATTAGAGAAACACGCATAGATTGTGTTGTTTCTTACAAATTAGCAGCAAATTTATGGTTCTTTAAAAAATTAAATAAATATCATTTCATTCTACTAAACTATCGACTGAGATGCAATATGATGTTAATAAATAACATAACAAATAAACGAAAACGTACCTCCGTGTTCGGATGATTTTGAGCATTAAACGCTTTCGGAAGTGCTTCCTATCAAGGTCGAAGTCTTGATTAATTCATGAAATAACACTTATTCGAAAGATATTATGAAAGACTATAATTATTTTCAAACAATATATAAACAACAGATCTTAACACTGTTAACTATATCGAATAAGTTTTATCGCTTTACTTATATAATTTAAACGTTTGCCCAAAACAATTATATGCTAAATAAGCAATGTATATCATGAGCGTTGTAATTTTTGTTAGACAATAAATATTCAATCATTATAAATGAATATGTATTCTCTATTTGTGTAATCATTAATGAAATCATAAAATTAAACTTATGTGTAAATTGGCTTACCTCGACCACTTACCGAATTTGGAGTCTAGTCGTTTTTTTCTTAGATCCTTTGTATTTGAATTGATGAAGAGCCGAGTGAGTTCAATTGAGAATTGACATTGGGCGTTCTGTAACAAGATGGGCTCGGTTTCTGACACTTGTCAAGGTAACATTGTCTTCGGACCCCTATTTACACCAAACCATAATACTCTGGAGATCGTCAAATATTCCTTGGGATGAACTGCATTATGAATCACACATCTTTGAAAATATTTATGTGTCTAGTTTACATCAAAATTTACGGCTCATGATTTATGCTTTCTAGAGAGTGTTATCTTTATTTTAGCATCTGGTGGTCGAGATAGAAAATCTTTTGCGAATCACTTTCTTCAATGTTTAAGGGGCCATAAAATACTCCACAAGTTGTACCAGATTGCAAGCCATATATTTCCGGAAAGCTCTGGGTGTCTAGTTTTCAAGGGTTTTTATGGATTGTGATTTCGACTTCTGTAGAAGGAGATATACCCATTTTAGTATTCACTGGTAAGATCAGAAATTTGTTAGTGATCTATTTTCTTCGATATTGCAGAAGCCATCCAAAATTGCTCGGATTGAAATAGGCTTTGAACCATATATTCTTGGAAATTCATGGATGTCTAGTTTCTAGAAGTTCTTACGGTTAGCAAATCCGAGATCCTTAAAGGGATATATGCTCACTTTAGCGCCCACTGGTCAGCAATTCAACAATTCGTGACAACTCATCTTCTTTTTTAGTAAGTTGTCGGAATGGGAAAGCAATACCTCAGACGGATTTTTGACACTATGAAGCTTTGTGAATCTTTTTCCTCCAAATTTGGTCACAACCATGGCTCCTACTTCGTGCTCTCTAGCTTTCCAATATTCGTTTACTGAGGTATTTTAGATGTAGAATCCATATCGGAATTCTTTGTTATATGTTCATGAGGGTTCCTCGAAGTTGAGTTCTTGCCCCTTTTCTTCTAGTGTCAATTGTTGACGGTGATTTTTGGATCATTAAAAAGTCAATCGCCAAACACTAACACGTAGGTAAATCGAAGCTTTAACCAGTTTAGGGTTGAGTAATCAAAGCCTCTTTCGCCACGTAGATGTGATACGATTTGTTCGTATTTATGAATGATAATGTATAAAAGTAGAAAATAAAGATAAATCAAGCATAACACATATTTTACGTGGTAAAACCTCAAGGGTGGGGAAACATCCTCGGTTGTTGGCGACGGCGAGAAGAAATCCATTATGAATAGAATGATTACACACTCAGTCTCTCATTCTCTCTTACCGTTGTTATGCTTTTATTGTATACAATCATACATAAGTAGATAGATAGATCGATCAATTGATCATAAGATCCCTCAATATCTAGATCCCTTCATAGATGGAGGAGATTGAACCCCCTTTACACGATGAGATTATGGATCTATTTATATGTATATAGAACCATAATCCTTGTTGTACAAGTAAGAAAATGTGGTGGCGTTTAATTAAGACTTGTTACTTGATGAAGTCGTATTTAACTTCTTTCCTGTTTCGGAGATCTTGTGCATTGAATTAGATTCTTCGTAGGATTCTAGTCGAGTAGTCCATTTATGACTTATTTCCATATTGGTGTGCGATTTTCTAGAAGAAATGAGTTATTGCTTGATCTGGACTCTCTGATATGTAAGAGGAAATAGTAATATTTCTTTGTTGGAATGTGGTTCTAGATTCCTTGCTTGTGTAAGATTCTTCTTCTTTGTATTTGAGTCTTAGTTGAACTTGTGTTACTATCTTGACTGAGCATCTCTTGGCTGACCATTTCCTAACCTGACCGGGTCCTCTTTCTCTGATCGGTTTTGCTACCCCGTTCGGGTTTAGACCTATCTTGGCCGATCGTTTAGTTTGACCACCCTGTCCAGTAACATCAACTTTAACTTGGGCGAATGTTGACCGATTGACTTTCCCGATCGTGTTTATTTTACCCAATCGGTTTACTATACCCAATTAGGTCTATTTTGCCCGCTCGGTTCATCCGACCGCTTTCCAATTACTAGAGACTATTTTTCTACTTTGATGATGTGGTTTGCCATATATTCCATATCATACGCTATCTTTGCTGACATGTCATGCTATCGAAAAATCCCCATAACAGAGTTGTTTTAGGAGTCTATGAGTTTATTTCGTTCCCTATTTAATATAATGTATTAGGGCTTGAAAATCCGATTAGTTGAATAAAATTTTTGATTGAGCTTTCGCTCTGAAATGCTTCTTTTTTCTGGAATTCTTTGAATCTATAGGGACGAGAAAACTTGTTTCTCACTTGCATACGAATATCTTGACTCAAATCTCTTCCGCCTACATCAAGAGTGCTCATTCGATCTAGTAATGTCTCAAATTTAAGTCGTCGTACCCATAAGCGATATATAATAAAAAGTATGGAGAGTTAAATATAATGGATTATATTTTTGTTTGCATTTAAAAACAAAATTGTAATTGTGTAAAGCAACTTTAATGTTGAAGTCAATATGAATAGTTGTTTTGGGAACAACTTTCGTTTAGAATTAAGTTCAATGTTGGTGGAAACTATTTTGATGTTCTAACCAACGTTGAAGTTGTTATCGGAACCATTCAACATTAACAAAATGACAACTTTTAACGTTTTGGCAACAACTTTATCGTTGAAGTCAATGTGAGTTGTTATACTCAATTACTCGTTATCTTTAAGAGTTTCGATTTTTTCTCAAATTGTAAATTAAATATTTCGTATTAATAATTTCCACTTACAAAGCTATTTAAATTTTACAATAATAATTTCTAAATAATTAATAATAAATTTCAAAACTTCTTAAAATTTAAATTTTAATAAATTAATATGCAATCAACTATAGTAAGGGTAACAATACATCTCCAAGTACCTTAAAATAACAATACATCCATATATACAGTCTCATTCTGGTCAGTGTGCACTGATATAACTTACATCAGTGTGTTGCATGTGAACTACTAATTATAAAGAAGCTTTGACAAGTGCATCATACACTTTGAGCCAATGTATCCACATCCAACATAAACTCAATAATTGTCTCAAATAATTTCTATTTTTTCCTAAATTATGATAGTAACAAAAATAAAATTGAAATTAGTAGGATCATCCCTGTTAAAAAAACCAAAATAATATGTAAAATTTCATCGTCACAAAAAAATATTAACTTAATATTACAATTATAGTGGAATTTACATTGTCAGTTTTTTTGATCCATCAAGGTTGTTTTTTTTTTAAGATGACTGTCTCTCGGAATCTTCTTCGTAGTATTTTCTCTATCTCTACTCTAATGTCCATGGATCCAACAAAGATTTGTCCATGGATATTCCTTGTTACTTTAGCCAATGGCTCGATTGACAATTTTGATACAAACTCACAACGCCTTCCAAAGCCCAAAACTTTTACGGCTTTGCTCAAAGCATCAGAAACGCATCTTCAACCAAATCTCCTTCCTTCCCCAATTGTGAAAGGTGATGTAACATGCATTCATATTAGCAAAAAGTATATCCAAGAAAGGTTGGAATATTGTCACATGAACCTTTTTGGGCGGTTTCTGTTGAAGAAAGGTTCCAAGCCGATGAAGCCTAACGAAATCAAATATGTGTAGCAGTCCACTTGGCAAGTCTAGCGTTCATGGAAGCTTACTCCTTTTCCGAAAGGCTACTATGATATCCACTTCTCGAATGAAGAGGATTTGAAAAGAGTCTGGAGTGGTAGATCTTGTACAATTCCAAACAGAATGTTTCGATTTTATCAATGGCAACCAGATTTCAACCCTTTTACTCAGCAACTTTCTCATGTTCAGGTTTGGGTTCGTTTTATGGTCTTTGTTCAGAATATTGGCACCCTAGAACAATTATGGAGATCACCCGAGGGGTGGGTATCCCTTTACAATTGGACCATGCTACTTGAGATCAAACTTACGATTTCTTTGCTCAAGTTCTTATTGATGTCGATTTGAATTTTAATCTGTCATCGAACTTGATGGTTGACAGAGTTGATCATCGAGGTTTTTCAGTGGATGTAATTTATGAAAACCTTTCTCGAAAATGTTCGAAGTGTAATGGTTTTGGGCATGATGCAGCTATGTGTCATCAAAACTCCAAGAAGGATATTGAAGATAAATGAAGATCATGTTCCAACTATCATAGGAAAGCCGACCATTTGATTACCACAGAGGGTTGACCTTCTAGAATGTTAAATGATAAGGAAGCCATGCATATCGTTCAAAAAGTTGATGTCGTTGAAATTACGCCAAATCACGAAATTATGGCTCAAGGACAAGCCTCTGAAATCTTTGAAAATATTTCGGAGGAGCAGACTCGTGGAATCCACTCCGAACAGTTGGCTGTGGCGATGGTAGAGCTTTCCTTTTAAATTCGTACAATTTTGGTAACTATTGACCATGAGGAGGAAATTGAGGAATTTCAAATTTTGAATCATGCTATCGATGCTAGTGACCTATTTGGCAACACTCTGATTATCAACGTTGGAAATATGATCAATAATCGCACAATATTTCCACAAAAAGATTTCGTAAGCAATTAGGTCATTGATTCTACAAGCAAGAATCTGCAGGCAATCAAGTCAATAATTCTACAGCACAAACATCTGTAGGCAATTAAGTCAATGATTCTACCACACAAAATTATGTGAGCAATCAAGTCAATAATTCTACGGCATAAAAATATTTAGTCAATTAAGTCATTGATCCTCTTCCTTGTAAGGATATTTTCTTGAATAATGATTTTGCTATTAATATGGATGAAATCTCTGATATTTATTCAAATGATCACATAGACCAAAATTATGAGGGTCTTGGTGATCATGATGACACACTACTCCAAGAAATTCAGCGAGTTTTGGATGGAATTAACACTTTAGAAGATTGGAGAGGAAAGAATGATTTGGAAAAAATCCCCGAAAAAGACCAAGATATTTATACTTCAAATTCTACACATCATCAAGTAGACTCCATGCTATGAGAAAATGATTACGTGTTAGATGAAGATAATTGGATCTCAGTGGGGACAAGATCGAAAAGAAAAGTAAAACCAACTTTTAAGATGTTATCTATGATTAGTGTCAAGGGAAGACATTCCAAGTGCCTCCAATGAAGGTGATATGCACTTCATTGGTTTTATTTTTATTTTAGTTTTAATAATGTTTGTTTTCTTCTCTCTCTTTCTATTTCTTTTATTATAATAAATTTCTCCTAAGTGGTTTCTTTACCACTTAGGTTTATAAAAAAAAAATAGTTGTATCTTTTTTTTTGTAAGGAGTTACATCCTTCAGCTACCAAACCTTCATTCAAGTATACACAACAACATTATAAGTCCATCTATGTACACATAAAAAGAGTCAAAAGTCACACTAAAAGAAAGTTTCTATAAACACCAAGTTTGGGAACACAAAATGAGTCCACTTTTCATTTGAATTGCAATGATGTTTGTTGGTATATTTAGTTCAAATGAAACGCCATCAAAATAAACAATTTAAAATTTGTCAAATCTAAAATTGAATTGCTTGAAGTTGAACAATCTATAACAATAAACATTCATCAACCTCCATATAGAAACCTGGTGGTCTGCTCCATTGTCGTCGTATTGCCTCTTTTACATACTCTAGTCTCTAGCTCAACAGCGTTGCAACTTTGACTTCAAAATCAGCTCCCTACACAGCCTCAAAATTTCAGTTAAAATATTGAGCCCATCCTAAAAATATTGGTAATGACCAACTAAACCAATATACTAAAAAAAATCAATATACTCTAAATCAACTTTAAATAAAGTTCAATAGATTAAAGAAAATCATTGTATAACCGTATTGAAATTTCAATATTTAAGAAATCTCATTACCAATTGAAATTAATTGGTATTTCATCATAGATCCCATCACTAAAAATGAAACCAAAAGCAGGGTATTGACAAGAATGAAAGAAATGATGTAACAAAATAAATCAAATAAAGATAACTTTTAACCAATTATCTCAAGCAAAGATCTCACTTTGGATCCGGGGCCTATTGCCAGACATATCCAAATCCAATACATATTGTGTAAAAAGCCAACCAACTAGCAATAACAATTTAAATACTGTTAGGTTTTGGCTTGTATTCTCAAGTGAACTCAATGTGAACCAAACAATACTCATGTGGAGCTTTCTGGAGACGTGAGATAACATTTGGAAGTTGAAAATAGTGCTTAAGGGAGGTTGAAGACTGAAAGAACTGAAGAAACAAAATCTGATAGGGGCCGTGATGTAGACTGCGGTGTAGGCATGTGCACAGACCGCGACACAGATAGCATGTCGACTCTTGTGAGATCTTGCGGCGTGGACCGCGGCGGAGGCAATTGTACCAACCGCGGTATTCTGAGCGATGGTTGAGAGTAGTGATCTGCGGTGTTAGGCGCGAGTTGCCAACCACGACTCAAACCGCGGTAATGGTGGATTTTGCCTAAATTAGGAATGTTATGCGAAAATAAGAAATGTGTTTTCTTCTAGAAGTTCATGTGCTAATCGAAAAAGGAAAGAGTCTGTCTTAACGAAGAATAAGAAAGTCTTGTACTTGAAGAAAAACGATTTCTCCTTAACAAAAAGACTTGTCATAAATAGGAAATAGTATTTATTTGGAACGAGTAATTCTTGTACGTTTAGGAGTAGGATTTCCTTTTATCTTAAACTCTATGTAACTAATATAAATAGACCTTGTAATTAGGTTATTTTGTGTGGAGCAAAAAGAACACTATATAACATCAGAGAGTGGGTGAGAGACCCATGGGAATATTCGTGGAGGGAGCAAAGGGAATATCAATGGATCAAATTAGAGATCCGTGAGTGATATTCAGGGGAGACCTATGGGACATTGAGGTTTTCTTGATGGGGATCTTGTAAGCATGGTTTGGGGTTTGGGGTTTGGGTGTGAGAGAGAATCCTGGAGTATATGGTTGTAACAATTTATCATATAGTGGAACTTTCTCTGTCTTCCTGATGGGCTAGTGGTTTTTTACCCGATTTGGGTTTTCCACGTATATTTTATGTTGTGGTTGGTTTATTTTCTCTCATCTATTTTTTCAGTTATTGACGTTAATAATTGCTTGCTATGAGTTGTGGGCGTATATTAGGCATGACGATTCCGTGATCATCGATTCAAAATCCACATAACAATTGGCATTAGAGCCTTGGTTTGGTGATGATGTTTTTTCAAGTCTTTACGGGAGATCGTATGAAGGACTTGGTGATATTGGGATGATGATCATGGTTTCCTAGTATGGTTTAGCAAAGGAGATACGTTTTGAAAACAGTTTCGAACTCGGTAGGGTTTGATGAAAAGAAGAATATAGATTGAGGAGATTTTTTTTTGGCTTGTAGTTGTAGGTACAAGTTATGGAGATCCAATCTGGGTTACACTAGGCGTATATTGAATATATAAAAAAATTGAACGCTCGAAGTCTTTGGCGGTGGTGTGAGGCGTATTTGGTAAAGCACTCCTGGTTCTAGTGACAAGTCTTTCACCAGATATATGATGCAAGGATGAAAGATCTTTCACATGGTTGGGTGATGTAAGGACATGTTTATCCTTTTGGCAGTTTTCCCATTGGCCATGGAAGATGATATGTTGCTGCTAGTGGTTCATAACTGTGCACACGGCATTGGTCAGAAGGTGCTACAAGGTGTATGGTGGGCAAGGATGTCGATGGCTTATGAACTCCCTAGTAATCTGACGTGAGGAGTTGCACCACAATTTCAACAGGTTATTTTTGACATGGTGCCGGAACAACGAACACAAAGCAAAAGAAAGAAAAAAAACTTAGGATGGTTCGTTCTTAAGTGGTTATACCTTATGGTGGGGAATGTTGATTCTCGGTGATGATAGTCGTGGTTGTGGACAAAGGTCTTGATAATTCAAGCCAAATGGAAGAATTGTTAGGTTTTTGCTTGTATTCTCAAGTGAACCTAATGTGAACCAAACGAAACTCAACTGATGTGGAGCTTCTGGGAGACGTGGGATAACGTTTGGAAGTTGACGATAGTGATTGAGGGAGGTTGAAGACTAAAAGAACCGAAGAAACGAAATCTGGTAGGGACCACGGTGTGGACATGCACACAGACCGTGGCATAGGGAGCAGGTCAACTCTTGTGTGATCTCGCAGCGGAGGCAATTGCACCAACCGCGGTATTCTGAGCGGTGGTTGATAGTATTGATCCGCGGTGTTGGGCGCGGGTGGCCAATTGAGACCCTAACCACGGTAATGGTGGATTTTGCCCAAATTAGTAATGTTGTGTGAAAATAGGAAAGATGTTTTCTTCTGAAAGTTCTTGTGCTAATCGGAAAAGGAAAGAGTTTATCTTCATGAAGAATATGAAAGTCTTGTACTTGAAGGAAAAGGATTTCTTCTAAACAAGAACACTTGTCATAAATAGGAAATAGTATTTATGTAGAACAAGTAATTTTTGTACTTTTAGGAGTAAGATTTCCTTTTATCTTAAACTACATGTAACTAGTATAAATAGACCTTGTAATTATGTTATTTTGTGTGGAGCAAAAAGAACACCATGTAACCTCAGAGAGTGGGTGAGATCCAGGTGAGAGACCTATGGAAATATCTGTAGAGGGATCAAGGGGAATATCAGTGGATTAAATTAGAGATCCCTGGGTGATATTCAGGGGAGACCTAGGGGATATTGGAGGTTTCTTGATAGGGATCTTGTGAGCGTGGTTTGGGGTTTTAGTGTGAGAGAGAACCCTGAAATATATGGTTGTAATAATTTATCATATAGTGGAACTTTCTCTGTCGTCCTGACGGTCCGTGGTTTTTTATCCGATTTAGGTTTTCAATGTATATCTTGTGTTGTGGTTGATTTATTTTCTCTCATCTATTTTTTCTGCTATTGAAGTTATTAATTGCTATGAGTTATGGACGTATATTAGGCATGAAGATTCCGCGATCATTGGTTCAAAATCCCCCAACACATATTGCATGCATGATTGCATCCAACCGATGGCTTCAACAGTGAAAGCACATGTGCTGCTGTAGTTATTTAATTCCTCAACAAATGCTTCAATATCATCAAAAATATCCCTTCTAAAGTCTAAATCAATGATAATTGATAAGAGATAAATAGTTCAGATACTGGTTTTCATTTTCAAATGTTAATGTAGAATAAACTAGGAGTGCGACAAGAGGCATCCATTTCCAATATAAGGGACCTAGTAGTGCAACAAACAAGATTTAAACTTTTCAGGTCGGTTGCTTCAAGCTTTGAATTGATTTAAAATGATTTTATATATTTAAAAATTAATTTAATATAGTTTTATACTAATTTCTCATAAAAGATAATTATTTTTAATTATTTTTTATTCAATCATATTTTATATAAAATAAGAGACAATATTATTTTGGTCTAATTTCGTACCGTACCAAACACATTATAATATTAAGGGTGCACATATTATCACTTCTAAATATGATTAATAAACCTGTAAGGTATAAATATACTCATATTTTAAACTTTAAATTAAATTATTACTATAAATACATATCTTAAGACATTTTTATTAAGATATTTTTTGTAAATTTTTATTAAGACATTTTTTGTAATTAAATTATTTTATAAATTATGGATATAATAATTATATTTATGGGTAACAATATCTGTTCCCAATACTAACCGGTTCAGTCTAATCCACATAAAAATAACCTAATCCAATTCGATAAATCCAGCTGTAATTTTCTAAAAATAGGCAGATCTTACCGTACATTGTGTGCAGGAAAACTGATGAGTATCATACCCAACATCTAATCATTAAGTAAACGGTTGAAAACAAAGCAAAAATTAAGACAAAGGATTTACTACTTGTTTCACAGGTCAATTGACCAAAAGTCTGCCGCATTTGGATTTTAAAAAAATCTTTAAGGCTTAATTTGTTTTTTACACTTAAAATTAATGGTTTTGAATTAAAATTAGGGTCAGTAATATTGAAAATCACTGATTTAATGAGAAAATCCCAAATAGCTATTAAATTTTCAAAATATCTCAATCTAGCCATTTCAGTAAAAGAATATATTAATTGTTGACACTTTATCAATTAATTATTTAAAGTCAGTTTATTTATGTTATAACATGTTATGGGTCAAAAATTAATAAAATATGTTTTACACCGATTTTTTAACTGATTTTTTTTACCTGTATTTTGAATATATATATTTATCATGATTACTTTACCCATATAAAAAACAAATTAATCAAATCATTAATTTTTATATATAATCAAATAATCAAAATACATATAATATTACCCATAAAATTTTTTATGGGTGTCATGTCACAGATAACGATAACTTTCTGTTAGATTTTAATTGAATTTGGCTACCAATGAATAATTTTTTATCAAAATGGTGATTTTGGGACAATGTTTTGTCAAAATGATGATTTTAAAACAATTTAAACGGTTAATAACCTTTTTGGAACACCACCCATCAATTAATGGTGTCTAGTGCTATTTTCTCTTAAAATAGTTTTTTTTTTTTATAGAGAAAATAGCACTAGATACCATTAATTGGTGGGTGGTGTTCCAAAAAGGCAATTGACAACCAAACCCAGTTAAAATCTAATAGAAAATTACCATTATCTATGACATGACACCCATAAAAAATTTTATAGGCAATATTATATATATTTTGATTATTTGATTATATATAAAAATTAATGATTTGATTAATTTATTTTTTTTATGGGTAAATTAAACTGATAAAAAAAAATATATATTCAAAATACAGGTAAAAAAAAACTGTTAAAAATCAGTTAAAAAACCGGTGCATAACATATTTTACTAATTTTGGACCCATAACGGGTTATAACATAAATAAACTGACTTCAAACAATTAATGGATAAAGCGACAACAATTTATATATTCTTTGTATGAAATGGCTAATTTGAGACATTTTAAAAATTTAATGGTCATTTAAGGACTTCCTCATCAAATCAGTGGTTTTAAATATCATTGATTTTTTTTATGTGGTCAAACAATATAAAAATACAAAAAAAAAACCTTAAAATAAAAGTAAGAAATCTTGACTTTTAATTTAATCCCAAATTTTCGGATTGCATTTAATATATTTTATTCCAAGATTCTCCTACCAAAGATAACATATTTCTAATTTTATCATAAATTTATATCAATAATGTTACTTTGTCTAAATTTGGTATCCAAACGATGTGACAATATTATAATCCATTTATTTATATTATATTACATTTAAATGATTTAAATGAATGGATCAGAGTGTTGCCACATCATTTGGACACCAAATTTGTACAGAGTAGCATTACTCATTTTATATTATATAAATTTATTTCTTTTAATCTACTACTTATGATAAACATCTAAAAAAAACATTAATCACATTGTAACTTTTAATACCATCGTTGAATCTTCAATTCCATTTTTTTTATATATAAAAAAAATCAAAACCATTTTTAAATCATTATTTATCCTATTTTTTTCTAAATAATTGTTTATCATAACTTAATCATGAAGAATATATTTCAATTATATTATGTAAAAATGGTTTAAGATTTGCTAAAAAAAATTATTTAGTTGTTTGTATCATATATAAAAAAAAAACATAACAATTAATAATAATAATGGTATAAATGTCATATTACTTGATCTAAAACCATTTTATATTTAAAAAATAAGCAAGTTAGCATTCTATTCATATGTGATAAAATTAAAAAACAATCATGTCATTCAGATTTAGGTTTCATATTCAGTTTTCAATAAAATTCAAGACTGCTCAGTATTCAGACAAAAAACAAACAACCCCTTACTTTCTCTCTCTCATCTCCTTACACAGTTCATTTCACAAAATAAGAATAATAAATAAATAAAAGGTTGAGACAGTTGAGTCAAATGAATAATATTATTTTATTAATAATAAATATTTTAAATTGGTAAATTAATACGTAATTGAATAAAATAATTAATATACAATTGAATAAAAATAAATATTTGGATTGTTGGCGTTGAGTGATTTCCAGAACAACTCCGACATTGGTTAGATGTTGTTCCCGGAAATGACTTTGACGTTGATTAGAATTAGGGGTCGACATAGTTCGATTCGGTTCAGTTTTGGACAAAATCGAATTGAACTGAAAATATTTATTCTAAAAATCGAAACAGTTTAAACCGTTTAAGGTTGTATAAACCAAACTAAACACCCTTTTTTTGGTTGGGTTCGGTTTAGATATGTTTCGGTTTTTGTACTCACCCTTAGTTTGAGCGTTAAATTGGTTTCCAATAACATTGAAGTTTATTCATGTTTTTCAAATTTATTAATATATTACAAATAACGAAATATATATGTTTTCATAAATCTTGTAATTTAGTAAAATATAATTTATGATAAATGTAATTACACTAAATATTATTATCACGTCAATAATACTTTCAACTTTTCATTATTATCAATATAATTATATTAATTACTAATATTTACTAAATTCAATGACATTTGTTACTTGTTAAACAAACAATCCATAAAAAAAATTGAACCTTACAAAAAAATTAATTAAGACAATCCAGTTTATTCGGTTCGGTTTTGTTTTTTATATCCAAAACTGAAACCGAACTGAATTCAATTCGATTTTCAAATTTCAAATCGGTTTAAACCAAATAGAAGCTATGAACCGAACCAAACACCCTTTTTTGGTTCAATACGGTTTCAGTGTTTGTGCACACCCCTACTTGCAAATAAGCTTTCCATATATAGCTATCACTTCAAATGCATCCTTTTGTTTATATAATTAAGAGAAAAAAACATATTAGAGTTAAATATTAATTACACTCAATAATTGATAGGGATAATTACCCCGGTAGCCATCAAATTGATGACACACTATCAAAATGACAATTAGATTGAAAAGTTGTTCCAAAATGACCATTTTTGATGAACTTTGTGACACTAATGGTCATTCTATCCAGTTCTATTTAATTCCATCAAATTCCATCCAATGCTTGGTATTTTAGTAAATAAGAGGATGACAATAATTTATTTTAGATGTTTTTTAGAAATCCATTTTTTCAATGAGTGATATTTTGGTAAATAAGGGGATGACATTAATTTATTTTAAATGGTTTTTGGAAATCAATTTTTTCTTTTGTTTTTTGAAAAGAATAATTATATTGTGTGTGTCTCTCTCTCTCTATATATATATATACATATATATATATATATATATATATATATATGTGTGTGTGTGTGTGTGTGTGTGTTTCAGATATATTATACGTATATACACATACCTGTTGGGGTTTATGCCCTAAGCATGTAATTTGTAAATGGATTTATGAACTAAATAAAAGGAAATGTTCAATTCATTCTGTTATGTTATTTATTTTATAAACTTGTGTATATATTAACATCTTGGATTGCCGGATGTAATCTCAAACTGTGTATATGAGTGTCATATATAGATGGATGCAGTAAGAGACGTGCAATCTAAAGAGTACATAGATAACAAATAAAGCTGGGTACTTTATTTGTAGTTAATCTATAGCTGTGGTCCATTCCGTAATGTACAGTGATTCTATCCTGAATCATTCATATGAGATATGGGAATGGAGGCACCTAGTATGATGTGATCATATAGGACTGGGTCATGATCTATATGAATCTCACACAAAGATCCGTTTACCGATGAGATTCATATATATATCAACTAATGATGGCTATATATGGGTGATCTTAATCCTGAGTGTCTTATCGACTCCTTTAGGTTAGATCGTGGTCTTTGATATACCATGGGTGAGGTCAGATGTATTTCCTGATCAATATACTCCGCATGTTGGGATTACGGTTTGGCTTGTGGCTGGGAAGGTTTGTACACAATAGTGGAATCCACTCCTTCTTGTGAGAAGTAGATGGTAGTTCCCTTAAGGGTTGATTCGGTGCTTGGACAATATGAGCGCTCTCCTAATTCCGTGAGGAAGTAGGATTTATTGTCCATTAGAGAATCAATGGTACTTAAAGGATATATGTAATTAGAGGGGTATAACGGACATTATGACCCAGCTCTAATTATGAACTATTGTGGAGGATCACACCATATGTAATAGCTATATCGATGGACACCGAGTTGTATCGGTATGTGTAAAAACGTCTGCAATTGAGAGAGTGCAGCTTCGGATTTTTAGTGGAATAACACCGGAGTTAATAATCAAGGAATATTAATTAAAGAGTTTAATTAATGATTATGAGGATTATTGGAGCTCAAAATACTGTGGGTCCATTAGGTCCCCTTGCTAGCCCGATCGATTTAGGTAACAAGGGTCACAGTTAATTAATTGGATTGTCTAGTTAATTGTGTTACGAAAGTGACACGTATTTATTCGGGAACTAATTGAATAATGAGATTATTTAATTAATAAATAATGGTGATTAAATAACTTAAATAATGAGATTATTTAATTATGTTATTAATCACTAAATGGAGGGTGTATGTTGATATTTATTTTTGAATAAAATAAGATAATGTGACTATTTTATTTTATTAAATTAAATAATTTATTTTTGAATTTAAATAGTTTTCATTCAAAAATTAAAATCAAATTAAAGATATGAGATATTTTTATTTGAAAGTTTTTTAAAAATCAAATATAGATTTTATCAAATTTTTAAGATAAGATATAATTAATTAAATTAAAATAATATATACATATATAAAACAACATACATATATATTTATAATTTGACAAAAGATAAAAGCGGTTGGTTTTTTCTTCTTCTTTTTCTTTGTCAAAGGCAACAATTGAACAAAGTTGATTTTTGTGAGTTATTTTGTGCAAGTGTGTGCATGAACAAACATCACAAAGAGAGAAAAGGTTTTATGTACAAGTATTGTTCATTAATATAAAGAAAGAGTTTCTTATTCTTTTCTCTTCTACACCCTCCATCCTAAGTTCCTGAGAACCGTGATGTGCCCATACGCAGTTAGCAATCTCGGGAATAGCTAGGAAGATCAGTGGTACAGACCAGGAGCAAATCGAAAAGTGAAGGAGCCTCCAAACGTTGGTATGGTTCTATTTTTATTGATTACAATTTCATGTATTTACATATATATTTTATTAGTGTAATAAATTTTATATGTATTTGTTTCGAAAATAATTACGATCAAAAGTTCACCGGTCCCAGATACAGATTACGATCTGTATAAAAAAAATTAAAAAACCCGTTTCCGCTGGGTGATCGGTGAATTTGGTTTCAACAATTGGTATCAGAGCCAATTTTATTTTCGGAACAGAAAATTGTTTTCGATGCTCCTGAATGTATGATTGTGTAGGTACGATTTAAATTGACTGTATGATGTTTTTGTATGTATATATATATATTTTTAATTTTACAAAAACATGATTGATCGTTAATTATATGGTACTGTGGATTTAAGTATTATGGGTTGTATAATTTTTTTTTATTTTTTTTAACTATTATTGGATTGTAAAAAAAAATAAAAAAAAAATGTAACCTATGTTGAAGACCTAGAAAAATCGCGAAGAAAAATTCATGAGATGAATCGAGGTGACCTGAAGAGAATGGAAGACTTGGAAATTACAAGAAGACCAAGGAATGCCTTGGGGGTATTTTTGTAATTTTATATTCCAATTTTTTTTAGGTTAAATAATCCACAGTACTCGGTCAATTCATGTATGCTTTATATTATGTAATGATAAAAAACATTGTCATGCATACGTATGTCATTTAGATTAGAAGTGCCTACACAAATATATTTGATATGTCATACATGCATCATAGCCTATATTTTGTGTATTTTTTTTTAATGTGATTAAAATGGATAAATACATAAATTGGCTATGAAAATGGGATTAGTTTTTTTTTTAATTGTTAAAAAACTTGGTAATTCTCATTAATATTAATCTAGTTATTAAAGAGTTTAATAAATTAGATTAATATGATCATTTATAGTAATTAGGATTAATTTGATTAATTGTCTAATTATAAATGAACCGAAAATTGTGTTAGAGTTTTAATAGTTAAAACTTGGTAAACATTTTCATAATAATCTGAGTTTAGTAAATAGTTTACAAAGACTTAGACTATTTACTAATAGATTAGATTTTTAATTGTTAAAAATCATTAATAATTTATTAGTTAATTAGAAATTGTTTCTAATAATGAATTAGTTAATGCACTAGATAACTTGATTAAAGTTAGCCGTTTGATCCTATAGAGTCTAGGTGCATTAACGGATAATAGAAAACCCTAGTTTTAAAATAGTGAGTGGGAGAGGGATATATGACATATATATCCCGCGGTCTCTATCATTAGTTCAACATCGTGAGATCCGAGTGGGGCCTCGTGACGGCTTTGCTTTCGTCCTCCCTAAGGAGGGTTTCCACAAAGTTCAATACCAAGGTTGACTTCCTAACGGATAGGATTTCTGAGGGTATTTCAAGATTGACCGACCCTAAGACGGCAATTCTCGAGTTAAGCTCATGAGATCTGAAATGGTGGGTTACACTCACGAAGGTTTTGATTAAGTTTGTTAATGAAAAACCTGACTGAATAAACGATGGTTGAGTGATATGGAATAAGAGTTATTCTCGAAAATCATTTGATTGAGAATGTCTCGGTCCAACATACAAAGATTTGACCGACCCTAAGGCGGCACTTTTTGTGGTATGTTGGATTGTCGTGGTATAGTAACTATTTTTAGGGTAGTTCTAGTTCGTTTAACATGTTCATGCATCATGTTTAAATTTATACCAAAGCACCCGCACTTGTTTTAAATAAATGACTGAATGAATGTTTTATTTATTTCAGCAATGTCTTCTGCATTACTTCAAATTCTCGCAAACAATAAATTAACTGGTGATAACTACACAAAGTGGAAACTTAATATTAATGCAATTTTGGTCACCAAAAACCTTAAGTTTGTGCTTACGGAGGAATGTCCTCCAGCGCCTACTGTCAATGCCACACGAACTGTTCGTGAGGCATACCGGCGATAGGTCTCATCTGATGAGAAGGCCCGAACATATCTGTTGGCATCTATGACAGACGTGCTTGTCACAAAGCAAGACGCAATGACTTCAGCATTCGAAATCATGGAGTCATTGCAAGCTATGTTCGGGTAGCCCTCCGAGCAAAAACGACATGAAGCTGTTCGTTCCGCTATGCTCGCTCTCATGAAGAAAGGAACGTCAGTTCGGGAACATGTCCTGAGTATGATGTCCTACTTCAACAAGGCAGAAGTCAATGGCGGGTCCATTGACGAACCCAGTCAGGTGAGCATCATACTGACGACTCTTCCGAAGAGTTTCGATCAGTTTAAAAGCAACTACGGGATGAACAAGTTAAAGTTCAGTCTTACACAGTTGCTCAATGAGCTCGCTACCTTTGAGTCCTTGATTAAGGACAACAAAGGCAAGACCGGTGAGGCAAATGTTGCCGAACCATCTTCCTCTAATAATAAGAAGAGGAAAAGGTCCGTTGGGAAGGCAAAAGGAAAGCCCAAGCCCAAGAAAGCCGAAAGCAAAAGGAAGGGCACCTCCACTGACCAAGACAAAGGAAAATGTTTCCATTATAACAAGGTCGGGCACTGGATGAGAAACTGTCCTCAGTATCTTGAGGAGGTAGCCAAGAAGAAAAAGATGAAAGGTAAATATGATTTACTTGTTCTTGAATCTTGTTTAGTGGAAGATGATTCTTCACCCTGGATAGTTGATTCGGAGGCCACTAATCATGTTTGTTCTTCTTTGCAGTGGACTGACTCTTGGACACAGCTAGAGGAGGGAGCCTTCTCAATGCGTGTGGGGTCGGGGGATGTCGTATCGGCCAAAGCAGTAGGAGCAATAAGATTGCAATTTTGTAATAATAATAGTTTTTTATTATTAAACAATATTTTTTATATTCTTGGATTTACACGGAATTTGATTTCCGTTTCTAAGTTGTTAGAAAAAAATATTCTGTTTCTTTTAATAATAAGTATGTTATTATTGGAAAGAATGGTCTGAATATTTTTTTTGGAATTAATGAAAAAAAATTGTATGTGTTAAGACCGTTAATACATACTACACTACTCAACACCGAAATGTTTAAGGTTGAAAAACCAAAAACTAAACGACATAAGATTTCTCGAGATAATGACACGTATCTCTGGCATCTAAGGCTTGGTCATATCAACCTTGACCGGATAGACAGATTAGTAAAAAGCGGACCTTTAAGTGAGTTAAAAGTTGGCACCTTACCTGTCTGCGAATCTTGTTTGGAAGGTAAGATGACTAAGAGACCTTTTCCTGGAAAAGGGCTTAGAGCTAAAGAACCGCTAGAGCTTATACATACAGATTTCTGCGGACCGATGAATGTTAAAGCTAGGGGTGGTTATGAGTATTATGTCACCTTTATAGATGACTACTCAAGATACGGATACGGATACGTCTACCTGATGCAACGAAAGTCGGAAACATTTGAAAAGTTCAAAGAATTCCGAGTTGAAGTTGAGAATCAATTAGGTAGGACTATCAAGTCACTACGATCGGATCATGGAGTTGAGTACCTTGACCAAGAGTTTGAAGACTTCATGGTCGAGCATGGGATAGTTTCTCAACTCACAGCTCCCGGTACACCTCAGCAAAATGGTGTAGCAGAGAGGAGAAATAGAACCCTAATGGAAATGGTGAGATCTATGATTAGTTTCTCATCATTACCAAATTCCTTCTGGGGATATGCGTTACAAACAGCGGCATACATTTTGAATGTAGTGCCATCCAAATATGTTCCTAAGACTCCCCTAGAGTTGTGGAATGGTCGTAAAGCTAGTTTACGATATTTTCGCATATGGGGGTGTCCAGCACACGTGCTGAATAACAGAACTGGAAAGATAGACTTCAAGTCTGTTGTCTGCCTATTTGTAGGATACTTCAAGGAGACCAGAGGTGGACACTTCTATAGTCCCGAAGATAACAAAGTATTTATTTCGACAAATGCAACGTTTCTTGAGGACAATTACATTAGTGACCATAAACCTCGTTCCAAGATTGTATTAAATGAGTTGGAGCCTGGTGAGACTAGTGCTTCCTCAACAAGAGTTGTTGATCCATAAACATCTGAGAGTCAGATGGTTCCTGATCAGGATACACTACCACCTAGATGTAGTGAAAGGGTTGTGAGACAACCTGAATGCTATTTAGCTATAGGTGAGGGATAAGGTGTTGTCTCTGCTGATAGTGTGGATGATCCATTGACATTTAAGAATGCAATGGAAGATCCTGATAAAGAGGAATGACTTAAAGCCATGAATCTCGAGATGGAGTCCATGTACTCTAACTCAGTCTGGGATCTTGTAGACTTACCGGATGGGGTAAAACCCATTGGGTGTAAGTGGAACTACAAGAGAAAGAGAGGAGTAGATGGGAAGGTAGAGACCTTCAAGGCAAGGCTAGTGGCAAAGGGTTATACCCAGAAAGAGGGGGTCGATTATGAAGAGACCTTCTCGCTAGTAGCCATGTTTAAGTCTATTAGGATTCTCTTATCCATTGCTGCCTATTTCAATTTTGAAATTTGGAAAATGGACGTCAAGACTGCATTCTTGAATGGCTATCTTGATGAAAGCATCTATATGATGCAACCATCTATATGATGCAACCAGAGGGATTCGTGTCTCCAGATCAAGAGCAAAAGGTTTGCAAGCTGCAAAGGTCCATCTATGGACTTAAGCAAGCATCTAGATCCTGGAACATTAGGTTTGATGATGTGATCAAAACCTATGGCTTCGAGCAAAACGTCGATGAGCCTTGTGTCTACAAGCGCATCATTGATAAAAAAATAGTTTTCTTGGTCCTATACGTAGATGATATCCTACTCATTGGGAATGATGTGAGAGTGTTATCTAATGTAAAAGGCTGGCTGGCTAGCCAATTCCAAATAAAAGATTTGGGAGAGGCAAGTTATGTTCTAGGGATCCAACTTATAAGGGATCGTAATAACAAACTTATAGCACTGTCTCAGGCATCATATATCGATAAGATTCTTGTACGATTTTCAATGCAAAACTCCAAGAAAGGTAATTTACCTTCCAGACATGGAGTTCACTTGTCTAAGGAACAGTGTACTAAGACACCTCAAGAAGTTGAGGATATGAGACGTGTTCCCTACGCATCAGCAGTAGGTAGTCTCATGTATGCTATGTTATGCACGAGACCGGACATCTGCTATGCAGTATGAATAGTCAGCAGATACCAGTCCAATCTAGGATTGGATCATTGGGTTGCTGACAAGACTATTCTCAAGTATCTTCGGAGAACGAGAGATTATATGCTAGTGTATTTCGGACAGGATTTGATCCTGTTAGGATACACGGATTCTGTTTTTCAGTCAGACAGGGATTCTAGAAAATCCACGTCTGGATCAGAATTCACCCTGGGTGGTGGAGCCATTGTGTGGATAAATATCAAGCAATCTTGCATTGCTGACTCCACCATGGAAGCCGAATATGTAGCTGCTTGTGAAGCTGCTAAAGAAGCTGTTTGGCTCCATAAGTTCTTGAGTGATCTGAAAGTTGTTCTAGACCTGGATAAGCCCATCACACTTTATTGTGATAACAGTGGTGTTGTGGCTAATTCCAAAGAACCAAGAAACCACAAGAGAGGGAAGCATATAGAGAGAAAGTATCATCTCATAAGAGATATAGTGTAGAGAGGAGATGTGATCGTCACCAAGATAGCCTTACAAGACAATCATGCTGATCCATTTACGAAGACCTTACCGGCTAAAGTGTTTTCGGGTCACCTAGATGGTCTAGGGTTACGAGACATGCCTCACATGCTTTAGTGCAGGTGGGAGATTGTTGGGGTTTATGCTCTAAGCATGTAATTTGTAAATGGATTTATGAAGTAAATAAAAGAAAAGGTTCAATTCATTCTGTTATGTTATTTATTTTATAAACTTATGTATGTATTAACATCCTGGATTGCCGGATGTAATCTCAAACTGTGTGTATGAGTGTCATATATAGATGGATACAGTAAGAGACGTGCAATCTAAAGAGTCCATAGATAGCAAATAAAGCTGGGTACTTTATTTGTGGTTAATCTATAACTATGGTTCATTCCGTAATGTACAGTGATTCTATCCTGAATCATTCATATGAGATATCGGAATGGAGGCACATTGTATGATGTGATCATATAGGACTGGGCCATGATCTATATGAATCTCACACAAAGATCCGTTTACCGATGAGATTCATATATATATCAACTAATGATGGCTATATATGGGTGATCTTAATCTTGAGTGTCTTATCGACTCCTTTAGGTTAGATCGTGGTCTTTGATATACCATAGGTGAGGTCAGATGTATTTCCTGATCAATATACTCCGTATGTTGGGATTGCGGTTTGGCTTGTGGCTGGGAAGGTTTGTACACAATAGTGGAATCCACTACTTCTCGTGAGAAGTAGATGGTAGTTCCCTTAAGGGTTGATTCGGTGCTTGGACAATATGAGCGCTCTCCTAATTCCGTGAGGAAGTAGGATTTATTGTCCATTAGAGAATCAATGGTACTTAAAGGATATATGTAATTAGAGGGGTATAACGGACATTATGACCCAGCTCTAATTATGAACTATTGTGGAGGATTACACCATATGTAATAGCTATATCGATGGACACCGAGTTGTATCGGTCTGTATAAAAACGTCTGCAATTGAGAGAGTGCAGCTTCGGGTTTTTAGTGGAATAACACCAGAGTTAATAATCAAGGAATATTAATTAAAGAGTTTAATTAATGATTACGAGGATTATTGGAGCTCAAAATACTGTGGGTCCATTAGGTCCCCTTACTAGCCCGATCGATTTAGGTAACAAGGGTCACAGTTAATTAATTGGATTGTCTAGTTAATTGTGTTACGAAAGTGACACGTATTTATTCGGGAACTAATTGAATACTGAGATTATTTAATTAATAGATAATGGTGATTAAATAACTTACATAATGAGATTATTTAATTATGTTATTAATCACTAAATGGAGGGTGTATGATGATATTTATTTTTGAATAAAATAAGATAATGTGATTATTTTATTTTATTAAATTAAATAATTTATTTTTGAATTTAAATAGTTTGAATTCAAAAATTAAAATCAAATTAAAGATATGAGATATTTTTATTTGAAAGTTTTTTAAAAATCAAATATAGATTTTATCAATTTTTTAAAATAAGATATAATTAATTAAATTAAAATAATATATATATATATAAAAATAAAAGGTTGCACAGCAACATACATATATATTTATAATTTGACAAAAGATAAAAGCGATTGGTTTTTTCTTCTTCTTTTTCTTTGTCAAAGGCAACAATTGAACAAAGTTGATTTTTGTGAGTTATTTTGTGCAAGTGTGTGCATGAACAAACATCACAAAGAGAGAAAAGGTTTTATGTACAAGTATTGTTCATTAATATAAAGAAAGAGTTTCTTATTCTTTTCTCTTCTACACCATTTATCCTAAGTTCTTGAGAACCGTGATGTGCCCAGACGCAGTTACCAATCTCGGGAATAGCTAGGAAGATCAGTGGTACAGACCAGGAGCAAATCGAAAAGTGAAGGAGCCTCGAAACGTTGGTATGGTTCTATTTTTATTGATAACAATTTCATGTATTTACATATATATTTTATTAGTGTAATAATTTTTATATGTATTTGTTCCGAAAATAATTACGATCAAAAGTTCACCGGTCCCTGATACAGATTACGATATGTATAAAAAATTTAAAAAACCCGTTTCCGCTGCGTGATCGGTGAATTTGGTTCCAACAATACCAAATATAATTATTTGTTTCAGAATACAAAAGAAATGGTTTAGATCAATACAAGTGTCTCTTTTTATTTTTTTAGATTGTTTAGATTTTGTAGTCTTAATCGTCTCGAAAAAGAATTATATATATACGCACACATAAATTTTCAAGTCATATTGATATAAATTCACCAGTGCGTTGGATGTGGACCATTAGATTTACATACTTTGACTCAAAGTTTCTCCATAATCAATGGTCCACATACAACGCATTGATATAAGTTATATCTGTACGCACCGATAGGAAAACCATTATATATATCATATATACACAAACTAAATATAGTTATTCGTTTCAAAAATAAAATAAAAAATTGATTTTTAATAAAACATCTTAAATAAATTAATTTCATCCCCTTATTTACCAAAATACCACTCATTGGATAAAATTGGATGTAATTAGATGGAATGACCTTTAGTATCACACTTTCGCTAAAAATGATCATTTTGGAACAACTTTATAATCTAGTAGTCATTTGATAGTGTGCCATCTATTTGATGGCCGCCAGGGTAATTATCCCTAATTTATATGGTCATTAGTTTGTAAATTGCAGTTGTACAAATTGCAATTCCGTAAAACATTAACATAAAACAAAACAAAATCCTTACAAATTATGCAAACAACTTGCCAGCCGATTTTCAACAATGTTATTTTAAACCCAAAAATATGTATACATTTTTGCTAACTCTTCCTCACCTATGCTTTGCAAATTTGAAGTGTACATTGGGTTATAATATATTATAAGTTTGTAGCATGCACGATGTGTGGACATTGTAAAAGGGTTATTATGATTTTTGTCCCTATTGTTTATGTTTATCTGAGTTTAGTCTACTAGTTTTTTAAAATACTTAATTCAGTCTAGTAGTTCTCTAACAATACATAATCCAGTCATTTCCATCCAATTCCGTCTGATTTTCATTGACTTCCGTTAGGTCAAAGAGGCATTATAGAAAATTCGATTATTGCTTATGGAAGCCTTTCTACAATAAGGGTAATATGTGAATTTTACTAATTAAAAAGAATTGAATTAAATTAATGTATTTAATTAAATTATAAAAAAATTAAAAACATAAATCGAAAAAATAAAAACACTAATCTTGGTTTTCTCTCTCTGTATCTCTCTATCTCCAGCCCTCTCCATCTCTCTTTTATTCATCTCTTTCACCTTCATCTTTTTCAACCCAAAACTCACCAAACCCTAACCCTAGCCGCCGTCGCCACCGCCACAACCCAAACACCATACCCCAACCGCTACCAACACAATTCTTTCTCTTCTCTAGAACCTCTCTTCTATCTCTCTTGTTTTCTCTCTCGAACCGATCTACCCATCTCTCTCTTGTGGAATCTCTCGTGGTTGTTGGTCGCCGATGTCTTATGATATCGTGAAGCTGGTAGTGAGAAGTCAATCGCCGGTATTTGGTGTTGGAATGTGAATCGGCTGCTGGTTTTTCTAGTTTAGATCTACAATGATAGAGGCGGAACTATAGGTCTGTGATGAAGGGAAAGTTGACGGCCTACGGTTTTCGATTCTGGTGGCGTGATCGTCGTGGTCACTTGTGGTGGCCGTCGGTGGCGTGTGGAGGACTTTTGGATTTGGATTTTTTTTCTGGGTTGAATGAGTTGAAGAAAATGATTTTGTTTAAGTTAATTATTTTTAAAGGTTGTTGGTGTTTTATGTTGAAGATGAATGAGATTTGGGTTTTATTCTGGGTTGAATGAGTTGAAGTTTGATTTTTTTTTAAGTTAATTTTTTTTAAAGGTTGTTAGTGTTTGATGATGTGATGAATGAGATAAAGGTTGTTGTTGTAATGATCGGCGATGGTGATATTGATGATGATGATGGTGATGCTCTATGGTGGTTTTATTTTTATTTTACGATGATGATGAGTTTGATGATTAGGTTTTTTTTTCTGAGTTGAAGGTTTTTCTGGATTGAATGTTGTTGATGATGATGAAGATGGAGGGTTAAGGTTTCTCTGGGTTGAAGGATGTTGTTGTTGATGTTGATGATGATGATTATCGATGGTTGATGAAGATTTAATTTATTTATATATATATTTTTTAAATTTAATTTGTTATTTTTTTAGTTACATGTAAATTACTATACTGCCCTTCATATAAGACAAAATAAGGGTAAAACGGTCATTACACAGTCTGACAACGTCATTCTGTCTAATTTCACGGAAAATCCAACGGAAGGATTAAAGTTAGTAATTCAAAAAACTAGTGGATCAAATCCTGATAAACGCAAACTAGAGGGACTAAAATCTTAATATCCCCATTGTAAAAATATATAATTCTATTGTGCATCGGAGATTCTTGTATTGAAATTTATTCGTATTCTTCTATTTTGTTTTCAAACTTTAATTTCTTCAAATGTCTTTTATACCAACATTCTCAACCCAATTGTGACAGTTTTTTATCATTTCATTTCCAAATTATAGTGTAAACTACATGATTTTGGGTAAGGAGAAGAAACAGAAGGGAAAAAAAGACAAAATATTTTTTCTTTTAGTAAACAAATGATAATATATATATTACGATTATAATTAACTCATGTTAGAAAGAAAATGTTATTAAAATAACATGTTTCATATTATAATTGTTAATTCATAAATATTACTCTCAATTAAGGAGTGATTATTGTCTATAGAGATCTTTATTTTTAACACCTCCAATTTTGACTTTGTATTTACCCATTTTGGACATTGTATGAATAGGTATTGATGACACGTCGTTATGGTATCGTCAAATATGAACATTTAAGTTCGGTCTTGCAAGGCACAAGTCACAAAGATTAGCACAACGACAAGCAAGGGATCTGGCCATTTTTGTGGTACGTCACGCGGTACGCAATTTAATCTCACGCAGTACGAACCGTGCAGCTATGCGCACCATTACGAAAACAACCATAACTTCATACAGAGACCTCGAAATTGTGGTCTATTAAGTGCGTTGGAAAGTAGACATCCAGGGATTTTGAAAAAGTGGGTTTGGGCATTGTAGTTCAATCGGATAAGGGAGATATGGCCTTTCGAAGTTGGATATTCTACATAAGCCATTCCAAATTCTGTCCATTAACCTCCAAAACTCTTCAATTAAGCTCAACCCTTAAGGGATATAACCTACACAATGCTCACAATTGAAGTTATATTCACAAAATATTCAAAAACAAGAACAAAAGCAAGAAATGTGGACCTCAAATGGTATATAAATCGCTCCGATCAGGTATCATTATATTTTTCTAATTATTTAGGTAACAAAAGATTGAATATTGCTTGTGAAATAAGAATTTTCTACTTATATGTGTTTATATTAGTCATTTTTTTCTCGGTGCGCACTAATGATGAAAGGAAAACATAGGACATCCAAATCTAAGGGTTGATTTTATTCGATGGTTAGATTTGGATGTTGGAAAAATATATTAAAGAAAAGATAATATTTAAGATTCTCTGTTTATATTTTTAATGCTCCATCAATGTAATTTTTTTTCTTCCCTTTAAAGAAAACATTGCATCTTTTTGTAGAAATCTTTTTATCTGCTTTATTAGGGTTTCCTGCAGTGACTTTTCATATTGCATATGGGGCTAATTCGGTTTTGGATAGAGAGAGATTTTTTCTTCAAGCATGGTCAAATGTGTTTCATGGCTGTGTTTCCAAGCTTTGTTGTCGATGGTGATCATGATAATATTGAGACCAAATAGAACCCCAAACATACATGAAATTTATGAAATTAATGAAAAGTCTACACATAAGTCCCTCAAAAAATAGCTAGCTCTAGAAGTCTAGATTTTTTTTTTCAATTGCTCAGAAGATTTAGAAGAATTGTTGTTGGAAACGTTCGTTGTAAAAAATATATATATTTAAGGATATTTTTTTATGAGGTATTACAAATATACTGTTAACAACCTTTTTTGGCAGAGGTTTAAAGAAGAATTTTCCATTGGTCGACTCTTGATAGGACCTGGACCATGACCATCTCAGTTCCCCGATACCAGGAAACATCGATGCCATGAACCGAAGAGTAATGGTGCCACAACATGTCATTTCCCTGGTATCAAAGAGGTCGGATTTTGTGTTTATTTTCTTCTTATATAAGAGTTGCGAATTCCATTTTGGCTGAAGTTTTAGCCATTCACAAAGCGTGTGAGTTGGTCTCGTCTAGCCAGTTATCTAAAGACAGAAATATTACGATAATAAGTGATTGTGAATCTGCATTTTCATGAATTAATGGTGTGGGTTTTGGAAATTTAAGTCATGTTAATTTTGTGTATGACATCGGTTAGATCCTTTTGTCGATAAATTCTATTTCAATCAAGGTTACGCCTAGAAGTTCTAATTCACTGGCAGATAGCTTGGCTAAAGTGAGCTCTAGATCGAATAGCGATAGATTGGAATGGGGTGTTGGTTTGTTTTAGCTGCTGTCGAGTTCTGCACCAATTCTTTTCTCAGGCACTCTGTTCTCAATGTATGGTGTGCTCTGCTGCTTGCTTAAATGTGTAGTTCTTTTATTCTTGTAAGGTTTTGTTGGGTTTTCTTTTGGGGCTTCTGGCTACTCCCATTTCTGTATCGGACTGTCTGGTTTAACTAGATCTTGTAAGGTTTTTTTATTTAATAAACTAACAGTTTCAAAAAAAAGTACCGATGTCGTGGGACCAGTACCTGGTATCCAAGTACTGCGATACTTGTCTGGGACCGATCCAATAATCATGTCTCATCCATCCAACATGGAGAGCGATAGCAAGAAGTCTCCAACGCGCTAAGGAGGAAGCCGCCCCAATAGAAATTGACCGGTACACCAGAGACCCTAGAACAGTGCCACAACAGAAGGAATGAAGCCAATTTTGCCTCCAACCAGGCAGGAAAGAAAGCTGACCTCTCTGGCCATTTAAAGCACCATAAATTAAATTGAAATGGTCAACCTAATCGGAGTTTACTAATACGAAAGTTGTTACTTAATTCAAGGGAACAATTCCCATGCTGACTTACAGCCTCAATCAACACCAAAATAAGGATTCCGATGATTGCAGATCAATTGACCAGATTTACAAGGCTTGACTGGATGAATTGGAAGTCATAAATACAACGAAAAAGGTCGAAGAAAAGGATCCAGAAATTGAGAAAAATATCAAAGAGAGCTCACCATCGCCTATAGAGAAATTTTCAATTATATAATTGCATGAGTTCGTCATCACCTACTGTGTAAAGAGAGAGAGAGAGAGTAAGAGAGTGAGAATTCAACCTATATTGCATCAAGAAATTGTATCATCAATAAAAGGACCTTTACTGTTCATTTTCCATCTACATATTGCACTTTTCCCTTTTATTGCGATCTCCTAAGTTGCAGATTAAGGATGTTGATCGGAATTTCTATCCCAACGAATTTTCGGTTAACATATACATAGATTGAAATAATTGAATGCGATGTTTTTTTTAAAGAATTTACTGGTTTATTTCATCCAACCTGACAATATGAACTTATTTACTTCATGCCTTGGTTTATTCAATATACATAGATTGAATAATTGTATGAAAGGAATATAAAAAGAATTTATAGGCAGGCGAAAAAAAATAATTGACCGGAAATGAAGAGTTTATGGGATAGAAAATGTTCGTTGGAAGATTATTATCATAATTATTATTTTAAATTGATCAAGATTTTATTAAGTATCCCATTAATTAAGGACTTTTAGGATAAAAAAAATGCAAGGAATGTGGTATTGTTTTGAATTCGATTTGACTCATGTAACTTCTGTAAGTTTCATTTTTCTTGCATTGTGTTATTTTATATGGAATGTGAAACCGTTATTTATGTTAAAGACTTGAAAAGATATAAGGGTTTGAAAAGATAAAAGATAGTGTATATCTGCAAATCTGCAATAGAGATAAATATGAATTTATCATTATTAATATTGATATTGTGAAGTTAATATGGGCACAATTAGTTTTTTTAATATATTTTTCTATAATTATTAATTGTGATAATATAATTTTTATTAAAGAGAGAGGGAATTAGGGTTTATATATATAAAAAATATATTTTGAATAGTGTGTGGATTTACACCAATTGTATACACCACATAAAACACCCATCCACTTTATAACATCTCTCCACTTGTATTGCCTATCAGCTCACCGCCTATGCCACTCCCTACTTGGTCCATAAATATCTCACAACTTGGCTTCATCATCATTCGTCCACTCGATACTCACTTGATCATCATTATTTCAGTTTATCCACTTAATTAAGTATGCAAGTGGGGCTAGCCAAAAAGGCTATAAATATATGTGCTCTTTCTCGTGTAAAACTTCTTCTTGAATCTTGGAATGTATCAGATGATTAATTCTCTCCCTCACGTCTCTCCTCCCTATTTCACTCTTCACTCACTTTATTTCTTTATTATTTATTGTTCTACTTTTATTATCGATTCATTTACAACATGATATCAGGACGAGTATAGATTAGACATAGCAAGTAGTGATTTTATTTCAGTAAAGATTCTTGACAGTTATACTTTGTTTTGGATCGAATCCAGGGAATTTTGAAGTGTTCGAATCGCTTTTTGTAGGATACCGCTGTGTTCCTCTTAGAAATACGGTTTCTACGCCACTGACCGCGTCTTAAACGGAGCTTTAATGAACTCCCTAGCTTTGGTCAAAATTGAAAAAAAAATCCAGATTTTTCTATAGATTTTCAATGAAAAAGACGAAACTGTAGCGCCACGTTAGTGCCACATAAGCGACACGTCAGTGTCCAGTCGTGCAATGTAAGCAACTCGTCAGCACCACGTAAACGACAAGTTAGTGCCATGTAAGTGCCCAGTGGCCCCACTTCATCGCTACATCAACGATAAGCCACATCACTAGTTAGGGAATATTCCGTTTCAGCAAGAGCGTATTCTGTTATCGTCAGAGAATATGCCGTTAGCTTAACAGAATATTCCCAAGTCAACTCAATCCGAAAATATTTTTTGTACAACTCAGTGTAATTTTCACCCCGTTTTCAACCGAGTCGGACATATATCTAGCTATTTCAACCGTTTCGGACGCAACTGTGCCATTAGTTTTAGCTATTTTTTCTTGTAAGTATTGTTTTGACATATTCAAGCTTTATTAACTCTATTTTCAGGTGCGATGGAAGATCTAGATCTCTAGCACGATTGCGTATAGGACCCCCTGATGGGTAATTTACTTACATCTCAATATTCTGGATATATATATATATATATATATATATATATATATATATATATATATATATAGTTCCATATAACAAGATGACTTATGCCATCAATGTAACCTATATATTATAGTTATGTATTTATTTTCATACACATATCGGGTGAACTCATATCCCTGAAATCATTTATTTTTATGCAATATATGAGACTGAATTATGCTATATCTCGGGACTGGCTTAGGCCGTGTCTTAGGACTGACTTATGTCGTGTCTCCATATAAATTGTTTAAATATTCAACATTTATTTTTATGCAATAAATGAGACTGGCTTATGCTATGACTTGGAACTGGCTTTGGTTGTGTCTTAGGACTAGGTTATGCTATGTCTCCAATTAAATTATTTAATTATCGTGTTCTTTAAATAATCGTATTATTTATTTATACGCAATATATGAGATCAGCTGGACCGATTAACCAGAACTTAAAGTTTCTGGATTTATGATTTTTAAGTTGGCATGGTTTGAAAACAGATGATAACCTAGAGTTCTGGATCCAGTGTTATATACATGAATGCCGTACTTCATTATTTGGAACATGGGGTTTCAAACCCTTTCAGAATTTGAAGTTATCTCTTATATATGAAGTGATATGTTTACGTGTCATTCATTTGAGCAAAAGGATCTACACATCTCAGCGGGATGATGTGAGTATCATAAAAGAGTTTTAAGATCCTAATGAATAATGAAATTGTAAATAATATTTTATCCATTTCATACACATCCAGCAGGATGTTGTAAGTATCATAAAAGAGTTTTAAGATCTTAACGAATAATGAAATTGGAAATAATTTATTATCTATTTCATATACATCCAGCAAGATGTTGTAAGTATCAAAAAAGAGATTTAAGATTAGAAATAATATTTTATCTATTTCATAAACATCCAACAAGATGCTGTGAGTATCAAAAAGGAGATTTAAGATTCTAACGTATCATTTATTTGAGAAAAAAGATTCACACATCCAGTAGAATGATGTGAGTATCATAAAAGGATTTAAGATCCTAATATCACGTATAATGAGATTGTAAAGGATATTTTATCCGTTTTATATTTGCTCCTAAAGGAGCAATATCAAGAGAGTAAATTTATATATATTTATATTCATGAGATATCAAAACATACTCCAAGAGTGAATGTTTGTAATTGACAAAAGAAATCGTTTATGGAATAAATCTAATAAAAAAAAAAGCGGGGGAGAGATTATTATCATTTCAGATGAGATATAAAATAGGATTACACGTAATGTCCTAAAATTCTCATAATGGAAATATATGTTTTGTCGAGAGTACAACGACTCATACAGTTTCTGCAGAGTCAAATATTTAATGAATTTAACTTTACTCAGAACAAATGTTAATACAATATCAGGTCCAATAGAACTAATAGAAGGCTCTGGAAGAGTTGCGATATTGTTACAAAACAACACTAAAATATGTATCAATGATACATTGTATTCAAGTAGATCTAAAATGAATCTGCTTAGTTTCAAAGACATACGGAGAAATGGATATCATATTGTAAATATGAACAAATATAATATTGAATATTTGTACATTACTTCTCATAATCTAGGCTAGAAACTCATTATAGAAAAGTTGCACGCTTTATCATCTGAATTATGTTACACTATTATAAAGAGTGTAGATGTTTATGCATTTATAAATCAAAAGTTCCTAGATCCAAAAATGTTTTTACTTTGACGTGACCATATCAGTCACACATGATCTACAATGATGCGTAGAATCATTAAAAATTCTCATGGATATCCATTAAAGAACCAGAATATTCTTTGTCCATTGAGAACTTATGTACTGCATGTTCACAAGGGATATATATGGACATATTCGTCCACCAAATGATCCTTTTTCATTATTATATGGTTATAATTGATGCATCTACGAGATAATCACATGTTTGTTTATTATCAAACATCTCCATATTACTTACACTGATTATTAGTTTTTCAAGTATATTAACTTGATTGAACTTACAAGATTTTTGATGAATATTGCAAAGCAGCTGAGATTGATGTTCAAACATCTAGTTTTCAGATATACTCATAATCAAAATGGATCAGAGGAATCACTTATCAAATGTCTCCAGGTAATTGTAAGAACTTTATTATTTCGATATAGTTATTGATTTCTATATAGAGACTTACTCACTTTTATGATGTTTGATTGTGTTGTATATCTCCTTATTGCATCTCTGACAAGATCTAAGATAAGAATTCTATATCATTATGAGATTAATGTTGACTTTGATTAATCTTCTATTAGATCATTTAAACTTAGTTTATATTTTTACGCTTAATCTGCATATTATCATATTGATTAATTTCTAAGTGGGAAATTTCTCTTAAAGAAAAAAGTAAATGAAAAGTTGTTTATATACAAATAGAGATACGGGTTCGGTTATATATGTGTGTGTGTGTCTCATTTCAATCTTCGTATCTCTCAAATATGAAATATAATTGGTCATCATATGATTATTAATCTGTTACCTGATATATTAAAGGTTAACAAGATTTTATAAGTTGCTATCTCGTAAACCCCGCCCGAGTAATTGTTCCAGCAGAACAATCAAAGCAAAATGCAACAAAATAAATCATCTAATGCATATCATAAGCTTATGAACCTTGTTATCGGAATCCCAAAGATAAATAAAACTCGAGTTATGAATAAATCCACTTTCTCTAAATCAATTCTATAGGAGTCTGATATATCTAAACACACAAGTCTATAAAATGACTAAATCCATTGAAATGGAAGTAATCTCAACAGAGTTACAAGAATATAGATATTGAGAAAAAATCTATAAATTATATGAGAGAAATGTGGAATTATAAGAAAAAAATCATTGATGATGTATCTTTATACACAGTAGCGCTACTGAAATTATAAATGATGATTATGAAACTCATAATATCAATGATTGTAGACAAAAGCATGATTGACCTAAATGAAAAGAAGCAATTCAATAAGAATTGACTTCATAAGCCAAACATAAAGTATTTAGACCAATAGTACTTCAGACACCTGTAGATGTCAAACTAATTGGATACTAGTGGGTCTTTACACGAAAACGTAATGAGTAAAAAGAGATCGTGAGATATGAGACACGACTCGTAGTACATGGTTTCAAATAGAAACTTGGTATTCAATAGTGATGAACACGATTACGTTTTTAATTTTTGATAAATTTTGTTGCCTTTAAAAGACTTGAAATGCGTCTTCTAGACGTAATAATCATTTATCTATATAGTTTACTTAATGCAGATATTTATAATCCCTAGGGGATTTAAAATGCTAGAAGCATATAAATCGAGATCTCGTAATCTGTATTTGATGGATATACAAAAATCTTTATATGGATTAAAAACAATATGAACGGATTTAGTATAACCGTCTCAGTTAATATCCGATAAGATAAGGATATAATAAATCATATTATATACTCATATGTCTTTATAAAGAAATGAGAAAGAAAATATTTTATCGACCTGAAGATCGAGTACAGATCAAATGGAATGTTTGTCTATCAATTAGAATATGTTGAAAAGATTATGAAAAGATTCCATATGGATATTACTCCATAAAGCAAGTCTTTGCTTACACTCACTCCAATCATTTATGATGTTATTTTATGAAATAAACATCCATATGTTTCAGCTTAGCAATCAAGAAGATTGCTTTAAAAGAATTTTTATCAGGGGGAGCGTCCCATCAGGGGGAGCATCAAATGAAGTATATTAATTATATTGTGACATATGTGCATTGTACTATTTTTCCTTCCAATTAGATTTTTGTCTCATTGGATTTTCCTAATAAGGTTTTAATGAGGTAATTCTCTAAAGACACCCGGAAATCATTTGATCCATAAAGATCATCATAAAAATTACATTGATCCAGTTGATCATCGTCTATATGTTGTTTTGATCAAGAAGATCATTGTAATTATTACTTTGATCTCACTAATCATCGTATATATGTTACCTTGATCCAGAAGATCATTATAAATATTACTTCGATTTGACAGATGAATGAATATATTTACTATGGTTTTTATCCCATTGGGTTTATCCTAACAAAGTATAAATGTGAGAAATGTTTTGAAGAAAATAATAATTCTGGACATATGTGCACTATACTCTTTTTCCCTTCGATCAGGTTTTATTTCACTGGGTTTTCCAGACAAGATTTTTAATGAGATAATTGAAAATTCCCTAAAAACGTGTGTCTAATAACCTGGGGGGTGAATAGGTTTTTATCAAGTCAATTATCATTTTTTCTTGATTAGTAAATATTCAAAATTCACCCAATAAAACAAACAAATAAAATCAAGTGTAATGTGTGGAAATATAAATAACACTTTATGTATACGTGGAAACCCTCTAAATGGGAAAAACCAAGAGCTATTCTACTAGCCACACACGATCACAGCAATCCATTTAATGAATAAAAGGTTACACCCTCAAGTGATACTCGGACTCTCACTCTCGACAAACTCAGACTATGGACACTACCAATCACCACTCTTGGTTCAATCCCTAGTGATATCCCCTAATCCACTACTCTTAGCGTGAGCACCTCCTACTCTACCCCTCGGGCGTTTTACAGTGGCGCTTGACCAATTGCTTGCCAACCCACCTTTGGTTGCAAGACTTTACTTGCTTGTGCAACTTCACTCAGAAGCCACAAGACTTTGAATCATGAAGAGTATATGGTCTAAGTGTATATATGACACTATACTCAAATGCAATAATGTGTAAGACCACACACAAAAGCTTAACTAGATGTTATAATGCAATTAAACAACCTATTTATCAAACATTGTCTACATGCCCATATACAAGGACTCAATTAGATGTCGATAAAATCTATCAACCTAATTGTCAATAAAAGTCCAACCAACATAAGTTGTTACAACAAATAATCAAGGGCAATCAATATGCAATTAATGAGGCATACACATAAATGTTCATGAACTAGACTAGTTGCACAAGGCCATCATAATCATCAATTAAGCATACATGAACATATATAGATTAGCTATTTAGGTAAAACAACCTAATTATACAAGCTATTACAATACAAACTCCAAACATGTCATAACTTCAAAATATATACAATAAAGATGAAGATTTGCTAACATAAGCAATAAATGACATGTCTTGATTAGCTAGAACAATAAATGATCATGAATGATAGTTCTACTTACCAATTAATGAAGACGCATGCTTTGAATGATGCAAGAGATGCAAGATGAAGATGGGTTTGGGGTTTGGGGTTTGGGGTTTGGGGTTTGGAGAGTCAATCACAAAGTTTGAAGCTTTCTCTCTCTAAAGGAACTATTTCTCTCACTAGGATCTGAAAATTCTGAGTTCTAGGTCAAAATGGGCGAGAAGATAACATATATATATATATAGGCACAAGCAAAATAGCATCGTTTAATAAAATTTATGCCCATAACCACAAGTGCGCAGGTCTATACCCGCGCAGTGACCCGTGCATAGCCACACTATGCCGCATAATGACCTGAAACCAAGAGATGGAAAGTCCCTCACCATGCCAATGTGTGGGTGCTACGCGGGTAGCCAACCTGCACACTGACTCGCGCAGTAGAGACTATAAAGGTCTCTCATCGTGCTAAAAAGAGTACACCATCGTGCACACGCGGACGTATCCGATCAAGCAACAAAATACGAACTAAACACACAACAAACACACTTAAGACTAAGAATGAATTGCAAGTGTGATTGTGAGTAAGGATGCACACATAAGCAATATGACACAAATGCATGTTGATACAAATCACGCATGAAGTGTGTGTTTGTGCACCTAAACTCTTCGAGAGGTAAAGTCAAGTGAATATACATTTTGCTCTTGAAGGCATGGAGATGCTTGGAAGCTTGCCAATGAGAACATAAGCTACCCATTACACAATCATCCCCAATGTTGTATGGTTTGTCATGAAATAAGCCAATCATAAAATTGAGGTTCTTACAATAGTTTTGAGAACGTCCAACACCACAAGATTCAGAAGATCATTGTATATATTATTTCCATTGGGTTTTACCTAGTAAATTGAAATACAAGTGATATAAATCCAAGGGAGAGTGGTGAATAATGTGTGGATTTACACCAATTGTATACACCATATAAAACACCCGAGAGAAAACCAAAAATTGTCATTGGAAATATTAAACTTTCGTTAGTAACCACTTTTGAAACTTTATTCGTTAATAACCACTCTTTTTTAAAAAATTCAATGTATGTCCATAAATTATAAAAATACCCCTGAATTTAATTTTTCTTAAAAACTAGAAGCAAACTTGAAATCATAACTAAAATGTGGAACCAAACTTAAAGTCACGACTAAAAACTTGAAGTTTGAAATCTTGCCTAAAAACATTGAAACTTGAAATCTTGACTAAATTGAAATGTTAAAACTTGAAATATTCTGGGTTTCTAGGTGTTTCATTTTATCTTAAAACTTGAAATCTTGACTAAATTAAAATATTGAAACATGAAATCTTGACTAAATTAAAATGTAAAAACTTGAAATGTTCTGGGTTTCTAGATTTTTTTCTTCCCCTTTTTATTTGCAGATCACATCACCGGCGGAGGGGGAGCTCGACGATGCTGCTGGACGGTTGTGAAGCCCAGACGAAGACATACTGACACGTCGGTAATCCGGCCATGTCTCGTGAGAGAGAGAGGAGGGGAGAAAGAAAGAGAGGTGATAGAGACAGAGAGAGAAAGTGATGAGAGAGAAAGAGAGGTTCAGTGAGAGAGAGGAGGCCGACGATGATTCACCGACCTTCGTGACGGCTCTATCGACGATTCGTCGGCATATCATTGACGGGGAGAAAGAGAGATCGGGGAGAGAGAGAGGGGAGGAGAGAGAAAGAAAAAGAGAAAGAGAGAGTGTGTTTGGAGATGGTTTTTATATGAGGGTATTCAAGTAATTTCTTTAAAAAAATCGTTATTAATGAATAAATTTTCGTTTGTTGTTAAAAATGAATTTTCTATGTTATATGTGGTTAGTTTTAACAATTTCCACTAAAACACCCGTCCACTTGATAACATCTCTCCACGTAGAGCATCTCCAATGTTATGCCAAATCAGTGTGTTAATGCTAAAATTTAGCATAGAGTGCAAAAGTCTTCCTCCAATGCAGTGCTAAATTTGGTACAACAATAAATGCATATTTTTTAATTATAAAAATACCATTATATATTTTTAAAATATTTAAAATAATTTAAATTTAATGTACATTAATGATATTTCAATCCAAATATATTTCATCCAACCATTTTTCAACATTTTAATAAATACGTTAATGGTAAATGTTGACTTTTATAATTTTAATTAATAAAATAATAAAAATACATGTTAAATACAGTCATGCATTGGAGCACAATACTAAATTGTTATATCGAATATAGCACTTTTATTTTTTTTATATCAAATTTAACATTATCAATAAGACACGTATCGAAGATGATCTTATATTGCCGATAAGCTCACCGCCCATGCCACTCTGTACTTGATACATAAGTATCTCACAACTTGGCTTCATCATCATTTGTCCGCTTGATACCCACTTGATACCCACTTGATCATCATTATCTCAGCTTATCCTCTTAATTAAGCATGCAAGTGGGGCTAGCCTTAAAAGGCTATATATATGTGCTCTCTCTCCTGTAAAGCTTCTTGAATCTTGGAATATATCATTTCACTAATTCTCTCCCTCGTGTCTCTCTTCCCTATTTTACTCTTCACTCTCTCATTTTATTTCTTTATTATTTATTGTTCTTCGTTTATTATCAATTCAATTATGTATATAAGCTTATTGTTTCTATTGTAAATTTTATCAAGGTATCGTCAAAAAATTTGGATTTAAATCCACCTTTTTCACCCTTTATTTGATTTTTCTTTTTTCTTCAATTCAGAAGATGATCCCTGATAAACAAACAAGATGCGCTTCATGTTAGGGCATCATTCGGTGAAGTTCTCGAAGGTAGAATTTTGCTTGATCACCGGATTGCACTTCGGAGCTATATCGGACATGACGATGTATGATAGCGTAGAGAATGACATCCATGAGCAGCACTTTCCTGGTATAGATGAGGTGGACCGTGAACAACTGAGAGTTGTTTTGAGCCTAGGTATCTTTGAGCAGCCGTACAGTGCTGTGAGGCTATACCTCATTTATATACTGAACTGGATACTTATAGGGGTGGACGAGAGAGTGAAGTTTCCAGTTTGGCTGTTTTGGCTGGTCGAGGACCTCGATGCGTTCTTGTGTGGTGCCCACGTGTACAGGTAGTCCATATATGGATTCAAGTAAGCGCTTGATAGGCGACATGAGCGATTCAAGAAACGCTAGCGAGCAAATGGCGCTAACGTACACATGCTGGAGACCTACAACATTTACGGTTTATCTCACGCCTTGTTGGTAAGATTTTTGAAGTATAACATTTATGTTATTTATCTTGCAATAAATATTATGGATTCTTATCTTACTTATCTTTTATACATATATTTTCTTTTGAGGTCATTCCCGAGCTTGGCATCCAGTTCGTGACCCAACGGCTACCGACCTGTCTCTCCGCATTCTGAAGTGGGAGTTGAACAAACAATCGAGTGGGAAGAACCTGACCAAGATTTTCATAGCTAGGGTAAGTATCTTATTTGTTAATGTTTATAATTGTTACTATCTATACAATTACAATGGTTTAACTACGGGTTTTGATGTTTGCATGGACGGAACTAGTGCCCATAGTAGCTGAGAGGGGTGCACGGTACTTTACGGGCAATCATAAGGGCAGCAGCCTGTATAATGAGAAGGATAGACTGGAGATTCAGAAACCATATCCTTATCAGGCTAGCGCTGGCGCCATCAGTGAGACGGAGGGTTCTGACCTAGAGGGTGAGGGTGGGAGACCTAGTGAAACAGAGGGTTCAGAGCCATAGAACAGGGGATGGAGGCATAGACGGGATAGATTTACGATACCCGGAGCTACATCTAGAGGGGATTCCCGTAGGGGCATTGGAGATGATCGAGAGGTATGTAATAATTATTGTTTTAATTAATTGATAACTTAAAACTTGTGAATCATGTAACACTGACAATTTAGACTTGATTTCAGGCCCTCTGGGAACGTTAATTGACTGTAGTGTTTGACGCGATCCGAAAGAGTGAGGAGAATCGAAATCAGCAACACCGGAACTTGCTGGATATGATCCAGAAGAGTGAGGTGGATCGAAAGCAGTAGCTCTAGGAGTTGTTGGAAATGATCCATAGGCTTCAACGGTCTGGGTCGGGGTCGACGTCTCAGACGCATAGGGATGAGCCATTATCTCATGATCCGGACTTTAGTCTCAGAGACAAGACAAGTGGTTATCAGGAGGGGATGAAGATAGGGACCGAACTTGCCCAATAGCCACATTCTAGGGGACAGGACCTGGTACAGAGTATCAGTTGCCTATATGCCATCCCAGTCCACAAGGCCACTAGTCTGGTACACAGACAACAACCTTTTTCGGGACAAAGGACCCCTATAGGCCATCCCAACCCACCAGTTTGAGAGACGGGCACAACGCCTCATAGCACTGCACCGCTTAGACGGAGTCCATCCCAAGATATCACCGTTCCGGTCCTCCCACTAGACATGTCTAAGCAATCCACACAACACGTTGATCCATTCAGGCACAACCCATTGTTGGAACCCCGTTCACCGGTCACGCAACGGAAGTAGGTTTTAAAATTTTTATACAGATCGTAAACTATCTAGGACCAGTGAACTTGATATCGCAATTCTTTTTCGGAACTAATACATATAAAAATTATTACACTAATAAAATATATATGAAAATACATGAAATTGTAATCAGAATAAGAAGAAGATTAAAGAAGCTTACCAACGTTTGGAGGCTCTTTCACTTTACAATATGCTCTTATCTGAACCGCTCGATCTTCCTCGCTATACCCCAGGACTGGTAACTGTGTATGGGTGCATCACGGTCTCAAGAACTAGAATGAAGGATGTAGAGAGAATAAGAATGAAGAAACTCTTTCTTCTTGTTTTCATGTAACTTTTGCATGCAACTTTTCTTAATTGATACACAGTATTTTACGCACACACACTTGCACATTTTTTTTTTCCCAAAAAATATGCACCGATATCTCTTTAAATCAATGTCAATTCACGCACACAACAAAAACCAATTTTTGTCTCTTATAAATAACTTCTTGAATTCATATCAGTTGTTGAGATAATGATCTCACGCACACATCCTTCTCTCCTCTCACCCAACCCACTGACACATATATCTCATATATGCACTTGCGTTGATCATGTAAGGGTGTTTATTAAAAAAAAAACTATATATATATATATATATATATATATATATATATTTTATTAAAAAAATATATCACATAGATATTATATTTTAACTTTTAAAAAACTTGATCAAATCCTTATTTGAATTTTAAAACTTTCAAATAAAAAATATCTCATATCTTTTATTTAAAAATAATTAAAAATAAATTTTGAATTTAAACATTTTAAATTCAATTTCAAATATTTAATAAAATAAAATAATCATATTATCTTATTCTATCAAATATCAATTAATACCCTCCATTCAGTGATTAATAACATAATTAAATAATCTTATTATTTAATTTATTTAATCACCATTAAACATTAATTAAATAATCTCATTATTCAATTAATTCCCCGGATAAATGCGTGTCACTTTCGTAACACAATTAATTGGACAATCCAATTAATTTACCGTGACCCTTGTTACCTAAATCGATCGGGCTAATAAGGGGACCTAATAGACCCATAATATTTTGAGCACCAATAATCCTTGGAATCATTAATTAAACTCTTTAATTAATATTCCTTGATTATTAACTTTGGTGTTATTCCACTAAAAACACGAAGCTGCACTCTCTTAACTGCAAACATTTTTACACATACCGATACAATTCAGTGTCCATCGATACGCTATTACATATGGTGTGATTCTCCACAGTAGTTCATAATTAGAGCTATGTCATAATATCCGTTATACCCCTCTAATTACATATATCCTTTAAGTACCATTGATTCTCTAATAGACAATAAATCCTATTTCCTCACGGAATTAGGAGAGCGATCATATTGTCTAAGCCCCGAATCAACCCTTAAATGAACTACCATCTACTTCTCAAAAAAAGGAATGGATTCCACTAATGTGTACAAACCTTCCCAGCCACAGGCCAAACCACAATCCCAATATATAGAGCATATTGATCGGGAACTGCATCCGACCTCACCCATGGTATATCAAAGACCACGATCTAACCTAATGGAGTCGATAAGACACTCAGGTTTACGATCACCCATATATAGCCATAATTAGTTGATATATATGAATTTCACCGGTAAACGGATCTTGGTGAGAAATTCATATAGATCATGGCCCAATCATATATGATCACATCATACAAGGTGCCTTCATTCCCATATCTCATATGAATGATTCAGGATAGAATCACCGTACATTACGGAATGGACCGCAACTATAGATTAACCACAAATAAAGTACCTAGCTTTATTTGCTCTTTATGGATTCTTTAGTTTGCACGTCTCTTACTATATCCATCTATATATGACATTCATATACACAGTTCGAGATTACATCCAACAATCTTGGATGTTAAATATATGCACAAGTTATAAAATAAACAACACAACACAACAATAATGAATTGAACTTTTCTTTTTATTTATTTCATAAATCCATTTACAAAGTACATCTATAGGGCATAAACTGCAACAATCTCCCACTTGCACTAAATCATGTGATGCATGTTTCGTAACCCTAGACCATCTAAGTGACCCGAAAACACTTTAGTCGTTAAGGTCTTCGTAAATGGATCGGCATGATTGCTTGTGATGCTATCTTGGTGACTATCACATCTCCTCTCTGAACTATCTCTCTAATGAGATGATAATTTCTCTCTATATGCTTCCCTCTTTTGTGGCTTCTTGGTTCTTTGTAATTAGCCACAACACCACTGTTATCACAATAAAGTGTGATGGACTTATCCGGATCTGGACAACTTCCTGATCACTCAAGAACTTACGGAGCCAAACAGTCTCTTTAACAGCTTCACAAGCGGCTACATATTCGACTTCCATGATGGAGTCTGTAATGCAATATTGCTTGATACTTCTTCACACAATGGCTCCACCATCCATGGTAAATACTGATCTAGACGTAGATTTTCTAGAATCACTGTCAGATTGAAAATCAGAATCTGTGTATCCTAACGGGATCAAATCCTATATGGAATACACTAGCATATAATTTCTCGTTCTCCGAAGATACTTGAGAATAGTCTTGACAGCAACCCAATGATCTAATCTTGTGTTGGATTGATATCTGTTGACTACTCCCAATGCATAGCAGATGTTCGGTTTCGTGCATAACATAGTATACATGAGACTACTTACTGTCGATAGATAGGGTACACGTCTCATATCCTCAACTTCTTGAGGTGTCTTAGGACACTTTTCCTTAGACAAATGAACTCCATGTCTGGAAGGTAAATTACCTCTCTTGGAGTTCTACATCGAAAATCGCACAAGAATCATATCGATAAATGATGTCTGAGACAATGCTAAGAGTTTGATCTTACGATCCTTTATAAGCCATTTACATTAGACAACACTCCTATATCATTCCTAATGAGTAGGATATCATCTACGTATATGACCAAGAAAACTACTTTCTAGTCAATGATGCGCTTGTAGACACAAGGCTCATCTACATTCTACTTGAAGCCATAGGTTTTGATCACATTATCAAACCTAATGTTCCAAGATCTAGATGCTTGCTTAAGTCCATAGATGGACCTTTACAGCTTGTAAACCTTTTACTCTCGATCTGGAGACACGAATCCCTCTGGTTGTATCATATAGATGCTCTCATCAAGATTGCCATTCAAGAATGCAGTCTTGACGTCCATTTTCCAAATTTCATAATCAAAATAGGCAGCAATGGATTAGAGAATCCTAATAGACTTAAACATGGCTACTAGCGAGAAGGTCTCTTCATAATCAACCCTCTCTTTCTGGGTATAACCCATGGCCACTACCATTTCCTTGAAGGTCTCTACCTTCCCATCTACTCATCTCTTTCTCTTGTAGATCCACTTACATCCAATGAGTTTTGCTCCATCCGGTAAGTCTACAAGATCCTAGACTGAGTTAGAGTACATGAACTCCATCTTGAGATTCATGGCTTTAAGTCATTCCTTTTTATCAGGATCTTCCATTGCATTCTTAAATGTCAATGGATCATCCACACTATTAGCAGAGACAACACCTTATCCCTCACCTATACCTAAATAGCGTTCAGGTTGTCTCACAACCCTCTCACTACATATAGATGGTAGTGTATCCTGATCAGGAACCATCTGACTCTCAGATGTTTGTGGATCAACGACTATTGTTGATGAAGAACAAGTCTCACCAGGCTCTAACTCATTCAATACAATCTTAGAACGAGGTTTATGGTCACTAATATAATTGTCCTCAAGAAACATTTCATTTGTTGATAAAATACATTGTTGTCTTCGGGACTATAGAAGTGTCCACCTTTGGTTTCCTTGGAGTATCCTACAAATAGACAGACAACAGACTTGGAGTCTAGCTTTCCAGTTCTGTTCTTCAGCAGGTGTGCTGGACACCCTCATATGCGAAAATATCACAAACTAGCTTTACGACCATTCTACAACTCTAAGAGAGTCTTATGAACAGATTTGGATGGCACCACATTCAAAATGTATGCCGCTGTTTGTAACGTATATCCCCAAAAGGAATTTGGTAATGATGAGAAACTAATCATAGATCTCACCATTTCCATTAGGGTTATATTTTTCTTCTCTGCTGTACCATTTTACTGAGGTGTACCGGGAGCTATGAGTTGGGAAATTATCCCATGCTTGACCATGAAGTCTTTCAATTCTTTGTTAAAGTACTCACCTCCATGATCCGATCGTAGTGACTTGATAGTCCTACCTAATTGATTCTCAACTTCAGCTCATAATTCTTTGAACATTTCAAATATTTTCGACTTCCGTTGCATTAGGTAGATATATCCATATCTTGAGTAGTTAACTATAAAGGTGACATCATACTCATAACCACCCTTAGCTTTAACATTCATCGGTCTGCATACGTCTGTATGTATAAGCTCTAGCGGTTCTTTAGCTCTAAGTCCTTTTCCAGTAAAAGGTCTCTTAGTCATCTTACCTTCCAGACAAGATTCGCAGACAAGTAAGGTGCCAACTTTTAACTCACTTAAAGATCCGTCTTTTACTAGTCTGTCTTTCCAGTCAATGTTGATATGATCAAGCCTTAGATGCCAGAGATACATGTCATTATCTGGAGAAATCTTATGTCGTTTAGTTTTTGGTTTTTCAACCTTAAACATTTCGGTGTTGAGTAGTGTAGTATGTATTAACGGTCTTAACACACACAAATTATTTTCATTAATCCCTGAGCAAATATTCAGTCCATTCTTTTCAATAATAACATACTTATTACTAAAAGAAACATAATATTTTTGTTCTAACCACATAGAAATGGAAATCAAATTCTGTGTAAATCCATGAATATAAAATACAATGTCCAACAATATATAATTATTACAAAAACATAATCTAATTATGCCCTTTGCTCGTGCCAACACGACATCCCCTGACCCCACACGCATTAAGAAGATTCCCTCCTCTTGCTGTGTCCAAGAATCAGTCAATTGCAAAAAAGAACAAACATGGTTAGTGGCCCCCGAATCAACTATCCAGGGTGAAGAATCATCTTCCACTAAACATGACTTAAGAATAAGTAAATCAAATTTACCTTTCTTGGACTTCTTTTGTTTTAGGCTTTCTTAGGTTTGGGCTTACCTTTCGCCTTCCCAGCATACCTCTTCCTCTTTTTATTGTTTGAGGAGGAAGATGGTTCGACAACATTTGCATCACCAGTCTTACCCTTGTTGTCCTTAATCAGGGACTCAAAGGTAGCAAGCTCATTGAGTAACTGTGTAAGACAAAACTTTAACTTGCTCATCCCGTAGTTGTTCTTAAACTGATCGAAACTCTTCGGAAGAGTCGTTAGTATGATGTTCACTTGACTAGGTTCGTCGATGGCCCCGCCATTGACTTCTACCGTGTTGAAGTAGGACATCATGCTCAGGACATGTTCCCAAACTGATGTATTTTCCTTCATGCGAGCAAGCATAGCGGAACTAATAACTTCGTGTCACTTTTTGATCAGAAGGCTACCCGAACATATCTTGCAATGACTCCATATTTTCGAATGCTGAACTCATTGCTTCGTGCTTTATAACAAGCACGTCTGTCATTGAAGCCAACAGATATGTTCAGACTTTCTCATTAGATGAGACCCATCACTGGTATGCCTCACGACCAGTTCATGTGGCATTAGCAGTAGGCGCTGGATGACATTCCTCCGTAAGCACAAACTTGAGGTCTTTGGTGATCAATATTGCATTAATGTTAAGTTTACACTTAATGTAGTTATTACCAGTTAATTTTTCGTTCGTGAGAATTTGAAGTAATGTCTGAAATAAATAAAAAAATTCATTCAATCATTTATTTAAAACAAGTGCGAGTGCTTTGGTATAAATTTAAACATGATGCATGAACATGTTTAACAAACTAGAACTACCCTAAAACTAGTTACTATACCACGACAATCGAACATACCATAAACAAGTGTCACCTTAGGGTCGGTTAAGTCTTTGCATGTTGGACCGAGACATTCTCACTCAAATGATATTCTAGAATAACTATTATTCCATATCATTCAACTATTGTTTATTCAGTCAGGTTTTTAATTAACAAACTTAATTAAAACCTTTGTAAGTGTAACCCACCATTTCAGATCTAATGAGTTTAACTCGAGAATTGCCGCCTTAAGGTCGCTCAATCCCGAAATACCCTCAGAAATCCTATATGTTATGAAGTCAACCTTGATATTGACCTTTGTGGAAACCCTCCTTAAGGAGGACGAAAGCAAAGTCGTCATGAGGCCCCACTCGGATCTCACGGTGTTGAACTAATGATGAAGATTGCGGGATATATATGTCATATATCCCTCTCCCACTCACTATTTTAAAACCAGGGTTTTCTATTATCCGTTAATGCACCTAGACTCTATAGGATCAAACGACTAACTTTAATCAAGTTATCTAATGCATTAACAAATTAGAATCAAATTCTAATTAACTAATAAATTATCAATGATTTTTAACTATTAAAAATCTAATCTATTAGTGAACAATCTAAGGTTTAGTAAACTATTTACTAAGGTCAGATTATTATGATAGTGTTTACTGAGTTTCAACTATTAAAACTCTAACACTTTATTCGGTTCATTTACTATTAGGTAATTAATGATATTAATCCTAATTACAATAAATGACCTTATTAATCTAACTTATTAAACTCTTTAATAACTAGATTAATATTAATGAGAATTACCAAGTTTTTTAACCATTAAAAAACTAATCTCATTTTCATAGCTAATTATGTATTCGTCCATTTTAATCACATTAAAAAAAATACATAAATTATCAGGCTATGATGCATGTATGACATATCAAATATATTTGTGTATGTACATCTAATCTAAATGACATACGTATGCATGACAATACTTTTATCATCACATAGTATAAAGCATACATGAATTGACCGAGTATTGTGGTTTATTTAACCAAAAAATTAGAATCTAAAATTATAAAAATACCCCAAAGGCATTCCCTGATCTTCTTGTAATTTCCGAGTCTTCCTGTCTCTTCAGGTTACTCTGATTCATCTCATGAATCCATCTTCCCTTTTTTTTCCAGGTCTTTAATATAGGTTACAATTTTTTTTACAATACAATAACAGTAAAAAAATATATATATATACATCTCATAAACCCTAAATCCACAGTACCATACAAAATTACGATCACCCATGGTTAAATTAAACAATTTAATCATAAACATCCATACAATCATAAAGATGGTGCCTACACATTCATACAAGAGCAATTTCCTGTTCCGAAAAATAAATTGGATCTGATACCAATTGTTGGAACCCCGTTCACCGGTCACGCAAAGGAAGTAGGTTTTAAAATTTTAATACATATCGTAAACTATCTGGGACCATGAGCTTGAGATCACAATTCTTTTTCGGAACTAATACATATAAAAATTATTACACTAGTAAAATATATATGTAAATACAAGAAATTGTAATCAATAATAAGAAGAAGATTAAAGAAGTTTACCAACGTTTGGAGGCTCATTCACTTTACGATATGCTCCTATCTGAACCACTCGATCTTCCTCGCTATATCCCAGGATTGATAACTGCGTGTGGACGCATCACCCTTTCAGGAACTAGAATGGAAGATGTAGAGAGAATAAGAATGAAGAAACTCATTCTTCTTGTTTTCATGCAACTTTTCTTAATTGATACACAATATTTTACGCACACATTAAAATATGCACTGATATCTCTTTAAATCAATGTCAACTGACGCACACAACAAAAACCAACTTTTGTCTCTTATGCAAAACAAATTAACTTCTTGAATTCATATCGGTTGTGGAGATAATGATCTCACACACACATTCTTCTCTCCTCTCATACAACGAACTTGCACATATATCTCATATATGCACTTAAGTTGATTCGGTAAGGGTGTTTATTTAATATCCTTTTTTTTAAAAAAAAAAAATCTTCTATTCAGTTTTATTAAAAAAATATATCACATATATATTATATTTTACCTTTCAAAAACTTGATCAAATCTTCATTTAAATTTTAAAAACTTTCAAATAAAAAATATCTCATATCTTTTATTTAAAAATAATTAAAAATAAATTTTGAATTTAAATATTTTAAATTCAATTTCATATATTTAATAAAATAAAATAATTATATTATCTTATTCTATCAAATATCAATTAACACCCTCCATTCAATGATTAATAACATAATTAAATAATCATATTATTTAATTTATTTAATCACCATTATACATTAATTAAATAATCTCATTATTCAATTAATTCCCAAATAAATACGTGTCACTTTCTTAACCCAATTAATTGGACAATCCAATTAATTTACCGTGACCTTTGTTACCTAAATCGATATGGATAGCAAGGGGACCTAATGGACCCACATTATTTTGAGCTCTAATAATCATTGGAATCATTAATTAAGCTCTTTAATTAATATTATTTGATTATTAACTTCGGTGTTATTCCACTAAAAACACGAAGCTGCACTCTCTCAACTATAGACGTTTTTATACATACCGATACAACTCAGTGCCCATCGATATAGCTATTACATATGGTGTGATCCTCCACAGTAATTCATAATTAGAGCTGGGTCATAATGTTCGTTATACCCCTCTAATTACATATATCCTTTAAGTACCATTGATTCTCTAATAGACAATAAATCCTATTTCCTCACGGAATTAGGAGAGCGCTCATATTGTCCAAACCCCGAATCAACCCTTAAGGGAACTACCATATACTTCTCACAAGAAGGAGTGGATTCCTCTATTGTGTACAAACCTTCCTAGCCACAAGTCAAACCACAATCCCAACATACAGAGCATATTGATCGAGAGCTACATCCGACCTCACCCATGGTATATCAAAGACCACAATTTAACCTGAAGGAGTCGATTAGACACTCAGGTTTAAGATCACCCATATATAGCCATCATTAGTTGATATATATGAATTTCATCGGTAAATGGATCTTGGTGAGAAATTCATATAGATCATGACCCAGTCCTATATGATCACATCATACAAGGTACCTCAATTCTCATATCTTCTATGAATGATTCAAGATAGGATCACCGTACATTACAGAATTGGCCTGTAACTATAGATTAACCATAAATAAAGTATCCACCTTTATTTGCTATATATGAACTCTTTATATTGCACGTCTCTTACTGTATCCATCTGTATATGACATTCATATACATAATTCGAGATTACATCCGGTAATCTTGGATGCTAAATATATGCACAAGTTATAAAATAAATAACACAACAAGAATGAATTGAACTTTTCTTTTTATTTACTTCATAAATCCATTTACAGATTACATCTTTAGGGCATAAACCCCAACACCCACCCCATTGCAGGTCGATCGAGCCCTAACGATCTCTTCCACCCCGTAGATCGAGCGTGCCCCAGTGGTCCCTTCCACTCAGCAGATCGAGCGAGCCCTAGCTGTCCCCTCCACCCTGCAGATCGATCGAGCCCCAGTGGTTTCCTCCACCCCCCATATCAATCGAGCCCTAGTCGTCCCCCCCTCATAAGAGGCATATACTCAAGCGAGGTTGGCAGGTGATTAGCCATTACAAAGATCCACACTGGCTGAAGAGGGTAAGAACACTGCCCCGGTCAGTAGAGCACATTTCTTGAAACACTTACAAGTTATGATACCGTGCAACATTGGGCACCAACATTGGCTATTGATGATTATCGACCTCACCATCGGAAAGATCGACATACTGGACTCCTAGAGACAGGAAGTCCCCGTGCATATCAGGAAGCAACAGGTCGCGCCATTGAGATGGTTTTTACCCTCCATGTTACATCAGGTGGAGTTTCACACTGTGCGCCCAACTGACCAACCGAAGTTCGACAGATGAAATTGGCACTTTTCGGTCAGCATTGTGTCTACATCATGTGTTCCCTAACAAAGCCGATCTTATGCCATTCATTTTCATTAACTTCAAGTTTGTTTTATTAAAATTCTATTGTAACGCCTGTTAATGTGTCTAACTGCGGGGGTAACTGAGGTCCCCATACGTTGAAATTGATCGAGTACTTACTGACATATAGAAATGATTTTGATTGGTCAAAAGACGATATGATGATCATTCGAGAGAAGATGAATGTGGAGATTTTTTGTAACTCCAAGCCCCGTGTAGACATTATTATTTTTGATATACAAAAATAATTGAATAAAGATGATAATATTTTTTATTGTTTTTATTTCAAGTGTCAGGAATCACAAGTATAACGCACATTGCATACCTTCAACAATATTAAAAATGAAAATGAAATCCTCATTTCATTAAAAATTAAGTTAATCAACAAGTCATACAATTCCAAATTATTACAATGCCATCAATGTAAACGCCTCCATTCATTCCATGATAGAGTCCTTATCAGGGCACGTCTGTTTGTTGTGTCCAACTGAATGAATGCTACACTTGGGGCGGTATTCTTCGAGAATAGTTCTCTTTGGACCTTCATTAATTAAAGGTGGGTTAGAACACCTCCTGGAATTATGACCCGATTGTCCACATCTTCTACACAATTGTATGGTTGTCATTTTCAAAAACGAGACATGCCGACCCGCCCTCGGACGTACTGCTTGTCTCTTGGAGATTAGATTCAAAACCACCCACTCAGTGATATCGGATGGCACTACATATGAAGAAGGATGACCAATAAGTATAATAGGTACCGAGTACGCATCAATAAGTGTCTGTAGTCCGCATACAGGGATGCGAAATCTAAGTTTCGATCCTTACAGAATAATGAAATAATGAGATTCATGTTTCAGTAATATAAATTGTAAACTATTGCTAGTAATGTACCTTGTCGCCGTAAGTGCATGTGAACATGGAAACATGTCCATTTGAAATTTGTTATATGTGTAGGTCTTCCAGGCCAAGTCATCAGTCCATAACTTTTTAGACTGTTTGACAGAGAATATGTTCCAGTTGACTGGATTGACGGTCATATAACCACACTTCTCGACACGTTTAAAGATCACAAGATGAGCAACATTGGTTAATTGATGATGCATGGACTGTGCAGTTTGATGGCGATCGTGAAACCACCTTTATAGCATATTCCTAACGAATTCTACCGGTGTCAACATAGGCAGTTGCCGTACGAATTTTAGATATGAGTTTATGCATTCTGCAACATTTGTTGTCATCACCCTGTACTTTTATTCGGGATAGTATACGTGGGACCACTTGTGTGGACCGGTATCATTGACATAATCGAATGCATTCTGATGTAGGTTACGTAACTCTTCCATATGCTGGTTATATTTCAATTTAGTGTACGATATAGCTGCTTTGTCCATTATGGAGACAACATCAATTCTGTGAAATCGCTTCTTAGTATTTTAAAAAAAGTGTCAGCAACATATGGTATGGGTAGCATGAGGGAACACTTTAGAAATCTCTGTTTCAATGCTTGCATGTCAACGGAAATGAAAACCAGATCATCTATATGACGAAATGCACCCTTTAAGCAATCTAAAAACCACTCCCATGAAAGGTTGTGTACCCATAAATAATTGGATACACCTGTTCGTTCCCATATTGTGCAGTTGTAACAAACATTGTACCCCCGAATCTTCCCTTAAAATCCGTACCATAAAATGCAATAACTGGATGTATACACCTCTAGAATCCTCTAAGTGAGGAACCCAACGACATGAAAAAATAGAGAAATTTAACATCTTCATCGCACTGTAAGTCAGTGATTGTGTTAGGATTTTGTTGTTCCAACAAGTAACCGAAAGATGACAGTAGTTGGAAGCTTTCTTCGTGTGTTCTGTAGGTTAGTGACAACGCATAATGCAGGGCTTAATGTGGCTTAATGTATAGGATTTGGATGTCATACATTGTTTTCATGTCAGCGATTATATTCTTAGGAGGTATGAGACGTCCATCCTGTTGTTACAGTCTAGGTGCAACGACTTCTCCAATTATGATTGCACTGGCTTGTCGATGGTGACGATGAATCTCCTTCAACGGACAAGTGTGTTCGTTGACAAAACTTCTTACTTAGAAGTACGTTCCTTCATCTCTCCTCATCGCTCTTAATTTCCACGTACAATTGACATCAAACAAACAGATGTAACGTTGTCTTATTAGACCTTTACACCTTCCACTCGAAGTCCTGCCGTATTGCAAAATGGTTAACTAGTCTTTTCAAATCCTTTTTAGTGGGAAAAATGGACATTTATAAATCATGCTTGTAGGTATTTCTTCTACCAAGTTCCTGCTTCCACCCATACCAAACGAGTATAAATCTGCTTTGGGAATAATCCAAGTTGTGGCATTATCAGAATCATATGGACTTACATTAGGCCAGAAGTCGGAAGTTCTAGCCATATATGCTGCACTGCAACTAAATCTGTGTACACATCTTCCACAGTTTTCCATTTGGAAAGGCTCTTCCTCTTCCTCAGTGTTCTGTACATGATCTACGTGATCAATATTTACCTCATTATCCACCTCATAAATCGGCTAATGATTCGGTTCAGTGTTCTACTGGTTGTTCATGTCATTGTAAAACTCATTGTATTACTCGTTGTACTGCCTATCATTCATCTCAATTTGACAACCAAACACATCATCGAATTCAGGTCCAACTACATCAGCTTGGTCGGCTACTAATGGTAGGACACTTCACATGTTTTCCCGACCTTCAGTCACACTCCTTTCTGTGAACACTTGGTTGTTTCCGCTAAAAGATCAAAACTATTGGGTATTTTTACTACTGTCATTACCTATCACATCTCTTGTTGCCCTCTCAATTAGACTAACACATGCTTGATGAATCACCCTATCTTCCCCTAACATAAACTGAACATCATCGTCGTTTCTTATAAATGTGCGACATGTGACGGCAGAAACGATTGATATAGACTATAGATCAACACTGTATTTGTTCACACCATACTTCACAACGGTTTGCATGAGTGTCACCAATTGTTCGTAGGTCATACTCTTTGACACATGCATTCCTTGGTTATCGGAACCTAAATACCTCTGATTTCCGTCTAGTAACTGCTCCTATCGGCCGCTGTAAGATATTATTATTCTCATCCGATTCATTTTCCTATCAAAATCGTAATCACAAACCATTATTTTAAAAATTAAAATTATTATAAACGCTTGGACACGCCATTGAAAAATATATCTTGGAAAAGGCTCGAAACATTTATTAAAAAGCTTGGAGCTTTTATTAAAAATCTTGGACCTATTACAAAATATCAGAGCCTTTATTCAAAAGCTCGAGCCCATTACACAAAATCTCGGAGACTTTATAAAAAAGCTCAAACATGTTAAAAAAAAAGCTCGGTCGCATTTGAAAAAAGCTCAGACTCGTAAAAACACTCTTAAACGTTTGAAATTATATCGAAGAATTTATAAAAAAGCTCGGACAATATACAAAAAAGCTCGAATTCATTTCAGAAAACTCAATAAAAAAAAAGCTCGGATTAACATCTATATCTCTTTATACAATATATAGATATAGGTGTTAATTGATTTTTTAGTTTTTCAATATTGTACATATAATTATATTTAGTGAATCTCTCATAAGAGATCCCTTATTTTAATTTCGATTAGAGTCAGAATGAAATCACATCGATTTTAATGAAATTTGATCTGAATTTTTTGTGGGTGATAAGTTCATTGAAATCTATCTATAAATAAAATTTGAGAATTTTTCAAGAACTAAACTATTTTTTTTTTGAAATTTTTATATTTCACCTATTTTTCTGATGCCTTCATATTTTCAAAAAAAAAAAAAGATGGTAAAAATAGTTTAAGTATTTGAATTTTTTTTTAAATTTTATTAATATGTAGATTTCAATGAACTTATCATCCATAAAAAATTTCAAATCAAAATTTATTCAAATCGATGTGATTTTATAGTGGTTCTTACTTAAATATAAATAAGGGATCTTTTATATGAGACACACTCTAATTATATTACTAATATTGTTTTGATAACATTTTCAATTATATTATATTTTATATTATATATTTGTTTGAACTATTATTTATATCTATTTTAATCATTTATTAATGTTTAGTACCACATTGATAAATGTAATTATATCATTTATTAATTTAATCATAATAATGTTATGATTTTTTCAATATTCTAATATAATAAAGTATAATTATATATCTATATATGTAATTTATAATATATATATATATAAATTAACCAGTTGGGAATCGATTGCTACACTAAGCCTCTCCACGTCTCATCAATTTTACAATTGAAATCAGTTCATGGAATACCTTTGGTTTGACGGTCTATTATTTATTTCAAACTATAGCAGTTAGAGTTTTTATAGACTTGTTTGGACTAAATTTTTAATCAAACCTAAATTTTTAAATATAATCAATGATGTTATGATCAATAAAAGGAAAATGACAATATAATTACATATTTTGAATAATTATATTTTATATTTATGATATAAAAAATGTTAAAAATTATGTATTGTAAATGTATGAGTATTTTTTTTTAAAAATAAGATCCATAATAAAAGTAATAATAAATTATAAATAAAATTATTTAATTTATTTTATATTATTTTTTGTTGGGTTGGGTTAGATCAACCCAATCCAACCTAATCGGGTTGGGTTGTGGGGTTGGCTACAGAGAGTATGATACCCATCATTTTCATGGTGGGTATGTTAGGCAGGTCCAGATCTTGGTGGTTGTCCAGCTTTATGAATTATGAATCATGATTTGTGATTTGTCCAGCTTTTACTCCATTGTCTGTTTCTCTCACTCACATACACAGATACACAGATACACTCCAATTCCAATATACAAAATCTTCTCGTGGCTTTAAGATTTAGTTTTGTGAAAATCGGAGCAATTCGAGAGATGGGTGGATTTGGATTGTCGTGGCCTACTGAAGCCGAGGTAATAGTCTTTCAACGTTCTCTGTGGTCTTAACATAAATAGCTCTACATTGGTCGAAATGTATATCACATCACCTGGGTTTTGGTTTTCATGCTGATTTGATCTTATCATATTGATATTCAATTTTACTCACTTTTTAATGCTTCCTGAGATGCTGCATTGTTGATTTTCATTTACTTGGTTTTTAAGAAACTCATAATCACTTTTTCCCCTAATTTGTCTGGTTAATTACCTTAAAATACATTTTTATTGCTTTTGAAACCACACATTAATGAGGCGTTTGTTGAATGCTTTTTCATCACAGATAGATGAAATCAGGAATAAGGTTTCTGAAATGGCTGGGACAAATGCTCACGAAGTTCGAGTTGTAGTCTCTCCGTACCGTATTTGTCCGTTGGGAGCTCATATTGATCATCAGGCTAGTTACATATGCTTATATTCGGTGGTTTTGCAACTACTGATTTGTTTACTGGAACTTAAAATGCTGTTTACCATATATTCTCCAGGAAATATGATAATTGTTCATAATTGTAATTTAAATTGTCAAATTTAATTAGTATATCATTCGAATTGAGAAATTGAATATGGCATCTTTGCACATTTTCAGGGGGGAACTGTTTCAGCTATGACAATTGATAAGGGAATCCTTCTAGGGTTCCTACCTTCTGGTGACACCCAGGTAAACATGAGATACCCTTTTTACTTTACGACTACATGAAACAATGACGACGTGTTAAAAAGTCCGAGTTGATAAATTGTTACTCATTTTGCAATTCTTACGAGTCATCATTGTCTCGAGTGCAACTTTCACAATATTGAAATATTTTAAGATGTCAACTCAACATCTTTGTTTAAAATTAAGAAAAGGAATGAAACTTGTCATTCAAGCAGTTTTGTAAATAATTGCTAGATACCCAATTGTTTAAGGACCCCAGTATTTGATTACAATCATTTATACTTCTATGGAATCAATTCAACGGTTTTCTGATTATGAAATTATATGCATAGTTTGAGAAGTATCTAGTTGAAAGAAGCATGTTCTTGGGTTGTACATATTTATAGAATATTTTCTTATTTTATTTTTGAAATTATTAAGAATGTTTCTAAACCTATGAAATGTGTTCGATAGATTACAATTCTGGAAGCTGCAATACATTTCATAATTCAGATCCATGCTGAAATTATTGGTTCCGATGTCATTACATACTGAATATGAAACATCTTAGTGTAGGTTGTACTGCAATCAGGACAATTCAAAGGAGAAGTTAGGTTCAGGTATGAGTACTAGTTAATGTAATTCATTTATCATATTTTACTGTTAGCGATGTTTAATGCTGTATGCAGCAAATTATTATAACCTTGCAAGCATCTCTGAAAATCAAGCTAAAATAATATAAGTTTTTAAAATTAATAAGTACATCTCTCTCGTATTGGTTAGATCCTTCGTTACTTTATCTGTCAAACAGTCAAAGAGATAACTTGTTCAAAATTGTAAACCTGAAAAATAATAAGTATATTTCAGCTATAGTTCTTCTCTCATTGTATGAATGAAATTCATCTCATAAATTAACATCTTGAATTGTGCTTGCATGATGTGTTTTACAGCAATGTTCTAAGCTTTGTTGTTGGTAATCTTCCACTAACCACTGTTTACTTGAGCATATATCTTTTTTCTTCTTTCCTGTCCATGCATTCCATAAAGCTAAATGCCTCATTTACTCTTTAAAACCACTCTTCAGCAAGTAATGAATCTTGGGGTGCCCCTTCGGTTTCGAGGAAGTTTGTAGGATGGAGCTTTTTGAATTGCTCCACCAATTAAGCAGCTTGATGCAGGACAAAATTTGGGTCTGTTTTAGGTGATTTGTAGGTAGTGGCTGTGAATAAAGTGGCAAAATATGAGTATTAGGCATCACATGTTGGATAAGTGATTTTATCACACAATCTCAATTTTAAAAGCTGAAACTTAATCTTCTGCATTATGTAGGAATTGAATACAGCAAACAGACTCTTAGAAAAAAATAAATACACTTGCCAAATCAGAACACCAATGACTCTAAAACAAGACTTTGACTGATACTTTTAAGACTCTTTGGAAAATTAAAACTCCCAAGGGTTTGTGAAAGAACTTTGAGTTGACATTTAAGACTTCTTTGACTGACTTTCTGATTTCTGATACTAATTCTGGACTTCCAGAAACTACATGCTTCGTTTGTCTATTGGGTTAACTACATAAGATCCTTAGTAAATCATGCAAAGCATGCCAAATTAAAGCTTGGTCCTTAGAATCTTTCTTCTTTTGCCTGTGTACTCAAAAGTGTGGCTGCCAGTTGTCTCCATTATTGTTCCTCCATTTACTCTTTGGTCTTTGACTGTGGACTTTCTTATGCTGCTTGCGTATTAGGCGGTGCCAACTGCCAACTGCCAACTATGATCTAGAGAATATTTCTAATTATACAAATACCGGTTTTGTAGATGCCACAGTTCATGTAAAAGGGTTTTTCTCATTACAAAATTCATTAATTTTACTAGTCTTTGTGTATCTATTGTGTGGTGAAACTCCCTATAGATATGTTTTCTCAAGAACAAAACCTGCATGCATGATGAACTTCTGCATCTCTTGCTGTACTATTTGTTGTAACTTATAATTTGCTATTCATTGCGGTTTCCTGGCCCTGTTTTGAATTGTATACAATAAGAGTAGGGCAAGCTAAACAAAAAAACAAGTCATTCAAGTTTATAGAGTCAGATGTTGGCCAAAATTTGAAGGTTTCCGTGCAACTAGGACTAAAACTTTATCTCATTTGAAATGTAAAAAAAGAAAGAAGAAGAATTCAGTGCAGGTAGATGCCTGAAGAGAGGTCATGATATGAACTTTATATTGTAAGCTATCTGTATTCTCATCTTAGAGTCTTCAAAAAGCCATTTATATCTTTCTTGCTATAAAATCCAAAAAGTAGATAAAACAGCACACTTCCGCAAAACTGTAGGTTTTATCCCTGCAAATAGAATAAAATCTTGAAGGATTTGCTAGTCCAGTGGAAATTAGTAATCTGAACCATAGCTTTAGAGTTATTGAATAGTGAAGATTGAAGAAATAGTGATTAATTTTTCCTCCATCCTCTCTGTGAAAAAAAAACACCATTAAGGAATTAAATAGAAAAAAACATATTCTTTTTTGAATCATACCACTGGTTTTGATCTTCCATTGGGCTGTTGTCTAAGCCAAAAACTTGATTTGTGGTGAACTGTGGATTACTCTCTGTAATGATTTTGTTATAGAACTCTCCAGTCATATCTGTGGATTTTTATTTTCTACAGATATGACTTTTTCCATAAGAGAGGATTGATGAATTTTATGTGTGAATTCACTTGCATGCATTATATTTTATGGAAAAATCGCATTGAACAATTGTTTTCTGTTATGGTTTTTACTAGAGTTGATGAAATTCAGCTACCAAAACATACCGTAAAGGAAAATTATTCAAATAATCCAATTGAATCTGACAAAGTGGAAGAAGAGTGTAGCTGGGGAAATTATGCTAGAGGAGCGCTTTATGCGCTGCAGAGTAGAGGGAACAATCTTTCCCAGGTTAAATATATTTCCCTGTCATTATTTTATGAATTTCATCATTGCTTTATGATATTGCCTATCCAAATGGTCAAAAGAAGTAAAATATTTGGTTTACGATGAGCTAGTGTCTTCCTTTGGAAGGACACGGAAAAAGATAAATAGTATTGGTTTGCCACACATGTAGGGCACTGAATATGAAGGCACAATTGGTTTAAAAATATGTAAAAAACTTGGGTGAATGATGACCATGTCTAAATTTTTATCTATATTATGTCTTTCTCAGAAGTGAGTATTCTTTTCCGGATCAAATAATTCTGTAAAATTTAGTGTACAGTGCTTGTCTTGTGTTTGGTGATTAGTGATCACTATCAGGTTACTGAAATTTTTCAAAAGGTCTGTTGAGTGTTCTAGTTTCAATATGTTCTGAATTAACTTTAATGGTTTGAAACGTGGATCTAAATTTTTTCAAAAGGTCTGTTGAGTGTTCTAGTTTCAATATGTTCTAAATTAACTTTAATGGTTTGAAACATGGATCAATTGATTTCATTCAAATTTGAAGTAAACAGGGTGAGTCAATTTCGTAGTTATTTTAGATTAATTTGTGCCACATTTCATGAGGTTAATTGATCACTTATGCAATTCCATAATTTGCCATCTCATTATTTTCATGCTGCATTGCTACAGCAATGCCATGCAGCTTGGCTAATACTCTACTGCCATCTTAAGTAAAATTTACATTTTCAGAATCTGTTTATAATATGTTGTGATCATTGCAGGGTATTATTGGTTACATTTGTGGTTCTAAGAGTCTTGACAGTTCAGGTCTTAGCTCTTCTGCTGCTGTAAGTTTTCCTTTTGATGTTGCTTTTGTTCCAGTATATCAACAGTGAGGAGTTTAATCTACAATACCTGGAAACTCGTGTGTTTGTGAAAGGTTTTTTTTCCTTAATTTTCTGAACAGCATTTATTAGAAACCCTTACCCTTTAAAAGAATAAACAGGGAAAAGCCATTGATTAGTTGATTATAGAACAAACTCAAATTATAAAAAGAAGCTTCAGTAAATTTTCCAATCATAGTGACAGTCAAATTGACCTAGTTTGTTGTTAAATACTATAGAATCATAGATGTTATGAAGAGAGAAAGAATTGTCATTAGCTGCTCATGAGTATGCATGGCCAATGATTTTACATGATAAAATAACGTGGATTTTTTATTTCTGAAGTCGGCAAAATGCCAAAAATAATAGAGATTTATAATAATGCCCATCAATTAATGGACTTGATTTTTTTTTACCCAAACTAGGTTATATGATCCGAACTTCCTCTGTCTTCTCGACTTTAGTTACCCAAAACATTTTTTACCCACTTCAATAGTTCAAGCTATTATTATTATTATTATTATTATTATTATTATTATTAAGTCATACATGTATCCAGGTCATATATATAGGAGATCCCCGTCGCCAAGCGATTAGAGATCCCGCAGATCTTCATTATATCAACAATAGAGATCAGATCTCCATTGTTGAAACGTTAGAGATCCATATCTCCATTGTTGAACTGACACCTCTAGATCTATCCAGATCCAACGGCGGAGATCTATTGTCTTCATTTGTTTTTTTTTTCTAAATATTTTTCATTTTTTATTATTTTAACTGTTTTTTTTTCATTTAAAAAAAACTGTTTTTTTAAGAACTGTTACTTTTAAGTATTTTAACTGTTTTTTTAATCTTTGAATTAATATTTTATATGATATTCTATTTTTAAAATTATTATATATTTTTTGTTTGTTTTTTTTAAAGTATTATTTAATTTGTACAAAGTATTTTAATGTCAAAATCTTGAAAGTATTCGAGAAAAAGTCAGAAAAGTAAAGGTGTACTAACAAAAACATTTTAAGGGCAAAATTGTACTTTTATATATAATTACAGTTGGCCGTTAGTTTTTTTTATCAAAGGGACTAAAGAGATGTATTGTGGAAAAATTAGTGAATAAAGTTACTAATATGGCAAAGACGTTTAAAAATGTGACACTTTACCAAAAATTATGGACTTTAGTGCAATTTCCCATAATAATAATAATAATAATAATAATAATAGTGATATTGATAGTGATAATAGTGATACTTGTGATAATTGTGATAATAGTAATAGTTGTAATAATAATAATAATAATAATAATAATAATAATAATAGTGATAGTGATAGTGATAGTGATAGTGCTAGTAGTGATAGTGATCGTAGTGATAGTGGTAATAGTGATAGTGGTAATTGTGATGTACACTTTGGGTGTGACCCCTAGGTCTTACTTTCTGCAGTTCATGCGTGTGAGTGTGACCTTCTGAGTGATGTATGAACTGTCATGCAAGTTGTCCTTAAAGTATCCTCGAGGTCAAATTCATGACTTCTATATTACACTCAAAGTATATATCAAAATTATTTTTATAATTTACAAAATTATTCTTATTGTAAATTCATAATCTTAATTAATATGGAGTAAGCTCAATCATATAAATGGTTGGAATTCATACTTGTTTTGGAAATAAAAAGAAGTCTTTAAATGGGTAAAAAAATGTTTTGTAACTAAAATTAAGACGACACTTGCATTTTAGTCCTAATGTCCCTAGTTTTGGCAAAAACACAAGTGTACTTATTGATGGACATTATTGTAAATCTCTATGTTGCTTTGGAGTTTGGACATTCTTGCCATGTCCAATATTTTCTTTGTTAGGAGAAAAATATAGAGATAATTTGGAAAGAGGAGAGATATTTAATACTATAATAAGGAAAGCAATATACAAAGGAGTAGACGAATGGTAGTTGTCATGGCTTTAGCTCTTATATGAGTATTGTGTTTATCCTGTTGAGGAGAATTGGTGTCTGTTATTTTATTGTGGCAGGTTGGAGTTGCTTACCTATTGGCTTTTGAATGTTCAAACTCTATGGAAGTATCTCCTGTGGATAACATAGAATATGATCGGTATATATTCAACATGAGTTATTTATTTAATTTATTTATTGGTATGCCTCTTTTATTATCTTAGAAAAAACTTATCGCAATTTCTACCAAGAAGTTAATGATAAAGAGTTTATTAGTTCTTAACACACCAAAATGATTTTTTATATTGAAGAAGACTCTACTGAAGCATTTGTAAAGGAGTTGAAATTTTACCCCGCAAAGCCAATTCTCAAAATTGTTTCAGCCAAAAACTAGTTATGAAATGTTAAAACTCAGAAATAGCAATGCACCGCCTATTTTACTGTTATTTGAAAATAATAGAGTGACCTGCTAATTGTCTTTCCTTCTGCTTTTATTTGTATTTTATTTCACCCAGGCACCCTTACTTGAGATTGTACACTCTAAGTTAGGCTTCAAAATTGTTGAGTGGTTCTTAAATATTGAAATTCTTGTTTTTCAATGTAAATGATGCTATCATACCACGCTGTAGCTAATGAGACAATGATGCAGTTCTCAGTGGCTTATGATATCTAAGTGATTGTAAGTTGGCTTATTTGACCCTCAATACACCTCCTAGAGTGGGTAAATACTAGTTCACAAAAAATTTTGTTTAGCTTTATAGCTGGCTATTGTATCTTAATGATCTTGTGATCTTCCATATCTTGTAAAAGCACTTGATCTAACCTAGACAGTTTCAAACCTATGTGAGTTTTGAATTTGGATTTGCCAACTAATGACTTAAAACCCTAACAGTAGGACAACTTTTAGACTAATCTGTGCCCATTTAGCGTTTTGAATTGGTTTGAGTAATAAGGGGAAAGTTGAGCTGGAATTGAAGTCCAGGTTGTTTCCTAGACAGTGAGAAATTCAGGACTTATGGGTTGTTTTGCTGGTTCTGGAGTCTATCTTTGAAGAATTTCTAAGTGGTATTGCCTAAAAGAAGACAACAAAGAGATAGGACCGTTACAAAGAATTAGAGAGAGCGAGAGAGTAATTCTAATACATAAGCTTTGAAACAGCATAAACCTTGCTTGTTCATAATTTGAATTTTGACCCAATATAACAGAAATTAAATTGTATAACTCATTGTTATCAGAAGCTCATATAACTTCTTGATGTTACAGATCTACTTTTGCTCTCCTTTGTCTTATTGCATTATAACTTTCTGTCTTAACTTTTTGTCTGCACATTCAGGTTAATTGAGAATGAATATTTGGGTCTACGGAATGGCATATTGGATCAGTCAGCTATATTGCTTTCAAGCTATGGTTGTCTAACCTGCATGAATTGCAAGGTAATGTATGGTTGTTTGGGTCTACTAATGTTCTTCGGAATTAAACTCATTTAATCTCATCAATTCCACTTCATTAATTGCTGAGTCAGTTTTTAGCTCATTGTCTTGTGGACTTTCCATACCCTGACTGTTCTTCTGTTACATGGTTGCACAGTGCTTTAGTATTTGGTGATTTTTTCTTATTTTTGGTATTTTACAGTTATTTATTTTTGATTTTTTTTTAAGTACTAAGTAGGCTCATATAATTTTACTAATTTATATATTTTCCTTAAAAACATTTGCATTGTTAATATTTGTTAAATGTCAAACTGTACTTTATTTTGGTTGACTTCATATTTTCCTCTCTTAAAGTTATATGTTATCACTATGGTATTTCATGAATCTTGTTTGGCATGTGTAGACTAAAGAATACAAGCTTATACAGCAACAAAAGTTTCAAGAGAACCACAAAAGGAAATCCTACAAGATATTATTGGCACTTTCAGGCTTGAAAGGTGCCTTGACTAACAACCCTGGATATAATCACCGAGTTGCTGAGTGTCAAGAGGCAGCAAGAGTTATTTTGTGGTATGATCCTTTACCTTTCCATTGTGGTCATACTTGAAATTGTCTTTTTAATCCATTTTTTCCATCGACTCTTTTAATATGCATGTGCATCTTTTAGTTCAGGCTTCTTAAGGAACAATTATGAGCAATATTGATGCATATGCAAAAACCTTTGCATTTGTAGTACTTACCATTCTCAAGTGGGCTTAATATATAATTGGAATGAATAAGCTTGATAAACCCGTGAAAGAAAGTGAGAGATGATAACAAGTGGTGAAAAACAATTGCACAAAGGGAAGTATAAGAAGTTGATTAATAGCTATAGCATTTGTTAGAGAAGAAAATTAAAATAATTAAATTCAGCAATAATGTTGGCCGTAAGAGGTTCAAGAAAAAGCAAATTTAAAAATCCAGACATGTTACAGTTATGGTCTAAACCTTATATTAGGTCTGGTTATAATTTTCCATGGTATAATATAGATACTATTTTGGTTATATATTGAGGTTGTCTCCATTGCCCTTATTTTTTGTTCTTTAGTCTAAAGAGTTCCTCTTTTTACTCATGGGATATGGCCTTTCTGGTTTTTTCCAATTACAGTTTGCTGTGTATGGGTTGTGTTTCATTTTATTTTAATCTGAATATACATTGTAAATTTTAATCTGTTTCTGTTAAAAGACTCACGGTTAACATAAATCCAACATTTTAAATATCACTTACCGACTTACATGAATCGATCTTATATCAGCTAATTTTCCTATATTTATGTGAATATGGTGTTTTTCTATGTACTCTTTTCTGGATAATAGCACACTGGTGTTGATCACATTGTCTTTTCCCTTGTTCTGCAGTGCATCTGGAAAAACTGAAGTGGAGCCTCTGTTGTGCAATGGCTAGTACTTTGACCTTACTTTTTTTTTTTTTTCAAGTTTGATCTTCATTTTAATTTACAACTTATAAAGATTTATATACCTATTTGTGGTTTTTGTTTCAACAGTTGAGGAAGAGGATTATGAAGCTCACAAGGTAATTGAATTACCTAAGCTTTAGAAAGCCTGTGACTGTTTGTATGGTCATTTGGAGGTAGATAAATGCACTAAAACACACGAAATCCACTTTTACAAGGTTATACATAATTGAATATTTTGATTTGGACTTTTTCCCTGGAATAAAAATCAGAACTCTCCCCTAGAAACATTAAGGATTTTTTTTAACCACGTAATAACCATGTTTTTTTTTAGCAATTATCAAAATACCCCCATATCCTCGTCTCTCTCTCTCATCTCCACCGGTGGCTCCTTCACAGACGACTGCACCCCTGGGCATGCACCACCTGGCAAGGTGCCACCGGAACAAGTGCTGCCTAGGCACACCAACTGCCCTCCCGTCAGCGGCTGTTCGATTTGGAGAAGAAGAAAAAAAAAAGTATAACCCTAGACATGAAATTTCCAAAACATCCCTTAAAAGAGGATTTGTTGGTAATTTTCCTGTAAGAAATAAAAAAAAAACAGTTTTTGGAAGAAAGTTTCAGTAATCTTCTGTTTAAAAAAAATCAAGGTTTCATGTTTTTTTTTTTTTTTTCCTTTTCAGGTTTCACGTTTTTTGCACACAAAAAACGAAAAGAAATAAAATAAAAACGAAGTTGCAGGGATATTTTCATAATTTTGGTAATGGGTTGAAATAAAATTTACAATGTGGTTATTAATCGTTAAATTCTCATGTGTTTGGATACAAATTTCTCATAATGTATGTGGTTATTTTTGGCAATTTGCACTTTTCCTCTCGTCGAATAGTATATGTATTTCTTATTTTTGTTAAAGAAAGTAGTACTATAGCATCTTTAATCTTTAATCTTGTTTACTATTCTATACTTGTAGGCTATCACAATATAACAATATTGAAAAAGTTTTTAAGATCAATTTGAAAAATGATGTATTGCATTCAGTGTGAAGCATAGGGTTATTGCCCCTGAGAAACATTTTAGGAAAAAATGGAAGAATACATATTTCAACCCACTGAGTCAAATTCGAACCTAAGACTTCTTACACAACAGTGAGAAACCTTACCAACTGAACTAGCACGTATATTCCAGATTAATAAAAAACGTATGCAGTTTTACCTGCCACGGCCTTCATGCACCAATCAAAGCATCCAATATTGCCTCAGATGCTTATAAATTGAACATCTATCATGCCTATTATCTGTACCCATGTGACCAATAATACTTATCAGTTTGTATATGTAACTCGGTTTCTTTGTTGGACAGAGTATTCTAATTTTGTAATTCATTATTAAGTTCTCTTAGATGCAGATGAAGCTAAGTGTTTATTTATGAACTTCTTCTGGTTTAGTAATTGCTTGCTACTTTTATCTAATCTACAACTCTCCTTTCTGTATAGAGCAAACTAGACGCCAATCTTGCAAAAAGAGCAGAACACTATTTTTCAGAAAACAAACGGGTTATCGAAGGCACTATGCTCTGATTCTGTTTTATTTTGTATTTTTCAACATTTAGGATAGTAATATAGTTAGGTTTTGAGCATTATCAAGATGTGTTGATATAATTGATTGTTTCTAGGACTTGAAGCTTGGGAATCTGGCGACTTAGAAAAGTTTGGAAAGCTCATCTCAAACTCTGGTCTAAGTTCTATTCAGAACTATGAATGTGGTATGATAACTTTCTTTGTTGCTCCTCTCCTCTAATCATTTTCAAGGCCTGGTTCTACTTTTGCTAGTGTCTAGCAGTAAACAATGGAAGCATCTTCTTTACTGGAGGGTTAGTGATCAAATTCAGGGCCACATAATTTAATGAGTTTTAGGGAGTTTTGTGGGATTTAGTTGCTTTTTTCCACAATCAATAATGATATTTGACTGGGTTTATAACTTGACACATGCATTTAATTCTGTCAATTTTTTTTTTTCATTTGATTTGTATTCTATGTTTAATGTCATAGCCTTGCGGTTATAGCTCAACTGTGTGGTTGAGTTCTTCTTGAACTAGAATAAAATAACTTGTTTAGCCTATTCTTGTTGCTGAGGTAGTATCAACAATTATTGGTCTTTTCTTGCCCTTGAAACTCTGACTTTATCATGATTATAGGATCAGGATTTTCTGCCTTAAAAATGTTAATTGGATTACAATATTGCCATCATTAAAGGACGTAAGTTATATTTGTTATGAACATGTGGAGCACATGCATTTTCATTTACCTGTTATCACCTTTGATCCAGAGATCCTTTTAGGCTTTATTGTTTTCATTTGTTTTTATTTTTTAATTTGTGTGTATACATTTATTGTTTCTTCTCATTTTATTTTGTGTTGTGTTTTATTTTTGAAGTTTCTGCTAGTTAGAAGTTGCAGTTAATTGAAGTGAATTTGTAATACTTGTAGGTAGGCCTGGCAAAACGGGTTTGTGGGTCGGGTTGGATCAAACCCGACACGACCCATTTATTAATGGGTCGTGTCGGGTCAACTCATTTAATAAACGGGTTGAACTTCTTAAACCCGATCCATTCCATTTAATAAACGTATAACCCAACCCGACCCGTCTAACCCGTTTATAATATGTTGATTTTTTCTATATTAATAATTATTAAAAATATAATATAAATCTAAACTAAAAATATCCTTAAAAAACCAACGTAATAACCAACTAAACCACATCACAATTTAGACGAGCCACAAAAAGACTATAAAGTTTATACAATCCACAAATGATAGAATATAAAAAAAAAACCAAACAATTAAAACTAATAAAAACGATAAATAAAGACCGATAGTTCAACTGCTGAGGTCTTCAAACTTCGTATTCCGTAAAATATTGGTAATTGCAATAAAAGTTAAAACTATGTAAAAATTAGTTATTTATCATCGAACCATAATTGTTGTTGCAAGTATTCTCTCAATTAATTTTAACACATTTTCCCCAAACTAATCGTGTCAGTCCGCCAACCCGTTTATAAAACCCAATCCAACCCAACCCAACCCAAACCGTTTATTAAATGGGTTAAACGGGTCAACCTGTTTACCAACCCGAACCTATTTAGCTCCGTCCAACCCAACCCAATCCAAATTCGTTGGGTTCGTGTCGATCTATCGTGTCGTGACCCGAATTGCCAGGCCTACTTGTAGGTTGTAATGATTTTATTTGATTATGTTGGATACTTCATATTTGCGATAATAGAACTGTTCCACTTCAGTGTTTCCAGTATGATCCAACATCAACTAGTTTTGAATTCATGTGATATCTTTTTTACATCAACTATTAGTGGAATTATATGAATGGGATTTTGTAAAGCTGTTCAGAGTACCTTCATCCTTTAAGCCCTTGATTGTTGTGTGTATCCTTCAGACTTTGAGCTTTTTGTTGCTGTATTACTGAGACTGATGATATTCATTTTATTATGGTTATTGAAAGGTTCTGAGCCCTTGATTCAACTGAATGCGATCCTTCAGGGAGCTCCCGGAGTATTCGGTGCACGGTTTAGTGGTGCTGGATTTAGAGGATGCTGCATTGCATTGGTAGATGCCAATCTTGCAGAAGAAGCTGCATCATATGTCAGGAAACAGTATCAAAATCTCCAACCCCAGTTAGCAAGCCAAATAAACAAAAACGCAGCCGTATCGATTTGTGAAGCAGGGGACTGTGCTCATGTAATCTGATTGATTTCTATCAGCTATTTGATCCATCTATTCTTTGAAGCCATTGCTTATAATTTCATATCCCCATTCCATTGTATTGAATCTTGTATATTGTCTCGAATTGCAAGTCCATGGAATATAAATAGAACAATAGAACAATAAAACAATAAGGTTCCGTTTGGTATGTGAGATTAGATTGAACATGATTGAACTATTTTTATGAAATTGGACTGGATTGGATTGGATTGAATTAGTTTTGTAATGTGTTTGGTGCAGTACGGATTGAATTGAAATAATGTCTCTTGTTTGGTGTAACATGAGATTGGATAAAAAAATAGATTGAATAATGTAATTTGTTTTTAACCTTGACGAAAAGAAAAGAACACAAAGATGGGGGGACATAAAAACCTTAGCCTTCAAAGGAATACATCTAACATGGAAAACCCCATGAATCAGCAAACAAAAAGAGTTGAATCTCAAACAGGAAGGTGAAAAAAGATTAGACTAAATTAGTCCACAAAAAGGGATAAACTCTAATGATGGCAAACCCAAATTAGCCAAACAATCCGTATCTTATTACTTTCACGAAAAGTGTGAGAAAACTTTATATGCATGTTATGTAACCTAAATTTACAATCAGTGTTCTAGTAAACGTTAGACGTTAGTTAGGCGGTAGCCTAGTGTTTAGACGGTCGGAAATTTATTTATTTTTAATTATTTTTCCTACATACAAAATCAATATTCAATCTCTTTTAAAAAATAATTTAATATTAAGATATTAAATAGTGTAAATAGGATATAAAAACGACTTTAACTTTGTCTATATTGATTAATTGGTAAAATCAGCTGTTAAAATAGCCAAATAGCTCATTTTTTTACTTGCCGTCTAATACGGTCCATTTTATTTTAATCGGAATGGTCGGTGACCGCTTAGCGTGTATTTTCAAACACCATTTACAATCCATCTAATGACAATAAAGCTCCCAATGAGGAAGAAAATCATAATTTTGAAAACAATCAATAGCTAAAAGAGAGTCACTTTCAATCCAAACATTATTCTAACCCTTTGACGCAACTACTAAAACAACTTCTATAGCAAGGATAATCGCCATCAATTATGAAAAGAAAGTTGTCCGACAACCCAAAAGCATAACAAAACAACCATGACCTCGTGACAATTTGCGAATAACTCCACCACAAGCAGATTGACCAGGATTACCTTTAGGCAAATCATATTGTTGATTTTGATCCATCCATACGGAAGAATAGACCAAATGACATGAAGAATTTTAGGAACTCTAACTAAAGAATGCTTGATTCTCAAACTGCCAAAAACCGACATATCTTAATTCGGGAACACATAACCAAGGCATAATTTGCACAAGAAAACAGTATTTGCCTTGCACTCTTGATGAGAAAGACATAAAAAATACCATATATATCATCAAATCTGACCTTATTTCTTGTGTAACAGCTGTGATAAGTAACATAAAAACAAGAAACAAACCATATATTGAAAATTTGTTGCTGAAAAGGGCTTGTTAACAATCACATACCAAAAATCTTCTGTATTACCGGATGTATAGAAATTAGTATTGAAAGAATTGGCTAGCCAAGTAGCCATTGCCTTAAATGTTGAGCAAAGTTGCATTCAAAGAATAAATGAGGAATACTCTCTTCACAACAGAAAAAGGAACAAATCTGGTAGGTAGAAACCAAACAAATACCTCGTCGATGAAGTTGATCATCGGTTAGTAATTTGTCTATAATTAATCTCCACACCAACATCAAAAACTTTGGAGGAATGAAAGAAGACCATAGTTTATAAATGTAATATATATATTAAAAAAGTTAGAAATTAAAACAAACCTTTTGTATTTATATATTAAAAAAAACTCAAAATAATACCATTTTTTATAGGTACAAATAAAAACAATACCGTTAAATACAATAAGAAAAGAAAAGAAAATAATCATATTGTATTTTTAGTCAGATATTTGGTTTGAATAAGGTGTAAATCATATTTAATTCTCTTGAGCTTCAATGTTTGTCATGTTTTATCTACGGAAGTAACAGATCAAATGAAACAAGTTTTATAATTCAGTTTTTTTTTTTATTGAAAATTAAGTACTTGTTTCAATTTTTTTTAAATATACATATATACAATTCCTATAAAAAAAATAGAGTAATGTTGCTTTGTTCAAATTTAGATTATAGTGATACCATATTATTTGGATACTAAATTTGGATAGAATAACATTATTGATATATATATATATATGTTAACAACCTTTTTTGGCTAGGGTCTAAAGCAGAATTTTCCACCTTCCAACCTTCAAACAGGGGTCCAAATCTGGATCTACGTAGTGAGGTATCGAGGTCCTCTAGGCCGAGGTACCTTACGACCCCGTAGAAGCAGGGCGAGGTAGTCAACACCTTCTCAACACCTTGCATGCATTCAGCCTCTCCAATTAAAGCCCGCTACACCGTCAGGAATCCTGCATAATTAGGTCGAGCTCCATGATAAAGCTCGGCGTAGCTAAACCAAGCTCCCAGTTACAAGGTTGGAACCCTATGAGATATTTCATCCTTAGAATGGTTAGCACAAGCTCCATGGGAAGACTAGCAAGATCGATCTAGCTCCATGACAATCGAGAGTTCCTCTAGGCACCTCACAGGTGTACTGGAACCTGAGGTACCTCGCCCTCGAGAAATATCAAGCGTCAGCTCATGTAAACTCTATGAAGTACCTTTCCAAAGTAACATACAAAATCAGAACTCTCCTCCAAATAGCGTAAGAAGAGGGGGTTGACCTTCATGACACTTACGATACCATTAATGAGGTCAAACCGTATTTATGGAGGTAGTCAAACCGTATTTATAGAGGTAGTCAACCGTATTAATAGAGGTGGTCAACCCTATTAATGAGGTCAACCGTATTAATGGAGACAATCAGCCATATTAATGATATAGTCAACGCCATTAATGAGAGAATATTCAACTCTTTAATGATCACCATTGGTGAAAGAGTCCAAAGAGGAAACAATCACATATTCTCCAAGATATTAGTTATAAGCCGATTCTTTAGGATCAACTACATTAAATGAAGAATCGTATTCAATAAGGAAAGGAGACTAATTCAAGGATCCTCATCTTGCACGTCAAGTTAATTACACCATGTATAAATAGACCTCAACACGCATGTTGAGGGGGAGTGGAGATTCAACCAAGAAATCGCCTAAGAGGCAAAATTATATGCTCCAATCAATTCCAAAAGAGGCCAAAATACATTCTCCAATACACATCTCAGATCTCATCTCGCCTCTAATGGAGAAATCAACCCGCCCAAGGAAAGTCAACATACTTCGTCTAAATTCTTCGTATATCACCATTGTAGTATTATCTCAACGATATGTATTACCCCTCCCAAGAATATATCGGGATTGGTTAACTTTCTATTACCATTGTAAGCTCTCCGGAGCATATACGTTGTACTACTCCACCACTTTTGTAAGCTCCCAAGAGCACTTCTAGACATATATATATACAAGGAAGGGCTTTCTTACCTTCCGCTGGATACTGCCTTGGGGTTTTTCAGCATGTGATTATTCGTGATGCTTTTTCCCCCTTGGTCAGTCCACCTCTCTCTATAAAAGAATTGTGTTTCTCTTATTTGTCTCCTGTATTATGCATGTATATATGTGTGCAAGCTAGATTCCTACCTTGCTGGACCTAGCGCTCTTATCCTCTCATCTACATGCCAAAGTCGCACATCAAGATGGAGAGAAACCACCCAGACTAGCTTGAAGGGAGTCGATGAGCTCTCTTGCATCCTCTCTATGGAAGAAATCGAGCTTTCCGACACTGGAGCTAGATAAGCCTATCCTTCTTACTTGCTATCTAGGTTAGGGAACTACAGGAAGGAATCGGGCTCCAGAACCGGGCTCTGGGTACAAGGACGGGCTCCAACCCCGACCAAGGACCAGGACCAGGACCAGGATCAAGATCAGGGAACAAGGACCAAGATCAACCCCTTCATACCAGCAAGGGAACCTCGAGCTCCACTCGTCTCCTACCTACCACGAAGCTCGACGGATGGGTTGACTCGTCTTCTACCTACCACGAAGCCCGACGGATGGGATGACTCGTTTCCTACCTACCACAAAGCCCGACAGATGGGATGACTCGTCTCCTACCTACCACGAAGCCTGGCGGATGGGTTGACTCGTCTCCTACCTACCACAAAGCCCGACGGATGGGATGACTCGTCTCCTCCTATCACGAAGCCCGACAGGTGGGATGACTCCTCTCCTACCTACCGCGAAACCAGATGAACGGGATGACTCCTCTCTTACCTACCGCTCCATACTCCATATTCATACAAGATCTTTTCAAGGTATGAGGTACCAACCCCAGCCACCACCTCCGTGGTAGTGGTCTCGAGGGTGTTATCTGTAATTCCTCACCCTGAGCGAATTTTCGGTTAACAATATATATACACGGTTCCTATAGCACAAGTTTATTAGTAAGTTTTTTTTTTTTCTTTAACAAATTAGTTCGAGATTGCTTGAGAAAAAAATGGAGAAAGAGTTAGAGATATATGTCGGAGGAAATAGAGTTTAATATGGTAATTAAATTAATGGATTATAGTGATACAACATCATTTGAACAAAATAGTATATATGTAATTATATAATTTGGAGGTGGATCAAGTAGATCTCCATCTTTTGTTTGGTATAAATGATTTCCATTCATTAGCTTGTCCGTGTTTTTTTTTTTTTTGTTGTGTGTGTGGAATCAAGCATGGAATGAGAATAGAAATCTCATTCGATTGTTTTGCACAATATGCATTGGAACGAGGATTCCAATGTTTTACCAAAAGCGTGGATTAGAATTGCTAACCCCTTGGTTAGGAATCTTAATTCCTTTTCTATTTTATGTATTAGTTTTAACTTTTACTCTTTTTCAAAATTAATTCAAATATTACATTAAAAGTAATTATAGAAATAAATTAAATCCAAAACAAAGATAAATTAAAATTAATATTTACTAAAAAAATTGAAATAACTAATTTTTTAAAAATAAACTAATATATTAAAAAAAACTTAGGGGTCGTTTGTTATTTCCACTTAAAACTTAATGGGTCTCAATCATAATTATTAAGTTGTTTTGTTTATTTTTTTTAAGTGGTCAAACAACTTAAAAATCCTAAAAAACAACTTAAAATAAAAAGTAAAAAATCTCGACTTTTAACTTAATTATAAATCACTGAATTGTATTAAATGCAATCTAAAATCTTTTCTTTTGATACTATCCTGCATATATAACATATTTCCAATTCCATCAAAATTACATATGGTATAAAAAACTTTATTTGAATATATTACTTATTTTAAATAGCTTTAAAAATAAAAAGGAACCCAAATAAAAAAGAATCCTAATCACTATACATATTGGTGTTTAATATCGATACTTTAATATGATATTATGGTGATATATATATATATATATATATATATATATATATATTATAGTGTTTTGTGGAGTTTTTCTGATGTCCTTTTTATTATTTTTTTAAAAAAACCTTTTCTTTTTTTAGAAAAATGAAGTTTGTTTGTAATCAAAGATGAAATCATGATCGTATGTGTTCATATATAATTATTATTTTTGGATTGTTTTTATTCCATATTATATGTATAATTGTTTAACATAGGTATACATGTAAAATTACTTATAAACAAACGTATTGACAATACATTCAGATGTAAGAAAAAAAAACATGTTATTCAGGTCAGATTTTAGTCCCTATTAAGTTATTAGAAAAATTCAGAACTGTTCAGTTTTCAGACAAAAAACAAACGACCCCTTAGTTTAGATGATTTGTTTTGTACCTTTTTTTTTGTTTCGAAGGGAAATTTCATTAAAACAAAACAAATCAACCAGGACACACTGCTCCATGGATGAAGGGAACGATTCTATCCAAATAATCCTCAACAATAGTCAAGGCCATTTTTTATAGAGTATGTGCGACAACATTCTCATTTCTATGAGCAAACACAACCAAGGAGCCTACCATATCTTGAAGATGATCTCTAATACCCGCAATCATACCAATCTCAATAGAAACTTGTGTATCTGAGATAATCATATTCACCACCCTAGAGTATTCGACTCAATAACAACTGGTTCTAAACCGGAATCTTTTGCAAAAATCATCTCTCGTAAAATGGCCATAGCTTCCACTACTAGAGGAGAATGACCCGCCCCAAGTGTTTGAGTACTAGTCGCCAGCACTAATCCCAAATTGTCTCGGATTACCATACCCAACCCCACACTCTACTGTCGTACATAAATAGTAGCATCAGTGTTAAGTTTAAACATGCCATCCTCCTACGGATGCTATTTAACCACATTCTGCCTAACCTGCCATTTATTTTTCTGCAACTAAATTAGACTCACTAAACTTAGTTAGATACTCCTTTGCCCATGAAACCACAATATCCATATCCTGGTTGCCACCTCTATGAACCATCTGATTTCCCAAGAACCACACACTCCAAAGGATAACACAATAACTCCAACTCATTCTTCCCAAAAATATGAATGCAATAAGATAAAAAATCCTGGAAACTAACTGAACTTTCATATTTAACACTTTGCAAAATGTCATACCTGGTCCGCAACTCATTTAAGGCCGAGCATCCCTATAAAGCATGGATCGTTGTTTCGTAGGAGCTGGAGCAAACTGGGCACAATCCGTTGACTGAAACCTTTCTTCTAGCTAGATGGACTTGCATTGGAAGACTTATATAGAATTTTTTTTATTTTCGTAGGCAAATTTCGGCCCTATAATTGTTTCTAGCAAAAACCTGACTTCCGTAACCCAGATGTAGACACCAAAGTATATTGGGACATACCCATCATATACCCAATATTCACCCTGTGCAATTGTTGGGTTATGTGAAGCCAGAAAAGTGAAGAAAACAATTCTGGCAGGTGGCGCGGCGGCGACTGCGGCGGAGGCAATGACCCAGACCGCGACACACACAGCGAAGAATTCCAGAGGTGACATGTTGTGCGTACCGTGGCGTAGACAAGATGCACACACCGCGGTCTGTGAAGCGGAGTTCCACAGGCGTGTTACGCATTGTGGACCGCGGCGCAGGCATGTGCCCACACAGCGGTCTAGACAGCGGTAGAGACGGGTTTCGAGAGGAAAGAGGAAATCCTGCGTGCACAAGTAATTGGAATAGGAAATAGATTCCAATTGAGATTTGACTAACCCTAGTGCTCTCATATAAATAACACTATTATTTGTACTTAAAAAGTGAGAAGAATAGAGCAGAAAAATAGTGCGTATGTGTGAGAAAATTGCTAGAGAGAGAGCAATTGTAGAGAGGCTGAAAGAGAGACATAGAGATTGTAATCAACTCTGACATATAGTGGATTGAGTGCGGTGCGCTCCGTGGACGTAGGCAAATTGTTGAACCACGTAAAATCTTTTGTGTTTCTTTTATTATTGATTTCTATTTTGTGTGCTTGCAATTTCTTCTCGACAACAATTGGTATCAAAGCTCCAGGTTGGGGCATATTATTCACACAAATCTAGTTTCTCTCGAGGTCATCGATTTCGTCTTGGAGATGGAGTTAGAGAAGGAAACGCACAAAATTGAGAAATTCAATGGTTTGAATTTCAGCTTCTGGAAGATGCAAATGGAAGATTATCTGTACCAGAAGGATCTGCATTGGCCGATAAAAGAGAGACCAAAGGATATGACCGATGAAGATTGGGAAAAGAAACGGAAACCGAAGAACATGGAAGATGATGACTTTGAACTCCTGGACAAGAAAGCATTGAGAGCAATTCATCTCAGTTTGATGAAGCAGGTCGCCTTCAACGTAAAGGATCAACAGACAGCCAAAGATCTAATGGATACCCTATCATACCTATACGAACAACCTTCTACGGTAAAGAAAGTCCATCTTGTCAAGAAGTTATCAACCTTGAAGATGGCAGAGAGTCAGAACTTTAAAGATTTTCTGAATCAGTTTAATGAAGTAAAGGACGGGTTGTGTTCTTTATCTATGGGGTTTGATGAGGAGTTTATGGTGGCATTTCTACTCACCTAAATTCCAGAAAGTTGGAAAACGACATGCCAGTCGATTGCTAACTCGTTCAGGAAAGAAAAGTTGAATCTTCAGCAGGTTATAAACATGATCATGACGGAAGAGATCAGGATGCGTGAAGAGGGATCAGATACATCTACATCTTCAGTATTGAGTTTGGAAGGTAGAGAAGGCAGAGGCAGAAATCGAAACACAAGTCAACGGGGAAGATCAAAGTCTAGAGGTAAGTCCAAATCAAGAAATCAGGCTAACTATTCGGGAAACCAGCAACGAAGCAAAAGGGATGTTAAATGTTGTAATTGTGGTAAGAAAGGCCATCTCTCGTATGCGTGTAGATATGAGAAGAAGATAAGGGCAAGAGCAGTGCGAATTGTGTATCGGAGGAGTCAGATGACTGCCTTATCTGCTAGTTGGAAAGCAAGACGGAGTCTTGGGTCTTGGATTCGGGAGCGTCATTCCATGCCACACCTCACAGGGAATTGCTCGAGAACTACGTCTCAGGAAATATGGGTAAAGTGTATCTTGGTGACGATCAAGCATGCGACATTACCGGGAAGGGAGATGTGAAGATTCAACTGCAAGGGTTAGTTTGGAAGCTCGATAATGTGAGGCATATATCGGACTTAAGGAAGAATTTGATCTACATTGGGCAACTGGTGTCAGATGGTTTTGAGACGACTTTCACAGGTGATAAGTGAAAGATTTCGAAAGGTGCAATGACAATCGCCCGAGGAAGTAAGAATGAGTCTTTTTACATAACCACGAATGGGTATGGTTCAGTCGCTATGGCGAAAAGCAAAGACGATCCGAACTTGTGGCATCAGAGATTTGGGCACATAAGTTCTCAAGGGTTGAAGTGTCTGCATTCAAAAGGTAAGTTGCCAGATTTAAAATCTGTTGAAGTTGATTTCTGTGAGAGTTGCATTCTAGGAAAACAGAAGCGAGTAAGCTTCAAGAGAACCTGAAGAACTCCGGTAAAAGAGAAGCTGGAACTAGTGCACACTGATGTTTGGGGTCCAGCTTTAGTCTCATCAATTGGAGGTAAACTGTACTTCGTCGCTTTCATCGACGATCATTCCAGAAAGGTAGGGTTTACTTTCTAAAATACAAGTCTGAGGTATTTGATGCTTTCAAGAGATGGAAAGCCAGGGTTGAGAATGAGACATGTTTGAAGATCAAAAAGACGCATTCAGACAATGATGGAGAATATAAAGACAATGAGTTCAAAAGGTTTTGCTATCAAAATGGGATAAAGCTTAGTAGAACGGTTCCTGGAACCCCACAACAGAATGACATAGCAGAACGGATGAACAGAACATTGACTGAGAGAGCCAGAAGCATAAGGCTACACTTAGGGCTACCAAAACAGTTTTGGGCAGAAGCAGTCAATACAACAATATATTTGATCAACAGAGGACCATCAAAGCCTTTGGACCTCACTATACCAGAAGAGATCTGGACTGGAAAAGAGGTCAAACTTTCTCACCTTAAAGTGTTTGGGTGTGTCTCTTATATACATGTAGGTGATCCCCTCATCCCCATAGGTCCCCTCATCCCCATCCCCACTTCCTATAACCTTCCCCCATCCCCCCCCCCATTTCCCCATTTGGGGAAAATGGGGATGAGGAATTTTAGGGGGAGGTATATCCATCCCCATCCCCATTTTCCCATTTTCCCCGTTTTGGTTCATATTTCTCCGTTTTTCCGTTTTTTCCGTTTTTCCATTTCTCTATTTAACTAAAAATTACAAATTAAACTAAAAAAAACAAACATTCCATTAGAAATACAAAATAAAACCCATTAATATATTACAAATACATATATATATATATTATAATTAATAATATATATTATAATTATATTTATATATGTTTGGGGGAAATGAGAAAATGAGAAAATGAGGAAACGGGGATGGGGGATCTCATATTCATCCCCATTTCAATATAATTGTGGGAAAAATGGGGAAATGGGGATGGTAATGGTGAAGGGTTCCCCCATCCCCATCCCCATCCCCATCCCCATTTCAATTTGGGGATCCTCAAATTGGCTCTGGTTTTTCTTTAAGAAAATAGATCTATACCTTTCTTAAGAAATCATAAATAAAACTGATGAAATACTTGCTGCCTCCAAGAGATCAATTGACATATTTCCACAAAGGTCTGAATGAATAAGTTCTAGTGGCCTTTTTAATCTCCAAGATGATTGTTGTGGGAATGTATCTCTATGTTGCTTCCCAAGTTGACAAACTTCACAAATCTCTTCAACTTGGTCACTTTTAGGCAACCCTCTAACCATCTCCTTTGTTGATAACAACTTCAAGCTTCCATAATTCATATGCTCAAACCTCTCATGCCATAACTTAGAAACACTTTTATCAATAGTAGCAAAACACGATAAATTTGTGGTTTCAAGCCTGAGAGGAAACAAGTTATTTGAAGCCAAACCAATTTTTACAATAACTTTTCCTCCTTTTGAAATGGTGCAAACTTCACCATGGATGTGCAAATCATACCCTTTCTTCATGAGATGACCAGAACTAAGCAATATACTTTTCAAATCGGGAAAAAAAATTAACTTCAGCCATTTTCTCAATATTTCCATATTTTGTTTTAAAAGAAATCTCACTAACACCTTCAATTTTATGAGTATTAGCATCACCAATTGTTACTTCATCACTATCTATTCTAGACAAACTAGAAAATATTTTTTTGTTACCATTTATATGCTTGCTAGCAACACAATCAAGGTACCACACTTCGTCAATCTATAAGAAGCAAATCACAAAGTTTCTTTATTCTGGTTTTGATAGATAAGGCCTACTTCATTTTTCTTGTCATCTCTATGTTTGTGCCAACAATTTGTATCTCTATGTCCAAGTTTGTGACAATAACTACACTAAATACATTCTCTTCCTCAACATCTTTGAGAACAACGAACTCTTCCTCTTTGTTGGAACCTAGAATTTTGATTTTCTTTGTTATCATTTTGATAACTATCATTACTTTGATAATTTTTGCCTCTTCCATGAGAACTAGAACCACCACGTCCTTGAAAATTTATGACCCTTTCATGATTGAATGAACCACGACCTCCTGTAGTCATAACTTGGGATTTGAGAGCTTTGTCAGGTTGAGGAGGTGGAGGAAACAACAAGTTAATCTTTACCTCATGGGCTTTCAAGGGTCCTTGCAAATCTTCTAAAGTCAAGCTCTTGAGATCTTTTGTTTGCTCAAGAACTGTAACAAGACTAAAATATTTTTCTGGTAAAGAACGAAATAACTTTTGAACAACCCAAAGATCATTCAAAACTTCTCCATTCGAGGACATTTGATTTATAAAAGAAGCTAGTTACTTTTGTAAAATACTTTGCAACCCTTTCATTCTCCTTCATCTCCAGTTCTTCAAACTCCGATCCCAAAGTTTGAAGTCGTACATTTCTTACTTGTTCATCACCTTTGTAGGCTTTTTCTAGGATCTCCCAAGCCTGCTTCGAAGTTTTTGTTTCACAACTTCTTTCGTACACCAATTTTCTATTGCTAGATTAATTTGGTTACGAGCATCTATATTCTTCTTTCGATTTTCTTCCAAAACTTTCTTTTCCACATCATTTAATGCTCATTCATTTTCAGGCTCAGTGAACCCTATATCGACTACTTTCCATAAGTCGAATGCTTTCAGCCAGACTTCAAATATGCTGCTCCAATACTTATAATCTTCTCCCTTGAAAGTACGAGGGAATGGAGTGGCAATATTTTTGCTTGCCATTTTTTTATTTTATAAATTGGCTCTAACACCAATTTTAAACTTTGGATCAGATATTTTAAGAGAAAGTAATGAACAAAGAAACAATTGTACGAGAAAGTTTATTGTGTTGTATTTTTCAATCAACCAACTTTGTTTTATATATCCTTTACATAAGTATTTAGAAACTTAAAACTTTAATAAAAACACATTAACACTCTATAAACTTAAAACTTAAATGAACTATTACACTTTTAAGGCAATTTAATTCAACAAAACATTATCGGTTATCCTTCATAGAGTAAATCAAGAAATTGTTGTCGTTTCAAGTCAATTTTGGCTTAGATTTCCAACAAACTCTTACTTGGACGATTTGATGAATTGGTGGTCTAATATGTAATTTGATGATTAAAAATATGTTTGATTAAAAAAAAACCTTTAATATGATTTGATGATTAAAAATATGTTCCCATGATTGAGTATATACTTTGGATTGAAAAAAAAAATAAACTTAATGTGATTTAAAGTTATACGGTTTTATGAGAGAGGGGGAGAGACTCAAACCCACAACCCCGTGGTGTTGGTGTAATAGGTTTTACCGGCGGGTCAAAACCGACTTAAGTGAATCAATTACCGTACGAATCTTCCAACCTCCGTATAAACGCTAATTGAAACAAAGCACCTGCATTTTCCAGATCACCATTTAAATCGATTCAATAACTATATTATCATACTTAGAAAAAAAAAAAAAAAAAAAGCTAGAGAATCCCGAATATGGAGCGAAACAAACGGATGATCATGCCGACAGTGACAAATGTAAGAAGTCCGAATATGATTTTCATGGAAGAAGCCATGCCACGCTGATACCATAAAACTACTTTTCACAATCCCTGGGGTCGGACCAATTTATACGACCTTCCTTTTGTCTCCTCTCCTGCCTCTCTCTCTCTCTCTCTATATATATATAAATTAAAAAAATTTAATGATACTTTGCGTCTCACCGAGACTATTAGACAATCCACAATGGACAACACCCGACTCATTGTGTTAAATCATCAAATGGGTATTTTTTTCCCCGCCATACAAGTATACAACTAAATAAATTGGATCCACTTTTTTTGTAGTTTTTTCCAAACGATCATATTACTCTTCTTTAAAAATAAAATGGTATATATATATATTAATAAATAAAGTTTAATAATTATTTAATAGATTATAATTAATTTAAAACTATCACGACCAATTTACATCAACAATAAAATAAATGTTTAAGAATAAATATTGTACCATTATAACTACCGTAAACATTTTTTCTCATTATATCTTTTTGTTGTTGTATTTGTCAAATTCTTGTTTCATCCGAGGGCAACGAGTTTGGATCACAAAACATAATTCTTAGCATGATTTCTTTAGTATAACCGGTTCACATAATGATTTAAATGTATTATTTGATAATATTATCCACGGTAGATAAACACCAGTCAATTACAAGGTAAATAGACACCATATTTTAATTTTATTAAAATAAAATTTTAAAATTAAAATTAAATTATTCATTCATTCCGTTTAAATTTTTCTTTCTTTTCCACCATTGGATAAAAATCAAATAGATTGATAAATACACTTTATGATTATGTATTATTATAGTACTTGAAGCTAAATTTATTATATTTAAATAATATTGCTCAATTTAATTTAATTGGCTTAGGTTAGGTAGGATTTCAATGATATAGAATTTGATTAATAATTTTCTTTTCTTATTTTTTTTTTTGAAAACCTAGATTTATTAAAACCAGAACAGGATTACAGAGAACTTTTGCACTCAGCTAAAGAAAACTGATGAACACAATGAGGATATCCCTCCATCCAATAGCAGTCTTCATCAATAGACAAAGCATTTTTTGTCAAAAAATAAAAATAAAAATGGGCCACTCGATTGGGGAGCTGGCAGCCATTACAGAACCCTTTTGAGTCACGAATCACCATACAAGACCCACAAACTTAACCAATATTATCTAATGTCTACCCCACTCCTAAAATTCAGTGATGTAATTACGGGACCAAACGATAACGTCCGCAATATAAGTACGTGGAGAAGCATGAACCATCCAAATTTTATAATAATTATAGCGAAGATGTGAATATTGATATCCATAAAATTTATTAGTATATATATTTTTATAAATATATTGATATTAAATTTTTTTAAAATAAATATTACTGTAAACACCTATCTTAATGCTATTAGTATTCTTATTGAAATAAATATATTCATTTTAATACATATTATTTATAAACACTTTTAAATTATTATCACACCCAATTTATAAAAAAATATATATTATTTTTGAAATTAAATCTTTTTTTAATTATGATCCAATTTACTTTTAGAAATATATAACTCGAATGTAGGAGCAGAGAATATGTGGAACTGTATTTGTGATCAAGAGATTTTCAATACGCAATTATCTTATTTATATAACTATCTTATAAAAAAAACTTATTGATATCTAAGATTATCTTAAAAAAAGTTATTGATGTCTATAGCTATTGTTAAAAAAAAAAAATTGTTTATAGATAGAGTTCATAATTATACATCAAAGAAAGATAAAAAATATTGTTCATAACTTTCTCATCATGTGATAATGAAAAAGTTTGATACTTGAAATAAAATTAGAGTTTAATTAGGATTTATCATAAAAATTAGAGTTTATCATAAGTTTTTTATTTTAAAGATATTTTTTTTTAATAAATAGATATACTAAAAGATATGATTATAATTAATGATTGTATATAGTATTTGATTTATTTTTAATCGAAGTAATTTATTTTTATTGATAAATTTTTATTAGGATATTTTTATAATTAATTTTTTTAATAAAAGATGGGTACACCCACGTAAGTTTTATGGGTGTATTGAAGTCCTAATATGTAGTTGGTCAATTTTGTGTCGATGATAAAACACTACGCTCTTGTGTGTGGATGGACATTATGATTAAAATTTGAAATTTCTTAGATAAAAAAAACAAAAAAAAGTTGTTCTAATTTTGGGCACTAAGATAGTTGAATGGTGATGGGGTTCTACATCCAAGTGTTTAAATTGGCAAACCTAATAATTTTTTCAGAGAAAAATATTGGATGCAACTAGGGATGCACATTTGGGGAATGAGGATGGATATAGGTCCCCTCATCCCCATCCCATCCCCATCCCCACTTCCTATAACTTTCCCCCATCCCCCCAATTTGGGGAAAATGGGGATGGGGAATTTTGGGGGGAGGTATATCCATTCACATCCCCATTTCCCCATTTTCCCATTTTCCCCGTTTTGGTTCATATTTCTCCGTTTTTCCGTTTTTTCCGTTTTTCCATTTCGCTATTTAACTAAAAATTACAAATTAAACTAAAAAAAACAAACATTCCATTAGAAATACAAAATAAAACCCATTAATATATTACAAATACAAATATATATTATAATTAATAATATATATTATAATTATATTTATATATGTTTGGGGGAAATGAGGAAATGAGGAAATGAGGATGGGGGATCTCATCTTCATCCCCATTTCAATATAATTGTGGGGAAAATGGGGAAATGGGGATGGGGATGGGGAGGGGTTCCCCCATCCCCATCCCCATCCCCATCCCCATTCCCATTTTAAAATGTCAGTGTGTCACATTCCTAGATGTTTCGCATGGCAACAACTGTGTTTGTATCAGTCACCATCAAATTTTAAACAAAACAAAACATAACCAGTTGTTCACAAGCATAAACTACAACATAGCAACTCATGTTATCATTCACTCACGACTAACCCTATTTTCACAATTTACTGAAAAGTAAAATTCAACAAAACAACAATAAACCATTAGTAACCCAACATCCTCTTACTGATTAAAGGTACTTCGCAATCCATACAAAACTGGTACTTCACAAAAGTAAAATTCATGAAAAATTGGTACTTCACAATCCCTTTAATACAAATCAAGCACCTATGCATTTCTCAAACAAAATACATAACACTTAATATACAACAACCCATAAACAAAAAATTAAATCATCATCCACGCACAATCACACACAGAAGCAAGCAAACATGTCAGAGGTTAAAACCCCAAAGGAATGAAGAAGACAAGGAGAAAACGAATGAATACCTTTAAATGTGACAAAGGTGGCTTCTCTAGCTTAAGAAATGGCTTCTTAACTCAAATGAGGAATGGAGAAGACAAGGAGAAAACGTCAGGACTGGGTCTCGATCTAGGTCTTCGACTGTTATTCCTTTTTTTTTCTTCTTCTCCTCCTTCAATACTGTTCTTATACTTTCCATTTCTCTCTTCTCAAAGTTCTTGTTCTGATTCTTCTTCTTCTTAAACGCCCCAAGACCGATCTTCTACTCTCCGATTCTCTCTTATCTCTTCTCAAAGCTCGTGTGTTCTGACTTCTTCTTGAAGACCAGAGTTAGAGCTTTCTCTCTTCTCAAATGGGTTTAGATTTTGAATTTGATTTTGCAATAAAATGGCACTGTTTTGGGTTTAGGGCAATTTCGTCATCTTGCTTAATCAGGTTTTGGGTTTTAGGGAAATTTGGTAATCTTCCCTTCAAAGGGTTTAATATTTAAAATCTCACTTAAAAGGGTATTACGGGAATTTCATGTTCCATAGGGGACACAAATACAAGAAAAACAAGATGAGAATATTTTTACTCTTTCAAACGTAGAAATGGACATTTCCTTCCATTTCTACAAAAGAATATATCCAAACAATTTTACATGCACAACTATTTATTCCTCTTATTGACTATTGAATTGCAACAAACAATGATTTCAATGCAGCCAAAAAACATATTTTACTATTATCAAAATTCTATTGTTTTTTTTTCATGCACCAATTTGATATAGAATGTTTTGTTTGACGGTTGATACCATTGAGTTCAGTGATCTGATAAGATTAATCTCTATAAGTACGGTTCGGAATGATTCTCACTATAGGGAGAGAGGTCTTCCCATACTTTACGTTGTTTACAATTTAAAGGGTAAAAGTGGACATAGATTTACACTATCAAGATTTTAACCCTAACGGTAAAACTTCAGTTTGAAGTCTCCGGCCACTGAGTTAAAACAACCTTTGCCGTCCAATTTGATATAGTAGGTTGCATAGAAATTGTTTCAAATCCGACCTTATAATGTATGGCTTTAGGCCTTATATTCTGCGCCTGTTCTTTTGAACCTGTGACATCGTTTCCACATTTATATTGTATAATACTTTTGAAAATTCTATATTCTATATATCATTAACTAGTGGAGTGGCCTTTGTGCGGATCCAACTAAGTTTATTTTATCTTCACACGTGTTTCATATAACATATGTATCCAATGAGATAAACTTGGCTTGCAAAGTATGCATCCTTGCATTTCTGGCGAAATTACATTCAAACACTTTGAAGTTTTTACAATAAATTAACATCGATCGTAATTAATAATAACTTTTCCTTACCTCTTAAAATTTTGATTTCTTACATCAAAAGGAGATATTAAATATTTTAAAATGAGAGCTTCTTCTTACTATCCACAAATTATCTATTTACATTCCAATTTTTTTTTATTAACGATAATTTTAACTTGAATTTAAATTACTAAACACAACAAAAATAATTATAAAGACACTCTAAACTAAATAAATTATTAAAAAAAATTCCCTCTTCTAAATCATTAGATTAAATATTAAATATTAAACTATCTATCATAAATATGTTATTACTATATTAAATACTCTCTTGCAATTTTTTTTTTAAAATCTTATCTCTATAATTTCTTGATCAATCTTTGATTAATAGTTAATTAAAATAATTATGAATATTTTGAATTTTTACTTATATATATATATATATATTCCTATAAGTGTTGTACTAATGAAATTATATAAAGACATTGAATGTGAGTCACTCATTTTTAAAAATTTTTTGATAAGTGTATATATGTTAAATCAAAATATGTAAAATGAGTGAATCACATTCAATTATATAATTCCATAAGTGCACACTTATCTGAATTTTTTTATGTATATATATATATATTGAATAAGTCAATGAGTCAACGACTGACTCCGGATGTTTGTCCTAAAATACAAATGGAAAAAAATGATACATACGACTATACTAGATCTGTCCTATCTATAGTACGAGCCAATCTTGCAGGAAGACTTTCATTATGGTCCTTAACATCTAATGAAATATAATGTTTTGACCTACATTTCATTTTTTTTCACTCTTATGCTCCTTAAATTCTCAAATATATATCAACTTAATCTAGGGATGACAAAAATCCCCAATCCATCCCAAATTCGTGAGTACCCGCACCGTTTGGGACATGTTTGGAGCGATTCAAACGGGTATTATGTCGGGTCGAGTCAAATTTTTTAACATGGTCAGATTATCGAGTCAAGTCAAACTTAGGGAGATTATCAATTTAGTCCCTAGGTTTAAACGAATTATCATTTTTAAATGTCTTTACATTTTTAGTGTTCGTGATTCCTAAGTTTTTGTAATTACATCAATTTTTTAAGAGATTTGGAAAGATCTTTCCAGATCTCTTCAAAAGCTTTTTATTTATTTTTATTGTGTCTCTTCAAAATCTTTTTATTTATTTTTATTCCATTTTTCTTCAAAATCTTTTTAATTTTTATTTAATTAATTAATTATTTTGTTTAAAGAGATCTGAATTTCTAGATCTCTTTAAAAGTTGTTACTTTTTTGAAATAATGATTTTTTAATTATTTATTTGTAATTAAAGTACTAATTTTAAGGAATAAAATATTTCATACATATTGTTTTTAAGTTCTGATCTCTGTAGTCCATCTTAGAGAAGGGTAATAGAGATCCATTTTTTTTTAATTTTTTTTTGTAGTTTTTTATTTTTCGTTTTAATAAATCAAATTAATTATTAAATTAACTTAAAATTAAAATATTCTCTCTACTTTTTCACCTTCTTTATATAAAATTCATGTTTTTAATAGTGTTGCAAAAGTCGCTGACTAGAGCTAACTAGATGGCGACTAGGCGGTGGTCGGCAACCCGATGGCGACTAGGTGGTGGTCGGCAGCCCAACGCCTTGATTTCTCTAAAATCGGCTTGCCAAGACAGAGATCCAGCAAGTCGAAGCTAGTCCCCGACTAGAAGCCCAAGTTGGTTGACCCCGATGTTGACCGTCAGTTTAAAAATTCGAAACCCCCAAAACGTCGACATTCTGAGGGTTCCAATTAAAAAAAAGGTAGAAAGTTGAAATTGAAACTCTCATCTAACATCTCTCATCTCTGATCTCGACAAATCAAAACCCAAATCGCAAGGATCTATTCACTTCTCGAGTTCTCACCGCTTGTCACCGTTGTTGTCTTCTAGTCTTCAGTTTCTTCAGTTCTTCAATCTTCAATTCTTCGGATTCTTCATCAGGTGAGTGTGGTGGCTGGTAAGTGTTGAATTATTTGTTTAGGTTTATTTACAAGTAACTTAAGGGCTAGTTTGGTATTGCTGTAACTTTTATAATAACCACTATTAGTTGTACTTAAGAAATAATCTGCTGAGAAGTTGATCAGTAGATGTTTGGTTAATTGTATTTTTAAAACTACTGTATGGTTCAAAAGCAATATATATATGCTTGGTAATTTTATTATAAAAATGTTAAAATTAGCTACAATGACTAAAATATACATGAGTTTAGGACCTTATTTCATTTTTTTTCATTAATTATATATATATTAAATCAATATTTAAGTAGAATATTTAAATTGAAAAAAAAATCATAAGAACAATAAAAATATTTTTAAAAGATTTTAGAAATCAATATTTAAATAGAATATTTATTTTTGAGATGAAATAAAATATACACATGATTTTAACTTGATTTCATAAGGATAATAATGATATTTTAAAAGATGTATTAAATACTTAAATAGATTATTCCATAATCACTTTTAAAAAATAACCTCTCACGTACTTCTTAAAATCACTGTCAAAACTTGACAAATGATCAATTAATTATTTTTGAATGTTTTACTAAACTTCATTTTATTTTAGATTTTTAAAAGAAATACCAAACTGTATTTAATAGTTTTAGTTTATTAAGTATTAAGTGGTGAATACTGAATAGGTTAAATTGAATTAATTATTTAATATTTTGAAAAATTAAAATAGATTGAAATTGAATTAATTATTTAATTTATAAAAGCTTAAAATTTTGTTTAATTGTTGACTTTGGTTGGAATTTGATTTGGTTTGTTAGATTTTGTTTTGTTGTTTATGGATTTTAATTCTTAATAATATTGATTGAGTTTTTAGGAATTTAATTTCAATTTGAGGTTCAATATATGAAAATATATGAAATAGTATGACATTTACTCAATTACAATAAAAGATATTAACAAACAAACTACAAGAAAAATTCCAGTTCGTCGACTTCCGGCCAACCGCCTAGTCCCCGACTAGTTCCCCAAGGTGCTAGGCGGTAGGTCACTGCCCGACTAATGCCTAGCGACTTTTGTAACACTCCACTAACTTTTTATTAATATGTGAACCATTTTTTAATATGTAAATTTAACCATATATCATGTATGGATCCACAAAAAGGGGTCTCATTCCAAAGATTTTTATAGTAACAAACAAAAAAATTGGAATAAAGAATCCTCGTTTCATTTCTTGGTAGAAACTTGGAAGCAAACATTTCTTTTAGGGTATGTTTGGTAGGAAGGAAAAAGGAGAGGAAAGAAAAGGTTGGAAGGAAAATAGAGAAGTGTGTTTGGTACGGAGAAAAAAATGGAAGAAAAACTGGGTGGAACGGACCCACAATTTTTAATCCCAAAAATGGGAGGAAAAGTGAGAGGAAAAAGAGATTGATTTTGGCTTAGTTAAAATTACAAACTTACCCTTTTGTTAATCCTCATAATAATAAAATAAAACAAGAGGGTAAAAAAAATATTATTTATTAAATATAGATAATATTTAATAATAATACCATGTTGATGTCATTTATATAAAAAAAAAGTTGAATTCAACATTTTTTAAATTTTATTTATTTATTAAATATAAAAATTTATAAAATATATAAACTATAATATAGGGGCAAAATAATAAAATTGATAAAGAAGATTTTCTATCCTCTGTCTTTTCATCAACAATACCAAACAATGGAAAGGAAATAACTCTTCTTTCTTTCATGTTTACCAAACAGCTCAATGGAAAATTACTTTCATTTATTTCCCTTATGTTTTTTATCCATCCAAATCTTTCTATCATTCTCATTTTCTTTCCTCCCTACCAAACGTACTCTTAGGGGTTGTTTGTTTTTTTGTTTGAATACTGAACAGTTCTGAATTTTTCTAACGACTGAATAGGGACTATAATCTGAACCTGAATGACATGTTTGTTTGTTTTTCTCACATCTGAATGTATTGTCAACACGTTTGTTTTTTAAAGTAAAATTGTCTGAATATAAGTAATTTTACATTTATACATATGTTAAACAATTATACATATAATATGAAATAAAAACAATCCAAAAATAATAATTATATATGAACATATATGATCATGATCTTCATCTTTGATTACAAACAAACTTCATTTTTCTAAGAAAATATTTTATTTTTTTTAAAAATAAAAAGGAAACCAGGAAAACCCGTACAAAACACTCTAAACACTAATATGAACAGTGATTAGGGTTCTTTTTTACTTGGGTTCTTTTTTATTTTTAAAACTATTTAAAATAAGCAATATATTAAAATAAAGATTTCTATACCATATGTAATTTTGATGGAATTAGAAATATGTTATATATAAGGGGATATTATCGGAAGAAAAGATTTTAGATTGCATTTAATGCAATTCAGTGATTTGCAATTAAGTTAAAAGTCAAGATTTTTTACTTTTTATTTTAAGTTGTTTTTTAGGATTTTAAAGTTATTTGACCACTTATAAAACAAACAAAATAACTGAATAATTATGATTCAGACTCATTAAGTTTTAAGTAGAAAAAACAAACGACTTCTTAATGTAAATTTACAAATGTATTTCATCAACAAGTATATTTTTAAAACAAATGAAAACTTTCACGAACTTGTCTCGTGTTTAACTAATATAACATGATATTCAACGCTTGCAGGAAATTGCACAAATGTGGTCTATTAGCATCTTCAACGGTCTACCTTGAAGGCCCCTTTAAATAAGGATGGGTGTTGTTGTAAGGGGCCATTAAGGGAGTATATGTTCTAACAATACTCCCTTAAATGTCTCCCTTAATAATTTATTATTATTATCTTGATTTTATTTTGTAATTATTATTGTAAAACAAATCACTCATTGGATAATAAAAGAATTGTTGGAATTGAAAAGTTAAATATCCGTGCTTTAAATATGTGAAGCTCACTTAAGGGGGTTGAAGCCACCTCTTAATTAAGGGAGTGAGCTCCACCAAAATACATTTAAAGGGGTCTTTAAGAGAGTTATTGGAGATGCAAAAAAAAAAAAAAAAACAACAACAACAACAACAACAACAACTCCCCCCTTAATTAAGTTAAGATGGATTTTTAAGGGACTTATTGGAGATGGTCTAACTTATGTCTCGTTTGATTTTTTATCTGAAGACTGAACAGTGTTGAATGTTACTGAAGACTAAATAGTGACTGAAGATTGAAAAACATATATTTTTTTCATTGAAAACTGAATGTAAGTGAAAATATGTTTGTTGTTTTTAAGTTATACATCTATGCCCTTCTAACTATTTGTTACATATTTACATTTTAATAAATTAAGGAAAACTATAACAAATAATTTAATAATTATAAAATAAAATTATTTAGTTATTAATAATATTTTAAATTTATATTATTAATATTATTTATATGAAATTGAACTTTAAAATAAAATTAATAAAACTAATTATAAAATTATGAGGAAAAAAATGATTCCTTACTGAAAACCGGAATATGGTAGGAAAGCAAGTCTCTTGTTTGAGTTTTAAAACAATTATGTTTTGTGTGCTGTAGTTGTTTATGGTGAGAAGGAAAAAATATATTATTATGAATAGTAGTTTGACAGGAAACAAAATTGGAAAGGATAGTTTTAGAAGTAAAAAATTGCATTAAATTTCAGTGGATATTTATTAAGTAAAAAGTGAAATTTTTTCACTTTTCTAAACAAGTGGTTTTAAGGATTCTTTAAGTGATTTTATCATTTAAAAAAAATAACTTAATGGAGAACATTAAGTAGCATTAAGTATTAAGTGGAAAAATCAAACAGGATCTTAGCCATTGACTTAATTGTAAAAAATATATTCTAAAATAAGCTCAAACCTTTTTATAATCACATATTCATATACATACTTAAGGTATTATTATAAATGCTCCCTACTATTTAATAATTATACATTAACCAAAAATAATAAAAATAGAAATAAAAAAGAGAAACTCCCACAGGTGGAGTCGATTTCTGATAATGGAGATTATATCTCATCTGACACAGTGGTGATTGAATTTTACTAGCAAAGTAGCAATGGAGTTTCTTTTCTTAAATTTATATTGTGGTCAACTAAAAGTAAAGGGTATTTGTATCATTTTTCACAACTTTTAAACACTGTACTGTATTTGTAAAACTGAAGGGGTTTTGTTTGTGCAATTATTTTCTTTCTAAGTCTTATGCAATGCCGCTGACGGTTGCCATGACAGAAACAGAAAACTCCAGCCCACTCGGATCCACCTAGAGAGAAAAACTCACATGAGACGGTACTATTGACATAACCTTACAGCAGTTATGAAAATATACTTTTATGTTTACGATGTAAATGACACAGTTTAATTAAACCGTCTCATGCAAGTTGTTCTCCGGTCTAGGTGTGTGTCCGTCTATAAAATGCCCATTCCATTTTCTCATTTATATCATGCTCATGAGTTTGTCTTTCTTTCTCTCTTGAAAACATGAACAAATTTTCTTGTTTCCCTCCCACAATCGCTTGTTTCATTAGATCATGCTTTCGTTTGTGTGTATTAAAAGTGAACCCCTTCTGGGTTTGTCTTTGTTATTTCGTAACTCTCTCTGCACTAGGATTCTTAGCTTTGAGTCTCACAAACACAAATACAAACTCCTTAAAGCCAAAGAATTTGGATTTCTTCTTCACCTCTGTCTCAGCTTCCACAGATTCAAGCATGTCCACTGTCGAAATGGAGGTTTTCTCCAATACCCAACTCGTTATTTTGACCATTCTCATGTTAGTGGGTGGTGAGGTTTTCATATCCATGCTTGGCCTTCAATTCTTCAAATCAAAGTTGCCCAAAAATCAACAATCTATATTGGTTGCTAATAAGCCTTCAAATTCTTCTCTAGATCATCCAATTCAATTAAATCTGGTCTCTTGTCCTAGTAACTTAGAAAATAATTATGATAATATCATCAAGTCCTCATCAAGGGATCATGATGATGATGATGATCTTATTCTCAAGTGTAATTCTATAAAGCTTTTGAGTTATGTGGTGTTAGGTTATCTTTTAGTTATTCATATAGGTGGCTCTATTTTAATATATTTATATATAATCTTAGTTCCAAGTGCTGAACAAATTTTGGACCAAAAGGGTCTTCAGTTAAAAACATTTTCTGTCTTCACAACAGTTTCATCTTTCTCAAATTGCGGTTTCGTCCCTACAAACGAAAACATGATGGTTTTCAAAAAGAATTCAGGCCTCCTCCTGATTCTAATCCCACAAATTCTACTTGGAAACACATTGTATCCAAGTTGTCTGCGTTTAGTCATCTGGGTTTTGAAAAAAATAACAAAAAAATTAGAATTCGTTTACTTGTTGAAAAACTCTAGAGAGATAGGATATTATCATTTGCTTTCTGGGGTCCATTCGTGTCTTCTAGCAGTGACTGTTTTTGGGTTTATATTGTTACAGTGGGTGCTTTTTATTTGCTTGGAATGGAATTCAGAAACCATGGATGGTCTGAATTCGTATGAGAAATTTGTTGCTTCATTATTTGAGGTGATTAACTCGAGATATACAGGTGAATCTGTATTCGATATCTCCCTCATTTCTCCAGCAATTTTGGTGCTCTTTGTTGGTATGATGTAAGTTATATTCTGCTCTTAGTCTTTTTCCGTTGTTATGTTACTCTTGATATCACCTCCATGTTTGTTTCTTTATTTTTTACAAGTGGACGGTACCTGGGATATCCACCTTCTAGATCTTATTATTCTAAAACTACAATAAATTAATCTCCTTTAGATTAATAATCTCTTTAAACTAATAAAAATTAATAAATTCTGTAATGGGTTATGTTGGATTATTCGCGATAACCTAAATCAATTGAGTTATTTTTAAACAACCCAATGAGTTTATTTTTTTAGCGGTAGTATTGACACCCTTAAAAACTATATATATATATATCCCTTTCATAATCATACCTATCAAAATATTTTTAAAAAGTTCTAGTTTGTAAATAAATCCCACATAATATCAAAAATATCATTTTCTTTAATTATATTGTATTGTTTTTTTATATGTACACGCCACCTACATCTATTATTATGTTATTTAATTAAATTTATTATTATTTAAATTATTTTTATTATCTTTAATTCTATCACTGTTGTTTTCTTTTCTCTCACTTCTTTTCTATTTTATGTTTTCCTTCCACAAAATCAGACTCCATTGTTATTTATTTTTTTCTTCTCTTTCATCATGTCAAACAACTCTCTCTCTATTTCTTTTTAATTGTTTTCTATCGAGTTTTCCAGTTGGAGATCCATTTTATGTTTATGAAAATCATAGGGATTCAAGGTTTGTTCAAGTCCTAATCGATTTGAGAGTAAAAAAGTGTTTGATAAAATTAAAGAACAACTAATATTGATAAAGAAAAAAAATGTCTAAAATATGTTTGAAAGAAAAAAAATTACAAATATTATAGATCAAACAATGCATAATAATTTTATTCTTCTAATAAAATAAATTTAAAACTTACCTTTTCACAATCAACTTTGAATGATTTTGATTCATTCTCCATATTTAGCAATAAAATTGAAAATATATTTGAAATTAGTAATTAAAAAAGAATATAAGGTATAAGAAAAAAATAATGCTACTTTATCTAAATTTGGTGCTCAAATGATGTGACATCACTCTGATCAATTCATTTAGATCTAAATCAAAGTGATACAACATCATTTGAGCACCAAATTTGGGTAAAGTACTGTTACTCTTAAGAAAATGGAAATATTTTTTTAATGATATATAATAATATCCAATCATTATAGGAAACTTTTTTTTTCATAAAAGATTAAAATAAGAAATCAATTAATATTTTTTTTGAAATATTACAATAATTAATAGATGTATTTACAAACTATTTAATACTTGTTTGGAAGAGCTTCTTCAAGTAGATCTCTTAGGAGTAGATCTTTAAAATAAACATTCTACAAGTAGAGTTTTTTTATGAGAAGATGTTGATCGTTTGATTGTCAATTACAAAAGCTTTTTAAATGGTAGAATTACCAAAATATTCAAAAACTATTTTAAATAATAGGGTTATATTGAACTTTTTAGTATTATTTAAAAAGCTCAAAAAGAACTTAAAATTTAAATTTCTCAAAGTAGTCGTAAAACAATTTTTTTTAATCATCTAAAAGTTGTACCGAGTGAAAACCAAACGATAATTTTTTTTAAAGAGCTTTTTTAATTACAAAATCTCTTTTAACCGGTAAACAGTTCTTTCAAACAAGCACTTAGTCTCCTTTGTAATTTTATTAAAGAGTATTATTGGATTTTTAAAATTTTACTAATATGAGGTGTATATACATTTTATATGAGTTGTAAATATCGTTAGTTTTATTTTATTTAACAAAATTAAACAAATTACATCACAGATTCACAGTATGTTAATATTATAATTATAAAATTTCATATCCATAGTAGGTTAAATATAAGAACATATAAATTAGGTGTTTATGAAAAAATATTAGCCAAAACATTTTATGAAATATTAAATCTATATTTTTTAAAAATACTATTATTCCTGTCAACTTTTTTTATTTACTTTTCATAAAATTACCTTTAATGAATTTTCAATTAAAAAAATCTAAATAATAAAAAACAAATTTGTTTGGAGATTAGCAGATGCAAACGTCCAACAATAAAGGTCAATGACATTAGGCACTATAAATTAAGCGGCATCTAATTAATGTATCATCTTTTATACTTAATCATAATTGTATGGCTTGACAACAATAAACTCGGCATTATTTTTTTTCTTTTAAGGAATAATATTCCATATTCTTTGGTCTTCTGACTCATCATTTAAGAGTCATTATAAAACTCTTTGACCTTTTTTGTTCCGTTGTCTATGGATTCATTATTCGTTGATAGTATTTAAGAATAAAAAGCCTTAAAAGACAACATTTGATTTCAGTATTTGTTTTTTAACTAACTAATACAATATTTTAATATTGAAGAATAAGATATGACTCGAATCACCTCTAGAATGAAGGTATAATATTAGTTTTTGGGATAGACGGATAGTGAGACAAATACAGCGTCTATAAAGTACCTTTGCCACTAAAATATTGTTAGTGCCGTTTGAAAGAGTTTATCTATTAATTAAAAAAGTTTTATATTATTTGGTTGTTACTCAATATAATTTTTAGATGATAAAAAAGTTGTTTTACGTATATTTGGAGAAGCTCAAATTTTAAGCTTTTCTAAATAGATCTTTTTGAGTTTTTTTAATAACACTAAAAAGTCTAATATAACCTTATCATTTAAAATAGTTTTTAAATATTTTGGTAATCTTACCATGTAAAGGTTTACTTTAAAAGATCTATTCCTAAAAATCTACTTGAAGAAACTCTTCCAGATGGGGCCTTATTCATTGTAGTCGTACGTCTAATGTGTGTGGCCTTAAGTCGCTTTCTTAGAATACAAAAAACATTTTCCATTAGTGAGTAATAGTGAAATCTAAAGTCTCAAGTAAGTTAAGTTATTTTTGAAAAATAAAAATAAAATTGAAAATGGTATTTTTAATTTCTGTTTCAAAATCTGAAAACGAGTCTGGTAGCAGATACTGAAAACTGTATCTAGAAAATAAAAACAGAAAAACCACATCACATCTAGTAAGTTAAACGAAAAATATCAAAATTTGTAACATCAATTCATATGTCAATTCTCTACTTGTCGTTCTCAATTACATTTTTTTTTCGGATCTCCAAATGCTTCAATTTTTATATTAAATGCACAAATTCATCACTAAACGATGCTGCAATTATATATATATATATATATATATATATATATATTCTTGTTTTGCCATAACTGAATAACAATGGAGAGAGTGAGGATTAAGAAGATTTAATTCAACTCAAGAGTAATCTAAAGAGACAACAATAATATTGAAACCAATACCAAGAAAAAAATACCCAAAAAAAGTATCCTAAAAAAATGAAACCAATAATTCGACCAATAATTCTTTTCTTTTTGCTTTGTTGGTGTCAGTTTGGGCATACCTTTGTTCGATGTACTCTGTTTTTTTGTTCCAGAAATATATTGCATATAGTCTAGATTATATTTGACAATACCCAGGGAAAAAAATACACTCATATTTGATAATCAAATCAACAACCACTGCATATAGTCAAGATTATTTCCATTAAAAATCAATTACTAATAGCTTCTCCATCATCAAGCTCAAGAGTAAAAAAAAAACGATTTTTTATTTGGAAGAAGCCTGTTATGTATTTTTCCGATCCTGAAAAATACATAAAGAGAATTTAGAGTGAAATGGGAGAAGAATTGAACAGAGGGAAATAGGGGAGATAATTTGCTTCAATATTCATTCATAATTTTATTCAAGCAATTCTCAGGCTATTTATAAACCAATACTGAGAACAAGTTTTACATCACTAGAACTAGGAAATAGCAACATGAAACCATTACGCAATAAAAATGGGAGTGGGTGCTGTACATGCAGAAGTGGAGACATCCACTAATTGTAACCTATAACTATCCTAAATTAACAAATGTTCATTACATGGCTTGGTGCATTGAACATATCATTACAACCATTATGATTTAATAATCTAACTAATAATAACCGGTAATCTTGACCGGGACATGGATCATGCAAATGGTTATGCACATATCATTCCATCCTCCCTAAATTATCCTTGTTCACAAGGATAAATCCCGAATAAATCTGCCGGAAGTTCAACCTTCTTGTTGCTGATCCATCTAGTTAGAAAATCTCTACCAAGGTTGGGCAAGCGTAGCTCATTTTGGGGGTGCCAGTCGAATTTTGGCTTGGGAATGGTGGTTCCGGTTGGAGAGGTATGTGACTTGTAAAAACAATCCATAAAATATGAATTGCTCTTATATGAGATATTCTCAAATACGGCTTCATCGAATACTAGTGGTTTGTCAAAATCGACAAAAACCTCTGCCAATATATATGTATCATTGAAAAACACCGGAAGATGGGTGACTAATTGTGTTTGAGAAAATGATAGAGATTGGAGTTCATCCCTGATATTTTAGAGGATATTTTGGATTTGGACGAAACATGATTTGTGATGGGCCAATGTTTTGTAAACATCATTACGGAGCTTGGTATCCAAGGAACCGAACGGATCTGATACCATTGTTATGTATTTTTTCGATCCTGGAAAGTACATAAAGAGAATTTAGAGTGAAATGGGAGAAGAATTGAACAGAGGGAAATAGGGGAGATAATTTTCTTCAATATTCATTCATAATTTTACTCAAGCAATTCTCAGGCTATTTATAAACCAATACTGAGAACAAGTTTTACATCACTAGAACTAGGAAATAGCAATATGAAATCATTATGCAATAAACGTGGGAGTGGGTGATGTACATGCAGAAGTGGAGACATCCACTAATTGTAACCTATAACTACCCTAAATTAACAAATGTTAGGATCCCACATTGACTAAGTATGAGATTAGTCAATGGTATATAACTCATTGGGAAAACTCTTCTTACAAACCAGTTTTTGAGGATGAGTTCTACCCAGTGGGTTCGTATCATATGGTATCAGAGCCTACGCCACGCCAAGTAGCGGGTTCGTCATGGACGGGGCGACCTGGGGAGGGCTGCTACCCGAGAAAGCGGGATCCGTGAAGTCACCCAGCTAGAAAAGATGGGCCACCGTGGATGACGGTTACGGAAGCTTGGTGGAATGTTATGATCCCACATTGACTAAATTGGGATTAGTCAATGGTATATAACTCATTAAGCAACCTCTTCTTACAAACCGGTTTTTGAGGATGAGTTCTACCCAGTGGGTTCGTATCAAAGCCGGTGGCTCCAACGTTGGAGCAAGTGAGATCCTCCTTCAGGCAACACTGATCTAGCCAGATCGACGCCAGATCGACGTCACCGAAAGAGGATCTCACCACCTCCGGCGTCGGCTCATGGAGAAGAAGAAGAGCCGAGAAAGAAGAAGAAGATGAGGAGGAGGAGGAGGATGAGGAGAAGACAAGAAGACATCCCGACCTATGAAGATGAAGATGAAGATGAAGATGAAGATGAACAAGAATAAGGAGATTGTGTTTGTGAGGCTCTGACTCTGCGAACAAAGAATAAAAGAAAAGTGAAACAAGAAAAGTTAAAAAATTGGGTTAAAAAAACAGATTGAAAAACAAAATAAAAAACAACTTTCTGATCAGGGGTATGAGTGTGCAAAAAACCGTCAAACCGAACCAAACCGAACCAAACCGGCCAACCCAACCAATCCAACCCATAAAGTTTGGGTAGGTTCGATTACAAATATAAAAAATGGGTAGGCCGGTTTACTTTTTGGACAAACCGATTAAAGATGGTTCGGTTTGGGTTGAGTGAAATAATTCACCAACCCAAACCAAACCACATATTTTAAAAAGTGAAACCAAAATATAAAATTCATCTATGTTTTTTATTCAGTCCATGTTTTATAACTTTTACAGATTACTATAAGTTTTTATAGTTTATTTATTTGTTTTGA